>CM035836.1:376146931-376746931 GCA_020510985.1 Pholidichthys leucotaenia | reverse complement strand
AAACCGCAATAATAATGTTCAAAGTGAAGAATCTATCACTGCCCGCAAATATCCAAAAGTTGTTCCAAACAAGGGAGAAACAATATCACTTCAGAGGAACATGTATATTTCAAAAGCCTACAGTGAGAACAACTACCAAGCAACACTGTATTTCAGTGCAAGGTGTCAGATTATGGAACGATATTGGACCTGAATTAAAATCATGTACAAAGCTTGGACAATTTAAACAAAAACTAAAGGAAGAAATACTCCAAACATATTTACAAGACGACATGTAAACTCACATAAGGATTGACATTTCCAGCCTGTGTTGTGTTATAGCTTAGTTTTTCTTTTTTCTCTGTGACACTATGTCTTAGATTTGTTTTTGAATAGTAACCGCTTAACTTAGACTAGCTCAGTTTTCTTTTTCTCTCAGTCATATTTTGTCTTAGCCTTGTTTTAAATTGTAATCGCTCTTGTCTTGTTTTCTCTTTTTTCTCCTTTGAATTCTTGGATGGAATATGGGTGGGCAATATAAGCTGCGGCTTCAGCCATCACCCATTTTGGATAACTCACGTGGAATTGTATAGTAGAAGGAGTCTTTGTCTAATTTGACCTTGTTGTTATATTATACAGTTTCTTTTAACCTGTAATGTACTGTAATGTACTATCCGAAATAAATAAATTCATTCATTCATTCATTCAATTCATTCATTCATTCATTCAGTCTACCATCAATGGAGGACATGCTACTACAGACGAACCTGAGATGGCTCGGACATGTTGAGAGGATGGACCACCAGCGTCTCCCTCGGCAGTTACTCTATTCACAGCTATGCGAGGGCAGGGTAGACCAAGGCTCAGATTTAAAGACACTGTAAAAAGAAACTTGAAGACGTTGGATATAGACAGAAGTTCCTGGCAGCGGAAGGCTGACAGATCTGTGTGGAGGAATCTGATCAGACCTAAATGAAGCAGTCATTGTCGCCCACAACAGACTGCTATGATGATGATGATGATGATGATGATGATGATGAGATCGCAATTACTTTATTTTTCATTTTTTCCTGAATTTCTTTGGATTGCAGCATGATGTCTAGCTTTTCAGGATCTTTTGATCTACTTCACTTTGTCAGGCAGGTGTCATGAGGCTGAGCGCAGTTTTCACCAGGTTCAGGCTCTTAATTTATTTCTGAACATTTTCTGTATTTTTTCCAGCTTTGTGTTGTTTCCTTGTGTGTTGTGTTATGGTGTCTCCTTAGTGGCTTATCATTCTGTTCTTACCTCAGCCAAGGAGGTAATGTTTTTACCGGGGTTTGTCTGTCTGTCTGTCTGTTACCAACATAACTCAAAAAGTTATGAACGAATTTTGATGAAATTTTCAGGAAAGGTGTGTAATGGCACAAGGAATAGATGGTTAGATTTTGGTGATGATCTGAGAGTGCATACCTCCACCAAGGGCTTTTTTGTATTTGTGCAGCAGGATTACACAAAAACTACTGGATGGATTTTGATGAAATTTTCACCAGAGGTGGTTCTTGGCCTAGAGAGGAACCCATTATATTTTGGTGATGATCTGAGAATGCATACCTCAGCCAAGGTTCTTATCTTCTCACAGTGTTATCAACAATACTCAAAAAGTTAAGAACGGATTTTGATGAAATCTTCAGGAAAGGTGTGTAATGGCACGGGGAACAGATGATTATATTTTGGTGATGATCTGAGAATGCATACCTCAGCCAAGGCTCTTATCTTCTCACAGTGTGTTAGCAACAATACTCCAAAACTGATGGACAGACTTTGATGCCATTTTCACCACAAGTGGCTATAGGCCTACACACAAACCCATTACATTTTGGAGGTGATCCATGAGAAACGGAAGGAGCCTTGGTGGAGGTATGCGCTCTATGAGTGCTTTTCTAGGTTATTACAGTAATATGGTAAAAATATGGTAAAATTGGAGAAAAAATTATTTAAAAATGACACGAGAATAAAATCCATGTGAAAACAATTAAAGAACAGACTACCAACAAGAATAAGAGTGAGATGGGGTAAGTGCTAGGGCTTGGGCTGTATTTTATTTCAACTATTAGCTAACATAAATACTACTAACTAACTAACTAACCTACACTTATATAGCGCTTTTCTAGTCACAAAGACCACTCAAAGCGCTTTCACTAGTACAAACCCTCTATTCTAAGGGCCTATAGGAAACAGAAATACTCCGGATGAGGGTCAAAACAAGAAAAAAGTGGTTAAAATCTGTGTAGAAAAGCATATAAGAAGCAAATACTGAGGTTTGAGTGTTGTTGGGGGTTTTTTACCTCCGCCAAGGAGGTAATGTTTTTACCGGTGTTAGTCTGTCTGTCTGCCTGTCTGTTACCAACATAACTCAAAAAGTTATGAATGGATTTTGACGAAATTTTCAGGAAAGGTGTGTAATGGCATGGGGAACAGATGATTAGATTTTTGGTGATGATCTGAGAGTGCATACCTCCACCAAGGGCTTTTTTGTATTTGTGCATCAGGATTACACAAAAACTACTGGATGGATTTTGATGAAATTTTGACCAGAGGTGGTTCTTGGCCTAGAGAGGAATCCATTATATTTTGGTGATGATCTGAGAATGCATACCTCAGCCAAGGCTCTTATCTTCTCACAGTATGTTAGCAACAATACTCAAAAAGCTATGAACGGATTTTGATGAAATCTTCAGGAAAGGTGTGCAATGGCACGGGGAACAGATGATTAGATTTTGGTGATGATCTGAGAATGCATACCTCAGCCAAGGCTCTTATCGTCTCACAGTGTTAGCAAAAATACTCAAAATGTTATGAACAGATTTTGATGAAATTTTCAGGAAAGGTGTGTAATGCCACGGGGAACAGATGATTAGATTTTGGTGATGATCTGAGAGTGCATACCTCCACCAAGGGCTTTGTTTGTATTTGTACAGCAGGATTACACAAAAACTACTGGATGGATTTGGATGAAATTTTCACCAGAGGTGGTTCTTGAGCAAGAGAGGAACCCATTATATTTTGGTGATGATCTGAGAATGCATATCTCAGCCAAGGTTCTTATCTTCTCACAGTGTGCTATCAACAATACTCCAAAACTGATGGACAGACTTTGATGCCATTTTCACCACAAGTGGCTATAGGCCTACACACAAACCCATTACATTTTGGAGGTGATCCATGAGAAACGGAAGGAGCCTTGGTGGAGGTATGCGCTCTATGAGTGCTATTATAGTATTATAGTCTATGAGTGCTATTATAGTCTATGAGTGCTTTTCTAGGTTATTACAGTAATATGGTAAAAATATGGTAAAACTGGAGAAAAAATGGTTTAAAAATGACACAAGAGAATAAAATCCACGTGAAAACAATTAAAGAACAGACTACGAACAAGAATAAGAGTGAGATGGGGTAAGTGCTAGGGCTTGGGCTGTATTTTGTTTTAACTATTATCTAACATAAATACTCCAGATGAGGGTCAAAACAAGAAAAAAGTGGTTAAAATCTGTGTAGAAAAGCATGTAAGAAGTAAATACTGGGGTTTGAGTGTTTTTTTTTTTTTTACCTCCGCCAAGGAGGTAATGTTTTTACCGGCGTTAGTCTGTCTGTCTGCCTGTTACCAACATAACTCAAAAAGTTATGAACAGATTTTGACGAAATTTTCAGGAAAGGTGTGTAATGCCACGGGGAACAGATAATTAGATTTTGGTGATGATCTGAGAGTGCATACCTCCACCAAGGGCTTTTTTGTATTTGTACAGCAGGATTACACAAAAACTACTGGATGGATTTTGATGAAATTTTCACCACAGGTGGTTCTTGGCCTACAGAGGAACCCATTACATTTTGGTGATGATCTGGGAATGCATACCTCAGCCAAGGCTCTTCTCACAGTGTGTCACCCACAATACTCCAAAACTAATGGACAGACTTTGATGCAATTCTAGGCCTACACACAAACCCATTACATTTTAGAGGTGATCCATGAGAGACTGAAGGAGACTTGGCAGAGGTATGCGCTCTCTGAGTGCTTTTCTAGATTATTTATATCTTTAGTATCAGTATTATTTTGTCAGTTCCTGTAGTTCAGGATTTATGTTTTGTTCTGTATGACATAACTGCCTTACCTCCTCTTCCAGACACTCCCACCCTGTCATCGTCTCACTGCCTGTTCCCTTGCCGTCTCAGCTGTGAGTTGTTGCTTAATTAGGTCACCTGCCCACTCATGGAGCTCGCACCTGCCACCCATTGTTTCATCATATTCCCCAACTATTTAAAGACTGTCTGTTTGTTCTCTCACTATGGCAGTCTTGTTTATCTCTTTCTCTTCGCCACCAGAGCCCAATTCCGCTCTGGTGAGTTTATCTGGAATCATCTTCGCCTGTAAGTTTTTTTCCTCAGTGTTTGTCCTTGGACTTTGTTTTTGTGCACCTCTTGGAACTTGTATTGCTTTTTTGTGTGTAATAAATTCCACTAACGGTAGTTTAGCGAGTGGGTCTCATTCCTCTGCCCAGAGAGGCAATTCATGACAGCAGGTCATATTAAGTGATTTGTTGATTGAGAACAGGTGTGGCAGTAATCAGGCCTGGGTGTGGCTAGAGAAATTGAACTCAGCTTTCCAAAGATGTGATAAACCATAGTTAATTTATGTTTTAACGGGGGGGGGGGGGGTCACTTTTTGGGGAGGGTACCACAGCTGTGGAAAACATCTTGTGTGGTACCTGTACCAAAAACTTCCCACCCCAAAGACCTGAACAGCTACAGACCGGTGGCCTTGACGTCCCACTTGATGAAGACCCTGGAGAGACTGCTCCTTGCTCATCTCCGCCCCCTGGTGGAACCAGCGATGGATCCACTCCAGTTCGCCTACCAGCATGGCATTGGGGTGGAGGATGCGGTGATCTTCCTCCTTCACCGTTCTCTGTCCCACCTGGAGAAGCCCGGGAATATGGTGAGGATCATGTTCTTTGACTTCTCCAGTGCTTTCAACACCATCCAACCGATGATCCTGAAGGACAAGCTGCTGCGCGCAGGGGTGGACCAGCACCTGTCATCATGGATCCTGGACTACCTCACGAACCGGCCTCAGTTTGTGAGAACCCGGGACTGTGTTTCCGACATGATCATCAGTAGCACGGGGGCCCCCCAGGGAACGGTGCTGGCTCTCTTCCTGTTCACTCTTTACACTGCGGACTTCTCACACAACACAACACATTGCCATCTACAGAAGTTCTCTGATGACTCTGCGATCGTTGGTCTCATCTCCAACGGAGATGAAGCTGAGTACAGAGGGCTTATCCAGGACTTCGTGGACTGGTGCCATCGGAACTGCCTCCAGATCAACGCGAGGAAAACTAAGGAGCTGGTGGTGGACTGCCGCAGGCATGGGCAGCCCCTCACAGCACCAGTAAATATACAGGGAACAGACATCGAGATGGTAACATCCTATAAGTACCTGGGTGTTCATCTGAACAATAAACTAGACTGGTCACACAATACTGACGCACTCTACAAGAAGGGACAGCGCAGGCTGTTCCTGCTGAGGAGACTCAGGTCTTTTGGTGTACAAGGGGCGCTGCTGAAGTCATTCTATGACACGGTGGTGGCATCAGCCATCACTTTTGGAGTGGTCTGCTGGGGCAGTGGCATTACTGCAGCCGATAGGAAGAGACTGAACAAACTGATTAAGAAAGCTAGCTCTGTCCTGGGGCAGCGCCTTGATCCGATGGAGGAGATAGGAGAGAGAAGGACGGTGGCTAAACTGTCATCTCTGCTGGAGTCCGAGTTCCACCCTATGCAGGACATACTGGATGCACTGAGGAGCTCATTTAGCAGCAGACTACATCATCCCAGGTGCACAACCGAGAGGTTTCGTAGGTCCTTCCTACCAACGGCTGTCAGACTGTACAACCTAAGCAGGGCTGCTCGCAGAGATAGCAAAAGACGTAACAAACTAATAGTTTTTTGAATGCAAAAGATGCAATAGACTTACACAATGGTCCTCTCCGGCATACAACTAGGAACATACCGGTCGCTATGGAGGGTGAGAATATGTATGGGCACATAATCATACCATGTAGGATAACTAAGTAGACGGTTATGCTGTTTCATCCCATCTAGCAACAATGCTCTGCACTGTGTGTGTTTATATATTTACATATTTATTCCATCTAGCTACAATGCTCAGCACTGGATGTGTTTATATTTATATATCTATATATTTATTCCATCTAGCTACAATGCTCCGCACTGTGTTTTTATATATCTACATATTATTCCATCTAGCTACATTGCTCCGCACTGTGTGTGTTTATATACTTGCATATTTATTCCACCTAGCTGCAATGCTCCATACTGTGGGTGTTTATATATTTACATATTTATTCCATCTAGCTACAATGCTCTGCACTGTGTGTTCATATATTCATATATTTATTCCATCCAGCTACAATGCTCTGCACTGTGTGTCTGTGTGTGTGTGTGTATATATATATATTTTATAGTAATATGTACATATGTATATTAGCTGCTCTTGCTTGCTTGTTTTTTTTTTTTGTTTTTTTTTTCTTGCCTTCTGATTGTTGCTCTGAGTGTTGCTATCCCTGTGCTGTTGCAATCCTGGAATTTCCCCGTTGTGGGACTAATAAAGGCTTATCTTATCTTATCTTATCTTATCTTTTTCACACAGGGCCATGTAGGTTTGGATTTTTTTTTTACCCTTAATAATAAACTCCTTCATTTAAAAACTGCATTTTGTGTTTACTTGTGTTGTCTTTGTCTAATATTTAAATTTGTTTGATAATCTGAAACATTTAAGTGTGAGGAACATACAAAAAATTGAGAAATCAGGAAGGGGGCAAACACTTTTTCACACCACTGTATCACACCATTAATGGGATAAATAACGTAAAAGATGCTTAAAATCATAAAACACTCACCATCTTCCCCGTGAGCAGCCATCAGCTCGGAGACCTACTGGTATACTTTTTCATATCGGGTTGCTTCATCAATGGTGCTGAAAAGTTCATTGTGGTCAAATTTGACCAAATGTCATTTATTTTTCAACTGCAAGTGTCCAAGCGCTGCAACACCACTAGAAGCAGTGTGTGCACCAATGAGGAGACTGTTGAAAATAACCACATTTGGTCAAATTTGACTACTATATGAACTTTTCAGCCTATGAACTTTTCAGCCCTGTAGCTCCCTCTGGATTCTCTCGTAAGCCATCAAGCACAGAAGAGTCTGCACCTTGTCGTTGGACCACAGTGTTGATTTGTGTGTAGTCATTTATCTCGTTGATTATCACAGAAATAATAAAAACTCACGGCCGAATTTACAAATGGCAGTTATGACTCTTGTGAAGACGTTGCTCTCATCCAGTGATGTTACGCCCTGGCCAATCAGTGGCCTGCAGTCCATTGACATCACATTTTCAGCTCAACTCAGCACACTTGGAACCCCAAATGAGCTGGTATGAAAAAAGTACCAGGTACTAGGTACTAATAGAAACCCTTCAAACCGAGTAGAGTCGAGGTGAGTCAGGCTGAGTAGGTGCTAGAGGAAAAGGGGCTTTATAATAATATATAAGACTGCAATATGGAACAGGGTGGAGACACAATAGGGTTTTAGCTGGTCTGGTCACGTCCATCAAGGGTAGTTTGCTCAACAGTCTGGGTGGACTCACTGACCATCTGGGTATCGTTAGGGTATGTCAAAATGAACAAGACTCACAAACAAGGTGTGGATTTCAAACATTTCCTAAGAGAGTGCATTTTGTAAAATTCCTTCACAACACTCTACTCAAACACTCATCTTTGCTATTCCCATATCTGAGGGAAAGGATATCAAAGTAGAACAAGTGTCATCATCAGTATATACAGTAACTGATGAGCTGAGATTGTAGTCTTTAAGATCTTTTAGTTGTTTGTAAGTCAAGAAAATGCTAAATAATATCAATCAATGGGTTTTAACTGACATATTGCTGGACCCAGGGAACACACACACAGGCTCGAGTGAAATTCAATAATCTTTATTGTGACCAACAGAGGGTGTGTGGGTGCGTGTATGCATTGTGTGAATGTGATGATGATGGATGAGCAGCAGCCGGGGGCGAGACAGAGCGCCGTACAGCCTGGCAACCCTAGAACAGAGCCAAAGCACAGACGTTAGTTCTTTCCATGTTACTGTGAGCAGAATAATGACTGGGGCTTACTTGCAGGTGGGACGATGCGAGCGCAGGTTCGGCTTAAGGCCTCCAGCCAGGAAAACAGCGTCTGCGGGGCACTCCCGGTGATGAGCGGGGAGGTTTGGAGAAGTGAGAGGAAGCGTTCAGCTGCCGCAGGGAATTGGTTCCGCCACCAGAGGAATCCACCTGTGCACAGGGGAGAGTCTGAGAGAAAGGTGAGTAGCATGATGCTTACTTGAGATGAGGGGTCTTCCAAAGGCGAAGTGGTGATCTGTGCGGAGACAGTCGTGAGGGAGACGAAGGTCAGGGAGAAATGACAGACGGCTCCGTGCCGATTCTCCAGGCAGAGCAGGCTATAAAGCCCGTGAGTGATTGGCCGCAGGTGTGCGCGCAGCTGAGGCAGGTGATGGCCCAGAGTGAGTCATGACATTAACTGAGGAAATAAAGATGAGTTCACTTAGCCAAGAGTTTCTAAGAAGCAATACATCCACAATATCACTTAAGGTACATACACCATTAAGTCATAAGAGCAGATCAACACCTGTCATACATCGCCCATTTCACGGGCAGCATAAGAAACCACATGCTGTCTGTGAGTTTGTAACATTTATTAAAGTAAAGACGAACATGAAATGCAACACAACACTTATAAATAAGGAGGGGAAAATGTGCCAGAGGAGAGCGGAGCTCACGACCAGGGGGAGACAGAACAGCCTGGGGAAAATAGCGGCTGAGACACTGGAAGACGCCGGGGAACAGAGACAGTGACAGCAGGAGCACACCTGAAAAACTGCGGGGCTCACGGCTGAGGGAAATAAGGGAAAGGATAAATTACCTGGTTGGAGCTCATACGATCACCTCAACAGCCACCCAGACACCCCAGGGCAGCATTAAAAAAGAAAAAAGACCCCCCCCCCCCACACACACACACACAAGAAAGACCCCCCACCAACAACAAAAACAACCCACCCCAGGTGGGAGGAGGGGGCACCTAGGCACGGAGGGACCGAGTGCAACCAGAAAACAAAACAAAACAAAAAAAAACACTCATGACCCTCAACACTGTACAACAGGTGGCAGCACAGGACTTTAAGCCCGACTGATCAGTGGATGAGGCAGTTACAGCCTCAAGTCTTTTTGAATATGATGCCACAAGCTTGGCACATCTATCTTTGGGCAGTTTCGCCCATTCTGCTTTGCAGCACTTCTCAAGCTCCATCAGGTTGGATGGGAAACGTTGGTGCACAGCCATTTTCAGATCTCTCCAGAGATGTTTAATTGGATTCAAGTCTGGGCTCTGGCTGGGCCACTCAAGGACATTCACAGAGTTGTCCTGAAGCCACTCCTTTAATATCTTGTCTTTGTGCTTAGGGTCGTTGTCCTGCTGAAAGATGAACCATCACCCCAGTCTGAGGTCAACAATGCTCTGGAGTAGGTTTTCATCCAGGATGTCTCTGTACATTACTGCATTCATCTGTCCCTCATCCACTGCCTCATCAGTGGATGAGGCAGTTCGGGCGGCCTACCAGAGTCCGAAGACCACCGGTGCATATGCTGGAACACATCGGGTGGCCTCCCCATGTTCCAGAACCACCCAAGCAGGAGGGGTAGCCCATCGGGCGGCCTCCCAGCATCCCAAAACCAGCGAGCTGTGGCACACAACACACCCTCCCGGGGGCTGCAGCCAGACCCAGCGCCCCCACATACCACAGGAGCCGAGAGGCGGCATCCTCCTGAGATGGGTGGCCGATCAGTGAGAACCTCCAGTGGTGCCCTACAACCCTCTATGAACCCCGAAGAAGGCGCGGGACCCATGGTGGCCTCAGGCGTCGGTAGAGACGAAGGACCCTCAGCGACCTCGGGTAGGGACGGAGGACCCTCGATGACCTCGGGTGGAAGCGCAGCACCCCGAGAGGCCCCGGACTGAGGCGCAGCACCCCCGGAGGCCTCGGACTGAGGCGCAGCACCCTCGGAGGCCCCGGACTGGGGCGCAGCACCCACAGATGGTCCCGGACTGAGGCACAGCACCCACAGAGACCCCGGACTGGGGCATAGCACCCGCCCCATCCTTGAACGGAGGTGTCGCACTCACGGTGGCCTCAGATGAAGGCAAAACAACCGCGGTGGCCACGAACGAAGGTATAGCACCCGTGGCAACCTTGGACAGAGATGTTGCAGCTGCGGTGACCTCAGACGGAGGAGCAGCACCCACGGCGACCTTGGAGCAAGACATAGCACCTGCAAAGACCTCTGGCAGAGGCGGAGCACCCATGGAGACCTCTGCCAGAGATGGATGACCCGTGGTGTCCTCAGGCGAAGATGGAGGACCCATGGTGACCTCAGGAGAAGGCTTAGATTGAACGCAAACACACAGCAGGTCAGAGTCACCAGCAGCAGTGGAGCCCGGCAAGAAGAGCTCAGGTGCAGCTGATGGCTGCACCTGGACATCCCTACCGAGAGCCAGGCAAGATTTCTCTAAGACAGAGAAAGTGAAAACAAGAAGGAGCACTTGCCTGAGCTCAAGCTCCATTGCCGTCCAGGACTCCAGCGACTCTGTTGCGGTGGCCCCGGTAGCAGGCATGATGGTGGGTGCAGCCAGTAGACCTCTGAGCATGGCAACCAGTGTCAGCGGATCTCTCGGCGGGGTGGCTGACACCGGAGGTTGCCTCACCAACAGCGCTGGCTCCCGTGCCACTGAACCCAGGCGACACTCATCTGTTGGCTCAGGATTCAGAGCACAGATGACGCTTGTCTTCTGTCTCGCACGTGGCGGCAGGCCTGGAGCAAGAGTTCCCAGGGCAGCAGGCCCCTCCATCCTCTGGTGGCTCCTTCCCAGGACCGGCGGACACTCGGAAGCATCGAAGGAAAAACGGGAGAAGGAGGCGAGGGTGAGACAACAGCAGCAGGTGATGAGGACCCAGCTAAATTTGGCTGCTGTCGCTGAGTCTCATCACTGGGAATAAGGCAAGGTACTTCCTTAAAATGAAAACCCACTTGCCTTATTTCCCGGGGCATGATGGTTCCTGCTGCTGAAATTGGGAAAGACAATGCTCCTCTGGACACCGCTGATGTCTTCTGGGAAAGAAGCGGAGGCTCGGGCTTCTGGCAAGGGAAGCGGGATGCCAGAGCTCGGGGTCGCTTCCTCGTGGACTTGGCCCCCGGTGCTAATGATTGAAGAGCGCCAACCAGGCTGTGAGGGTCTGTCTGGAGGATGGAGATAGTATATAACAGGCCCGTGTACCTGGGGTAGCTCCCTAACCTCGGGTGCACCTTCACTATGGCCGTCGTCCCTTCCACATTCCTACGCACCTCTTCCAGCCAGCGTGAGACAAGCGCTGCATCCATAAAGTCTTGGGCAAAGTCAGCCGGCCACAGTTCATCAGTGGTGTGACCCCCAGCTACTGATCTCCCTCAGTCAGCGGGGCCCCAACATGTTGGTGGCTTAGTAAATGCACTCGTTAGACAAGAGGGGAACATTATTGCAGGAAAAAGGGGAAAAAAACAAACCTACAGAGGCCGGTGTCACACGGGTCGTGCCCTTCTCTCGTAAATTGCCCGTTTCACGGGCAGCATAGGGCACCACACACCATCTGTGAGTTTGTAACATTTATTAAAGTAAAGACAAACATGAAATGCAACACCACACTTATAAATAAGGAGGGGAAAACATGCCGGAGAGCGGCGCTCACGACCAGGGGGAGACAGAACAGCCTGGGGAAAATAATGGCTGAGGTGCTGGAAGACGCCGGGGAACAAAGACAGTGACAGCCGGAGCACACCCGAAAAGCTGCAGGGCTCATGGCTAAGGGAAATAAGGGAAAGGATGAATTACCTGCTCAGAGCTCACACGATCACCTCAACGGCCACGGTCAACAAAGCACTCAGAGTAACAGCAAACATCTGAGGACGTCACAGTAGGGCATGAACACAGGGAATGTTGTCGTGAGATAAACTAACATAAACAACTAAACTGAAAACTGGAGACTGGGCACGGCCTTAGTCTGTGCCCAGGATCATGACAACACCACTCTAATGTCTGTCTATAAAGAAGAAACAGCACCTAAGAACAAAGACTGTAATTTAAATGTATTACTTTAAATGCAACATTTTCTTTGTTTTATAAACTGAATGTAACCAAAACAGCTGTTATTGATCTAAATATGCAAAAAGAAATGGAAAACTTTAAATAGAGTAATCACAACAATAGATAAAGCAATGTTTGAATGTGTTAAATAATTTTCTTTTCAAATGTGACTATGGTACCTCCCAGTGCCGTCTCCCAGTGGCGTCCCCAGTGGGACGTGCCTTTCGGGCACGTCCCACTGGGAGGAAACCCCGGGGCAGACCCAGGACTCGGTGGAGAGACTGTGTCTCCCAGCTGCTCTGGGAATGCCTTGGTATCCTCTCTGAAGAGCTGGAGCAGATGGCAGGGGAGAGGGAAGTCTGGGCTTCTCTGTTTGAACTGCAACCTCCGCGACCCGGACCTCTGGAAAAGCGGTAGAAGATGGATGGATGGATGGATGTGACTATGGTGACCTGTTATGATTCCCCGTGTGCTACTACACAGCGCATGAGGGAAGGAATGAAAAACCCAATCGCTGGAGTAAAACGTGCACTTTATTAACATAAACCACAAAAATAACAAGTCCAGTAATGACCATGCTAATACAGAGGATAGGAATGATGAGTTTAAGGCCACGAGACATACAAGGATGCCACCCGGATATTCCACAGCCTACGAGACGAAATGCCTAGTGCCGCCATAACGGTGGGCACAAAGAGAAAGGCAAACATTTACTTACGGCTGGAACGATCCGGAGCTGTCCGTGTAGTCCGGTGGATGAGGGGGTGAGACAGGGTCAGCCAATAATGCCAAGGGAATACCCAAACTTAAGATGTCTGGCTGAATGAACCATAGGGAGTAGAAATAAACATACATGGAGGAACCTTCTGCCATGTATGAAGCTGAATGCGCCGATGATCTCTTCCTACTAACACATCGTTTAAGTAATAATAATCCTAACAAGGGAAGAGATCACCGGTGTGAAAGTGTGTGGGCTGAACATAATGAATCCCAGGTGTGCATGACTGAGTGTCTGAGTGTGTGACTGGGAATGAATGGAGTGTGTGTGTATGTGTGTGAAAACACCCGTAATGAGAAACAGCTGACGGCACTGACAAGAGGAGGAGGCGTGCCCAAGCTGTTAGGGAGCGAAGGACCCAAATAGCTCCCTGAGGCGCCTGAAGGAAAATAGGGCAAAATAATCATCAGTCAGAACATGGGTTTGGAACCACCAAACCCAGTTTCATGACAGCGACTTCTTGTGCCACATAAATTTGTATTAAAAAAAATGCTGTCAAAAGGAATAAGAATAGTTCAACTTTCCTCATGTTTCTAAAATTAAAAACAGTACAGTGCATCCAAAAAGTATTCACACCACTTCACTTTTTCCACATTTTGTTATGCCTTATTCCAAAATGTATTAAATTTATTTATTATTTTACACACAATACCCCATAAGCTCATTTAGCAGCAGACTACATCATCCCAGGTGCACAACCGAGAGGTTTCGTAGGTCCTTCCTACCAACGGCTGTCAGACTGTACAACCTAAGCAGGGCTGCTCGCAGAGATAGCAAAAAGACGTAACAAACTAATAGTTTTTTTTTTTTTTTTTTTTTGTTTTTGTTTTTTTTTGAATGCAAAAGATGCTATAGACTTACACAATGGTCCTCTCCGGCATACAACTAGGAACATACCGGTCGCTATGGAGGGTGAGAATATGTATGGGCACATAATCATACCATGTAGGATAACTAAATAGACGGTTATGCTGTTTCATCCCACCTAGCAACAATGCTCTGCACTGTGTGTGTTTATATATTTACATATTTATTCCATCTAGCTACAATGCTCTGCACTGGGTGTGTTTATATTTATATATCTATATATTTATTCCATCTAGCTACAATGCTCCGCACTGTGTTTTTATATATCTACATATTATTCCATCTAGCTACATTGCTCCGCACTGTGTGTGTTTATATACTTGCATATTTATTCCACCTAGCTGCAATGCTCCATACTGTGGGTGTTTATATATTTACATATTTATTCCATCTAGCTACAATGCTCTGCACTGTGTGTTCATATATTCATATATTTATTCCATCATTCCATCCAGCTACAATGCTCTGCACTGTGTGTCTGTGTGTGTGTGTGTGTATATATATATTTTATAGTAATATGTACATATGTATATTAGCTGCTCTTGCTTGCTTGTTTTTTCTTGCCTTCTGATTGTTGCTCTGAGTGTTGCTATCCCTGTGCTGTTGCAATCCTGGAATTTCCCCGTTGTGGGACTAATAATGGCTTATCTTATCTTATCTTATCTTATAATGACAATGTGAAAAAAGTTTTTGGGGGATTTTTGCAAATTTATTAAAAATAAAAAACTAAGAAATCACATGTAACTAAGTATTCACAGCCTTTGCCATGAAGCTCAAAATTGAGCTCAGGTCCATCCTGTTTCCACTGGTCATCCTTGAGATGTTTTTACAGCTTAATTGGAGTCCACCTGTGGTAAATTCAATTGATTGGACATGATTTGGAAAGGCACACACCTGTCTATATAAGGTCCCACAGTTGACAGTGCATGTCAGAGCACAAACCAAGCATGAAGTCAAAGGAAATGTCTGTAGACCTCTGAGACACGATTGTTTCAAGGCACAAATCTGGTGAAGGGTACAGAAAAATTTCTACTGCTTTGAAGGTCCCAGTGAACACAGTGGCCTCTATCATTTGTGAATGGAAGAAGTTCGGAACCACCAGGACTCTTCTGGCCTGCCGTCTAAACTGAGTGATTGGGTGAGAAGGGCCTTAGTCAGGGAGATGACCAAGAACCAGATGGTTACACTGTCAGAGCTCCAGCGTTCCTCTGTGGAGAGAGTAGAACTTTCCAGAAGGACAACCATCTCTCCAGCAATCCACCAATCAGGCCTGTATGGTAGAGTGGCCAGACGGAAACCACTCCTTAGTAAAAAGCACATGGCAGCCCACCTGGAGTTTGCTAAAAGGCACCTGAAGAACTCTCAGACCATGAGAAACAAAATTCTCTGATCTGATGAGACAAAGATTGAACTCTTTGGCATGAATGCCAGGCGTCATGTTTGGAGGAAACTAGGCACCACTTATCACCAGTCCAATACCATCCCTACAGTGAAGCATGGTGGTGGCAGCATCATGCTGTGGGGATGTTTTTCAGTGGCAGGAACTGGGAGACTAGTCAGGATAGAGGGAAAGATAAATGCAGCAATGTACAGAGACATCCTGGATGAAAATCTGCTCCAGAGTGCTCTTGACCTCAGAATGGGGCGACGGTTCATCTTTCAGCAGGACAATGACCCTAAGGACACAGCCAAGCTATCATAGGAGTGGCTTCAGGACAACTCTGTGAATGTCCTTATGTGGCCCAGCCAGAGCCCAGAGTTGAATCTAATTGAACATCTCTGGAGAGATCTGAAAATGGCTGTGTACTGACACTTCCCATCCAACTTGATGGAGCTTGAGAGATGCTGCAAAGAGGAATGGGCCAAACTGCCCAAAGACAGGTGTGCCAAGCTTGTGGCATCATATTCAAAATCTCAAAAAAGAACTTCTCACGTTGTCATTATGGGGTGTTGTGTGTAAAATTTTGAGGAAAAAAATTAATTTAATCCGTTTTAGAATAAGGCTGTAACATAACAAAATGTGGAAAAAGTGAAGCGCTGTGAATACTTTCTAGATGCACTGTATATCAATCAGAATACAAAAATACATGAACTGACTACTCTGTAGAGACCATTAAAATTAAGGGAGTAAAACGTACCGTTCAAATCTATAAAGTCCTATTGAAGGGCAGATTTGTGTCAGAGAGTAATAATAATTCTATCAGTTACAAGCAAAATTTTGAGAACATTTTCTAAACATTTCTGTTGTTACAAGAACTAATTTCAAGTAACATATATCATAGAATTATCTCTGTTCTTTTTGCATTACTGTAAACTAAACTCCTAAATAGGTATGAATAGACATTTGCTTCCCTCATTCTGATAAGGTGTGTTTTGAAAGCGTGAAAAAGTATGTTTTGCTTCAAGTGTTTCACCTTAACATGTTTTGGATTATTTGTTCAATTCCAAAATACCAAAGTAAACAAAAAAATGCTTTAGAGAAATCCCCAGGTGGAATAACCCAACTTGTTCCTTTAGTATTTGATATTCCTCGTTTGTTGTCCCATTTCTTTAATAAATAACAGTAAAACCTATCTTGTCTTTTAACTCTGGGAAAGAAAATGAGCCACACACATTAGTCCTTTGGGTGGTTTGGTGTTGTTCAATTTAACACATTCCAAACTAGAATATTCAATTGAATCCCAATTTATTTTACACCACATCCTTGGACCCTCGCCCACTTACAGATGTTGCCTAGCCTTCTTACACTGCCATCTTCTCCTTTGTTTCTTTTTATTGTGACAGTGTGAGTAATAAGTGATGAAGTAGAGGCACAAATGGAATGGAGCCAGTTTCCAGCTGACGATGATGAGGTGGCCTTGACTGTGTTATGGGTCAGATTGGAAATTTAGCCAGGCCAACAGGGAAGGTAATTGTTTTCCAGGGATGGCAAGGGTTACATGGGAAAGGAAAAGGAAGGAATGGGGATAAGAATGGACTATGTGAAGGAAGGATATAGGTAAGCAACATAAGGAGCCATTCCCTCCCCCGACACTTCCTCCTCCTCCTGTGTCATTTGTATCACTTTGTCCCTCCTCATTTTCTCCTCCCGATCCTTGTCCTTATCAGATAAGCGGACGCCTTTCTCTCTAAAGGTGCTACTAGCCATCCCCAATAACTGTGTGAGCACGCCTGCGTGTATTTTCATGACAGTTATGGGAGCTTGTCATCATGCTCCCCTAGATCAATGGAGCACAGTTGCCTAGCAACCTGCTGATCAGGAGGAAGGAGGAAGAGTAGGGGGGAGAGAGAGAGAGAAGCATAAGATTAGAAATGAAAGAAGGGAAGGGGGAAGAAGAAGTGGGTGCGATCAACAGTAAAGCACACTGTGGTTGGATGGCAAGAATTAAGACCTAAGACAGTAGAGCTTAGTGTGTCAAATCTGTCTTTGTGTGTACAGTAAGAGGAAGAGGAGGCGGTGGAGTGTGAGCGCAAGAGCCATGCATATGTGTGTGTGTGTGTGTGTGTGTGACTATGTGTGCAACAGTAGTTTGGGACTGCCGAGCTGATGTTGATACTATCATGCTGAAATAGAACATCAAACCCTGGTGACGCCAGCAGCACAGTCTCTCTCATTAAGTTGCTGATTTAATTATCTTTATCTTAAAGGGGGAACAAAGTGGTTAAACGCAGTGCACTGGGAGGGAGCGGCGGTAGAGATAAACAGCAAAGGGTGTGGTGGGGGAAGGGGGGAGGTGAAAATGGAGAGGGGAACTTGGAGGGAGATGATTTTGGACAGGGGTAAATGAGGAGAGGGCAGGAGAGCGAGGATGAGGCGAATGAAATGAGAGAGGTGAATGGAGGCGAGTCGGATGATCAGGTGCTGGCTTTCCCATGAGAGACGCACACATATGTTCTAGATTGCCTGTGATATTTACATAGTCTCCTCTCTACCCAAGATGAGGAAGGAGCCGAGGGGTGAGCAGTGAGGCTGGGGTATCGTTATAAATGAGAAAAGGGGGAGTAAGGGTGGAAAAGCAGTACATCCCCGAGGTATACTCTGTGAATGAGTTAGAATAACATGTGGAGGCAGAGTGGCTGTTAAACTTTATGGAGGATTGAAAATGGACAATTAGCATCTCAACGATCTCGCTGTCACCTGGAACATTCTCCCCTGTTGTCATAGTAACCCTCCTCTCCCTGTTTGCACCTCCTAATTCATGCTACCCCTCTCCACTATAGCCTGAGTGTGCACAAACACACCTGCATGCTCCTGCACGTTCAGACACGAATGGGGAGCTGCACATCAGTAATCATTACAAACAGCGTTTTGTGTGCTTCTGATCTGGGGTCAGTTTTTTATTAAAGGGAAATCTTAATGTCACAGCATACAATGATCCTGAATGAAGAGACAACAGTGAAGGTCCTTTCCAATAATCAATGGATATAAAGCAAGGTCAGTACAGAAATGGGTTTTCTAGTTTGGCCCACAGCCTTGACCTCAACCTGATCCAACACCTTTGTAACGCACTGGAATGCTGACTGTGAGTCAAACTGAAGATGCCAAATGTCTTTACACACACACTTTAGTCAGTGTATGTGTGTGTGTGTGTGTGTGCACACGTGCATCATTTTGCTGTTATCCCCAAAAAGTAAGCGACTCTGGATTTGACAGGCTTTAAAATTCGGTGACGCAGAAACTTTTTTCTGTCTAGCGTAACCATTTCTGTTTTCCTCACCACCAACAATGACCAACACCCAACACGGAAGCTTCAGTGTTGTGACAAAGGCATGGATGCATTTTATATTTCTTCTTTGCCTCCTTTGACAAGCCAGGTATTTTCTTTTCATTGATATAACTGCTGCAGCAGCTCCTGCTTTCTCCATTTCAGCAGATAGTGGTGATTTTGGGGAGGGCACAAAAATCAGTCAAATGAATCCACTCGCGGATTCATTGGGTTCCAAGCAGGTGTAGATTTTAAGGTCTTGTATATTTCAGCAACAGCATCTAAAACCTAATGCCTGCTACGCATTAGTTTTTAAAGTACCACTATGTATCTTTCTTGTTCTTGGTAGGAACAGTGAAAAGGCCACAACCACGGTGATCACAATCCTAGTCACTGCAGCCAACCACAAGACTTTTTGTTGTTGTTAGCTAAAATCATGCCCTGTGATACATTGCTGGAAGCAAGGCCACAGCTGCTGTCCCCCTAGTGATCCCACCAAAAACGAGCTGTTGAAGGAAATGCTGGCTCACTCAGGTTATGATGGAAGGGGCATTCACTCAATCAAATGCAGTGTGCCATCAAAATAAATTTGCAAACATCATTTTGAGGTGAAAATTTTGCATAGTGTTGCTTTAAAATGCACAGGAGAGGCATGCTGTACTTCAATTGTTATTCAGAATAAGACCTTGCTGGTGAAAGGGTTATGAAAAGTTAGAGTGCCAAAATAATAATTCTGTAGGTAATCTACCATTATGCTCTACACATATTCTATACATATTCTGTTTGCATTCTAATGAACAAATATGTTGTGTTAAACTCTGATAAACAGGAATTAGGCAGAGCTATAGAGCCCTCTTTCTTCTCTCTCTCACTTCTTTTAGTCAGGTCTATTACATTAGTTACACACCGAAACCAACACTCACACACACTTTTTATAGTACGTTTTAGGAGATAGATAACATGAATAGCAGATGGCTTGTTCACGTCAGAGTTAAACTGGCCAATCAGACTGTTGCGTACAAGCCCACCCTATTGTACGGGGTTGGTCTAACCAACCCGAGAAGATAAATGTACAGTAAGTTGCACCCGGAAGTCGAGGTCAGTCTGGCGATGCTCGAGAGGAAGCTGTGTCACGCTGAACCCAGCGCTGCTTGCTTTACATGTGACCTCTGAATAAATGTTGCATCTTTGAATTGAAGAATTCTCCGGCTTATTCTTGGATCTTTCAATCAAAGAATCGGGATTTTAACAATTTGGTGCCGGTGACCCGGATTGAACTATTCTGAGACAAGGCCGGAACAGGTCGGAAGGACCCTTTTGTAGACATCTTTGGTGCCCAAACATAAAGGTAAGCAGAAAACCTTTTTTACAAGAATTTCTGCACTTTGGCCATACTAAATTTACAGTTGTCCGATTAAGGGGTATATCCAATCTCCAAATTTTATAATTTAATTGGGAGTCACATGTAAAGTCTGAACAAATAGTTTTACTAGAAGGAAAGTGCACGTGTCCTATTATCAGTCTGATTTAGGACGGTCGCAATCAGGACATACAATTCACGGGTGTGTGGTCCACCAAATTTTAAAGCATTTTGGAGTCAGTCTGAACCAAAACAATACGAGACTTAGGGGGCCGGGGTGGCCAATGATCATCCGGGTTCATCTCCCAAATTAAAATAGCCAGGGTTAGTAACCTGATGCCGGGGGGAGCCATTTGGAGCATTTGACCCAATGCCGCTGGGAAGCAAAGCCATGATCGTTTAAATCAGTATAGCACTGAGCTTTAAGACACGGTACCTCTTGTACAGGAGACCTACCAAGGCTTCAGTGAAAGTGCCCTCTGTTCAGTGAGATTCTTGAAGCAGTCTGTACCCAGAATTTAATAAGACTTAAGGGGCAGTGGCCGTGCCCATCTTCCAAATTAAAAGTAGCCAGGATTAGCCGGATGCCGGGGGGGGGGGGGGATTTAAGTGTCCGACCCGATGCCGTTAAGGAACGATGCCACGTGGGTGAAGTATTTCGGATGCAATCTGTTCCGAAATAATTACGAGAAATTAAGGGAACCAGGGCTAGCCTGGTGCCGGTACTGAAAAAAAACAAAAACTTGATAACTTGCAGTACAGCACAAGAACCTTTTTACCATCATTAGTGAGTGTCTGTTCATAAGTATAAAAGTAATAACTTACAGCACAGCACAAGAACCTTTTTAAAATCATTAGTGAGTGTCTGTTCATAAGTATAAAAGTAATAACTTACAGCACAAGAACCTTTTTACCATCATTAGTGAGTGTCGGTTCATAAGTATAAAAGTAATAACTTACAGTACAGCACAAGAACCTTTTTACCATCATTAGTGAGTGTCTGTTCATAAGTATAAAAGTAATAATTTACAGTACAGCGCAAGAATCTTCTACCCATTCCTTAGTGAGCGGCTGTCCATGATAATAAAAATAGTTGTTGTCTTGTATTGTCCATATTCTGCATGCTGATGTCTGTGTTAAGTCTGTGTCTTTAGGGGATAAATGTGTGGTTTGAGAAATACCCTGGGTTGGAAATATCTACTAAACTTTTTCTGGCATGTGGTGATCCTCGCGGATCACCAAGAGACGCCACAGAGTTCACCAGAGAGTTTGGCTAAGATGTTATTTATTTCCAGACATGACAAAACACAACTATGAACCCCTTAGGGCAAACACACACATAACTGAGACTTGGGCTCGTAGGGCTAACCCAGCCGCCACGAGCTAACTGTGACAAAACTATGATGACAAACCTGACATGAAGGTCTACGGCACTCTCTAACATGACGAGGAGTAGACCCAGACTTGACAAGCAAAATGAGACGAGACGTTGACAGAATGTAGACCAATACTCCTGCCCCTTACCGTCGTCAGTGCCGGGCTTAAAAGGGCGAAGCACTAACGACGGTAATGACAATCAGCTGACCGGCCGTTGACAGGCGGAAGCCCCACCGAGCACTTTCACAATAAGAGCCCGGTGAGGCCAGAATACAGCCCGCAGCTGTCAAGGCCGGCAGCGAGAAATAACTTAGCCCGAGCGCGATCAGAACTGGCGCTCGGGTCATAACATTTTCCATAGTATGATTTAATTAACGGCGCTCGTCGGGCCGTGTGGGGAACAAAAGGCAGGTGTGTGTTTTTCCACAAAGAAGGGAGGCAATCCTCCCCCACTCCTGAGTGGAGTTGAGATTGTTTAAAACAGGCTACTGAGAGAAGATTATTTGAGGTAACAGTATTAAAATGGAGCCCTAAATTAAAGTTGTAAGGTTATTCTGGCATGTTTACAGCTGAAGTTAAGGAGGCAGTGCTCCAGTTTCTTTGAAAAACAAGTCGTGGTTTGTGGACAATAGGCTCCGGGGCCATCTTGCAAGTTCACAATTGCACATGGCAGAGGTGGCCACGTGGCATTCAGTGCGCATGTGCAGGTAAATGCCATCTTGAACCGCCTTCAAGCTGCTGCACAGTGCCTCCATCGTGTGGCCAAATGTAGGAAGTGCATTCTTTCATAAATCTACTGCCAAATAGGGCTTCAAATCTTCCTAATAAATTTGGAACCTTATCTCTCTGGCTGAAAGGAAAGCTTTAAGTCTGTGCATGGTGAAATAAAGCCCTCCTTCACTCGCCTATGCGGGTGTGATGTAGTGAGGCAAAGGCATGTCCATTCAGCTGGAGAGAAAAGGCTCAACTTTAAATTGGGCAGAGGGGGGAATAAGGAGATTTATTCCTACTTATACAATAAAAGTGTAGAAAAATCCTAGGTGGACAATATATAAAGGTGAGGTAATTTAAATGAAGAAATAAGGAAAATTGCAAATTGGAATAAATAAATAAATGAATAAATAAAATAAAAATGAATGAATAAATAAATAGGAGTTGTGGAGATGAGCATCGTGGACGTGAGAGTGGACAGAAAATGGAAAGGAAATTTGGTTTTAGAGAAAAATTGAAAGCTGATGAATTGTTAAGGTTTTGTGCAGGACAAGAGAAAATATGGAGAAACGATTGGAAGAAGGAAAGAAAAACATAAGAATAAGAGACTTATGCTGCAACGGTGAGAACAAAAACAAAATAATCAATAAACGTGACAAAACGGAAAAGGACAAAAACACACTGTTTAACAGCTTGTCTGTTTCTCTATTAATCTGAGATGATGGTGGTGGCTGTGGATCATCCCTCCCCAGCGACTGTGTGAGACCCTCTTCAGGCCCTCTGGAATTAGCTGCGTCCACCCTCTCCCTCTACGCCATTGCCTAGTGATGTAAGTACAATAAATTATATTGTTGCTTTCCATTTACCTTCAGACAGCATCTCAAATATTGAATCTCATTCATGAACATTTAAGTGTTAGTCTGTGTAAGCCATACATATTTTACCAAGAAGCTGTGTTGGTGCTAACAAGCCATTCCAGATTCAACAAACTACTCATATGTTCTCTAAGTGTGCATAAACAGTATTCGTGAATCAGCTGTAGTCAGCACGTGTTCACGAGAATTGAGGATTGCATAACTGGCACCTAAAACTGCAGCTAAAATCACATCTCAATATAATTGACCAGCAGTTTCAGTTACTAAAAGCCCTATCAGAGAGGTGCCAAAATCACATACTGAGCAAACTGAAGCATTTTTAGAAAAAGCCGTACCCATGCCTCACCAAACTCTATCTATGCACCCCAGGACCTCACATTACAACAATATGGACCCTACCCAGACCCCCCCACCTAATCTGCCTTATCAGTATCAGCCACAGGGCCATAGGAGATGGTCAGAGGTTTAATAATAGAGACAGAGGCCGTGTTAACGGTAGACCCCCCCCCGGGGGGGGGGGGCAACCCGCAGGACCAATGCTTCCTATGTCAGCAATTTGGCCACTGGGCTCAATACTGCCCACAACAACACTCACAAAGGCACCCAGGGGGTCCCCCAAATTAGCAACGCAATGGGTATCCTCCCCTACATGGTCCCCATTTGGATGTTGAAAAAGAATGGCTTTGTTAATGCCGTTCTGTTTCAAAAGGGGGAGAGTGGGACAGACACAGATAGAAAAGTACTAGGTCATCCAGAGATGAGAAAAAAAGCATTATAGAAGAAGATGAATTAAAAACAAACATGACTAGAGTAGACTAGAGAAACAAAAAGATAATTTGAGGTAAAAACAGTAAACACTGAAGCTTCTTTTCACTACTCTGTAGTTGTTATTGTTGATACTAATGCGCGTGACTTGTTTTTCTACTCTGAACAAACTGGCATGTCAGTGCATTTGCGCTACCTAAAGGGCTGGGGAGAACCATGATGGTTATGTGCATGCATCAAACACTTGGCGGAGTAGACTCAAAAAATGAATCATATACATACATATAGCTGTGTGCGCACCGGCCTTATCCAAAGGGTACAAGCATCATAGACGCACGCACAGAGCGGAGGTGGAGCATAAACAAGGTTTTAATGTCCTGTGCACATAGATCTGCAGCTCTGACACACACAAGACAACCAGTGTAGCTTGATCAACTACTTTTTAAAATTCCATGCTTTGACAAATACCATTATAATAATGGCACCTCACTTTGCTCCAACGCTACTCAGATTCTCTTTTATTTTTCTGCTCTTTTGTTTTTGGGTTTTTTTTTCTTTTTTTTTCTTCTTCTTCTTTTAATTTCTTTTTCTTTCACTTAAAAAAAAGGGTGTTGTAATAAATTTTTTCCAATGTCAAAAAACAAAAAAAGGGGGAATATGTGATGAAAATGTAAACAATGCAATGCTGTAATGACATGTATACCTTTTACAAAAACTTAACTTAAAAAAAAACAACTGTTGCTTTTTAAAAAATAAATTAAATTTTGCTTAATCCTGAAGAGTGTCAGGAAGAAGGAACAAACACAGGCAGCCATCTTAAATGTTTCCAAGTACTTAAATTCAATTCAATGCAATTCAATTCAACTTTATTTATATAGCACCATTTCACAACAACAGTCATTTCATAGCACTTTCAACTGTAGGGGAACCCCCACAGTTGCAGAAAGACCCCAGCAATCAGGCAATCCCCTGTGAGCAAGCGCTTGGCGATGGTGGAGAGGAAAAACTCCCTATTAACAGGAAGAAACCTCCAGCAGAACCAGGCTCAGGGAGGGGCAGTCATCTGCTGCAACTGGCTGGGGGGTGAGGGGATAGAGAAGATGAAAAGAACAGACATGTAGAGAGCAAACAGCACGATGGGAACTCAATCTATGGGAGAGAACAAACAGATGTTAATGACCAGCAAAAAAAAAAAAAATATTTCATTGAGAGTGAAGAAAGGAGTGAGGCCCAGTGCATTATTGGAGATCCTCCGGCTGACTAAACCTATTAGCAGCATAACTAAGGGAGGGTTCAGAAACACATGATCCCTCCCTAATTGTAGGCTATATCAAAAAGGAAGGTTTTGACCCTATTCTTAAAAACAGAGATCGAGTCTGACTCCCGAATCCAGATTGGCAGCTGGTTCCACAGGAGAGGAGCTTGATAACTGAAGGCTCTGCCTCCCATTGTACTTTTGGAGATTCTAGGTATTACAAGTAATCCTGCATTTTGGGAGTGTAGTGCTCTGTTACGATAATACGGTAGTATCAGATCTTTTAAATAAAAAGGGGCCTGATTGTTTAGAGCTTTGTAAGTAAGAAGAAAGATTTTAAACTTAATTCTAAACTCTATGGGAAGCCAATGAAGGGAGGCCAGAACCGGAGAGATATGATCTCTCTTTCTAGTACCTGTTAAAACTCTTGCTGCAGCATTTTGGATCAGCTGAAGACTTTTTAAAGATGTTTTAGGACAACCTGATAATAAAGAATTACAATAATCTAATCTCGAGGTAACAAAAGCGTGGATCAGTTTCTCAGCATCACTCTGAGACAAGATGCTCCTAATCTTGGCAATATTACGCAAATGATAGAAGGCAGTCTTAGAAACAAATTTAATATGTTAATTGAAAGACAGATCTTGATCAAAAATAACTCCAACGTTCCTCACAGAGCTATTAAGAGAAAGAGTAACCGCATCCAAACTGAAAGTTTGATTTGGAAAGGTATTTCTAAGGTTTTTTGGACCAACAAGAATGACTTCAGTCTTATCTGATTTTAATAGCAGGAAATTACAAGTCATCCAAGCTTTGATTTCCTTAAGGCAGGCTTTCAACTTGGCTAATTGATTACTAGAGACTCCGGTCTGAGTGTACGCTGGCGCGTTTGGCTGCCGCTACTCACCGGTCAATTTTAATGCTTTTAATGTGTTTTAGTAGCTCACCTGGCTTTACAAACCCACAATGTTGACCTCCAAGCTACTTACTTGGTCTGCACTTGTCTGGATTACGCTATCATTGTTTCACCGTTCTGTGCCTGGTCTGCTCCTGTACTCGGCTGTCAAGCTCCTCCGGCTTTGCTGTCACCTGTCAGAGCCTCCGCCCGTGCTGTGTCAGCACTTGGACATTGCTCGCCTGCCTCGCCGAAATTACATCCACCGTGCCTCTCGCCAGAACTTCCACATCGACAACTCTAAAGTAATACAGTCCATTTGGTCCTTCTCACGTCGCCCCCGGAGAACTACTGCGTCCCGCCGGGTTGACCACAGCTTGCTAGTCACCCTAGCTAGCTCGGCTAACGCTACTGTCAAGACTGACAACACCACCGTTAACTTTGGGCTTCTCAACATCCGCTCACTCACGAGCAAGGGCCACCTTGTCCAGGACTACCTCGTCGACCGTAAGTTTGACTTTCTCTGCCTGACAGAGACATGGCAGCATCCGAATGACTTTTCCCAATTAAACGATGCTATCCCTCCTGGGTTTGTTTACCTTTCCGAACCCCGTGGTGGAGGTCGTGGTGGAGGTCTCACAATAATTTACCACGAGAAGTGGAAAGTCCTGCCTGTCTCCTTTCCAGCATCCAAGGCATTTGAATGTCTTGCTTGTAAACTGCCTGGTCCCATTCCCACCATCCTGGCTATTATCTATCGCCCACCTAAGCCCCACACTGAGTTTTTTAATGATTTTGCTGCTCTCCTTACTCATCTCTCCACTCTTTCACCTAATGCAATACTGTTAGGTGATTTCAACATTCATATGGACAATACCAACCTCCCCCTCACCCGTGACTTCTCCTCTTGCCTTGAGAGTTTTGATTTTCACACCTTCACCGATTTTCCTACTCATATTAAAGGACACACTCTGGACCTCATCTGCTGCTCTGGCCTTTCACCCTCCGGCTGCACAGCTGATCAACTTCCCATAACCGACCATTTCCTCATCTCTTTTAATGTCACACTTCGCCTCTCCACAACCAAGCCTTCACGTCTTATCTCCTTCCGGAATATCAAGGACATTAATCCAGACACCCTTTCCTCTATTATTGCCACTTTACCAGACCCTGAGTATTCTTCCTCCCCTGATGAACTGGTTGACCACTACAACAATTCCCTAACTTCCATTCTCAACTCCCTTGCTCCTGTTAAAACCCGGTCTGTTTCATTCTTCCTCTCTGCCCCCTGGTTTACCCCTCAACTTCGCTCCATGAAAGCTAAAGGCCACCAACTTGAGCGTCTCCATAAAAAGACTGGTCTCACTATTCACTTTAACATGTACAAAACTCATATTTTACAGTACAAGGACTCTATTGCACAATCTAAATCTGCTTATTATTCTGGTCTCATCTGTTCCAACCATGGCAATTCCAAAACACTCTTTTCGCTCCTCAACAGAATCCTTCAACCCTTGGACTCCCTACCCCCCCATCTGTACTCGGTGGACACCTGCAACTCCCTCCTTTTGTTTTTTAATGCAAAAATTGAAAAGATCCACCAGCACCTGTGTCCCATCCCCTCTTCTCCCTCCCCCTCGGCACCTCCCTCCTATAGTTCTTCACTTTCCTCTTTTCAACTTCCTGACCATTCTGCCATCTCCGACCTCATTTATAAATCCAAGCCATCCACTTGTCTTCTAGATCCCCTTCCTACAGCTTTGGTCATATCCTGCCTCCCCTCACTGCTCCCTCTTATCACTGCTATCATCCACTCCTCACTCACCACTGGTTCATTTCCCTTATCCTTTAAAACTGCTGCTGTCTCCCCAATCCTCAAAAAACCCGGTTCAGATCCCAATAATTTCAATAACCTCCGTCCCATCTCTAACCTTCCATTCATTTCCAAAATTCTCGAAAAGGTTGTTGCTTCTCAACTCCACTCCCACTTATCTCACAATAGCCTGTATGAAGATTTTCAATCGGGTTTTCGCCCCCGCCATAGCACCGAAACTGCCCTTTTGAAAATCACTAATGACCTCCTCATTGCAGCTGATTCTGGTTTGCTTTCTATTCTCATTCTCCTTGACCTGAGTGCGGCCTTTGACACAATCTCCCACTCCATTCTCCTCAACATATTGTTTTCCATCGGTATCACTGGCAATCCCCTTGACTGGTTTCATTCTTACCTTTATGGCCGCACTCAGTTCATCCAACTTAAATCCTTCCGTTCTCAACCCTCCCCCGTCTCCTTTGGTGTGCCCCAGGGCTCAGTCCTGGGGCCTTCCCTCTTCATCATCTACCTCCTCCCCTTGGTTTTATTTTCAGTAAATACAATATTCTCTTCCACTGCTTCGCAGATGACACTCAGCTCTACCTTTCCACTAAGCCAAATTCCACCCTCCCTCCCTCCTCCCTGACCAATTGTCTTTCTGAAATAAAGACCTGGTTCACCCAAACTTTCTTAAACTCAACAGTGATAAAACAGAAATCCTTTTAGTCGGTACCAAATCCACATTATCAAAGTTGATAGTTTCTCCCTCACCATCGACGGCTCCTCAGTTTGCCCCTCCCCTCAGGTCAAGAGTCTGGGTGTCATCCTCGATGGTTCTCTTTCCTTTCACTCCCACATCAATAACATCACCCGGTCTGCTTATTTTCATCTTCGCAACATTAATCGTCTCCGCCCTTCGCTCACCCCCCACACTACCTCTATTCTCGTACACAGCCTTGTCACTTCCCGTTTAGATTACTGTGACTCCCTACTCGTTGGCCTCCCTCAGAAATCCCTTCACAAGCTCCAGTTGGTCCAGAATTCAGCTGCCCTCGTTATCTCCAAAACCCCCTCCTTCCTTCACATCTCCCCTGTTCTTCTGCAACTTCACTGGCTCCCGGTCAAATTTCGCATTGACTTCAAAATCCTCCTTCATACTTTCAAAGCTATCCATAACCTCGCCCCTACTTATTTGGCTGACCTCCTTTACATTGTCACCCCTACCTGCGCCCTCAGATCTTCCTCCTCTGTCCACCTCACTGTCCCTCCTGCTCGACTCAGCTCCATGGGAAGTAGAGCCTTCAGCCGCTCTGCTCCCAAACTCTGGAACTCACTCCCACCTGCCATCAGAAACATTGACTCCCTCCCTCAGTTTAAATCTGCTCTCAAAACTCACCTGTTCAGATTAGCATTTTCATTGTAACTGCCATGGTTTTTATGATTGTCGTTTTTGTGTTTTTGTTGTCTATTGATACTTTGTTTTTTATCTATTTCTGTAAAGTGTCCTTGAGTGTCTTGAAAGGCGCTTTTAAATAAAATGTATTATTATTATTATTATTATTATTATTATTATTACTACTATCACCTGGCTTCATTGACAGGTATAATTGTGTGTCATCTGCATAACAATGAAAATGTATACAGTGCTTTCTAATAATGTTGTCTAACGGAAGCATATATTAACTAAAGCGGAATTAAAGCGGAAATGAGGCATTAGGTGTCCATTCTTTCAGTGCATTTCTTTTAATTATGAATATTAACATAAAGTAATGAGCAAACAATCACAGCAAAGATTATAACTTTACTATATACTCAGTTATTTAAAGTCAATCTAACACACATTCTTATGTTCCTCCCCAACAGAGGGTACTGTATGCATAGGATGTCACCGAACAGAACTTTTGGCAGTTAAACATTGAGTGGCAAAAATGAGTAGCAGCATGAAGGTGTATGCAGTACAACACAAAAAAATCCACACAGCATTCAATTACAGCAGTACAAAGAATATCTGTTTGCATTGTGGAGAGTTTATCTTATCATTCCATCTTGCGTTAATTAGCAAAAATTAAATAAAGGCTTTGAATCAGTTCCTTTCTTGACTCAAAGTTGGAAATCTAGATAAGAAAGGAAAATAAAATTTGAAGGAAAAACCCGCACTTATTTATGGAATGGCTGACACACAGGGTGCCTGAGGCTCCCCATGAATCTGTTTCTTTTCTAAAAGAAAGCCAAAAGGAGGAGGGGGGGACAGCAGTGGAAGAGGAGGGAGCGGGCCGCACAATGGAAACTGAGTGACGGCGAGACCAGCTGCTGGCAGGGGGGAGGTTCCCATGATCCACACCCACTACGGAAAAACTGGACTGCATGCTTAAGACTAAAACAGATAAGTGGACTCACTTCTACACACATACAGAAAATTAGCAAAAATTGAATTATTAGAAAATAGCAGACATATTCCATTTACCTGACTCTGAGGTTCAAGGTACTTCGATTAAATTCGTATGGTGCAGGTGCATGTAAAGTAGTAACTTCGGGTAATGACATACAGGACTTTTCAAAGTCAGAACAGGTAACAGTTAAAGTCTATAAATGGCAAGCTATCAGTAGAATATCTATCAACATCTGTAAAAGTAGCATTGTACCCCATGTACTATAGGCAATTGAACGGATCTGATCCAAATTATGAACAACCATTATTTGCAAATCCATCCTTCAGATTGGTCATAAAACTTGGACTGGTAAACAAGGAAATGTGTGGAAGCATCCATTGTCCTAACTGAAGAGGATGAGACATTTCAACCTATGGGGGGTTCCACACATCCCGCTGGTTAGACCCAAACACATGGATTGGAAAATGTTGGACATTTTGTCACCTCTGCTGGGGGATATAGCCATCCTTGGAAAACCAACACTTGGCCTTCAGATAGAATATTCTCCTAAATTAGAAACATATGCATTGTCTCTTAACTGGGTAACCACAGCACAAAAGGCTGTGCACATTGATGCCCAGAAATCTCCTACATGACCAATCTTAACATTAACAAACAAGGGGATGAGAAAATTTAAAGAAAATTCTAAATTTGTTATGGCAAAGTCTTAAGCAGATGTAGATCTAATAAAAGGAGCAGAGTATGACACTATAGACCAGGGGTCACCAACGCGGTGCCCGCGGGCACCATGTCGCCCACAGGGACCACATGAGTCGCCCGCAGGCCTGTTCTAAAAATAGCACAACTCGCAAGTGAGCTGCGTCTAAGATGTAATTTTTTCTGCCGCTATTTTTTAAAATCACACTTGCATTTATATAGATTTTAAAATGACAATGTCTTAAAAATAAAAAAATAAAAATGAAAATATGTTTATTATACATAAAGTTAATGTGAACTCTGACCTAGTTCAAAGGTCAGTATTGTGCGCATGACAAAACCTTCGCACTTGTGGAGAGTAAGCTAGCGGGCAGTGCAGATGTGAGTGGAGTGCTGTTTCCTACACAGTTCTTTTTCCCAAAAAAAAAAGACAGAAAATTTATCATTTTCAAAGTGAGCGGGAGGAAGAGTTCTTTTTTACTACTGTGAAAGGAAGCTGCATGTGTTTCATTTGCGGGGCGACTGTGGCCCACTGCTGCCCACTCTTTTTTTTTTTTGACGGAAGGTAGATTTCTTCTGCAGTCTGGTGACAAGCCACCAGCTACCGGTTGCTGTGTGCGCAAGCGCCCCTTAACTCCCTAACCTGCATGTTTTTGGCATGTGGAAGGAAACAGGAGAAATCTCGGAGTAAACCCACGCAAACACGGGGTGAACATGCAAACTCCACACAGATCACTGTTGGCCGGGGGCAGGGATCGAACCCACGATCCCCCGGCTGAGGGTAAATTGTGCTGCCGCGGTGCCACCATGCATATAAGCACTCTGTGCTGTTTAGCTTCTTAAGCATGATTCTTGGCAAGAACTGTATGGATATAATTCCAGTGAAGAAGAACACACAAAAGTGTGTTTATTAAATGTAACAGATTTTGAGCAGAATTGCAGCAGATTTGTTCAGTTAAAAATGTGATAAGATTTATTTAATATGAAAGTTGATTTTTCTTAAATGTTGCATAACTTTTTCAAACATGGTTCAACATAGTTCATAAATTAACAGGGTTTAGTTTTTTATGGTTAAAGGGGACTGGTGAAAACTGGACATTTTTTTAATGTAGAAGTGATCATCTGAACAATTGCTGAGATTAATAAAAATAAAGTGTTGAATATTGATCTTGTCTGTTACCCACTCTTAAGTTATTGATAATTATTTATATATATATATATATATATATATATATATATATATATATATATATATATATATACTGTATATATACTGTATATACAGTATATATACACACACACACAATTTGTTATTTTAGAGGAGTGTGTCAAGCTGGTGCCCTTCACATGACTCGATACCCTTGAAGTAGCTCTTGGTTTCAAAAAGGTTGATGACCCCTGCTATAGACCATATATTCAGAAGCCCATAAAGGTGTTAACCAGGTCTAAAACCAAAAGCAGCAGATGTCATAGCGTCATCAGTCCTGTAGGAAACACCCTGATGACACAGGGCCTGCATGAATTAACAAAGCTCTAACTCTTTGTGCTCGTTGTATGCCAGGATCACATATATTGATAAATGAGCTAAACCTCCAAATGCAATTTTCCACAGTGGTAGTCATCAGCAAATCTTGCAAATCTCATACCTCCTCATAGAAACCAATTGCTGAGTCCAGAGGAGGAGCTGAAGACCCCTAGACGGAGGATGATGATGAAGAAGACCATTGCACTATTATGGATTATTTGTAAACACAATGTGCTACTGATAATACATGAATCATACATACAGTAGCTCACCACACACACGTAGGGGTGTGAGACTTATAGTATTCTTGTGTTATGATTTACATCATGCTAATTACGGTTAGGTAGTCAGGACAATTGTGAAGGTTTGAAGCTCTAGAGGCCTGAATACAATAAGCATGGATAAGGATGTCTCCTAACTTTGAACAATTTTGTTTACTACCTACTTACACTGCAACACATAGGTCTCATCACCAAGCTCACTCACCATAACAAACCTACTGCTGAACACATAGGTCCCATTACCCAGCTCACTCATCACAACACAATCACTGCCTGTAGCTTACACATAGCCGACAATCGTACACTCAAAAGCTGACGGGAGATAACTTATAACAGTACATTGTCAACTACGGATGCAGTGAATAAGGATAAAATGGTACAGGCTCCAGCCATTTTAGTGACAACCCCTCAGGCCATTATTGATCCTGTCCCGGCCGAGCCCTTTGTATCGGCACCCAAGCAAAGGTGTAGGGTGCAGGGCAAAGGGGCTCGAGCTTCATCAACACCAGCGTCTCTACCTCTGTCCAACTAATCATAGACCGGTGGGTGGCATCTCTGGGACAGCATCACTGAACTGTTCACTGGCTGGACTGGATGTTATCTACTCTCTGCTGCATCCACCAGACTGTCCTATAAACCTCATGGGATGAGATGTGTCTCTGAGAGCGTGGGCACACAGTTGTTTTGCTTCTAATGGTACCGGTGTGTGTCTACAAGATGGGACTGTGCGCCACAGCTGCAGATACAGGAAGCAGACACAGAGGAAGGTCAAACCCCTGTTGCAACCATGTGATGACTGCAGCTGAACGATGCCGCCCTGGCAAAGGTCAACTGGTAGACAAAATGTTTTGTGGGCTTCATGGATTGACCCTGTTCAACCTTATGACCCCCACATGATCCACTCCACCAGACAAAGAACTATTCACATGATGATCAGGAGGAGACCTCGGTGGGGGTGCAGGACTTGGTGAACAAGGACAATTATGTGACTGCAATTCATCTGGACAAGGACGTGTTGCCTCGGAACGCCCTCTTAGACATTGCTGCACCGCACTGGGGGTGTCCACAAGGGGGGGAGGCAAAGGTATCAGAACCAATGGTGCAAGCCTATCTTGGGTTGACTGACTGGGCTGACACACAATGTAGGACCTACCTTATTCACCATCTGCTAACCGCTAGCGTCTCTCACACCATGTATGGTTGACATGATAAAATCATGTCAAAGGGGGGAGTGAAAGGGTTATGAAAAGTTAGAGTGCCAAAATAATAATTCTGTAGGTAATCTCCCACTATGCTCTACACATATTCTATACATACTGTATTCTGTTTGCATTCTTATGAACAAATATGTTGTGTTAAACTCTGATAAACAGGAATTAGGCAGAGCTATAGAGCCCTCTTTCTTCTCTCTCTCACTTCTTTTAGTCAGGTCTATTACATTAGTTACACACCCGAACCAACACTCACACACACTTTTTATAGTACATTTTAGGAGATAGATAGCGTGAATAGTGGATGGCCTGTTCACGTCAGAGTTAAACTGGCCAATCAGACGGTTGCGTACAAGCCCATCCTATTGTACGGGGTTGGTCTAACCAACCCGAGAAGATGAATGTAAGTTGCACCCGGAAGTCGAGGTCAGTTTGGCAACACTCGAGAGGGAGCTGCGTCAAGCTGAACCCAGTGCTGCTTGCTTTACATGTGACCTCTGAATAAATGTTGCATCTTTGAATTGAAGAATTCTCCAGCTTATTCTTGGATCTTTCAATCAAAGAATCAGGATTTTAACACTGGCAAGATTCAAACTTGGGACCTCCTGCATCCCAAGCACTCATCTGAACTACAACATCACATAATAATAATAATAATAATAATAATAATAATAATGCATCAGATTTATATAGCGCTTTATCATAGACACTCAAAGACGCTTTACAAGTAGATACATTATTCATTCACTCCAGACAGACAATGGTAGTGGCAAGCTACTACTGTAGCCACAGCTGCCCTGGGGCAGGTTGACAGAAACGTGGCTGCCAATCCGCACCAACGGCCTCTCCGGCCACCACCGAACAAAACATAAACTGCTTAAAATAAAACATAACTGCTTTAGCTTGCACTCTAACGTTCTCAAATGATAAATGTTCAATTTAAAGGATTCCTAGCAGTTGTAGTACAGCATTTAAAGCTTAATCAGAATCAGAATCAGAATCAGAATCAGAATCAGCTTTATTGGCCAAGTATGCACAACACATACAAGGAATTTGACTTTGGCTAAAAAACTTGCTCTCGTTGTTCAGGTGAAGGATTTAAATAAGGATTCAATGACAACCAGAGTATGTACAGTAAATTACAGTCTGTCCACGTTTCTATAAAAGGATGCAAATATATACAGGAATATATGCAGTTATTTACTCGGACTAACCACACTTTGCAGAAATATATGAAAAAATATACAATCACACAGTATTTCAATGTGGACTCAGATTCAGTGATATAATGTGAATGAAGTAAAAAGCAGTGTGAGAGTTATGTGCAATGTAATAATGGATGAAAAGTCATGAGTACAGCAACAGGTAGGACTAGGTGAATGTTAGGAGTTCATCAGAGTGATGGCTTGAGGAAAGAAACTGTTCCTGTGACGGGTGGTTTTGACCTTCAGTGATCTGTAACGACGACCAGAAGATAGAAGTTCAAACAGTTTGTGGCCGGGGTGTGATGGGTCAGCACAGATGTTTCCCGCCCGTTTCCTGGTTATGGACCGATATAAGTTCTCAATGGAGGGTAGGTCGGTACCAATGATCCTCTCCGCAGACTTAATGATCCGCTGCAGTCTGGTCTTGTCCTGTTTAGTGGCAGATCCAAACCAGACAGTGATGGAAAAGCAGAGGACAGATTGGATGATGGCGGTGTAGAAGACAACCAGCAGCTCCTGAGGCAAATCAAACTTCTTGAGCTGACGCAGAAAAAACAACCTCTGCTGGGCCTTTTTCCGGACAGTGTCAATATGGGAGGACCACTTCAGGTTCCGGGAGATTGTGGTACCCAGAAACTTGAAAGAGTCCACAGTGGACACTGTGCTGTTGAGGATGGTGAGTGGGGGGAATGAAGGGGGGTGTCGCCTGAAATCCACAGTCATCTCCACCGTTTTGGCTGGGTTAAGTTCAAGATGGTTCTGGCTGCACCAGAGGATCAGCTGCTCCACCTCCCGCCTGTATGCAGACTCATCATCATCCCGGATCAAACCGATGACTGTGGTGTTGTCCGCAAACTTCAGGAGCTTCACCAAAGGGTCCTCTGAGGTGCAGTCGTTGGAGTAGAGGGAGAAGAGCAGTGGGGAAAGGACACATCCTTGGGGGGCGCCAGTACTAATTTTTCGGGAGCTGGATGTAAATCTCCCTAGCTTCACCTGTTGCCACCTGTCAGTCAGAAAGCTGGAGATCCACTGGCAGGTGGAGGGGGGCACCTTGAGCTGGAGGAGTTTCTGATGAAGAATGCCTGGGATGATGGTGTTGAACGCTGAGCTGAAGTCGACAAACAGGATCCTGGCGTACGTCCCTGGGGAGTCGAGGTGTTGCAGGATGTAATGTAGTCCCATATTCACTGCATCATCCACTGACCTGTTTGACTGGTAGGCAAACTGCAGTGGGTCCATCAGGGGGCCTGTGATGACCTTCAGGTGGTTCAGCACCAATCTCTCCAAGGATTTCATGACCACAGAGGTCAGGGCAACAGGTCTGTAGTCGTTTAATCCTGTAATAGAGGGTTTCTTGGGAACTGGAATGATGATGGAGCGTTTGAAGCAGGAAGGCACTTCACGCAGCTCCAGTGATCTGTTAAAGATCCGGGTGAAGATGGGGGCCAACTCGTTGGAGCAGACTCTCAGGCAGGACGGAGACACACCATCAGGTCCTGCAGCCTTCTTGATCTTTTGTCTCTGAAAGACCCGGCGCACCTCCTCTTCACAGATCATTAGTGCTGGTGGGAGGTCAGAGTGGAGGAGGGATGGAGTTCCTGGGGCTGCAGATAATCCTTTTGTGTGGGTGGGAGGTGAGAACTGTAGGTTCTTTTCAAACCTGCAGTAAAAGCTGTTTAGGTCATTAGCCAGCTGGAGGTTTTCCGCAGGGTGGGGGGATGGTCTCCTGTAGTTGGTGATATTCCGTAGGCCTCTCCAGACAGAAGCAGAGTTGTTAGCTGAGAAGTTTTTTTGTAACTTCACACTGTAGCTCCTCTTAGCAAGCCTGGTCTCCTTCGTCAGCATGTTTCTGGCCCGCTTGTACAGAGTCCAGTCACCAGTCCTGTAGGCCTCCTCCTTGGTCTGACGTAGCTGCTTCAGTTTAGGAATGAACCAGGGTTTATTGTTGTTGTATATGCAGAAGGTCTTGGTCTGCACACACATGTCCTCGCAGAAACAGGTGTATGACGTCACAGTGTCAGTGAGTTCATTTAGGTTAATGGCTGCAGCTTCAAAAACACTCCAATCTGTGCAGTCAAAGCAGGCTTGTAACTTCAGCTTTGATTCCTCAGTCCATTTCTTCACAGTCCTTACAACAGGCTTGGAAGTTTTTAGTTTCTGTCTGTATGTTGGAATAAGATGGAGCAGGCAGTGGTCAGAAAAACCCAGAGCTGCACGGGGGACGGCATGATAGGCATTTCTTAAAACTGTGTAACAGTGGTCAAGTGTATTTGTGTCCCTGGTGGGACATTTAATATGCTGTCTGTATTTAGGAAGCTCATTTGTGAGATTAGCTCTATTGAAATCACCCAGAATGATAAGCAGAGAGTCTGGATGTTTTTCCTCCACGTCTGCTATCTGGTCAGCGAGGAGCTGCAGTGCCTCCGTTGTACAAGCAGCAGGCGAGATATAAATTCCGACCAGAATAAATGAGGAGAACTCTCGCGGTGAATAAAAGGGTTTACAGTTTATGAACAGTGACTCTAGGTTAGGGCTACAAAACTTCTTCAACACTGACATCAGTACACCAACCTTCGTTTATGTAGAAGCAGATTCCACCACCCTTAGTCTTTCCAGAAAATTCTCAGCTGCGATCAGCGCGAAACAGTTGAAATCCGTCCAGACGGACCGCGCTGTCCGGGATGTGTTCACTCAGCCAGGACTCTATGTAATGTACACTACACATTGTTTTCAACTACACAGAAGAGATACGGTATGTTGCACTTAAGAAGAACAACACTGTTGTGTTGTGACTAATTGCTATAAGCACTAAAGAACGGAGACAGAGACAGAGAAGCACCTTCCAAAACTGGAGGGGTTTACTGGAGTCAGAGCAGGTGCATACAAAACAAGGATAGCGGTCACAATAGTGATCTAATAACACTCTGCACACTTATAGAACACAGTCTCCTGTTACCCAATAAGAATTTTTTCACTCTAATCTGTCTATGCACCAACCATGACATACTCTGAGCAAGGCAAAGAAGCTTTTTATGAGGAGCTTGGTAGAGCTGTGGATGCTGTTCGTAAAGCAGACGGGTTACTCATACTGGGTAATTTTAATGCAAGAGTGGGAAGCGACCATAAAACGTACGCTGGCGTGGTTGGAAAGTTTGGCAAAGGTGGAGTTAACTCCAATGTGTTCTCCTGCTCAACTTTTGTGCTCAGTGGGACTTGTGCATTACCAACACATATTTCAACCAACCTGACCACCATTTTTACTCATGGATGCATCCTAGGTCTAAACATTTCCATCTGCTTGACTACATAGTTGTTAGAAAACAACATCTGAAGGAAGTATTTGTCACGAGAGCTATGAGGGGTGCAGAATGCTCTACTGATCACTACCTGATAAGAGCAAAAGTAGAGCTCCAGTTGCAGACTTCTAGAAGAAAGGCACCTGCTGCCATCCCAAAAAAGCTGGATGTGAAAAAGCTGAATTTGGCTCATTTCCATGATGCCTTGAGCTGCACTCTACATATACCTCTGGAGGAGTTGCTTGTGACACCATTAGCGGATGTGGACTCTTCATGGAGTGCTCTGAAGGACACCATCCTGAGCACCGTGGCAGAAGTTCTTGATCACCCCAAACAAATGACACCAGACTGGTTTAGTGAGAATCAGGATGAAATCCAACCCCTCCTTGTGGAAAAGCACAAAGCACACAATCGATATCTGTGTGACAACTCTGAAAGGAGCAAGCAGCTGCTGACCAACGCAAAGTCAAACCTCCAACGGGAAGTAAGGAGAATGAAGAACGCCTGGTGAGACAAGAAGGCCAATGAGCTGCAAGCGTTTGCAGATGCTGGCGACTCCCATGGCTTGTTTTCAGCTCTCATTTCTGTGTATGGTCTGCGAACAAATACTCTTACCTCTGAAATCAGCAAATGGGAGCTGCCTCCTAAGGGACTTGTCAGATAGACCGATGGAGGGAACATTTTCACAAGCTATTAAACCAACAAGGCTCAGCTATAAGAGATGCTACTTCCACACTGGTAGTTCACCCAACTAGGCATGAACTTGATGAACCAATCACTTCAAATGAAGTAAAAAAGACTCTGAAACAAATATGAACTGGCAAATCCCCAGGCCCAGACAGCATCCCCTCAGATGTCCTGAAGCATGGAGGTCAACAGGTTGTAGACCACCTGCTTCACCTGTACAATCTCTGCTGGGCCAGGAACAAATACCTCAAGACTTCAAGGACACTCTAATAGTCACCATCTACAAGAAGAAGGGTGAAAGGAGTGACTGCAGCAATCATCGGTGATCTCCCTTCTATCAGTTGCAGGAAAAGTGTTTGCAAAGGTTCTTTTAAACAGACTGAAACAAGTGTCAGAAAGTGTTCTCCCTGAAAGCCAGTGTGGTTTCAGAGATGGAAGGTCAACATCTGACATGATATTTGCACTCCGTCAACTACAAGAGAAGGCTATCGAACAGCAACAACCTCTGTACATGGTATTTGTCTTTTTCTCAAAAGCTTTCGACACGGTTGACCGAACCACACTGTGGGAAGTGCTCAAAGTGTATGGTTGCCCTGGCAAGTTTATAAACATGGTCAGACAGTTTCATGACAATATGTCTGCTGTGGTTTCTGCTGGAGGTGGCACTAGTGCTCCTTTTCCAGTTTGCCATGATACTGGGTGTACTCTGGGTGTACTGGGGGTAACGGCTCCGCCTTTCCGGTTCCGCCATCACCCTGAGGTATAAAGGGCAGACGCGGAAGAGACTCTGTCTCTTTCGCCGTCAACCCTTTGCCTGTACTGAGCATCTGTGTTATTGTGGTTCATCATAATAAAGTTACATTCAACTGCACCGCCAGCCTGATTCTTGAGAGCACGAATTATTGACATAACATTTGCCGACGAGGATGGGATAAAGGTATGGAGAGAGCAGTTTCTGGTATTTGGACATTTTTGGAGGTTCCGGGTGAGCCGCCTGTTCCCTGGGCGAGGTGATATGGGGCTTTCCAAAATTACTTGGTGGCCCTGAACCTCGGAAAGCTATAGAAACTGCGTGCGAAAGCTATTTTGGTCCATAATCTTGGCATGGAGGGCCAACAGATCCTTAGCACATTGGGAGACTGTGATAGTTTTGACGACATGGTTGGGCTAATGGCATGCTATTTTCGCACTCCAGAAAACGTCATAGTCCGGAAGATCGGGTTTCGGCAGCGCCACCAGCGGACTGGAGAGTCAGTGCAGAGTTACGTTGTAGACCTGCGTCAGCTGGTGGGGGAGTGCCAGTTTGGAGCCTTTGAAAAAATGATGGTCCTTGATCAACTGGCGGAGCACACACTTTGTTCTGTGGCACGGTCGAGGCTCCTGACTTACCTGGGTGAACTGACATTAGCCACGGCAGTTGAGATAGCGCAACAATGTGAAGCAGCTGAAAAACTGTCGGAGGACCTCAGTGAGAGAACCATGTTGGGGCACGCTGAACAACTTTTGAAGGCGCCGCCTGTGGACTTGGATAGTGAAGACAGCATGGATGAAGAGGAATACACTGTCGCTATAAAAATTAGGTCCGTTCCACGTACGCCAAGATGTTACGGCTGTGGGTCCACCAGGCACCGGTATAAGGCAAGAGAGTGTCCGGCGAAAGGCAAACACAGTGGCAATTGTGGTCTTCTGCATCATTTCACCAGGGCCTGCAAAAATTTTGAGCACGGGGACCGATAACGTGGAGCGGTTTTCCCCACCACAACTCCTACGGTTGTTCATACTGTCTCACCGAGCACAGATGGGCAGATTTATTGCGACGTTTTGCTGGACGGCGTGGAAGTGCCATTGTTGGTGGACACGGGAGCAGCAGCTTCTGTGTTGAACTTGCCCACTGTAAGGAGTTTGTTCCCACATTACCGCATGAGGAGACTGTCGATGGCATTCTTTGGCTATGGAGGAAACAGGTTCGCCATCGTGGGTTCGCTGGAGTTGACAGCAAAGTACAAGTCGGCAATGATGTCTAATGTCCAATTTGTGGTGACTGCCGAGGGGTTGAACATAAATCGATGTGATATGTTCTACTCCCTGGGATTCACGATCATCAGTGGCATCGGAGAAGAATAGTCGGGCTGTGCCTTGTGGGACCGACCGGTTCCATACGTGTACGATGATGCGGTTTGGGACAGCGACTGGCCTAGTATTCTGGAAGATGACCAGGACCAGTGCCGTAAAGCACCATCACAGGACGGTTCCGGCACCAGTGTCCAAATTGCCCTGGATGTGGGAACTGGATGGTGCGGTGGGACACCTGTGACGGTGGATGAAGCCAGAACGATAGCCTCTTCTGCTTCCGGAGTTCTGCCTGGTGATACCGAGAAGCAAGGAGCTACAGGGGCTTTGACAGCGTTTCAAATGAAAGAGAGCGGGGCAGGACCAGCTGGCGCAGTAAAACGACGCGCCAACCAGAAACACTGGAAGCCGAAGAGGGCTTCGGATCAGGTTGGTGGAACAGTTCAACCCAGGAAGGAAGCCCAGTTGCAACATGGTGGACATTTGAAGCCGAGTCGAGCTCCTCTATGGGTCGATGACGAGGTTCGGCCCAGGGGGGAGGCTTAGCTGAGGGGGGTCCACGAGAAGAGAAAACATCGGGATGACCAGGGGCGGCTACGGGTGGTGGCTGCCCAGGAGGATGGCTATCTCAGGCTGTCAGATGATTCATGGAGACACCCCAACAAGCTGCAGCCCGTGGTTGAGAGGAAACGCGGACGTGGCTCATCCCCAGAGGCAAAGAGGCAAAGACACTCTGGGAGGGATCCGCCAGGGCGTGGGTCTTCCATTGGGATTGCAAGGTGTCTGTGGGGTGGTTATGAACCATGGCGTGATGGAAACGTTAATATGTTTTATTGCCCAGAAGTTACATTGTTAATATGTTTTACATGCACTCATTAAATTATTGCCTTTTTCTGAAAAAAATAAACTCCCCAACACTGCTCGTGTAATTGAATGTGATTGTGTGAAGTGTCCAAGTTATGGGGTGGGTGTGTTGGGGTGGGGGCTAACAATGGGTTGTAGATGTATATATTAACTGTTGTTTTGCTGTAGTGTGTTATGAGGGTTTGGTTTTATATATATACAGTATATACACTACCGTTCAAAAGTTTGGGGTCACTTAGAAATTTCCTTATTTTTGAAAGAAAAGCACTGTTTTTTCCAATGAAGATAACTTTAAACTAATCAGAAATACACTCTATACATTGCTAATGTGGTAAATGACTATTCTAGCTGCAAATGTCTGGTTTTTGGTGCAATATCTACATAGGTGTATAGAGGCCCATTTCCAGCAACTATCACTCCAGTGTTCTAATGGTACAATGTGTTTGCTCATTGCGTCAGAATTCTCCAGATTACCTCAACAAATTAACAGCTAGAATGCCAAAGGTCTGCAATGCTGTAATTGCTGCAAATGGAGGATTCTTTGACGAAAGCAAAATTTGAAGGAAAAAATTATTATTTCAAATACAAGTCATTATTTCTAACCTTGTCAATGTCTTGACTATATTTTCTATTCATTTTACAACTCATGGTGGTAAATAAAAGTGTGACTTTTCATGGAAAACACAAAATTGTCTGGGTGACCCCAAACTTTTGAACGGTAGTGATATATACTGTATATACGTATATATATATATATATAGTTGCTCTGAGATTGTTTTAATTGTTAGGAACACAGCAGATTTTAGTTTATGGACTTTAAAGGGTCAAAGACAGCAGAATAACCCATCTAGGTGGGTCAGCAGTCTACCTGGCACCCTCTAGTTTGGTTATGTTGTATGAATGGATAGGCCTATATACATATGTGTTGTTGTTATTAGCGTGTGAGTCGGGTTTAAATTTGGGAGGGCCTAATTTGTGTGTTTTGCATTTTTCTACGGGGGGGGGGATGTGTGTGTAGTGTATCAAATATGATTCTGGGTGTACTCTGGGTGTACTGGGGGTAACGGCTCCGCCTTTCCGGTTCCGCCGTCACCCTGGGGTATAAAGGGCAGATGCAGAAGAGACTCTGTCTCTTTTGCCGTCGACAATCTGCCTATACGGAGCACCTGTGTTACGTGTGGTTCATTTAATAAAGTTATGTTCAACTGCACCTCCAGCCTGAGTCTTGATAAGATAAGCCTTTATTAGTCCCACAATGGGGAAATTCCAGGATTGCAACAGCACAGGGATAGCAACACTCAGAGCAACAATCAGAAGGCAAGAAAAAAAAAAAAAAAAACAAACCCAAGAGCAGCTAGTATACATATGTACATATTTATATATATATATATATATATATATATATATATATATATATATATATATACATACATACATATAACAGTATATATATATATATATATATATATACATACATATACACAGTATATATATATATATATATATATATATATATATATACTGTGTATATGTATGTATATATATATATATATATATAGAGAGAGAGAGAGAGAGAGAGAGAGAGAGAGAGAGAGAGAGAGAGAGAGAGAGAGAGACAGTGCGGAGCATTGTAGCTGGATGGAATAAATATATGAGTATATAAACACACAGTGCGGAGCATTGTAGCTAGATGGATTAAATATGTAAATATATAAACACACAGTGCGGAGCATTGTAGCTAGATGGAATAATATGTAGATATACTGTATAAACACACAGTGCGGAGCATTGTAGCTAGATGGAATAAATATGTAGATATATAAACACACCCAGTGCGGAGCATTGTAGCTAGATGGAATAAATATGTAAATATATAAACACACACAGTGCAGAGCATTGTTGCTAGATGGGATGAAACAGCACAACCGTCTACTTAGTTATCTTACATGGTATGATTATGTACCCATACATATTCTCACCCTCCATAGCGACCGGTATTTTCCTAGTTGTATGCTGGAGGGGACCATTGTATAAGTCTATTGCGTCTTTTGCATTCAAAAACTATTAGGTTGTCACGTCTTTTTGCTATCTCTGCGAGCAGCCCTGCTTAGGTTGTACAGTCTGACAGCCGTTGGTAGGAAGGACCTGCGAAACCTCTCGGTTGTGCACCTAGGATGATGTAGTCTGCTGCTAAATGAGCTCCTCAGTGCATTCAGTATGTCCTACATAGGGTGGAACTTGGCCTCCAGCAGAGATGACAGTTTAGCCACCGTCCTTCTCTCTCCTATCTCCTCCACTGGGTCAAGGTGCTGCCCCAGGACAGAGCTAGCTTTCTTGATCAGTTTGTTCAGTCTCTTCCTATCGGCTGCCGTAATGCCACTGCCCCAGCAGACCACTCCAAAAGTGATGGCTGATGCCACCACCGTGTCATAGAATGTCTTCAGCAGCGCCCCTTGTACACCAAAAGACCTGAGTCTCCTCAGTAGGAACAGCCTGCGCTGTCCCTTCTTGTAGAGTGTGTCAGTATTGTGTGACCAGTCCAGTTTATTGTTCAGATGAACACCCAGGCACTTGTAGGATGTCACCATCTCGATGTCTGTTCCCTGTATATTTACTGGTGCTGTGAGGGGTTGTCCTTGCCTGCGGCAGTCCACCACCAGCTCCTTTGTTTTCCTCACATTGATCTGGAGGCAGTTCCGATGGCACCAGTCCACGAAGTCCTGAATAAGCCCTCTGCACTCAGCTTCATCTCCATTGGAGATGAGGCCAACGATCACAGAGTCGTCAGAGAACTTCTGTAGATGGCAGTGTGTTGTGTTGTGTGAGAAGTCCGCAGTATAAAGGGTGAACAGGAAGGGAGCCAAAACCGTTCCCTGGGGGGCCCCCGTACTACCGATGATCGTGTCGGACACACAGTCCCGGGTTCTCACAAACTGAGGCCGGTTAGTGAGGTAGTCCAGGATCCATGATGACAGGTACTGGTCCACCCCTGCGCACAGCAGCTTGTCCTTCAGGATCATCGGTTGGATGGTGTTGAAAGCACTGGAGAAGTCAAAGAACATGATCCTCACCGCATTCCCGGGCTTCTCCAGGTGGGACAGAGAACGGTGAAGGAGGAAGATCACCACATCCTCCACCCCAATGCCATGCTGGTAGGCGAACTGGAGTGGATCCATTGCTGGTCCCACCAGGGTGCGGAGGTGAGCAAGGAGCAGTCTCTCCAGGGTCTTCATCATGTGGGACGTCAAGGCCACTGGTCTGTAGCTGTTCAGGTCTTTGGGGTGGGAAGTCTTTGGTACAGGTACCACACAAGATGTTTTCCACAGCTGTGGTACCCTCTCCAGCTTCAGGCCCAGGTTGAAGATGTACTCCACAATCCCACACAGCTGGTCAGCACAGGACTTGAGGAGCTTTGCGCTGATGCCGTCCGGTCCCGACGCCTTCCTCGCCTTGATCTTCCTCAGCTCCATCCTCACCTGGGTCTTCGTCAGGGTCAGGTTGGGGGGCTGTGTGTTGGGAGTGGGGGGGTGTTGGTGGAGTGGGGAGTGGGCAGCAGGACTTGATGTCTTTAGAGGCAGCAGTGGTTGTTGTGCAGTCAGGGGGGAGGGGGTTGGTCAAACCTATTGAAAAACAGATTCAGATTGTTCGCCCACTCCCTGCCCCCCGTGGCCTGGGGGGAGGTATTCTGGAGCCCAGAGATGGTTTTAAGGTTTCTCCAGACCCCGCTGATGTCGCTCTGTTGCAGCTTGTCCTCCATCTTCTTCCTGAAACTGTCCTTGCCTTCTCTGATCTTTCTCCTCAGCTCCCTCTGTACGGACTTCAGCATCTCCCTGTTCCCCGATCTGAAGATCCTCTTCTTCTCTCTCAGAAGTGTTTTTATCTCAGGGTTGATACAGGGTTTGTTGTTTGAGCAACACCGTATGGTCTTGGTGGGAACAGTGTTGTCCACACAGAAGCTGAGGTAGTCCGTGATGGTGTGAGTGAGGCCATCGATGTCCTCGCCATGTGGATCGCAGAGCTGCTCCCAGGCGGTGAGTTTCAAAACAGCCCTTTAGAGTGTCCATTGCCTCCTCAGACCATAACTTCACTGTGCGCATGGCCAGAGGCTGTCTGTGCACTAGGGGTTTGTACACCGGCCGGAGATTAACCAAGTTGTGATCTGATCTCCCGAGTGGGGGGAGTTGTAATGAGGTGTACGCCTCCTTAGTGTTTGCGTAGAATAAGTCCAGTGTTTTATTGTCTCTAGTGTGGCATGTGACATACTGGGTAAACGTGGGTAGAATGGGAGACAGTGAAACATGGTTGAAATCGCCTGAGGTGAGGAGAAGAGCATCTGGGTGTTCTGTCTGCAGCCTGCCGGTTACTGAATGGATGACGTCACGCGCTGTCCCAGCGTTTGCCGTCGGATTTGCATAAACAACAATGCAGATCACGTGTGAGTATTCCCTCGGGAGATATGTAGGTCGCATGCTAACAGCTAGCAATTCAATGTCTTTGCTGCAGTGTCGTTGTTTAACAGTGATATGTCCCGGTCTGCATGTCCTTGATAGCACGAGTTATGGACATAACAGGCACCAACTTTGTTTGCACTCTACCTTGTTGTAGTGCTGGAATATGTGGGCAGCAGAACTACTAAAGGTGTGTACATTCGAACCCGATCAGGTGGAAGTCTCTTCAACCTTGCTCAGCTCCGAGCTGCTTCAAAGACAAAACTGGTCTGTGTGAGGGAGCTGCCTTATGCAGATGACTCAGCACTAGTAGCTACAAGCCTGCAGGACATACAGTACAGGAGATTACCAATCTGTTTGTTGAAGATGCAACTTGTTTTGGGTTGTGAATAAATGCGACCAAAACTGAACTTCTTTACCAAACGCCACCGTAGCAGCAAGTTCTCGAGCAACCTACTGTAGAAGTGCATGGTGAGGCATTGAAGACTACTGCCACCTTCACCTACCTGGGCAGCACTGTCACGAAAAAGAATTCATCTGATGCTGAGATTGACCGGAGAATTCAGGCAGCCTGCAAAATCTCTGGGTCTTTTCAGCATCGTCTCTGGTCACGACATGACATCAAACTCGGTACTAAGATCAAGATCTACAATACAGCAGTGTTGCCAACACTTCTATACTCCACTGAAGCTATGATCCTTTACCGTAGACATATCAAACAGCTGACTCAAATCCAACTTCACCACATGCGTCAGATCATCAACATCAAGCAGCAAGACAGAGTTCCAGATGTGACTGTCCTGGATTGAGCAGGAGCTGTGAGTGTAGAAGCCTTGGTTACTGCAGCTCAGCTCCGATGGGCTAGACATGCCTTTCGCATGTCTGATAACTGCCTTCCTAAGCAAGTGCACTACAGTGAATTACTGCATGGGAAACAAAAGTGTGGTGGCCAGAGATTACATTATAAAGATGTCCTGAAACACCACATGAAGCGTGTGGGGATTGACACTGATACCTGGGAACAGCAAGCCGCATCCAGACCAACATGGTGTGGTGTATTGTACAAGGCAACCAAAAGAGTTGAGGAGAAGCGGGCAGCCGACTATATGTCAGCTCATGATCGGCGCCACTTCATCCCTAGTGTTAGTGACTTCACTTGTAACAAATGCAAACGGCCATGTAGATCCAAAGCTGGTCTAACAGCTCATCTGTGAGCCTGCAAGAACAAACCTACATAGCATACTCTCCCTCCTCTCACGTTCCCTCTCTCTCGTCCTCATCGAAAACGATGGACTGCCGATGATGACTACAGCATTTAAAGCTTAATGTACGCTACACATTGTTTTCAAATACACAGAAGAGATACGGTATGTTGCACTTAAGAAGAACAACACTGTTGTGACTAATTGCTATGAGCACTAAAGAACAGAGAGAGAGGCAGAGAAGTATCTTCCAAAACTGGAAGGGTTTACTGGAGTCAGAGCAGGTGCATACAAAACAAGGATAGCAATCACAATAGCGATCTAGCAACACTCCGCACACTTATAGAGTACAGTCCCCTGTTACTCATAAGACCCTGCTTGTCAATAACTATGGTAGTCCACATTACCCAAACTAACAATGTGAGTAACCCAATATGTGACATATTTCCTCCCCTCTTAAAGAGAATGTCCACACAGCACAAGTAACATATTAACAGTCTAACTAGGAAGAGAGAGTAGACTAACTCCACTCCCGCTGAACCCAAAAGGGAGTCATTCTTTCCCTTGCTTCCAGAGTTAGCACTAAGCTACTCGTAATGCTCTGGAGGTTTTCTGTCTCTTGGGGGATTTCGCCTCAGCACAGGAACAGGCTCAGGTTCAGGCTGAACCACAGGAGACTCTGGACATACCAGTTCCATGTTCGGTGGCAGTGTCATGGTAGCTGGTGTAGCTGACAGGGTTGGGTGTGGTGTCAGCTCACTGGTGCATGTAAACACTGCTGCGTTGGACATGGGGAGAGGTGTTAGAGTCTCTCTGGGCAGTAACTGGTCCACATGCCTGTGCCAAGTTTGATTGTCTTTGGTGTGAACGTGGTATGAGACAGGCCCCGTCTTCTGAATAACGGTGGCTGGGGTCCATTTTTCAGAGGTGGTATAGTTGCATGCTAGGACTGGATCTCCAACAGAGAACTGTCGGTCTTTAGACTGTTTGGCTCACTGATTTACTTGTTATTGTTGTTTCTCATGGACTGAGGTTTCCATAGACATAGGCTGTAACAGATCCAAACATGTTCAAAGCTGTCTTTTCATCAGGAGGTAGGCTGGCGAGACCCCTGTGGTGGTGTGAGGAGTACTGACAACCCTGACCAATGGTGATCTGTGTGGAGTTTATATGTTCTCCCCATGTCTGCATGGGTTTACTCCAGGATTTCTCTGGTTTCCTCCCACAGGCCAAAACATGCAGGTTTGGTTAATTGGAGACTCTAAAGTGGCCTTAGGTGTGAATGTGTGTGTAAATGGTGAAGGCATAACGCCATACTGTGGCTGCTTCATCCATTCAGGTGGATGCCCTGAATTTCCCCTCTGGGGATCAATAAAGTACACAAAATAAAAAATAAATAAAAATTGCAGTATTTGAGCAGAAAAGTGTCAAGGCGCTGCTTCAGGGAGGCCCCACTTCTGGATGTTTTGAGGGCATGTTTCACTGTTTGCACAATTCTCTCAGCCAAGCTGCTGCTGGATGGGTGATATGGGCTTGAGAGGATGTGTTTGATCCCATTGTTCTGTAGGAAATTGTCCATTTCCTTGGATACAAATGACAGCCCATTATCAGTGACAATTTGCTCAGGTGGTCCGAATCTCCCAAACATCCCTCTTAATGTCTAAATGGTCTTTTCTAAGGTGATGGTAGACATAACAGTCACTTCTGGCCACTTTGAGTGAGTGTCGACTGCCATTAGTAGCAAAATCCCCTCAACCGGGCCTGCAAAATCCAGGTGAACACATTGCCAAGGTTGTGCAGGCCAGTCCCAGGGATGTAATGGGGCTGGAGTGGGAGCATTTCTTATGGCTTGGCATGATGAACAGGATTTGGCTCTGGACTCTATGTCATTGTCTAGTTCGGGCCACCAAAAATAACTATGGGCTAGCTCTTTCATCCTGACAATGCCAATGTGGCCAGAATGCAGCTCTGTAAGCACTAGCTCACATAGCTTTTGAGGAATTATGACATGCATGCCCCAGAGCAGGCATCCAGCTGACACAGTCAACTTCTTCCCTCATGAAATGAAAGGCTGAAGATCCGGAGGTGCGTCCTTGGCATGTGACACATCTCCCCTCGTGACACAGTCAAGCATTCTAGAAAGGACAGGGTCTCCCTTAGTTTCTCTCTTTATCTGCTGAGCCGTGACTGGGGGACTCTCCACCATGTCAAAATAGAAAATGGACTGTTCTTTGCATGTGGAGTGACCAGGTAGTGGGAGGCATAACAACCCATCTGCATTAGCATTTGCCCCCTAACTCTGGAATTTGATGTCATAGTTATGAGCACCGAGGAGCAATGTCCAGCGCTGCATGTGGCTTGCTGCCAGAATTGGTATACCAATTGGGCTGCACGGTGGCGCAGTGGTTTAGCACTGTGGCAGCACAGTTTACCCTCGGCTGGGGGATCGCAGGGATCATGAGATCATGGGTTCGATCCCAGCCCCTGACCAACAGTGAGCTGTGTGGAGTTTGCATGTTCTCCCCGTGTTGCGTGGGTTTACTCCGGGATTTCTCCGGCTTCCTCCCGCATACCAAAAACATGTAGGTTTAGGGCGCTCGCGCACGCAGCGACCGGCAGCCGGTGGCTTGTCACCAGACTGCAAACCAAATCTACCTACGGGTACAAATAAGTAACAAAAAAAAAAAAAAAAAATACCAGCATATTGTCATGTTTACAGGATGATCAGCTCACAAGCAGAATGCAACACCAGAGAAAAACTCACACGACACTGAGAAACACGTTTAAACAGTTTATTAAATTTCAAAAGGTGGAGTACAGCTACAGTGTAGAGGAGCTGGAAATGATGAGGCGATTTTGTATTAAAAACAGAGTCTTTAATGAACAGCTCTCCTATCTTGTCTCATCTGGTGCAGAGCTTGGCAGAAGGCAAAGAGGAAGCTTTCTGCCCAGCTCGCTGGTTAAATACAGGCACACATCAAAGACATGCATCACACAAGCCGACATCCCCTGTTATCTTAATCCCCCCATTGTTCTGTTATCTCCTCTCTTCGTCTTGGGAGGTGATGGGAACTCCTCTCCTCGCCATGGGGGGTGAAGGTGTCTAGTCCGTCTCTGCCGCCGCGTCCTGGGACGTGTTTGTTCTTCACACGGCGGGTGAGATTCCTTTGTCCTTTCAGAGGTGTGAAGTTCCTTACATATGCTGTCACAAAACATTTCCACTTGCTCTAACATATGTAGGTATGGGATATATGAGTAATATATACCACAGGCCCCCCAAACAACTAGGAAAGGACACAGAAAGGTTCACAGTCTAGGGTAATTACTACGACATACTACGTGTTACAGCTGTTGCCACAGAAGAAACTTTCAAGCAGCCATGCTCCTAAGAGAGTTCAGTGGTAAACATAACAGCATAGTACAATCATAAGTCAGTCCTAAACTGTTGTAGCACAATTAATGAATAATTGCGGAGTGGTTAATGTCAGTCCCTGTGCTGTCTGAGTTTTAATCTTCTCCCAAAACTGCTGTAGGTTGGTTTAGGCGTCCTGCTGGGACCTTCTTGTGAGGAATCTGCAGTGTGGGAAGGAGAGAGATTATTTGTTCCCTGCCTGGGGGCTGAGACTTTTCCCTTGGGGGGTTTACCTCGCCGAGGTGCTCGAGCCAGCTGTGCAGGTTCGTCTCTCAACAAGAAGGCAGGTTTGAGTCTGTCAATGCTGACCGTTTCATTTCTATCCCCATAATCAAGCACAAAGTGTTTGTCACCATTTTCCAGCACTCTGTACGGGCCATCGTATACTGGACGTAACGTTGGTTTTAGAGCTTCATGCTTAACAAAAACAAACTCAGCGTTTTTTAAAGTTTGAGGAACAAAAACTCGTGGAAAGGAGTGATGAGCTGGACCGTGGAGAGAGTCCGGTCCGTTATTGCCTAAAAACCTTGGGACTGGGAGGTGCCCTGGTTCCAGGTTTTCTGGTAAAAATTCACCTGGTAGTCTGATAGGCTGAGCAAAGACTAATTCTGCAGGGGAAGCGTCTAAATCCTCTTTAGGTGCTGCACGCAACCCCAATAAAACCCAGGGAAGTTTATTTACCCAATTTGTGTCCGTTAATGAGGCTCTGAGGGCGGCCTTTAAGGACCTGTGAAAACGCTCGCATAACCCATTAGCCTGAGGGTGATAAGCGGTGGTACGGTGAATTGTTGCCCCTAAACTGTTGGACATGGCTGACCAGAGCTCTGAGACAAATTGAGGCCCCCTATCTGATGTGATGTCTGATGGGACGCCGAAACGTGCCACCCAATTTGTTAGAAAAACGCGAGCGACTTCCTCCGCTGTAGTTGCCGCTAGAGGGACTGCCTCTGGCCAGCGCGTGGTGCGGTCTATCATTGTTAGCAGGTGTGTGAAACCCTGGGAGGAAGGTAGTGGCCCCACGAGGTCGACATGAATGTGGTCGAACCTTCTAGCAGGGATTGGAAAAGGCTCCAGAGGGGCTTTTGTGTGTCTGTGTACTTTGGCGCGCTGACAAGGAATGCAAGTTTTTGCCCATTCTTTTACGTTTTTGCGCAGGCCTGGCCACACAAACTTTTCGGCAACCATTTTGACCGAGGCGCGCACACCTGGGTGCGCGAGGGAGTGAATTGCGTCGAAAATGCGGCGGCGCCAAGCAGCTGGTACTAACGGGCGAGGTCGGCCAGTTGAAACATCGCATATTAGGGGGGGCACGCCGTCGCGCAACCCTTTTTTCTCCAGCCTTAACCCTGTTGGTCCAGGCAGGAGCGCGCGCACGTCTGCATCACTGCTTTGTTCTTCCGCCATGGCTGCATAATCTATCCCTTCATGGATAGGTGCTGCGTATGTGTCTGCGTTAGTGAAGAGTTCCGCTGCTGAGGCAGTGTAATCTGTCTCCTCGCGCTGTGGCACCGCCAGAGCGCGAGAGAGACAGTCCGCTACTACGTTAAGTTTGCCTGCTACGTGTCGAATGTCTGTGGTGAACTCTGAAATCGCAGCTAGCTGTCTTTGTTGTCTGCCCGACCATGGTTCTGAAATTTTAGCCATAGCAAAAGTGAGCGGCTTATGGTCCACAAAAGCCGTGAAACTCCGCCCTTCTAACCAAAACTGGAAGTGATGGCTGGACAAATGAAGCGCCAGCAGCTCTCTGTCAAAAGTGCTGTATTTACGTTCAGTTGGGTTTAGCGATTTGCTAAAGAATGCTAAAGGTTGCCAGACCCCGCTGACAAGTTGTTCTACAACTGCCCCTATGGCCAGGTCTGAAGCATTTGTGGTTAGTGCAATGCGGGCCGCGGGATCTGGGTGGACTAACATTGTGGCGTTAGCTAGGGCGTTTTTTACTTCCGCGAAAGCGCGTTCGCGCTCCGGGGTCCATTCGACCGCGTTGGAAGCTTTCTTTTTTTTAAGCGCGTCATATAGGGGCTGCATGAGCTGAGCTGCGTGGGGGAGGAAGCGGTTGTAAAAATTAACCATCCCCAAAAATTCCTGTAGCGATTTGACCGTTTGGGGCCGTGGAAAACCTACTATCGCATGAACTTTGTCTGGAAGCGGAACTGCCCCCTTCGGGGAGACTTTATGTCCCAAAATATCAATTTGCGATACGCCGAATGTGCATTTGGCTGGATTGATTATTAGTCCATGCTCTTCCAGCCTCTGAAAAACGGTAGTGAGGTGCTGCTTGTGCTCTTCCTTGGACGGGCTGGCTACCAGCATGTCGTTGAGGTAGACGAAAACAAAGGGGAGGTCGCGTAGGACTGCGTCCATCATACGTTGAAAAGTTTGGGCAGCGCCTTTGAGGCCGAAAGGCATTCGCAGGAATTCAAAAAGGCCAAAAGGGGTTATAACCGCTGTTTTAGGAATGTCTTCAGCTCGGACTGGGACTTGGTGATAACCGCGGACTAAGTCTATCTTTGAAAAAATGCGCGCACCCGCTAGATGCAGTGAAAAGTCCTGAATGTGAGGGATTGGGTAGCGGTCATGCGCTGTAGCGTTGTTTAATCTACGGTAATCTCCACACGGTCTCCAAGAACCGTCGGATTTCGGAACCATGTGAAGTGGTGAAGCCCAGGGGCTCTTCGAACGTCTAACAATGCCCAATTTTTCGAGAGTTGTAAACTCGTCCCGTGCTATGTTGAGCTTGGCCGCGTCTAAGCGGCGAGCTTTGGCAAAAACGGGAGGTCCCGTTGTCGGAATGAAGTGTTTAACTCCGTGTTTAGCCACAGTGGCTGAGAATTTGGGGGTTGTGAGTGCTGGAAATTGGGTGAGGAGTTGCTCAAACTTACCTCCTGCCGTGGTGACGTTGGCCTGCACAGGTGGTGGAGAAACTCGAGCTGAGCATGGAATAGAAGCAAAAGATTAACCAGGCGCCTATTTGCTCGATCCACTAATAACCCGTGTGCACACAGAAAATCTGCGCCTAACAAGTTAAAACTCACCGCCGCTACAACAAATGTCCATCTGTAGCTGCGGCCGGGAATGAGGAGGTGCAGGCTCTTTTCCCCGAACGTGTCGATGTCAGAGCCGTTGGCTGCCACTGCTCCGTTGCCCCGGGTGCCCATGGCTCGATCTGCGTGGGAGGGCATGATGAAACTCAGCTGAGCTCCCGTGTCGATGAGGAACTGCTTGCCTGTGTGTCCATCTGTCACGTATAACAGCTTATTTTTCTTGCCGAGAACCGCTGCTGTTAACGGCCCTTGGCTTTGGCGTTTTCCCGACATCGTGAACTTGCAGGGGGGAACGCATTTGTGGGCTTTCTCGGCGAAGTGGTGGTGATAATAACAGACGTCGATCTGTTTGTTACGCTTGGGCCGCGCCGCTGTCACCGTGGGCTGGGTCTGCTCTGTGGGTTGTGGCTCTCCATGGCTCAGGGCGTCAGTTTTGAGGTCCGCGGATGCTGCTGTAGGTGTCCGCTCCTTGCAGGCGTTGACGAGCCGATAAGCCTCGCTGGCCAGTGTGCGGAAGTCTTGGTGGGTGTTGCACTTCGTATTGGTGAGTGTCCCTCTCATGTGTGGTGGAAGCGTGCTGAGGAAAATAAACTGGAAAAGGAAATTGTCGTTGTCCTCCTCCTTAAGCTGCAGCAAATCCTCCATGAGGGCCTTCGGATTGCCCCCTCTGTGGCCGTAGACCGCCAGGATCCTCTCAGCTCTTTCCTCCGCTGGTGGGACATAGTTCGCCACGATGGTCGCCTTGAGCGTCTCATACTTGTCTCGGGCCGGTGGTCGCCGGATCAAGCTCCGCACACAGAAGATGGATGGATGGATGGATGGATGGATGGAGTACAGCTAAGGAAAATGTCACACGCCAAAGGGAGACTCAGTTTGTGGGGAGAGACGAGAGCTGTCAGTAGGAGAAGGGAGACAGGGAAGTGGAAATGCAAATTAGCCACTTACGTGGGCCGAGCAGAGAGCCCGACAGAAACCCAGCAAGAAGAGACAAACCAGCAGGATGACGCTGGTGGGAAGATGAAGGATAATGAGCTGGGTAGTCTGACCAGGTGGAGTACAGGAGCTGCAGCGGAGTGGAGGATGATGGGGCAGGTGAGCGCACACGCACTGCTTCAGATGACAGCAACCTGGGAAGGATAGAAAAAGGAGAGTAATTAATGTTGAGAATTCTTTCTCACAAAAACACTACACGTCGTCAGTAAGGCAGTATACCCAACAAGCTAGCGATGAGGCACTGAAGAGCAGATCCATTTAAGCGCTGGCGAAGCAGAGTCAGCAGGTGCGTCTCATCACACAGGTGGGGTGATTGCCTGCAGAGTGGGTGAAAGTTGAGCAGGAAGGGAGGAGGAGAGTGCGCTCACCTGGATATGACACATATGGGCCAAAGATGGATGTCAGCGGTCGGTGATTGGTCAACAAAGTGAATCTCTGGCCAAAAAGGTATGTGTGGAGCCTTTTTAATCCAAAGATAATGGCCAGTGCCTCTTTCTCTATCTGGGGATAGTTTTTTCAGCCTTGTTCAGCCTTCGTGATGCAAAAGCTATGGGTTTTTCTTCTCATGTTGGAGTGATATGACACCACAGCCCCTACTCCATAGGGGGCCACGTCGCAGGTGAGTTGAAGGAGTAAGGATGGGTCAAAGTGTGTCAACACTCTCTCATCAGTCAATGATGTTTTTGCATCCTTAAATGCCATGTCACATTCTTTTGACCAGGACCATGTTTTGCTCTCACACAGTAGCTCATGTAGTGGCTGTAGCCATGTGGCGAGTTGTGGAATTAATTTACCATAGTAGTTGATAAGCCCCAAGAATAATCTTAACTGGCTCACATTCTGTGGAGCAGGAGCCTCAAATATGGCTGTCACTTTAGATGGCACTGTGTGAAGGCCATCAGCATCAACTACATGGCCCAGGTACGCCACAGCCAACTTGAATGACACATTTGTCCTGATGGACACGCAGACCATATGGGCTGCACGGTGGCGCAGTGGTTTAGCACTGTGGCAGCACAGTTTTACCCTCGGCCGGGGGATCGCGGGGATCATGAGATCGTGGGTTCGATCCCAGCCCCCGACCAACAGTGAGCTGTGTGGAGTTTGCATGTTCTCCCCGTGTTGCGCGGGTTTACTCCGGGATTTCTCCGGTTTCCTCCCGCACACCAAAAACATGTAGGTTTAGGGCACTCGCGCACGCAGCGACCAGCAGCCGGTGGCTTGTCACCAGACTGCAAACCAAGTCTACCTACGGGTACAAATAAGTAACAAAAAAAAAAAAAAAAAAAAATGTCTCCAGTCTTTCCAGGATCTTTCCCAGGTTCAGCAGATGTTCATCATCGTCCTTTCCTGTAACTAGGATATCGTCCAAATAGCACTGTACACCGGAGAAACCACTCAAGATCTGGTCCATGACCCCCTGGAACACCACTGGAGCTGAAATGATATCAAATGGCAGGCGGCGGTATCTGTACTGGCCTCTGTGGGCGTTAATAGTGAGAAGCGTTTGGGACTATCCCTCAACATGCATCTGTAGGTAGGTCTGATTGAGATCAGTCTTGCTGAACTTCTTGTCACCAACCAATCCAGAAAACAGATCTTCAACTGGAGGAAGAGGGTATTGGTCAGAAACCAGCACTGGGTTTACAGTGACCTTGAAATAACCACGCAGGTGAACTGATTGATCTTTCTTTAACACTGGAACCACAGGTGTGGCCCACTTGCTGTGTGGCACTGGTTCAGTGACCCCTATCATCACAAGTTGCTGTATTTCAGCATCAACTTTGGGCTTCAGAGCATAGAGAACAGTTCTGGCATTCATGAAACATGGTTTAGCATCAGGTTTGATCTGAAGCTTGACCGTGATCTCCTTCATACTCCCCAGCTCATCCTTGAACACAGCTGCATGATGCTTTAACACTGCTGACAACCCTGTTTCCTCAGCTGACAAAGCCTTTACCTGTCTCCAGTTCAAGCGCATCACTTCCAGCCATGGTCTGCCCATCAAGGCTGGATAGTCACCCTTGACCACATAAAGGGGTAGCTCGGCTTTTTGTCCATTCACTTCAACTAGGACGTCTGCTTGTTCAGCCAAGGGGACGATTTCACCTGTGTAGGTTTTTAAAGTGATTGTTGCTGGAGTCAGTGGAATATGACCTAGTTTCCTCTTGAACAGTTTAATTGACATGATTGAAACAGCTGCTCTAGTATCAATTTCAGTGTTTCCTCTGGTTTCAAGAACTTGGTGTGGTGGCAACATATTTTTCCGGGGGGGGGGGGGGGGAGAAGGGGGCAGAAAACACATGACACGGTTGTAACCAGAATATGTTAATTTTACACTATTTCTTTTTTTTTTTTTAATTTTGCACAGTAACATTGCATAATGGAACTTACCATTTGAAATATTGTACAACCAAGGCTTGAACACTGGAATACTGGGCCAGCTGTGGTCCCACCCAGATGTCCTGCGTCTGGACTTTTTACTGGTGTCATCCTTCTCTCCTCCCTATGCTCTATGCTCTCACCTCTTCTGGACCCTCTGCCTGAACACTTTCCTCTCTTTGGTTCCTCTCTTCTGTCTCATCTTTCCCTCTCTGAGCTCAGTCTAATTCAAGTTCTCTCTCTGTCAATAGTGGTATACAAACAGTTTAGAAAATACCAAGTGTCATGTTTTTTCCTGCAGGATTTTTTTCATGATTTACATAAATAACAAAAATGTGCATTTTTTTGTATTTTTATTCTAGTGTTTCTTTTTTCCATTGACAAAGAGTAGGAAAGGGAAGGTGAAAAAAACATTCATAATAGTAATTTACACATGCGTACTTAAATTATATGATCAGAGGTGGGTATTAGTTTAGTTAGTTAATTCCCTTCCACAGCATGTGGAACACCATTTCTGGTGTATGGGCCAGCGCCTATCTCCGTTTCTCTGACCCTAGGCCACACAGCTACTGTAAGTGGTGAAAGCTACAGTGGGGAGGTCAGTCCTCTGGTAGCTCTGTGCGTAACTTTCCTTTCCATTATGCTGAGCACCACGCTAGAAGGCAGAGAGTACCATTTTTATATGGTCTTTGGTATGACCCTACCGGGATTTGAACCCCTGCCTCCCGGGTGTGGGGCAGATGCTCTACCAACTGAGCCACCACTCTGGTAGAGGTGGGTATAGTAGCCAGAAATTCTACTCATGTAAAAGCAGTGCTATGAAATTAATTAAAAGTAGACAACCAAAAATTTCTAGTTAAGGGTACAAAGAACACCTACTTAAAAACTTGAGTAATGACTTCAGTCTTGAAGGTTTGAGGCTTTTCTCCAAAATTTATAACAATTTTCTTATAGTTTTCTACTTTTCTCTGTAAATTTATCTAAATTTGCAACTTGCAAAATTGCAATTTGCAATTTCCTCTTGTAAAATTATGACTTTTCTTGTACATTTGAGACTATTATAAATTTGTGGATTATTTTATGGCTAATTTTTTTTATCTTTTTTTAATCCAATCCAACTTTATTTATAAAGCACTTTAAAAACGAAAGCTGACACAAAGTGCTGTACATCAACGATAAATAAAATATAAAAACATAAAAACAATAAAAAACAGCACAAACAAAACAATAGTCACACAATAGAGACAATAAGGAAAGAATGAAATCAATGTCTCAAACTGGGTCAAAAGCCAGAGAATAAAAATGGGTTTTAAGAGGAGTTTTAAAATTGGACAGTGAAGAGGCCTCTCTGATGGACAAAGGTTGATTATTATAAAATTACTGTTTTTTTTTTAATAAATTTGAAACAGAATGTGGCCAAAAAAAAAAAAACCAAACAACTTTTTTCCTCATACAATTTAAACTTTTGACCATAATTTTGCAGAGCCAGAATGGAACAATAATTTTAACTCTGTATTCAAAGAAATATAATTATTAAAATTATATTTAAAGAAATAAATCAACTAAAATGACCAAAGATGCAGTTATTTCTGTTATTTCTCTGTATTTATATACAGTTATCACTTCCGGTGCCATACGAGTAGGCTGCCTTTTTGCAACAGCGGATCAATTCTGGAATTTCCCCATTGTGGAAAATAATAAATAAATAAATAAAGGCTTATCTTATCTTATCTTATCTTATCTTATATTTATAGTTTTTTAGAACTCTCACCACCCAGACAACAGGAAAAACCTCCCTTATTTTGAAATCCAAATGTTGGCACGTTTGGTGTGTCTGAAGGCTGCTGATGGATTTAAATCATTGACTTCGTGGATTTCGGTCATCTTAACTTGCCAGGTACATACTAATGAACATACATTAGGCAAGTGAAGTAAATCCTCAGCAATTCATCAGTCACTTTTGCCTTTCGCTGCAATAAATCCTAACAACACCTGTTAGCTAAATGAGTCTTCCATTATTGTTCCCGTTACCAACGAGTTAAAACCACCACCCTAAATGCTTCCACTGCTTACATACCTCTGTGCTTTTTTTTTCACGTTTAAAGTACTTTAACAAGCTCATGCTTTCTCTCGGACAGCAACGCTAGAGAGACATCTGCCTGCAGCCTGAAATGGTCATGTGGGCGGGGCGCTTCCGCGTGGATGACAATCTCACATGTTGTTTGTGTGCACGCTTGCGGAGCATTCTTTCATTTTTTTTTTTATTAAATTAATATATCATAGGCGGGGCGGTATATTTCCAAGGGTGGCGGCTCGCCACACAGAAATGTTACCAGAGGAAACCCTGAATTTCCATTTTTATTGGCTGTCCTTCCAACAGTGGAATGGCAGTGTAGGCTGCAGTACTTCCTGTAACAGTTAAAACCTTGACTGGCAACTCGTCTTCTGAGCCTGTGGTACTGCTGCTCGATTGACCCTGCTGCACAACATGTAGTCTTTTCTTTGAGCACCAAATACCTGCTTTTCCTTTCGCTGGCCTTTTTGTGTCCCTGCTTAGTTTCTCTTGTTTAGTCTTGGAAACTCGTTCAGTGTGTCCCGTTTTGTTACAATGGTGGCATGTGAGCTCCTTAGCCCTGCATTCTGAGGAATAGTGACCCTGTTGTCCTCAACAGTTACATTCCTTAGTGCTACCTCTCTGTCTGTCTCATGTGGTTGATACACTGTACACTCTTGTTGCAGCCCGAGCTGTAGAGCTTCTTTAGTAGCTAACTCCATCGATAATGCAATGTCTACAGCTGTTTGAAAGGTCAGATTATCTTCTGTGTGTCGGTGCTTTTGTATCGTCTCACTCTTCAACCCACAGACGAGCCTGTCACATAATGCGTCATTTAAGGATGCATTAAACTGACAATGCTCAGTCAGTTTTTTTTAGTACTGCCACATATTGAGCAATGGATTCCCCTTCTTTTCCATTTCTTTTGTGAACTCTCAACTGCTCTGCAATAACTAGGGGCTTGGGGTAGAAAAGTTCATTTTTTAGTGACACATGGGGAGTGCATAATGTTATAGCATCTTAGACTAGAACAAAGAGCAGAGTTTCCCTTGGAGATAGCATGGAGGTGTGAAGGATGAATGCAGTGTGATCTTTTGTGTATCAGAGACTTCTAGCAGGATGGTAAAGGATTAAGGAAGTGAATGCAATGTGACCTTTTGTGTGTAGAAGCTTCTGAGGGAATGCCATAGTATTTAAGAGAAGAGTTTTGTCTGAGATGTTCTCTTTCTGTCTATGCTTCTGTGTGAGATGTGTAATAAACTGTCTGAGTCAAATCCGCCTCGTTATTTACACACTCCACAATTTAATTTTTCCACAATCTCCTGGTAGGAGTAATCAACTGGGTTGTTTGGCTGAAGAAGGTCCCTTAATTAGCCAAATGTCTTAGGTCCAATTACACTAAGGAAGGCTGCCACTACCATGTCCTCTTTAATATCATTAGCCACAACAAAAAAATTGAAGCGGTCTGTATATGCACTCCACGTCTCTGCAGACTCGTCAAATGGTCCAAAAGTTCCAGTCAAAGGCATAGTTCCTCTTGTCTTTTCTTTAGCTTGTTAGCTCCACTTGTTTTCCTCAGTGTTCCTTTACGTGTTTGCTGCTAGAAATGCCTGCCGTTAGCTTTTGCTCTTCACCTCCAGTATGCGCTGCTCCACTGATTTTTTTTTTATGCTGTTCACTGCAGCCAAGGCACCACATAAGTACATCCCATCCTCGTCACCAGTTGTTGTGTTGTGACTAATTGCTATGAGCCCTAAAGAACGGAGACAGAGACAGAGAAGTATTTTCCAAAACTGGAGGTGTTTACTAGACTCAAAGCAGGTGCATACAAAACAAAGATAGTGGTCACAATAGCAATCTAGTAACACTCCACACACTTTTAGAGCAGAGTCCCCTATTACCCATAAGACCCTGCTTGTCAATAACTACGGTAGCCCACATAGCCCAAACTAACAATGTGAGTAAACAATACATGACAAACACATTAATTACCAGGAGGACTTGAATCCAGGTCACCTGCGTGGCAGATGAGCATCTTAACCTCTACACCAGGGGTCACCAACTGGCGGACTCCAGTCCGGATCCAGACCCCGAGAGTCCTCTGTCCAGACCCCGAAGCCTTTTGTTGCAATTTGGGGAAAAGGCAAACTGTTTTATTTTGTTAGGAAAAAAAGCAGAAAAAGCAGAAGTGAACTGCTGTATCGGTGACCGCCGGACAGATTATGGCACGAGCCTTTGGACACTCTCCTCCTGCTGCAGACTCCCTTCTTTGCTGTCCCATGAATGCCACTCGCTGCAGAGACTCTGCGGCTCCAACCGTTAAAGAGAGTTGCAAAATCAGGTTTGCTGCGGGCGGGCGGACAGCCTCCCCCCAACACACACACACAAGGCCAACATGTGAAAACTCTGTAAAAGCTCCATGTGTTACTGAATATAAAAAGTTACACCTCCCCTCTCCCTGTAAACACAGAGTTACAGCTCCATCCGTGCTGTAATACAGTTTACTATTGAGATAAAAAAAAAAAAAAAATTTTAAAAATCGGAGGAATTCTGTCATGTGGAATTATGTCTTGAATCCTGGAATTATATTTTGTGTCTGTTTTTTTTTTTTTGTCTTAGTTTGAATTTTTTTTTCTGCACTGAAAATATTGTATACTAACTAACTAACCTGCACTTATATAGCGCTTTTCTAGTCACAAAGACCACTCAAAGCGCTTTCACTAATACTAACCCTCTATTCTAAGGGCCTATAGGAAACAGATATCTAGGGACAATTTAGAACAGCCAATTAACCTAACATGCATGTTTTTGGATTGTGGGAGGAAACCGGAGCCCCCGGAGTAAACCCACGCAGCACAGGGAGAACATGCAAACTCCACACAGAAAGGTTCCAACCCCTGCCAACCTGGGGATTCGAACCAGGAACCTTCTAGCTGTAAGGCAACAGTGCTAACCACTGCACCACCATGCTGCCCAGAGGTATAGAGGTCGACTTTTTGTGAAATTTAGTTTTTTAGATATTAATCTTTTTTTTAATGCAATACAATTTAGTTTGTGTTCTCCTGTAAAACATTTTTAGGATTTTAGTTGTAGATTTTAGAATTTTAGACCTATTTATTTGGAGTCAACAAACACATTTAGTGTTCTCCTGTATTATAAAATTTTATAATATGTTTTGTTTGAAATTGAACAAAGAATTCATTTTAATATTTTTTTGTTTAAAAATTAAGATGGAGCTAAAACCAGCTAAAATATGAGCTTAATAAAATAATGTGTGACAGCAAGTTAAATGATATTGGCCTGTCTGGAGACAGCTATGGTCTTCTGAAAGAACGTCAATGAAATGGGCAGCTTTTAAAAGCACATTTAAAATTTGTCCATTTTTTTAACCTTTATTTATACAAGGCAGTTCCACTGAGAGGCAACCTCTCTTTTTCAAGGACACCTTGTTCACACTCAGACTTGGAAGTTGCCCAGTACAACCACAGACTGACCTGTGGCCACTGAGCAGCTCCACTGGAGCAGCTGGGATTAAGGGCCTTGCTCAAGGGCACCACAGTGGGGTTAAGGAGGGTGGGGCACACATTGCTATGTTATCTGTCCCACCCAGATCTAATCCTGCCGGTCCAGGGATCAAACCTGCGAACCCTCCGCTCATCAGGCCACATCCCTAACCATTAGGCCACCACTGCCCACCGTGTGTCAGATTTCTCTTCCATTTGTTTTAATAAAAGGTGTTGGAAATAAAATCATGGGTCATTGCAAATACTTGGCTTTAAAAGGGCCAAGTTGTCACACAGTGGGAGGGAAAAATCTTTAATAGAAAAAAAAATGTGTCAGGATGCACTGAGAATGGTTTTAGAATCAAGTCGGAGTTTTGAATCGTATTCGAATCATGAAGTGCCTAAAGATTCCCACACTTAGTTCGGACCTCGGCTGGGGAGGAAACCAACTTATCAGACCTTTTGCAGTTTTAGTTGGTGACTCCTGCTCTACACCACACAGCTGCTTTGGGTCACACAATGAATTTCTCACACACAAACAAAATGTTCCACTGACAAGACACAAGGGCTGATAAACAGCTTATTAAGATGATTTTTGGATTATTAACAGAATTGCATGGAATTTGGTATTTTGCTGAAGAATACTGTTGTCATTGTGAATTTTCATCAAATTTGAATCACTATATCAGAAGTTCACCCCAAAAATAGATAGTAAAGAGAAACTGCATAACTTGATTGGCCTAGAAGACCAAAATGGATTGACATTTTTGGATAATTTTAACAATTTTTCATTGTCAGTATCCATAGATGATCTCTGCTTAATTTCAAGCAATCTGCATGAATGGCCTAGGAGGAGTTCATTCTGAGTTTACTTGCACATTTTTGAAAATATGGAGCATAAAACTTCATTTTTACAGCATAAGACCAGTGGAGAAAATTTATGAAAGATTTCAGAGAATAGAATGATGAAAGAATTTTGAGTCTTGACCCAGCCATTCTTGAGATATTTGTAAAAACATAAACCTGTTTATTATAGCGCTACTTATGTACACAGTGCCTTCATTGTTGGTCTCTGAGTCGTGAGGGGAATTTCTGATTAGACTTTAAAAAGAGATTTGAGAGACTGAAAAAAGTCAATTTTGTTGAGCAGAAAAGTTTACAATTAACTAAAACAAAGACAAACAGACTAAAGGAACAGATTATTGATTAAAAGTAGAAGGCAACTAAGTTAATAAATTGCTATTAAACATATCACTTAAAAAATCACTAAGTTTTAAGTTGTTAGTTAATAGCATAGATGTGTTGACAAAAGTGGCAAAATGTTGAACAAACCTTTATGTGTCTTTTAACAATAAATATATATATAACAGAAACACTTGGAAAGTTTTTTGTTTATTTATTTAAAAAGGGAAACTTTGTTCCATGTAAATGTGCCAGACTAGCCATACAGGCCAGTTTTCATCTCCAGTCCCAAAAGCTAAAAGGGTGCGAAGGATTGAAACTGTTAGCCAACATCAACTAGCTATTTAACACTTGCAATTGCTAGATTTTGTCTGTTTTTAAGTCAGAATAAAAGAACCACACACACACACACACACAAACATACACAAATTCAAAGTACATGGTTTGATACTTTATATTTTTCTATATGCTTTAAAAAAACATAAAGCCTCTCGTGGTCTAAACATTCTCAAAATCATTGACCTACATTTTCACACTACATTTTTATATTTGTTCCATGAGGATGTATTAAATTATTATATATGGTCGAATGTGGGGATGAGGCGTACAGAAAATAAGGAGTGACAGAAAATAATTGACATTGTGGAAAACCAATGGTCAACACGCTCTGTCCCGGGAGAAAGACTCTCATTGGTCCTGCTGCGGAGGACACAAATACTGCATCTGATTGGTCGTTGGAACCAGCCGTGGGCAGTTTGTAACAATATTTGAGATGAGAAATAGTTGGTGCAGTTAATGAATCTGTTGTTGTGGTTTAAACATTCGGCATGACATTGTTACAGCTGTTCCAAGGAAATGTATAAAACAAAAATTAAAAAATTTGCATATGCGCATGAGCAAAAAGATTCAGAAAGTTAAAAAAAAATACATGAATTTTTCCCCCCGCATTTTTATATTTAAATTATTTTTTATTATACGAGGGGGGCTGAAAAGTTCATAGGCTGAAAAGTTCATAGTGGTCAAATCTGACCAAATGTGGTTTATTTTTCAACCGCAGGGATCCAAGCGCTGCAACACCGAAGAAAGAAGTGTGTGGACATAAAATAAACCACATTTGGTCAAATTTGATAACTATGAACTTTTCAGCCAATGAACTTTTCAGCCCCTTCCTACTATAGAGAAGGAGGATGTGAATGATTGTGAGTTTTCACCAGACTCAAGATGGGGGACTCCAGATGCTATGTAACAGAGCTGATTTAATAAGAATATTCTTTTCCCCATTTTGCATTATGTTGAAATATAGCCAATGTGCATCCTGGAAGATCTTGAAAACTGCTTCAACATATATTTCAATCAATTTTGCGCCATGGATGATGCAACATCCAGCGATAAAGACAGCTTGGCCAGTCCCTCCAGGATTTCACAATGTTGCAATTGCGTCAATTCATGTGAAATCAGCCAATCAGCGCAACTATTGTGTGACCTTGCAGATTTGTCCAATCACCACAATTTTCCTGCAATTTTGGCCAATCCTCGTCAACTTCCGCCAATTTTACCAATCAAATTTGTCTCTGACTGGCACTCAAATGTTCAGTCTAAGCCATCAAATGCATAGCTGCACCATGTTCACCTCCGTGTTTACAGTGAGTATTAACGGAACACATCAGCAAAAACAGAGTGTGAAATTTAAAAAAAAAAAACACTCACCCGCAAGGTTTCCAAAACTGTCCCTTCCTCCGTCTCCCCCAGCCTGCCGGTGGACGTCTCACCACATCTCCATCCTGACCGCATGTCTGAAGCACTGGGTTTGTGTTGAAAAATGTCTGCCTGCCCCAAAAGCACCCTGTTGCAGGAGCATGCGTGAGGATAGACGCCATAAAACCACAAGCAAAACGAGCAAATCTAACACTACAGCCAGTGTTTGAACATTTATACATCTTTAGAGGAAAAATCATTACTACATCTTGTCAATGAGCTTTAAAGCTGTGAATCTCTGGTCTGGACACGGACCAACCCCCTCCCCCCACTTCCCCCTGTAAATGAAAGATGTGTCTGAAGAGACAAGTGTGTTTGTCAAGACACGCAGCACAGCAGATAGACAGGTAGAAGTTAGGCATGGAAAGAGAGAGAATATTGTCTGTATTTTTTTTTTTCAGAAAAACACAGACTCTAATAGACAATACAGAGCAACAGGATAAATTATTTTTTCCTTTCCGCTTGGTACCGAGTGGTTGGGGACCGTAGGGAGTTTTCTGTCACATCCGCCGTTTGTACCGGCGCTCAGACCTTATTCCTCCTCAGCCCAGCTCTTACTTTGACAGCGTCTCAGCGGGCCTCCAGCTGTCAAGCTCTATAGGACGGCTGGAGGCCAATTACCTCTCATCAGCTGAGGCGCTGTCAACTACTATAAAAGGGAGCAGTCCCAATTATTTGGGGCTGTGACCTCGCACTATTATCCACGCTCTTTCCCGGCGTGGGTAAGGCTGGATCCCCTTCGTCTGGCACCAGCCACCCTTTCTAACTAACTAACTAACCTGCACTTATATAGCGCTTTTCTAGTCACAAAGACCACTCAAAGCGCTTTCACTAATGCTAACCCTCTATTCTAAGGGCCTATAGGAAACAGATATCTAGGGACAATTTAGAACAACCAATTAACCTAACATACATGTCTTTGGATTGTGGGAGGAAACCGGAGCCCCCGGAGTAAACCCACACAGCACAGGGAGAACATGCAAACTCCATACAGAAAGGTTCCAACCTCTGCCAGCCTGGGGATTCGAACCAGGAACCTTCTAGCTGTAAGGCAACAGTGCTAACCACTGCACCACCGTGTGCCCTTTCGTCATTCAGCATCGTTTGTAAGTGTGTACCATTGTTTGATCGTTTGTGTTTTGGCCCCACGTGGCCCTGTTCCTTTGTTCCTTTCCTTTATTGCCAATAAACAACGCAAACTCACTGGTCAGCCCTTGGCTCTCATTTATGGCTCGCAAGAGCCATACGTAACAGGTCACAGCCAAGCGAGTTGCCAGCGGCCATGAGTTTGCTAAATTGGACTTTGTTCTCCCCTGTCTGGGTGTCAACTCTGGGAGCATGCCGTCTCCCAGGAGCCGCGTTCGGTGCCTGGGTAATGAGCTAGCGACTGCCCTGGAGTATGTCGATGGGACGCTTTTCACCGCCACCCTCTACGACAATCCCAACGACATACGCCGGCACCTAGACTACGCTGAGGTTCTCCTGGACAATCTTCCTTGCTACACCAACCACCCTGAGGTCTGCGCCAGGAGAAATGACATCGCCTCACAACGTGAGATTCTCCGTGGGCTGGAGGAAAATCCCGGCAAGAAGCCGAAGAGGAGGAGTCGTCACCCCTCGTTCCGGGATCCCATTCCTGCCTCTGTTCCGGCCCAGGAGTTTGCACCATCCAGAGGTCTTTTCCCAGTGGGCATGACGTCACTCGGGAATTCCCCAGAGAAGCTGCAGCTGGCAGCTATCAGGATCCGAGACCGAGTGGCTGCTGCTCGCTCCGCGGTTCATCCATCTGCCATCATCAAGCATGTGACGGTGGCAGTTAGACTGGTGGAGAGGAATCCGGAGTTGCGTGAGTTCCCGGAGTTTGTCGACCTGCTCGCCTCAGTCTCTGCACAGGAACGGCGATTCCCGGGTCTCACCTTCGCCTCGCCCCCTGCAAGTAGCCGTCGTCACATCGATTGTCAACCTCAGCACGAATCACGTCCGGATCCAGTTCCGGGTCGCCGCAAGGTCTCAATCCCCCACACAGCTGTCACTTCTGCACCTCATCAGAGGGGAAACCCTCAGCCTCATCGCCCGAGCCATCTTCCCCTGCTGTTACGTCAGCGCTCTGGGCCCGGCTCATCTCAGCTGTCGCCCCCTCCTCCTCGACGCATTCCCCGGCTGCTGTGTGCACTCCAAGTCCTGACTTGGTGAGCTCTGTCCCGGAACCACCTCGAGCGGCTCCCCGTCGTCCTCCCAGGGGGTCCTCTGTTACCGTCCGGTGGGGAAAGGGAGGAGCAACATCCGCCACAGCGGTCACCACCCAGCCTCCAGGAGACAGGCAAGTCCCAGTTCATTCATCCTCTCATTGTGATTTGCTCTGTCAGACTTCTGGAGGTGGAGTTTGGGGTTCGCAGCTCCCCGAGCTCCCACCACCTGCTGTGGCTGTAATTGTTAACCCCACATCCTCTGTGTCTCCCTCCGCTGAGCGGTCCTCGACGCCAGGCCAACGTCGCGGGATGAGGAGGGGGCCTGCGGTTCTGGAGAGCCTGGTTCCGGTTCCGCAGCTACGCCGTGGGCGGAGGAGGAGAGCGGACTGCAGCGTGGAACCCGCGCCAACGATGAAGCGTCCCCGGGTCTTCACGGAGGAGCGGTCCGGTCCAGCGGGTCGAGGTTCTCCTGCCACCACGTCATATGGGCCATCGGCGTGGGCACCAGTGCCGGAGGACTCGCAAGCTGCGCGCACCATCATGCCAGCTGCGGAGCCCGACGCAGCTGAGTGGGAGCCTGAAGACGACCTCCTGCCGTCTGAACCTGGATCTTCGCAGTCCTGGACGGCGTCAGAACCCGAGATCAGGCAAGTGCTCTACTTTGTCTTCCTCCTTCGTATATTAGAGCATTTTAGTCTGTCTCTAGGGGAGATGAGCCAGGTGCAGCCGCCCGCTGCGTCCGAGCTTATCTCGCCGGGTTGTGGTGCTGCCGGTGATCCTGAGCCCGGTTCTTCTCTCTCTCCTAAGCCTTCTCCCAGGGTCGCCGGCGAGGAGCTGCTTTTGCCCGCTGTGCCTGAGGTTCCAGGTTCGGGATTGGAGGTTGGTTCTGGTGTGGCGCCGACCCAATCGGGGTCCGACGCGGGTGCTACCGAGACCCAATCGGGGTCCGTCGTGGGAGCAGCCGCGACCCAATCGGGGTCCGATGAGGGTGCAGCACCAGTGGCATCCAGGTCTGGTGAGGGAGCTGCAGATCCCCTGCCATCGGACACTGGACCGGCTCATCATCATCCTCATCCACCTCTTCACCGTCATCATCTGAGTCACTCTCATCTTCCCCCCAAGCTTTCTCCACCAGGGCCCATATGGACCTCTCACTGTAGGCCCGGCTCGCCCTCACTATCTCTCTCCACAGGGAAACCATTGCCCCTCTCTCCCCTACGGGCCTGGTGGCTGAGCGATGCGGGTTGGCCACCAGAGGGACTGCCGTACCCATTCGGCTCTTTGGTTCGGCCACCCGACCTATTGGACTCTCTGTTCGGCGATCTGGTCCGGCCGCCCGAGATACTGTTTTTTCTGGCCTGGGATTCCGGTAGGCCGCCTGAACATTTCCCGTCACCCCTGTTGACGGTTTGGACGCTGGGTGCGGGGAGACCCCCCGAACTGAATTATTTCTGCTGTGCCTAGTCTTTCGTGTTTTTGTGAGGGTACAGTTATGTAATTTCTTGTAGTCATTTCACGTTTAGCGTGCCTTTTTTTCCTTTCCCCTCCTGTTTGAGGGATGCCCTGTATCTGGTAGATTTCGCCTTAGGAGCCCCTGCTCTCGTTTCAAAGTCTCCTGGGTTGTTTTTCTTTGGGTCCGTCTATATACAGTTAGGCCCAGAAATATTTGGACAGTGACACAATCTTCATGATTTGGGCTCTGCATGCCACCACATTGGATTTGAAATGAAACAACTACAACGGAATTGAAGTGCAGATTTTAAGGTTTAATTCAAGGGGTTGAACAAAAATATATGATTAAACATGTAGGAATTGTAGCTATTTTTATACAAACGCTCCTCATTTCAGGGGCTCAAAAGTAATTGGACAAATAAACAACCCTAAGTAAAATGTTACTTTTCAATATTTTGTTGAGAATCCTTTGCAGGCAATGACTGCCTGAAGTCTGGAACTCATGGACATCACCAAACGCTGAGTTTCCTCCTTTGTGATGCTTTGCCAGGCCTTTACTGCAGCTGTCTTCAGTTGTTGCTTGTTTGTGGGTCTTTCTGCCTTAAGTTTTGTCTTGAGCAAGTGAAATGCATGCTCAATTGGGTTGAGATCTGGTGATTGACTCAGCCATTGCAGAATATTCTACTTCTTTGCTTTAAAAAACTCCTGGGTTGCTTTTGCAGTATGTTTTGGATTATTGGTGAAGCGCCGTCCAATCAACTTTGCTGCATTTGGCTGAATCTGAGCAGAAAGTATATCCCTATACACTTCAGAATTCATCCGGCTGCTTCTGTCTTTTGTCACATCATCAATAAACACAAGTGACCCAGTGCCATTGGAAGCCATGCATGCCCATGCCATCACACTGCCTCCACCATGTTTTACAGAAGATGTAGTGCTTTGGATCATGAGCTGTTCCAATTCTTCTCCAAACTTTCTTCTTCCCATCATTCCGGTACAGGTTGATCTTAGTCTCATCTGTCCAAAGAATGCTGTTCCAGAACTGGGCTGGCTTCTTCGGGTGTTTTTTGGCAAAGTCAATTCTGGCCTTTCTATTTTTGAGGCTGATTAATGGTTTGCACCTTGTGGTGAATCCTTTATATTTACTCTCATGAAGTCTTCTCTTTATGGTAGACTTAGATACTGATACACCTACTTCCTGGAGAGTGTTCTTCACTTGAGTGGATGTTGTGAAGGGGTTTTGAAAGGATTCTGTGATCATCCACCACTGTTGTCTTCCGTGGACGTCCAGGCCTTTTTGAGTTCCCAAGCTCACCAGTGCACTCTTTTTTTCTCATAATGTACCAAACTGTTGATTTGGCCACTCCTAACATTTCTGCTATCTCTCTGATGGATTTCTTCTTTTTTTTCAGCCTCAGGATGGTCTGTTTCACCTCCACTGAGAGCTCCTTTGACCGCATGTTGTGTGTTCACAGCAACAGCTTCCAAATGCAAACGCCACACCTGGAATCAACTCCAGACCTTTTAACTGCTTAATTGATGACAGGTTAACGAGGGAAGAGCCCATGCAGCCTTGTTATTTTTTTTTTTTTGCAGCCTTCTGAGTCAATTGTCCAATTACTTTTGGTCCCTTGAAAAAGAGGCGGCTACGTATTAAAGAGCTGTAATTCCTAAACCCTTGCTCCAATTTGGATGTGAATACTCTCAAATTACAGCTGAGAGTCTGCACTTTAAGCCCATATTGATTATATAATTGAATCCTGAATATGTTTTCGTAAACAGCTAAAATAACAAAACTTGTGTCACTGTCCAAATATTTTTGGGCCTAACTGTAATTATTATTGGCGTTTCATGGAGTATTGTGGTTTTCTTTTTTTTCCTTTTCCCATACTCTGTAATTGCCTCGTTTGTCCCCGGCCTAAGTAGTGTTTTTTTTTTCCTTCCGTCCGCATATTGTTGCCTGTTATGGAGTATTTGTCACGTGGTGGCTCTCGCAAGCCACCATAAGACGCCACACCGTCACCAGAGAGTTGTGCAAGAGTTTTTTATTAACGGTGAAGTAATGATAACACAGGCTGCTGAGGCAATGACACACACAAGTCTACAAACACCAGGAGGCATAAGGCTAACAGCTCACTTACGGGTCCACAGGAGGCGACGGTCATACCATAGACAGGCAAGGTAGAAACAGTCCAAAGCATACATAAGCTCCGACGATCAGCGACGGATACTGCTGCAAGGATGCGGCCACTAGCGTGGGCTTAAGAAGTCCGTCGCTAACGACCACAAATGCAGAACAGCTGTTCAGGACTTGACAGCTGAATGGAAGCCTCCCCGAGTGCTGTCACAATAAGAGCTCGGAGAGCCAGGACAACAACGCCACTGTCAAGCCCTGACAGGAATGGTGCTCGGGTCACAACAGTAGCCCTCCCTCAAAAGGCGGGCTCCGAACGTCTTGTAACACCCAGCCCCCCTCCCCCCCAACCACAGGGCGAGTGAATGGAGAAACAGGCAAGGAGGGAGCCAAACAAAACCCAACAAGGCCCCAGACAAAAAGTAAAAAGAAGAACACATCCCCTGACATATCCATCAAATTCCCCCAGAACAATGAAGAAAAAAAAAACAGGCAAGAATTACAATACAAAGGGTACAAACCATACAGAGCATAATTACCTGACACCAAAAGCTTTCCCACAGTGACCACGGACAACCTGTCTAACTCCAGAGTACATAACCCCACGTGGTTTAGAACTCAGAGTAAAGATCTTTTCACACGGCTCACATACAAACTTTGAAATGCCACAATTATACTCCCAAATCACCCAGGTACATGAAACCCAGCCACAATTAAACCCAAAAACAACAGCCTCAAACACTACGGTATCTATGAAAAAACAAGAAATACATGCTATAGCCCCTCAAGTAGAAGAGGGGAGGAAAACAAAAAAAACAAAAGCATGCTGCAAACATACACGAGGCAATCTCAGTTGTTCCAAATAACCTTACACCGTATGGTCCCAAACAGAAGATGATCGGCGGAGATCAAACGCCCCAGGCAGAGCTCCGGCGACCTCCCTGCATCCGATGGCCCATGGATAGTCACAAAAAACAGTACATGGTCAGGCGGCCTGCCCCAGTCCCAGGCCCCAAGAGACAAGTCCTCTGGTGGCCGTACCAGGCCATCCAGTAGCAAACACAGTTTGTCGGGTGACCGACCCAAGGCGCCAAACCAGCGGAGCAGTTCCTCGGGTGGCCGACCCGCATCCCTCAGCCACCAGAACTGTGGAGGAATAGCGTGCGGCGGCCTGCCAGACGGAGAAACTACATGAGAGCGCCAGCCTGCAAGACAAAAACCTCCAACAGCCCCCAGCGCTAACGACCCCAGCTAGTGGCTCCTGAGAGGGGAATAATCAAGACAATGGGTCCACATCACATCAGGCGGCGAAGGGTCTGCGGCTCCTCCACCGATCTCAGTCCACACCGATGCGATCGTCGCAGCTCCGCCTGTATCAGATCCCGATTGGATCACAGCTGCACCCGCGTCGGACCCCAATTGGGTCACAGCAGCGCCAACGTCGGACCCCCACTGGACCTCGCCGGACCCCGATTGGGTCACTGCCGCACCTGCGTTGAACCCTGATTGGACCTCCTCGGACCCCAATTGGGTCGCAGCTGCACCTGCGTTGGACCCCCACTGGACTTCGTCGGACCCCGATTGGGTCACAGCCGCACCTGCGTCAGACCCCAACTGGACCTCGTCGGACCCCGATTGGACCTTGTCGGACCCCGATTGGGTTGCAGCTGCACCTGCGTTGGACCCTCATTGGACCTTGTCGGACCCCGGTTGGACCTCGTCGGACCCCGATTGGGTCACAGCTGCACCAGCGTTGGATCCCCACTGGACCTCGTCAGACCCCGATTGGGTCACAGCCGCACCTGCGTCAGACCCCGATTGGGCCTCGTCGAACCCCGATTGGGTCGCAGCTGCACCTGCGTCAGACCCAGATTGGATCTCGTCGGACCCCGATTGGGTCGCAGCTGCACCTGCGTCAGACCCCGATTGGACCTCGTCGGACCCCAATTGGGTCGCAGCTGCACCTGCGTTGGACCCCGATTGGACCTCGTCGGGCCCCGATTGGGTCGCAGCTGCACCTGCGTCGGACCCCGATTGGGTCACCTCAGCCCACGCGTTGGACCCCGACTGGGTCTGGACGGACCCCGATTGGGTCACCGCTGCACCCGCGTCGGACCCCGATTGGGTCACCTCAGCCCACGCGTCGGACCCCGACTGGGTCGGTACTGCACCGGCGACGACCTCCATCCCCAAACTTGGGACCTCCAGCCCCACGACCTCGACAGACTCCAAATCGGTTACACTGTGGAGAGGCTCAGAGGACAGGAGAGGACCGGGATCAGTATCACCGGCAGCGCCAGAGCCCAGCGAGATGAGCTTGGGCGCAGCAGACGGCTGCCCCTCGCTCGCCTCCCCACGAGGCAGGCAAAAATGCTCTAACACACCACAAAGAAAAACAAAGAAGCGCACTTGCCTGCACTCGGGCTCCGGAGCCATCCAGGACTTCATCGATCCAGGTTCAGGTAGACGCTCGACGTCGGGCTCCCACTCAGCTGCGTCGGGTTCCACAGCCGGCCTGATGGTCTCTGCAGCTGGATCCTCTCGCGCTGATGTCCACACCGATAACCCGCACGGCGTGGTGGCAGGGGACCCTCGACCCGCTGGCTCGGGCTGCTCCTCTGTGGAGACCTGGGGACACTTGCTCGTCGGCTCAGGCTCCGCACCGCAGTCCGCTCTCCTACTCTGTCCAAAACAAGGCTGCGGGGCCGGGATTATTCCCAGAGTCGCAGGCTTCCCCCTCGTTCGACGGCGTGGACCTAACACCGAGGTCCGCTCAGCAGGAGGAAACACAGAGGCAGCAGGTTCAGTACAAGTAACTACAGCTGGAGGATGAAACTCGGGGGGCTGCAAACCCCGAGCTTCACCCCCAGGAGTCAGACAAGACAGATCACAAAGATAAGTAGGGGAGTGAATTTGAACTTGCCTGTCTCCTGGAGGGAGGATGGTGCCAGCTGTAGAGGACATTGCTCCTTCCCTCACTCGCTGGGTGGTAGGAAAGGACCCATGGACGGAGCTCGACAGCGCAGGACTCTGATCACACACAGCAGCTGGAGAGGGCGTCGAGGACGAGGGAGCGGCAGCCAAAGTGGGCCGGGCACAACATGCTGACCGTACAGCAGGGGGTGGTGGCCCAAGAAAAGGGGCTGGAGGAATTCCCTCCTGATGTGACACCAAAGAGACAGCTGACTGGTTGACTGGGTCATTCCGGCCGCCCGGAACTGGATCCGGAACAGGGGCTTGCTGAAGATGTGCTCGGCCGCGGTGCCGACGCCTACGCCGGCCCCCAGATGGTGCGAACTCCAGAAATGGATCGAGGACAGGATCGGGATCCGTAGGCAAAGAGCAGGAGTGCCTCCTCCTCTGCTTCTTGCCGTGCTCCTCCTCCAGCATAAGGAATATCTCGCGTTGTGCGGCGATATCAACCCTTCTCGCGTCGACTTCCGGGTGGTCGGCGTAGCGGGGAGAGAGATGACGAAGAGCGTCTTCAGCGGAGTCCAGGTACCAGTGTATGCCATGATCGTAATCCAGGAGGGAAGCGGAGATGAGCATCTCATCCACGAATTCAAGGACGCCAGTCAGCTCGTGGCTCGGACTCCGAGCGCGGCCCCTCCGCGACGGCATTCCTCACACACACCGTACCCAGATAGGAAAAGCAAATGTCCAAAAAACACAAACTCACTGGTGAAAGGCGTCTCGGGTTGGCGTCACCGTAAACGCCGTTTTTTGGCAGCAGTGTACTGTCATGCGGTGGCTCTCGCGAGCCACCATAAGACGCCACACCGTCACCAGAGAGTTGTGCAAGAATTTTTTATTAACGGTGAAGTAATGATAATGCAGGCTGCTGAGGCAATGACACACACAAGTCTACACACACCAGGAAGCGTAAGGCTAACAGCTCACTTACGGGTCCACAGGAGGCGATGGTCATACCACAGACAGGCAAGGTAGAAACAGTCCAAAGCATACATAAGCTCTGACGATCAGCGACGGACACTGCTGCAAGGATGCGGCCGCTAGCGTGGGTTTAAGAAGTCCGTCGCTAACGACCGCAAATGCAGAACAGCTGTTAAGGACTTGACAGCTGAACGGAAGCCTCCCCGAGCGCTGTCACAATAAGAGCTCGGAGAGCCAGGACAACAACGCCACTGTCAAGCCCTGACAGGAATAGCCCGAGCACAGATAACATAGTGCTCGGGTCACAACAGTATTGTGTGTTCTTCTTTCCCATACTCTGTAATTACTTCATTTGTTCCCTGCCTAAGCAGTGGTTTTTTTTCCGTTCGTCCGCATATTATTAGCGTTTTATGGAGTATTGTGTGTTTTTTCCGTACTCTGTAATTGCTTCATTTGTCCCCTGCCAATGTTGTGGGGGTTTTTTTTCTCTCTGGCTGCATGTTAGCATTTTATGGAGTATTGTGGGGTTTTTTCATACTCTGTAATTGCTTCATTTGTCTCCTGCCAATATTGTGGTTTTTCCTCTTCCCTTTTTTCTGATTCTCACCCTCCTGGCCTGCGCCCCATCCGCCCACCCTGGGTAGTGGTGGTGGGGGGGCTTGGGTGTTACTGGCCGTTCTGAGCCCGGCCTTGAGGGGGAGGTACTGTCACATCCGCCGTTTGTACCGGCGCTCAGACCTTTTTCCTCCTCAGCCCAGCTCTTACCGTGACAGCGTCTCAGCGGGCCTCCAGCTGTCAAGCTCTATAGGACGGCTGGAGGCCAATTACCTCTCATCAGCTGAGGCTGTCAACTACTATAAAAGGGAGCAGTCCCGATTATTCGGGGCTGTGACCTCACACTATTATCCACGCTCTTTCCCGGCGTGGGTAAGGCTGGATCCCCTTCGTCTGACGCCAACCACCCTTTCGTCATTCAGCATCGTTTGTAAGTGTGTACCATTGTTTGATCGTTTGTGTTTTGGCCCCACGTGGCCCTGTTCCTTTGTTCCTTTCCTTTACTGCCAATAAACAACGCAAACTCACTGGTCAGCCCTTGGTTCTCATTTATGGCTCACAAGAACCATACGTAACATTTTCAAATGAAGATGTTGCCAATAATTTCCAAATCTATACTCTTTAGCATGCATTCAGTGCAATTTAGCTGTTGTAATGGATGTCGTGTTAAAGTCTGTATTTACTGTTGTACAAGAGTTTTTCTGTATAGCAAAAGTTTCTGCTTAATTTACAAATCACTGTTTAATAGGCATTTTTAGACAATCCTGTGCTTTTCTTGTATTGTTATACAGAAAATCACTGCAGTAAACTGGAAAAAACCACCTGCTATAAAATTTGTAATTCTTCCCACAACTTTTTGTGCAAAAAGAACAACAACAAAAAAAACTCTCAAAACATTGCAACTTTTAGCTCAAATTCAGGTTTTTTGGGCCACAACAATCATAAAAACATCTCGCAAAATCCTGGAGGGACTGCTTGGCTTCCAGCAGTACACCACCATCCAGCCCATCAGTTTGACAGAGCTCCCTCCAAAAATCCTGCTGCACATAGCTCAGTGACATTTTGGTCTTAATGAAGAATAAACTCTCCAGACTTGATGCAAGGACAGCGCTTGTTGAAATGCTGCTGTATAAGTGAAAGATTATTAGAGATTAATCAAAAAAAAAAGTAGTCAGTTCTACAACTACCCCCCCACACACATTAACAGCAATAATGTTCAGGCTCCTATTGAGGAAACTACGGGGGCGGGGGGGCTGAAAAAGACTATGTTGAAAAATAAACCACATTTGGTCAAATTTGACCACTATGAACTTTTCAGCCCTCCCTCGTAGAGTGGGGTTAAAGGAATAAATAAAGGGTCTGTGTTTTCCTTAAGAATAAATGATGGGCAACTTGCCAAAATTTGGTCTAAAATTATTTAAATTGAATCCAGTTTAACAAGAGCAGGTGCTGATGAAGAAGAGGTTCCTGAGTCCCTTCCATATGTGGGGAAATCAGATGAAAATAGTTGGGAACCACTGACAAAACGTTTTCTACTCATTTCTGTGCACGTACTCTGCCTTTGTTGTTTGATTCCCCCTTTCTCTCTGCGAGGTGTGCATACGTAGCTTCAGGTGTCCTCTGTGCGTTTGTGTGTTGAATGCAAGATTGTGGAAGCCATGAAGTAAAAGGGTCACATGTACAAGGTGACGATGCACTTTTCGTTGCTGGTTTTCTTGTTCATTATCCGCTCTGAGAGACTGATCCACTGCACAAAAGCGCTGCGAACCTTGACCCCTTATTGTAGGGCGCAGGTTGCCGCCGGCTGAGTGGAGATACATGACAACCAGTCGCAGCTCACGGGTCAAGATTTATGGTCATCGTGACGCTCACAGACACACACACAAAAGTCTGCACATCCACCAAGCAAACCTGGTGAGAGGGCTAATGAGCTATGGATTCCGGGTTATTTTTGTCTCTCTCCCTCTCATTCTCTCATTTGTCCACACATGTAAGCAAGTTGGCTGTCACGCGCGCGCGCGCACACACACACACGCACACAATATCCCCTTTGCTCTTTCAGCCTCTTCACTCTCTTCTGTTCACACATACATGCACAGTCAGACAGGCTTTGTTTGGTCCTTGTCGGTCACTCTCCATCTGCTGGTCAGATGATCAATGCTAACGCCTGCTGAGAGTTCTAATGACACACAGATCCATACGCAGATGGACTATGCGCCTGTCCCCGTGCCCGACGTGTGTACGTCGGGCGTCCACGCGTGCGCATTTGTGCACACGGGCTAATGCTATTTGTGTTTAGAAATTGCAATCCTTTGATGAGGACAGGTCAGCGCTATTGTTATAAATGAGAGTGAGATTGTGGGGGGGTGACCTCTGCTGCCGCCTCGCGCTAAGAGACGCACCCATACACACACACATATACACTCATGCACACACGTGGCTGTTTGCACTATTGGCAAGTGGAATTAGTAAATGTATGAGCTACACAGAAACTCATTACAACACGATTAGAGACAAACCTCCCATTTAATCTCATTTAGAAAAGGGTGGTTGCCTGTCAAATGCACTCACACATACACACTAACTCACTTATGCGCATGCACAGATTCACACTTACATGTAGACAAAGGACCCCTCCCACACACACACACACACACACCTCACCCCCTCTGTGTGACAGCAGGGGCGTATGACTCATGAAATGATACCTTAATAATAATAATATCCTTTGAATGAATGAATGCATGAATGAATGAATCTTTATTTCGGATAGATTTAAAGATTAAAAGAAAGGAACAGAACAATATACCAGTGGGAAAAAATCCAACAAGGTCAAATTAAACAATAACTTCTCAGATTATACAGTTCAACATAAATTATACAAAAGGGGTGACGGCTGAAGCTGCAGCTTATAATGCCCACCCATGTTCCATCTAAGAAGTCAAAAAATAAAAGTAATTGCAAAACAAAACACAGCTAAAACAAAACATGACAAAGCAAAACTAAAGCAACAACACAACACAGACTGGATATGATAATCCTTATGTGATTTTACATGCCATTTCGTATGTATGTTTGGAGTATTTCTTCCTTTAGTTTTTGTTTAAATTGTCCAAGCGTTGTACATGATTTTAATTCAGGTCCAGAAGCGTTCCATAATCTGACTTTTTGCACTTAGACACAGTGTTGCTTGGTGGTAGTTCTCACTGAAGGTTTTTGAAATATACATGTTTGTGGTAGACTGCAAGTCTAATTTAAAACATTACTGGCACATGCCTCTAGGGGGAACTACCTGTATTGTTCAGCACTACTATTAAGGGGACACATTAGAACAAGAGTGTGAAAACCCCGCGCAGAATCCATGTTCAGTCTATATTATGTGTGTTACAGAATAAATGGCAGAGTTAGCCAAAGAAATAACTCAAGTGTGATCATTGCTACACGGTAGGATATCACACAATTGGCGACGAGGATTAAAAGAAAAAAATCAGCGGCGAGAAACAGAGAACATTGCAAGTGTGGCGAACTCAAGTGACTCCAGTAGTTCGAGTGCAAGTTCAGAGGAGGAAAAACGAGGTTTCCCCACCACGACGAGCAATGGCGGCTGTAATCGGAACGGTAACCCCTTTTGATAACTCGACTCAGTCATGGGAAGAATATAGTGAAATGTTGGACTTTTTCTTCCAAGCTAATGACATTGAGGAGCCAGACAAAAGGAAGGCTGTACTGTTGAGTGGAGTTGGTGCAACTACTTACAGCTTGTTGAGAAATTTAATAAGCCCTGCATTACCGAAAGATAAAACGTACGACCAGCTTACTGCTGAGCTTCAGAAGCACTTCAGCCCCAAACCGAGTGAAATCGTGCAACGATTCAAATTTAATTCACGCATAAGGAGGAACACTGAGTCCATAGCAGAGTATGTGGCAGAATTGAGGAAATTAGCACTGCACTGTGATTACAAAGACTCATTGGAAGAAATGTTAAGAGACAGACTTGTGTGTGGAGTGAATGATGACCGAATGCAACGGCGACTTTTATCTGAAACAAAACTCACTTTTGCAAAGGCTTTGGAATTATGCCAAGCGATGGAAACAGCATCTAAAGATGTGAGAGAAATGCAAAGGAAACTAGCAGAGGACACAGCAACGCATGTTCGTGTGCCTAAGACCCAAGTAGGTGTCCACAAAGTGTCGACTGACAAAAATCAGCACAAATTCCCCAGTTGTTATCGCTGCAAAGGCCAGCACAATGCCGCCGAGTGCAAATTTGCCACTGAGCTGTGTCATAATTGTGGCAAGCGAGGGCACATTAAGAAAGCATGTAGAATAAAGGTGGACAGCGCACAGGTGCTGAAAGCGACAGTTAATGGGCAAAAGTATGAAAACAAGGGCCCAGGAAAGGAACAGCAAGCGAATCAACTGAGAGGGGAGGGAGAAAGTGATACAGAAGACATGGGTTTTCACACAATTTACAACACGTCAGAGGAGCTGACCAAGGTAGCGCCCATCACGCGTACCATGAATGTTAATGGAATGAAAGTAACATTTGAAGTTGATACAGGCTGTGGAGTAACCATATTAAGTAAACAGCAATATACACAACTGTGGAAGAAAACAGACACAGCAGAATTAAATCCCTGTTCATTAAAATTAAAAACATACACAGGAGAGAAGCTAGACGTGCTAGGCATGGCACAAGTGAAGGTGCAGCACGAAAACAAAGAAAAGGACTTACCTGTAGTAGTAGTTGGGAGCGAAGGACCAAATCTACTAGGGCGAAGTTGGCTACAAGAACTGGCCATGATGGATCAGTTGGTGAATAAAGTGGAATCTCAGCCCAAATTGCAGCTGGAGGAGATCCTCGAAAGACACGCTGAGGTGTTCAAAGAAGGCTTAGGACAGCTAAAAGGTGTCACTGCAAAGATTAATGTGGACAAGGAGGCCCAACCACGATTCTGCAAACCCCGACCGGTACCCTATGCAGTCAAGCCACTGGTCGAAAGCGAGCTACAGAGGCTGCTGGATGACAAGATCATTGAGCCAGTGCAGGTTGCAGAATGGGCGGCGCCCATAGTCCCAGTGAGAAAGCCGGATGGCTCCATTAGAATATGTGGAGATTACAAACTCACTGTCAATCGAGCATCACGGGTGGATCAGTATCCAATTCCTAAAGAGGAGGACCTCTTCGCACAGCTGAATGGCGGCCGACACTTCACGAAATTAGACATGAGTCACGCCTACCAACAAGTAGTCCTGGAAGAAGAATCAAGAAAGTATGTAACCATCAATACACACAAAGGCTTATATACCTACACACGCTTACCATTTGGAGTAGCTTCCAGTCCTGCTATATTCCAGAGAACTATGGAGGGCATCCTAGGTGGAATTCCGAATGTTGCCGTTTATTTGGATGACATCCTTTGTACAGGACCAAATGAACAAGAACATCTGAAAACGCTGAAGGAAGTGCTTCAACGGTTGGAGAAAAGCGGTCTGAGGTTGAAAAGAAGCAAGTGTGAGTTCATGGGAAAAGAGGTGGTGTTCCTAGGCCACAAGATCAACGCCAGTGGTCTACACCCTCTAACAGACAAAGTGGAAGCCATTGCGGAGGCGCCTGAGCCACAAAATGTTACTGAGTTAAAAGCCTACCTGGGCTTGTTGAACTATTACCATAGGTTCCTCCCAAAGCTCTCCACGCTGCTGGCACCACTACATACCTTACTTAAGAAGGAAGAAAAATGGTCATGGGGGGTCAAGCAGCAGAAGGCGTTTGAAGAGTCCAAAGCGCTACTTCAGTCCTGTAGTGTGTTAGTGCACTATGATTCAAACAAACCACTCATCCTGGCGTGTGACGCATCACCCTACGGTGTGGGTGCTGTACTCTCTCATCGTATGGAGGATGGCTCAGAGAGACCCATAGGGTTCGTCTCAAGAACTCTTAGTGCAGCTGAGAAAAACTACTCCCAGCTAGACAAGGAGGGCCTTGCAGTAGTATTTGGTGTAAAAAAGTTCCACAAATACCTGTATGGGAGACAGTTCGCTATAGTGACTGACCACAAGCCACTAATTTCACTGTTCAGTGAAATGAGAGCCATACCCCAGATGACATCTCAGAGAATTCAGAGATGGGCCGTTACATTAGCAGCGTATGAGTACACCATCGTTTACAAAGCCGGACGGGACCATACGAATGCTGACGCGATGAGTAGGCTACCCTTGGATGGAGGAAGAGACAGCACGCCTGAGGAGGAGGAGAGAGTGCTATTGTTTGAAGATATCGGCGTGCCCCTGGTGAACGCACAACAAATAAAGAAGTGGACAGACAAAGACCCTGTTCTAGCAAGAGTGCGAGAATACATCTTGCGAGGATGGCCGAAGATGAACAGTCCTGAGTTCATTCCCTATGCCCGACGACAGGATGAGCTCAGCACCCAGGAAGGTTGTATCCTGTGGGGAGGACGCGTGGTTGTTCCACCACCTGGTAGGAATGCCTTACTGCAACAACTACACCAAGCACACCCTGGCATCACTCGCATGAAAGCGTTGGCGAGGAGTTACATGTGGTGGCCCAACATGGATGCAGAGGTGGAGGCGCTTGTGAAGTCATGTGCGGCATGCCAGGAGAACAGGAACAGTCCTCCAGCAGCCCCACTACATCCCTGGGAAGTTCCAGATAAACCATGGAGAAGAATTCACATTGACTACGCAGGTCCATGGATGGGAAGAAAGTTGAGGTCAACATTTGACTTAATACATCCAGACTTCAGAAACAAAGTGCATGACAAACAAGAGAAACAAAAAGGTTATCATGACATGCATGCTAGAGAGAGAATACTGAGAGAAGGAGACGTGGTCTACACCCGCAACTTTGGCTCAGGACCAGCCTGGGTACCAGGAGAAATAACAGAAAAGACAGGCCCTGTGTCATTCAAGGTGACATTAGGCCATGGACAAGTGGTGAGGCGACACATCGACCAAGTTCATGGTAGGAGCTCCATTCCCCTGCCGATGGCACCAGAGGTGTTGTCTGACACCCATCCTGAGGAGAGCATCAACGAACCACCACTTCAGGTGAAACCTGAGGTAACCGTCTCTGCAGATTCTACGGGCAGCACTGCAGCAGCCGAAACAGTGGAGCAGTCTGAGTCTTCACCTGCAGTTGGCTCACCCGCCGTGAGAAGATCTCAGCGAGCTAGGAAAGCTCCAGACTACTTGAAGGACTATACTTAGTCAGTAGTGAGTTCCCCAGCCACAGGACAAGAATGCGTCCTGGAACCTCACTGGGATGCGGTAGTCAAACCAAATCCCCAGTTAGACTGTTATGTGTGTTATACATGTAAAAAAAAAAAAAAAAAAAGAGAAAGAAATTATGTGTATGGCACATGTGTTTAAGAAGTTAAAAGTAACTGTGATTGTTTAGGATTAAATGGGAGTTCCAGGATGTCTAGCATAATTGGCTAGTGTAATTAAAAGTAGTTTAATCTAGAGGGGAGGGATGTGGTAGACTGCAAGTCTAATTTAAAACATTACTGGCACATGCCTCTAGGGGGAACTACCTGTATTGTTCAGCACTACTATTAAGGGGACACATTAGAACAAGAGTGTGAAAACCCCGCGCAGAATCCATGTTCAGTCTATATTATGTGTGTTACAGAATAAATGGCAGAGTTAGCCAAAGAAATAACTCAAGTGTGATCATTGCTACACGGTAGGATATCACAATGTTCCTCTGAAATGATATTGTCTCTCCCTTATTTTGAAACAACTTTTGGATATTTGCAGGCAGTGATAGATTCTCCACTTTAAACATTATTACTGCAGTTTTAAAATCAACCAGATCTTTCAACTTGAGAGCTTTTAATTTGAGAAAAAGTGGGTTTGTTGGTTCCCTGTAACCAGCTTTGTTTATTATTCTAATAGCTCTCTTCTAAAGCATAAAGACCGGATATATGTTTGTTTTATATGTATTTCCCCATACTTCAGTACAATATGTCATGTATAGGAGTATTACTGAATGATACAGGGTATATAGTGTGGGTTGATTCAGCAAATATTTCACTCAATGTAGTATTGCGATTGATTTCGATATTTTACCTTTAATATAATTAATATGTGACTTCCAACACAATTTATTATCAATTATTACTCCCAGAAATTTGATTTTGGATACTCTTTCAATCTCTACACCATTTACACTGAGTTTAAACACTGAGTTGTTGTGATGGTTGTTAAAAATTATAAATTTTGTCTTACTTAAATTAAGCGTGAATTTGTTTGAATCAAACCACAGTTTAAGCTTTCCGATTTCCTTTCTGAGTGTGTCCAAAAGTTGTTTCAATTCTCTTCCACTGCATAATATATTAGTATCATCTGCAAACAATATTAAATCCAATTTTTCCAAAACTTTACATATATCATTTATATACAGATTGAATAACAATGACCCCAAAACTGAACCTTGTGGGACTCCACAAGTAACCTTCAGTAACTGCATGTTTTTGCTACCTACACATACTGTATGTACTGATATCTGTTCTTTAAGTAACTACATAACCAGGACAGTGCTACCCTCCTAATACCATAATTTTGTAGTTTCTTTAACAATAATTTATGATCCACTGTATCAAAAGCTTTTTTTAAGATCCGAGAATACCTCACCTGAATACTCTTTATTTTCTACAGCAGTTGATATTTTTTCTATAAATTCCATTAGAGCAAATGCAGTTGTCCTCTTGTGTCTGAACCTGTATTTGTCATGAGCCGAGCTGGGGATTTTCCCGAGCTCGGCTTCATGGCTGTCTCATGTTCCATATTATCTGTGTTTCGTGTTACCTTTCGCATTCCATATGGTTTCTCTGTACCTCCTGTCTGCTGTAGCCACTCCCACCTCTCCTGTCAGTTCCTAACAGGTGATTCCAATCTGTTATTGCCTGTATTTACTACTCAGCTCACTCATACACACACACACACACACACACACACACACACACACACACACACACACACACTTATATGTATGCACACATTCACGCACACCTGTGTCCACTCAATTCAGTCCACACACTCAATCACACGCACACATTCACTCACACCTGTGCTTATTCCACTCAACACACACCCATACATTCCTACACACATGCACACACCCACCCACACCGACAATCACTCTGGTCATCATGTCTCGTGTTATTTAAGCTCTGTCTTCCCACTTGTGTTTGCCGGATTATTGCATTGTCCTTCTGCATAGTCATCTGTATTGTCCTCAGCTTTGTCTCTGTTCTGCCGGGACTGTTTACTTGGATTGACTCGGACCGCTCCAGCCCTGCAAGTACTATTCTGTTCCCCCCCGCTTACCAGTTATGTCTGGAAGCACATTGGGTCTTCTCTTTTGCTTCCCCCCACTATCAGTCATGTCTGAAGCACTGTGGGTCCTTCCCTCCATGTTGTACTCACCTGTGAGCTGTAGAGCGTCCTAGAGTCATCCCTGGCAGTCTGGTGCTACTCGTCTGTTTGTTTGGACTGTTATCATGTTTTTGTTCAATAAATACACTCAACATCATCCTGCATTTGGGTTTCAGTCTCTCCTGCCTCAGAAAGGCAGGAAATCATGACAGTATTGCTGTTCACACAATAAATTATTCTTTATTATATAGTTGTCAATTCCCTTGTAGAATATTTTTTCGAGTATCTTTGAAAATTGTGGCAATATTGAAATAGGCCTATAGTTTGAAAATTCCCCTCTGTCACCTGTCTTGTGTATCGGAATTCACTTTGGCTATTTTCATTGCACTGGGAAATATACCTGTTTGGAGAGACAGGTTACAGATATACGTCAGTGGCTTCACTAAGTATTTGATGATAGTTTTGACTAAAAGCATGTCAATACCATCACAATCCATAGATGTTTTACTTTTAAACGATTTAACAATTTCAATGACCTCATTCTCATCTGTGTTCTTTATGAAGATGGAGTCTTTTATAGCAGTGTTTTTGCTTATTGTATCACCTGTAGGTGCCATAATGGTATTTCTCAAGCCAAATTAGGACCAATGCTAACAAAAAAATTATTAAATTCATCTGCAGGTGAGTCTGCATTCACACTCTTTGAGTCTTTTTTTTTTTTTTTGAAAGATTGGTTGGGTAGCTTGTATTTCTGATTTTATTTCCAAGAATATTGTTAAAAGAACTGATTGCATTTTGTGACTTATATCTGAAGGATTTTAAAGTTTTTTCTGTATTGGCCCCTGTGTGGCCATGAATAAGTGCAAAGACTGGCAGATGGTCACTTACGTCATTTATCAATAATCCACTTCCTATTTTCTTATCAATAATGTTAACATACAGATTGTCAATAAGTGTAGCAGTGTGGACTGTGATTCTACTGGAATGTGTTATTGTGTGATATAGACTCATGCTGTACATAGAATTCATGAACTCTGTAGTTACATTTTGTTGAAATGGATTTAGTAAATCAGTATTGAAGTCTCCACAGATTACAACCATTTTCTTATTAGTTATGTTATCATAGAGCTCTGGTTCCAAGGTTGTCATAGCCAGGAGCAGCACTGGGGTTAAGCTCCCAGTGCTTATAAAATGCTCCTTATGGCGTGCGTCTCAAAAAGCCTCTGACAACTAAGTCCAACTCCTAGCCTGCCCGTGTGGTTTAGTCTCTAAGCCCGGTGGAACTGCTTTTACTAATAGGAGAAGGGGCGAGGACAGATCTCTGGCGCCTTAAAACCAGATGCTTCGGGTAGATGGTGGCTCGTCAACCTGGGAAGGTAGCCCATCTAGGCAAAGGTAAACCCTGATTTCAAACCTCTGCTGCCTTGCAGCACACCCGGTCACGGGAAAGGCTTCGGGAGTCAACCCTGAGGAAAAATCCGGAGTCGGAGTCCCTAAGGCAGTTCTCTGTTGTGCTCAACATCGTTCTGGAAGCTCCTGCGATGGTGCTGGTGCCAAACTGTAGCAGCCCTGCTGTTCCTTTGGATTCATCAGTGACGTGGAGAGGGGGGATATGCTGCATGGGCAACATCTTGTCCTCCATATCTTCCTGCCCAGGCTTGAATCCTACCAACGCCCAACGCTGGAAGGTAGAACACCGGATCACTGGAGAGGACACTCCAGCTTCGCCTTTGGCGTAGACAAAACACGGGGAATGACAGTTAATGGTTATAAGCCACCGCTCAATTGGTGTAGAGCGCGGCGCCAGGGGTTGTTCCCAATGGTGGGAGGGATCATCGGATCTCACTGGACAGCTACCACCCGCCTCAAGCTGGGCAGCCCCCAGCCAATAAGGTGTTGTCCTGCCACAGCCTGCTTTCCTCATTGGGTGCATGGGGATGAGGAGAAGTCCGAACGGCAGGCTGAGAACTTTCGCACCAGGCAAGACAAAAAAACAAAAGAGACCAACTCTAAAACTGGGAACTTGGAACGTCCGCACTATGATGACAGGACTCGCTGCTAACCTCAAGGACATCAACGACACCAGGAAGACTGCCATCATCAATAATGAGCTGAAGAGACTGGAAGTGGATATCGCCACTCTCCAGGAAACATGGTTGGCTGACGCAGGCACACTGAGAGAGAAGGACTACACATTCTACTGGCAGGGAAAGAGCAGTGGCAAACACAGGAAACACGGAGTGGGCTTCGCAGTGAAGAACACCTTGCTGAAGATGGTGGAACCGGGCACCAATGGCTCTGCACGACTCCTCACCCTCCGCCTCAACACCACTCAAGACCCAGTCACCCTCGTCAGTGTGTATGCCCCAACACTGACAGCCACACCAGAGGGAAAAGACGAGTTTTACGAGAATCTCGCAACAACTGTCAGGATCATCCCCAACTCTGAACAACTCATTCTCCTTGGAGACTTCAATGCCAGAGTGGGTGCTGACCACGACTCCTGGCCCTCCTATCTTGGACCATTTGGCGTGGGCAGAATGAATGACAACGGACAGCAGCTGCTCGAGTTTTGCACTTATCACGATCTGTACATCACAAACTCGTTCTTCAAGACCAAGCCCCAACACAAGGTTTCCTGGCGACATCCGCGCTCAAAGCACTGGCACCAGCTGGATTTGATCCTGACCAGGCGCACCTCACTGAAGAACGTGCTAATCACCCTTTCGTTCCAGAGTGCAGATTGCAACACGGACCATTCATTGGTGTGTTGCAAGGTCAAGCTGCAGCTGAAGAAATTCCATCGTGCTAGACAACCTAGAAAGGCACGGATTGACACCAGCAAGATGGCCCAACCAGAACTTATTGAGCGGTTTGCCTCCACCTTTGAGAAGGAACTTGGTGTACCACAAGAAGGAGAATCTGCAAAGCACAAGTGGGGAGAGCTGCGAAACACCATCCACCGCACAGCCTTGGCTACCTTTGGGAGGAAGACCTCGAAGTCACAGGACTGGTTTGATGCCAAGTTGACCGAGATGACCCCCGTCATTGAAGCCAAGCGCTCAGCTCTTGCCGAGTACAAGAAGTACCCAAACGAGAAGAATCTCCAGATTCTCAGGGCTGCAAGAAGCAAAGTTCAGCAGACTGTTCGGCGCTGTGCCAACGAGTACTGGACTCAGCTCAGCCAAGACATTCAAACCGCTGCCATAACAGGGAACATCCGTGGTATGTACGATGGCGTCAAGAAAGCACTTGGTCCGGCTCAGAGCAAGACGGCCCCCCTCAAATCCTCCACTGGGGAGATGATCACAGAAAAGAACAAGCAGATGGAGAGATGGGTGGAGCACTACTCCGACCTCTACTCCAGACAGAACACCGTGACACCGTCAGCCCTTGATGCCATCGATTGCCTGCCATCCATGGATGAACTTGATGCCGAACCAACCATCGAAGAACTCAGCAAGGCCATTGATAGCTTGGCCGCCGGCAAGGCACCCGGCAACGACGGCATACCCCCCGACTTGATCAAGCACTACAAGACCGCCTTACTGCTGCCATTGCATGTCCTCTGCCAGTGCTGGAAGGAAGGTGTCGTACCACAGGACATGAGGGACGCCAAGATCATCACCCTCTACAAAAACAAAGGGGAGAGAAGCGACTGCAACAACTACAGGGGCATCTCCCTCCTCAGCGTTATTGGCAAAGTCTACGCAGGAGTTGTTCTCATTCGTCTACAGAAGCTTGCCAAACGTGTCTACCCCAAGTCTCAGTGTGGCTTCCACACTGAGCGATCGACGGTAGACATGATATTCTCCATCCGCCAACTCCAGGAGAAATGCAGAGAAGAGAACATGCCCCTGTACGTCACCTTCATCGACTTCACCAAAGCGTTCGATCTGGTCAGCAGAGAGGGCCTTTTCAAGATCCTGCCAAAGATAGGATGTCCACTAAAGTTGCAAAGCCTCATCGAATCGTTTCACACCAACATGCAGGGGATAGTGCAGCACGACGGCAACGTCTCAGAGCCATTCAACATACGCAGCGGAGTGAAACAGGGCTGTGTACTTGCGCCAACCCTCTTTGGGATTTTCTTTGCTATGCTCCTGAGGCATGCCTTCAGCACAGCAACAGAGGGAATCTACCTGCACACAAGATCTGACGGCAGACTTATCAACCTCGCCCGCCTGAAAGCCAGAACCAAAGTACGCGAGGCTCTAATCAGAGACATGCTGTTCGCAGACAACGCTGCAGTCGCGACCCACACACAGCAGGAGCTTCAGACCCTGATGGACCGCTTCTCCCAGGCATGCAAGGACTTCGGGCTTACCATCAGCCTGAAGAAGACTAACGTCTTGGCGCAAGGCACGAAAGCACCACCAACCATCACCATCGACGACTACGAGCTGGAGGTCGTGAATCAGTTCACGTACCTGGGGTCCACGATCAGCAACAACCTCTCCCTTGATACAGAGATCGACAAGAGGATTGGAAAATCAGCCTCCACACTTGCTCGCCTCACCACACAAGTGTGGGAGAATCCCAAACTCTCTGTCAAGACGAAGATGGCAGTGTACAACGCCTGCGTCATCAGCACACTGCTCTATGGGAGTGAGACGTGGACAACATACGCCCGTCAGGAAAAGAGTCTGAACTCCTTCCACTTGCGCTGCATTCACCGTATCCTGGACATATCCTGGCAGGACAAAGTGCCCAACACAGAAGTTCTGTCCCACGCTGGCCTTCCCTCCATGTTCACTCTACTCAGGCAGTGCACGCTCCGCTAGCTAGGCCACGTTCACCGTATGGAGGATGGCAGAATCCCCAAAGACGTCCTCTACGGAGAACTGGCGACTGGCAGGAGAGACGTTGGCCGCCCACAGCTGCGCTTTAGAGACGTCTGCAAGAGAGACATGAAGGCCCTGGAGATCAACACAGAGCGCTGGGAGGACCTTGCAACGGACCGCTCCAAATGGAGAGGCACCCTGACCAGACAGCTCAAGGCGAGTGAAGAGAGACTGACTGCTGCAGCAGATGAAAAAAGGACCCGCAAGAAGAACCACCACAGCTCCAGCAGCACGGAGACCACCCACAAGTGCAACCTGAGTGACAGGGACTGCCATTCGCGCATCGGCCTGTTCAGCCACAGGCGGTGCTGTTCCAGCAGAGTAGACGTTTAGGATTCTCTTCCATGGTCATCATAGACCGACGGAGGCCGACGAGCGTAGAGCTCTACTAACTTATCTCTGAATGTCTAAAACCTCCCGTCACATGAACAGCTTCTTCCCCTCTGCCATCAGACTGCTGAACACTAAGTGACTTATTGACTCTCGTGCACTATGTACAGCAGCTCAACCAGACTCATGTCAATCATCACTGTTTTCTTCCTGCATTACCGACTGCACTATATGGTTCTCCACATTATCTGCTGCTCGCTAATATATTTAAACTGCTGACTAGTATTACTCACTCTTATTCTACACTTTATTGCATGTATAGTTTATTTCTTTTATTTTATCATGTTTAATGTTGCAGCATTGCACCGAGACAAATTCCTAGTTTGTGTACTACATGAACAATGGCAATAAATCTGATTCTGATTCTGATTCTGATTCTGAATGTCTCGATGCAAGTTCCTGGCATTCTACATATACAACTTATAATTAGATTTTTTGTTTTATCATGGTCAATCTCAACAGTAATACATTCTAGAATCCCTGGTACTGCAAAGGACATTCCATTTACAAGTTTACACCTATACAATTCATCAGTATACAGTGCAACACCACCACCCTTTTATTGAGATCTGTTAATATGAAACATCTGATATCCCTCTATTGCCATCAAAGAAGCCTGCTCTTCCCTGAGCCAAGTTTCAGAGACTACTATAGCTGTAAATTTTCTATCCAGCTGTTTTAAATAGTCCTGAATCTGTGGAAAGTTTTGTTAAGACTTCTGCTGTTAAAATGTATTATTGATAGTTTACCATCTACTTGCACTTGACTTTTGAATTGCTTTTAATTGTAATATTCACAGTGATTATGAATATTACTGAAGAAGTGGTTTTCAGGGTCCATATCATTCTCCATCTCTTGTAGTTTATGTTCAGCATAATGAGATGTTTTCAGTGTCTGAATTTCCTCTCTGGGTCAAATGACTTCCTCCAACTGGAGATGATTGACGTCTAATAAAGTCAGTCATGAGGTTTTGTTTGTTTGTTTGTTTTAAAAGTACAATATCATGTTATGTCACAAAAGGACTGTTCTTGCCATATGTGTGGATATGGATTACTGTAGTCTCTTAATTTTCTTGATCAGTGTTCATCTACAGACGTGGACAAAATTGTTGGTACCCCTCTGTTAATGAAAGAAAAACCCACAATGGTTACAGAAATAACTTGAATCTGACAAAAGTGATAATAAATAAAAATTCTATGAAAATTAACCAAGGAAGATCAGACAATGCTTTTGAATTGTGGTTCAACAGAATTAGTTTAAAAAACAAGCTCATGAAACAGGCCTAGACAAAAATGAGGGTACCCTTAACTTAATATTTTGTTGCACAACCTTTTGAGGCAATCACTGCTATCAAACGATTTCTGTAACTGTCAATGAGACTTCTGCACCTCTCAGCAGGTATTTTGGCCCACTCCTCATGAGCAAACTGCTCCAGTTGTCTCAGGTTTGAAGGGTGCCTTCTCCAGACAGCATGTTTCAGCTCCTTCCACAGATGTTAAATAGGATTTAGATCAGGGCTCATAGAAGGCCACTTTAGAATAGTCCAATGTTTGGCTCTTAGCCATTCTTGGGTGTTTCTGGCTGTGTGTTTTGGCTCATTATCCTGTTGCAAGACCCATGACCTGCGACTGAGACCAAGCTGTCTGACAATGGGCAGCACATTTCTCTCTAGAATACCTTGATAATCTTGAGATTTCATTGTTCCCTGCACAGATTCAAGACACCATGTGCCAGATGCAGCAAAGCAGCCCCAGAACATAACAGAACCTCCTCCATCTTTCACAGTAGGGACAGTGTTCTTTTCTTGGTATGCTTCATTTTTGCGTCTGTGAACATAGAGCTGATGTGTCTTGCCAAAAAGTTCCAGTTTTGTCTCGTCTGTCCATAGGACATTCTCCCAGAAGCTTTGTGGCTTGTCAACATGCAGTTTGGCAAATTCCAGTCTGGCTTTTTATGATTTGTTTTCAACAGTGGTGTCCTCCTTGGTCGTCTCCCATGAAGTCCACTTTGGCTCAAACAACGACGGATGGTACAATCTGACACTGATGTACCTTGACCTTGGAGTTCACCATGAATGTGTTTAGAGGTTGTTCTGGGCTCTTTTCTTACCATTCGTATTATCCATCTCCTCCTGTGGCCACGTCCAGGGAGGTTGGCTACAGTCCCGTGGATCTTAAATTTCTGAATAATATATGCAACTGTAGTCACAGGAACATCAAGCTGCTTGGAGATGGTCTTATAGTCTTTACCTTTAACATGCTTGTCTATAATTTTCTTTCTAATCTCCTCAGACAACTTTCTCCTTTGCTTCGTCCGGTCCATGTTTAGTGTGGTACACACCATGTCACCAAACAGCACAGTGACTACTTGTCACCCTTTAAATAGGCCGACTGACTGATTACAAGTTTGTAGACACCTGTGATGTTAATTAGAGGACACATCTTGGTTGAACATGTCCCTATGGTCACATTATTTTCAATCTTTTCTAGGGGTGCCATCATTTTTGTCCAAGCCTGTTTCATGAGTTTGTTTTTTAAAGTAATTCTGTTGAACCACAATTCAAAAGCATTGTCTGATTTTCAGTGGTTAATTTTCATAGAATTTTTATTTATTACCACTTTTGTCAGATTCAAATTATTTCTGTGACCATTGTGGGTTTTTCTTTCATTAACAGAGGGGTACCAACAATTTTGTCCACGGCTGTATATAATGTCTAGTCCACTAATGATTAAATCATCCATACGAGTAAACTGTTCAAGATCCTCAATGCGTCACTCCAAGTCTGCAATTTTTTTGCCTCTCACCACTGTGGAGATAAGTGTTTTAAATGACAGAGAAAGTCTTCTTCATGCACATAATCCCAGGGTTTATATCATGTATTCCAAACCAGTTATTTCTACATGTTGCTTGTCACCATTCACAGCACAAACTAGGTAAACGTCATCATCTCGTGTACAGCTCCCAACACAGGAGCACAATCTGACATAAATGCAAGCACAAAATATGGGCACACAAACACATACACTCCTCGCTAGCTGACAGATGAGTTCTTATTTTTGGCTGTATATTCTCTCTGCTGGCAGCTCAGACACATATTACCCGTGCACAAGCGCTTCCCCACATGCGCACCCCCCCCCCCAAACACACATATATAAAGAAAATATGTACATATACACACCCGCACACATATACAGTGACCTTCTCTCTGCTGAATAGGCAAAGAGTCAGGGGTCAGTGGCTGCTGTCAGGCTGTCAGAGAAAGGGAGAGGGGAAGTGAGATGGTGGAAGCAGAGGAAGAGAAAATGTGGTTGGAAGAATGTACAGAGTCTCATCATTCAATAAAGACTAATGCAATCAGAGGTGGCCCATATCTGTCACGGTTAATGCTGGCTGATAGAGTCGCAGCAATTTAAAATGCTCATGGTATAATGCATTTCCCTGTGCCTCACACAGATTGATGGTGCATCACATCACGCCTTGATGGCTCTTGTAGAAACAGATAACCTGCTCTGCTTCATGCTGAATCGACCCTTCAATAGTTCTGACCGTTTTGCTCATTTTCATCCTTATCATTCCAAAGGACATTCAAACAGGAATTCATTAAATAAAACAAAAGTTGTCTGAAGTTTAATTCCCAGTCTGTCGGAACTATTGTACATAATTATGGCCTCTGTGCTCAGTGATATCGTCCAAGCAAATATGATGCTTTCTCAAGGGCCTAAAAGGCTATTCGTCACTCGACTTCCAGCAATGACACTACAAGAGGGAGATAGGCCCTCAAACAATCCTAAATTAAAATCTGTAGGAGAGATGACCATAGAATAATAAGTTTCAGTGTTACTTTGGAGAAAAGCCATAATATGGAGTTTAATATTCTGTAATAAGTAAAATGATAGAAAACTTAGATAGATGGTACAAAGTAACTATTCCTAAAAACTCAAAATGATCAGGCGCATAATCAAGATGACCACTGAGAGGCCCCGCTCTCTACTAAAAGGCCTTTTTTAATCTCTTATCCAATTTAGGTTCATATGGGACGGCAACCTCAAACCGTCAATGCAGTAGAGATAGGCCAGTTTAAAATCTCTAATCAACCGACCAAACATATTTTTGGACTGTGGGAGGAAACCTATATCAGTGTTCATCTCTGCATCATTGTGGTGGCTTTAATTCCACAAGATTGATCTAAAATCTAAAGGGCTTATTCACCCCAAAGATCAGATTCCTAAACACAAGGGAAGTGGGGTAGTCTATGCTGTTCAGTGGAAGGAGACTCACTTTGATATTTTACATCGGAGAAACAACAACTGCATAAGCGGGTGGCCCAGCACAGGAGAAACAACATTACTGGACCAGACTCAGCAGTTTATCTTGAGCTGACAGAAAAAGGACATTCGTTTGAGGATGATGATGTGCACATTTTGGACAGAGGATCGATTATTTGAGAAGGCAGTTAAAGAGGCTATTTATGTTAATGTAGAGAAACCTTCAAATAACAGAAACGGAGGCCTCAGATACAGTGCAAACTACCCTCTACACATAGTACATTACTTTCTTCCCTTCCTAAGAAATTTTGGGATGTGTCTTGCATCCAACCAAGATACACTTATATATGGATATATACAGACGTGGACAAATTTTTGGTAGCCTTCCATTAAAGAAAGAAAATCCCACAATGGCCACTGAAATAACTTGAAACTGGCAAAAGTAATAATAAAAGTTTTCTGAAAATTAACTAATGAAAATGAGACATTGCTTTTTAACTTTGGTTCAACAGAATCATTTTTAAAAACAAACTAATGAAACTGGCCTGGACAAAAATGATGAAACCCTTAACTTAATATTTTGTTGCACAACTACTTGATGCAATCACTGCAATCAAGTGATTTCTGTAACTCTCAATGAGACTTCTGCACCTCTCAACAGGTATTTTGGCCCACTGCTTGTGAACAAACTGCTTCAGCTGTTGCAGGTTTGACAGACCTTTCCCCAGACTGCATGTCTCAGCACCTTCCACAGATGTTCAAAACGATTTAAATCAGGCCTCAAAGAAGGCCACTTCAGAATAATCCAATGTTTAGTTCTTAGTCATTCTTGGGTGTTTCTAGCTGTGTGTTTTGGGCCATTGTCCTGTTGGAGGGCCCATGACCTGCAACTGAGACCAGGCTTTCTAACACTGGGCAGCACATTTAGCTCCAGAATGCCTTGATAATCTTGAGATTTCATTGTACCTGCACAGTTTCCAAGACACCCTGTGCCAGAAGCAGCAAAGCAACCCCAGAACTTAACTGAGCCACCTCCATGTTTCACAGTAGGTACAGTGTGTAGGATCGTAATGTAGTTATAATATATTAGTATGGCGGTGCCCTAGGCTGGGAGGGGTGATGCCCCGCCTTCGGGGGGTGGCGTCACCTGGTACACATAAGCCTGGAGCAGGAGACATATTGTCTCCTTGCTGTTACTCCCGTACTCGCGGCAGGGTCTCCCCACATGTACATAGTTCTTGTAATAAACTTTATAAAACGTCACCTCGCCTCCTCACTTATTCGGACACTACATTTGGCGACGAGGATAAACGGAGATGGAGAGGGGTGCGACCATGTTACGTCCCTTTTTGGAGGCTCCAGGAGAGCCGCTGGTCCCTTGGGCCAGGGGGTTTGCGGCCTTCCAGAACTAGCTACTTGCGTTGGACCTCGGCGACCTGGACAAATTACGAGCGAGGGCAATTCTGGTCTATAACCTGGGCATGGAGGGCCAGAAAATCCTCAGCACCTTAGGAGGAGGTGATAGCTTCAACGACGTCATGAGGCTCATGGCCGGCTACTTCCGCGCCCCTGAAAATATCATCATGCGGCGCATCCAGTTCCAACAACAGCGCCAGCGACCCGGAGAATCAGTCCAGCAGTTTGTGGCAGATGTCCAACAGCTGGCAGGTGAGTGCAGGTTTGGGGCCCTAGAGGAGGAGATGGTCCGTGACCAGTTGGTCGAGCACGTGGCCTACTCCTCGGTAAGGGTTCACCTGCTAACTCACGCTGGTGAGCTAACTTTGCTATCAGCCATGGAGCTAGCGCAACAGCACGAGGTAGTGGAGCAGCTGACGGAACACCTCGGCTGCGACGACGCTCCGCAGAAGAGCGAGGCACATGGGAAGACCCTGGCCTTGGATTCGGATGATGGCAGCGATGACAAGTACACGGCTATTGTCAAGATATGGTCCACCACGGGGACACCACGATGCTATGGCTGCGGATCCAGCAGGCACCACTATCGAGCCAGGGAGTGGCTCCATCACTTCACCAGAGTTTGCCGCAATTTTGACAGGAGAAACGGAAACTGGTGAAAGGAACTGTTAAGAAGAAGGCCCCTACGGTGGTCTACACAGTCTCGCCCGACACAGATGGTCGCATTGTTTGTGACATTTTGTTGGACAGAACGCCCATACCGCTGTTAGTGGACACTGGGTCAGCGGTCTCCATCCTCAACTTGGCAACTGTAAGTTGGTGTTTTCCCCACTATAGAGTGAGTAACACTAATATCACCTGTTATGGTTATGGTAGCCACTCACTGGATGTTGTGGGCTCGGTGTGGCTGTCGGTGAGGTACAAAGGGGCCTCCATGGGCGCCAACGAGTTCATGGTGTCACCGGATGGTAATAACCTAATGGGCTGTGATTTATTCTATGGGCTCGGTTTCACCATTACCTGCGGTGAAGTGGTGGAGTGGTTGGGTGGTGGCTTATGGGACCGGCCTTTCTATGTGGGAAGTGGCGATGAAGTGTGGGACTTTGGGTGGCCCATTCCGGATGAAGAGGGACACCGCTAGCACCTTAGTACACTGAATAGGCGGGGGTCCCGTGCCAGTGTCTGTGGTCCCATGGACGGTGGACCCGAACGGCATGGTTTGACCTCTGCGGTGGTGGAAAGGTCTGAAGACCGTGAGCTACAGGGCTCTGGCGGCAAACGAGTCCGGCCAACAGTGACTGGTGCTGCTCCGACGCAACAACATCTGGTATCAGGGGTACCTCCAGACGGCAGGCAAGGGACATCACTCTAGTCAACTTGGCGAACCACTGAGAAGTCATAAGGGAGCCAGATCACAATGCAGATGATGGAGGAAGCCAGTGAGTGCACCCCTGGGCGAGGGTGATGATGTGCGCCCTAGGGGCAAGCCTCGGCTTGGTCGGGTGTGCAGCTCCTGTAAACAGACAGGTGGGTAGGATAATCTGCGGGTGGTCCAGTCCAGCGGTGACAGGTACCTGAGTTTGACTGATGGATCGAGACGGCATCCCAATGAGCTGCGACGTCGGAGCACGAAAGGGCATCTATGCAGTCCATCTCCGGTCACGACAAAACGGAGACGCTCTGGAAGTGGGCCGCGTGACGGACACTCCAGGGAAGGGCCTTCGGGAGACCCGGGTTGAATGTATGAGGGCTTACGGTGTGTCTGAAATGTGCATTTATTAGTAGATGTATTTTGTTTACAGTTATTATTGTTAATGGGTTCTGAATATATTCACATGTTGAAGTTGTATGGGAATGGGGTTGAAGAGAACCATGTGAGTGATGTGTAAAGCGTATAAGTTGGTTCCCACAGACATTTACCCTATTAATGGTACAACTTATGTGACTATTTAGTTTGTTCTGCAGTTATAAAAAAAAAAAGAAAACAAAGTGTGTTTATAGATTTGTTTTATTACAAATTGATCTGTTTGTGTGTGTGCCACCTCTTGGTCAGTGTAACTGTCTACAATATTTTGATATGTTGTATTTTATTTCTATTTCCAGCATGAGATGCTATGTTTATCTCCCTGTCTGTGGTGGGGCCTTTATGGCTGTTTACATTATTGTTAGTAATGGGATACGTCTGTCACTGTAACAGGGTGATTAAGGGATTGAAAGCACAAGACCATTGTTGTGTGACTGTTGTTGAGTGTGAGGTGCAGTAACACCTGGGTGTGAATGAATAGGTTTACTGCCCTATACTGTGAGAATTCTGTTTTGTTTGGGTAGTTCTCTGTATGTACTTTTATGTACCCTGTGAGTTTATGGGATCGGGTACCGCCATTGTATATGTCCATATTTGTTATGTGTTTAGCTCAGGAGGGATTAATTTAGTTTGGCGTGTGGCCCATTTTTCTTTCAGGGACTATTTGATTACATAGTAGAGAGTTCCGCTGGGCCAGTATGTTGTGTGAATGTGTAGGCCTATTCTCCTCTGTATTAGTGTACGATTCGGGTGTAAATTATTTGGTTGAGTAATTTGTATGCTTGCATTTTTTTCAAGGGGGGGGGAATGTAGGATTGTAATGTAGTTATGTATAATATATTAGTATGGCGGTGCACTAGGCTGGGAGGGGTGATGCCCCGCCTTCGGGGGGTGGCATCACCTGGTATATACAGTACAAGCCTGGAGCAGGAGACATATCGTCTCCTTGCTGTTACTCCCGTACTCGCAGTAGGGTCTCCCCATGTGTACATAGTTCTTGTAATAAAACATCACATCGCCTCCTCAGTTATTCGGACACTACACAGTGTTCTTTTCTTTGTATGTTTCATTTTTCCTTCTGTAAACATAGAGCTGATGTGACTGGCCAAAAAGTTCCAGTTGTCATGAACTGAGTTTGGATTTTCCCCCAAACTCAGCTTCATGACTTTCCTCTGTATTCATATTTATTTGCTGTATTGTTTTGTCTTCTGAATTTCCATACTGCCTTCCGTTTTCCTTGTTTTTGTTCAGTTTGTTTTTGCCATGTCTTTTATTTGTAATTTATTTCTAGTGGGTTTCTGAGTTTGTTTATTTCTGATTTTGGTTCTTTGGGCTGGCAGCTGTTAGGCAGCATTCCAGGTCTGCACTTTGCGGGGGCGTTGCCTGTCATACTGCCAGTCCAACTACTCCCCTCTCATTATCATCAGGTGATTCCAATTATTAATTGTTGTTCCCTTCTCCTGCTCGGGTTGACCCACACACCTGTGATTACTTGTCTTGTCATCACCCTACTCACTATTTAATCACTGTCAGTTCTGGTTATTGTTGCCACTACTTCGTATGTGTTTGAATCTGTCACATTTTCTCATGCACCATTATACGGCACACGAGGGAGAGAATAAAAACCCCAATCGCTTGAGTAGAAAGTGCCATTTTATTATATTAACCCACAAAATAACAAGTCCAGCAGACAACCGTCACCAAATAACACGTCCAGTAGACCACAAAAGTACAGAGAAATGCAAATGAGGGAATTGAGGCCACCAGACATACAGGGCGTCTACCGGATGCTCTACAGCCCAGTCAAGGGGAAGCCTAGTGCTGCAGGACTGCTGTCAGCACAAAGAGAAAGGTGAACATGACACTTATGGAGCTGGAGCGATCCCGGGGCGATCCGTGCAGTCTGGAGGATGAAGAGGGTGAGCAGGGTCAGCCAATTACACCAAGGGATAAACCGAACTTCAAGTGCTTGGCTGAATAATAGCAGGTAATGAAAACTCATACGTGGATAGCTAGCTGCCGCGTATAAGATAAGATAAGATAAGATAAGCCTTTATTAGTCCCACAATGGGGAAATTCCAGGATTGCAACAGCACAGGGATAGCAACACTCAGAGCAACAATCAGAAGGCAAGAAAAAACAACATCTAGTAAACATATGTCCATATTACTATAAATGTATATACATAGACACACAGTGCAGAGCATTATGGTTGGTTGGTGAATGTGCAGCAGAAAGTCTAAGCTCTCTCTCCGCGGATGCGGCGGGCCAGCTGGAAGTCTTTGGGCATGATGGTGACCCCCTTAGCGAAGAAGAGACCACCAGGTGGGCCTGGTCTCCTGCAGAGCCATGACGGCGAAGTTCAGGAAACGCAGGACGGTCTTGAAGTCCTGAGCGATCTCCCTCACCAGGTGCTGGACGGGCAGCTTACGGATGAGCAGCTCCGTGGATTTCTGGCAGCGACGGATCTCTCTCAGAGCCACGGGCCTGTGACGGCGAGGCCTCTTCACTCTGCCGGTGGCCGGAGTGCCTCTCCGAGCAGCCCTGGTGGCTAGCTGTCTCCTGGGGGGCTTCTTCCTCCAGTAGATTTTACGGGCGGTCTGCTTGATTCTGGAGGTTATGGAGGTGAATGCTCCGATAATCTCTTTCCACAAAAGCAGCAAAGAAATACTCCTGAAGCTAACGATGTCATGAGCCGAGCCGGCTTCGTTTTCCCCGGCTCAGTCCTGATCTCTCTTTGGGTTTTGGCTCCACTGTTTATGTGCACTTTGTGTATTTATTCCATCACCTTAGCCACTGCCTGACCGGCAGCTGTTAGTCAGCCTCTGTGATCTTTTTCCCACACTGCTACACTGCTGACAGTCTGTCGGTCCTACCACGCTCCCTCGCTCTCCGTAATTCCACCAGCTGTCCCAGCCCCGGTAATTATCTTTCCCCCGCCTCGCCCAGGTGTTCCCAATTTGTGTGGCCAGCGGCGTTTGGATTTAAGCAGCTCTTCGCTAAACAAACGCCGCTGGGTCATTGCACAAGTCACTCTCGTTCTTCAGGATGTGACCGTCACGTCAGGAAGGACTTGGATCATGCTTGCTGAGAGTATTTGACTTTTGGGACTATTCCTACTTATGAGTAAACTGCTAGCGTTTATCCATGTGGTTAGCTGCTACGTTGGACCAGAAGAGTTTCTTCCCCTGCAATATTCTGCTATGCTTCTGGCAGCGTTTCTTCCCGCAGCATAACTGCTACACTTAGGCTGTGCCCAGTTTGCGTTACCCCGAGTTTGTTGAGCTACCCGTTGTCTTCCCTGCTATTCCGAGCGGATCCATATTGTATTACAATTTACTTGTTCGTCTTTGTCAGTAAACAGTTTGTCAATAAATGTGTGTTTGGTGAAACCCTGCATTTAAATCCTTCCATCCTTTCTCCTTCTTCGTGCGCTATGGCAGAGCACACGGAGAGTTTATGACAAACGAGGAACGAGATTGCCGGTGCAAGAAAGCGTGGGCTGAACGTGATTGGACCTGGTGTATGAGAGAGCGTGTATGAGCATGTGAATGGGAATGAATGGAGCGTGTGCATGTGTGTGTGTGTGTCTGTGTGTGTCTGTGTGTGTGTATGTGTGTGAACACCCATGACAGTACAGCTGATGGCACTTGACAGGAGAAGGGGGCGTGCCCAAGCTGTCAGGGAGCGGAGGCCTAATAGCTCCCTGAAGCGCCAGGTGGAAAATAGGGCAAAACATAATAAGTCAGAACTGGGTTTGGAACAACCAAACCCAGATTCATGACAGAATCAATGTCCTTCCATTGAGTGTTTCTCGGGACATTAATCCTTTACCTGCCTGCCTCGTCTCCTCCTGAGCAGATTGCTCAAGAGCGCGTCCTCCTGTAAGTTTTCTTGTGTTTGCATTTTGAGTTTTGCACTTTTGGACTTTAGTTTCTTGTCACAATAAATGTTGTAAAATATCATCCAGCGTGTCGGTTTGTCTCTATCTCTGTGCACCATGTAGAGGTGCACATGACACCAGTTTTGTCTCATCAGTCCAAAGGACCTTCTCCTAAAAACTTTTGGACTTATCAGCTTGCATTTTGGCTGGCTTCTTAATGTTTTTGCTGTCAGTAGTGGAGTCTATTATTATTCAAAATACGAGCCATGGTGCGATTAGAAAGCGACGTACCTTGACCTTGGAGTTCAGTTTGAATGATTTTGGATGGTTTCCTCTGCTGTTTTTCTACAATATGCATTATTCTTCTGATCAACCTGGGGTTGCATTTTCCTCTTTCATCCATGTCCTGGGAGGTTGGCTACAGTTACATAAATCATAAGCTGGATTTATGCACCCACATCACATCAACACCATTATCGACGTCCGTCATAGACGCAGTGATCGGCAATTTTTTCTTGTGTCTTGGGTGAAATGCTTTGTTCCATTACTAAAACGGGTTTCAGCCGATGTGTGTAATGATTTGTGTTTATCGCGTGTTTTTGTTTATGAAATAGTGACAGACAAGTGTGATGAAGTTGGAGCTAAATGTGAAGAAAAAGCAACTTTTAATACGATCATTGCACAGTGAAAAAAAGAGAAGTCAGAGAAAACGGTGCATGTGACCACCGCCACTACCATTTGTGTAATTACTAGGGTTATAATGAGCCACAAAATGCTCTGTATGCGCTTCCTCAATATTCTTTTGAATTTGGTCCATTGTTTTAACAGACTAGCTTGGAAGTTGTGCCGCTGTCAACAGGCAGAGCAAAGCAGCGGCAAGAAGCAGGAAATGTGAAGGAAGAGACAAAGCGGACAATCTTTGTAATTACTGGGGTTATGGTGAGTCACAAAATGTTCTGTATGTGCTTACTTCCTTAATATTCTTTTGAATGTGGATTGCTGTTTAACCGACTGGCTTTGGAAGTTGTGCCGTCATGAACAGGCAGAGCAAAGCAGCGGTGAGAACATGAAAATGTGAAGGAGGACACAAAGAAGACAGATCACAGCTCTTATGGTCTGCGTTGCCGATATGCATCTCTCCTTCTCTGGAGAGGTGCATGTTATGCGATGCAATAGGAACGCACATCAACGCTGCTTCAGCGCCGTCACAGCAGCGTCAGGTCGACACGGGTGCATAACTTGTGCTTTATACTTTTTAACATTATTGGCAACTGTAGTCACAGGAACATCAAGCTGCTTGGAGATGGTCCAGTAGCCTTTACCTTTAACATGCTTGTCTATAATTTTCTTTCTAATCTCCCGAGACAACTCTCTTTAGCTTTCTGTGGTTTATATTCAGTGTGATACACTGCTTGAACAGCACAGAGACTACTTTTCATACTTTAAATAGGCAAACTGACTGATTACAAGTTTGAAGACACCTGTGATGCTAATTCTTGGACATACTGTACCTTAGTTTAACATATCCTCAATGTCAAATTATTTTCAATGTTTTCTATGGGTTATCACCATTTTTGTCCAAGCTAGTATCTTTAGTTTTTGTTTGTTTGTTTAATGATTCAGTTAAACCAAAATTCAAAAGCAATATCTGATTTTCACTGGTTAATTTTCAGAAAATTTGCGCAGTGGTGTGAAGTGTTTGCCCCCTTCCTGATTTCTCATTTTTTTGTACGTTTGCTACACTTAAATGTTTAAGATCATCAAACAAATTCAAATATTAGACAAAGATAACACAAGTAAATACAAAATGCAGTTTTTAAATGAAGGTGTTTATTATTAAGGTGAAAAAATCCAAACCTACATCACCCTGTGTGAAAAAGTGATTGCCCCCTAAACCTAATAACTGGTTGGGCCACCCTTAGCAGCAACAACTGCAATCAAGTGTTTCCAATAACCGGCAATGAGTCTTTTACAGCGCTGTGAAGGAATTTTGGCCCACTCATCTCTGTAGAATTGTTGTAATTCAGCCACATTGGAGGGTTTTCGAGCATGAACCGCCTTGTTAAGGTCATGCCACAGCATCCCAATCGGATTTAGGTCAGGACTTTGACTAGGCCACTCCAAAGTCTTCATTTTGTTTTTCTTAAGCCATTCAGACGGGGATTTGCTGGTGTGTTTTTGATCATTATCCTGCTGCAGAACCAAAGTGTGCTTCAGCTTGAGGTCACGAACAGATGGCCGCACTTTCTCCTTCAGGATTTTTTGGTAGACAGCAGAATTCATGATTCCATTTACCACAGCAAGTCTTCCAGGTTCTGAAGCAGTAAAACAGCCCCAGACCATCACACTACCACCACCATATTTTACTGTTGGTATGATGTTCCTTTTCTGAAATGCTGTGTTACTTTTACGCCAGATGTAATGGAACACACACCTTCCAAAAAGTTCAACTTTTGTCTCGTCAGTCCACAGAGTATTTTCCCAAAAGTCTTGGGGATCATCAAGATGTTTTCTGGAAAAACTGAGGCATGCCTTTATGTTCTTTTTGCTCAGCAGTGGTTTTGGTCTTGGAACTCTGCCATGCAGGCCATTTTTGCCCAGTCTCTTTCTTATGGTGGAGTCATGAACACTGATCTTAACTGAGGCAAGTGAGGCCTGCAGTTCTTTGGATGTTGTTGTGGGGTCTTTTGTGACCCCCTGGATGAGTTGTCGCTGCGCTCTTGGCGTAATTTTGGTCGGCCGGCTACTCCTGGGAAGGTTCACCACTGTTCCATGTTTTTGCCATTTGTGGATAATGGCTCTCACTGTGGTTTGCTGGAGTCCCAAAGCTTTAGAAATGGCTTTATAACCTTTTCCAGATTGATAGATCTCAATTACTTTGTTTCTCATTTGTTCCTGAATTTCCTTGGATCGCAGCATAATGCCTAGCTTTTGGAGATCTTTTGGTCTACTTCACTTTGTCAGGCAGGTCCTATTTAAGTGATTTCTTGATTGAGAACAGGTGTGGCAGTAATCAAGCCTGGGTGTGGCTAGAGAAATTGAACTCAGCTTTCCAAAGATGTGATAAACCACAGTTAATTTATGTTTTAAAATGGGGGCAATCACTTTTTCACACAAAGCCATGTAGGTTTGGATTATTTTTTACCCTTAGTAACAAACACCTTCATTTAAAAACTGCATGTTGTGTTTACTTGTGTTGCTTTTGTCTAATATTTAAATTTGTTTGATGATCTGAAATATTTAAGTGTGAAAAACACAAAAAAATGAGAAATCAGGAAGGGGGCAAACACTTTTTCACACCACTGTATATATACACTACTCACAAAAAGTTAGGGATATTCGACTTTCGGGTGAAATTTCAGGATCCACCTAAAATGGATTATAACCTTTACAGGTGAACTTAATTTGACCTTCTCTAACCTTTTGAATGCACATTTCCAACTGTTTAATATTTCAGTACTTTTTGCATAACTTGCTGTTCTCTAACAAGGTGCTTAACGGCAAAATTCACTGCAGGTGTTTGATCCATGAATTGACAAATAAATTTTCTGGTTCAGTTAGAGTTGGTATTTAAACAGTCCTCTTCATCATGCTGTTCACATTTTGACATCATGAGATCAAGACGACGCCTAACAATTGATCAGCAGTACCTCGCCATTGCAAGGCTTCAAACAGGTTGTTCTCAGAGGGAAGTGGCCACTGAGCTTAGAGTGTCATCAGCAGGTTACAACAGAGATACAGAGAGACTGGAAGAGTCACAGAAAGGTATAGAAGTGGACGTTCTTTGGCCACATCCCACGCTGATGACCACTTCATTGTGAACAGAATCAGGTTTATTGCCATTGTTCATGTAGTACACAAACTAGGAATTTGTCTCGGTACAATGCTGCAACATTAAACATGATAAGATAAGAGAAATAAACTATACATGTAATAAAGTGTAGGATAAGATTAAGTGATACTGGTCAACAGTTAAAATATATATTAGCCAGCAGCAGATACTGTGGAGAACTATATAGTGCAGTCGGTAATGCAGGAAGAAAACAGTGATGATTGACATGAGTCTGGTTGAGCTGCTGTACATGGTGCACGAGAGTCACTTAGTGTTCAGCAGTCTAATGGCAGAGGGGAAGAAGCTGTTCATGTGACGGGAGGTTTTAGTCTGGATGGACCGAAGTCTTCTACCAGAGGGGAGGGGGGCAAACAGTACGTGACCAGGGTGTGAGGGATCGGCTATGATCCGGCCAGCACGCCTCCGGGTCCTGGAGATGTACAGATCCTGGAGAGATGGGAGCTTGCAGCCGATCACCTTCTCAGCAGTGCGCACGACGCGCTGCAGCCTTAGTCTGTCCCTGGCAGTGGCTCCTGCGTACCACACGGTGGTCAATTCATTCAATTTGTCAATTCATGGATCAAACACCTGCAGTGAATTTTGCCGTTAAGCACCTTGTTAGAGAACAGCAAGTTATGCAAAAAGTACTGAAATATTAAACAGTTGGAAATGTGGTACGCAGGAACAGTGCCCTGCAGAGCCAGATGATAAATACCATTCAACTCCAGGCCCATTTAAGGGAGGTGAGAGGTACCCAAGTGTCACGTCAGACCATTCGAAACCATTTACATCAGCGTGGTCTAGGTGTAAGACAACCTGCAAGGGTATCTGACCACACCACCGGGCACAGGCATCATTGTTTGCATGGGTCAGGGAGCATTTACACTGGACAAGGGACCAGTGGGCCTCAGTGGTGTTCTCTGATGAAAGTCGATTCACGTTGAGCAGAAATGATGGCCGCCAGTGATGTTGAAGACGTCAAGGAGAGCGCTATGCATCAGCCACTGTTGTCACCATGTTACAGGCTGGGCAGATATGTCTAGTCAATACAGAACTGTCCTACACCTTGTGAATGGTACAGTGACAAGCCGATACTACATGAATAACATCATTAATCCAGTCATTTTGCCCCTGCATGAACAACACAGGCCTAATTTCATCTTCATGGACAACAATGCTCCAGCTCATCGAGGTTGCATCATTAGGGAATGGCTGCTGGAGGCTCGGGTACCTCCAATGGAGTGACCTGCAGTTTCTCCAGACATGAATCCCATAGAAAACCTATGGGATCATCTGAGTCACCGTATAGAGGCTCGTAACCATGCATCCCACAACCTCAATGACCTGAGGGCCACCCTTCAAAAAAAGTGGAATGCCATGCCTCAGCAGACAATAAGTCAACTTGTGAACAGCATGAGGCATTGTTGTCAAGCTGTAACTGATGCTCAAGGGCACATGACAAGTTACTGAGACATTGACATTTTTTGTTGTGGTATATCCACCACTGTTGGTGGTTTTTGTTTCAATAAATTGTTTGAGATGAGGAAATGTCTATGTCTAATCTAGAGAGAAATGCGCTGCCCAGTGTCAGACAGCTTGGTCTCAGTCGTAGGTCATGGGTCTTGCAACAGGATAATGACCCAAAACACACAGTTAAAAACACCCAAGAATGCCTAAGAGTGAAACATTGGACTATTCTAAAGTGGCCTTCTATGAGCCCTGATCTAAATCCTATTGAACATCTGTGGAAGGAGCTGAAACATGCCATCTGGAGAAGGCACCCTTCAAACCTGAGACAACTGGAGCAGTTTGCTCATGAGGAGTGGGCCAAAATACCTGCTGAGAGGTGCAGAAGTCTCCTTGACAGTTACAGAAATCGTTTGATTGCAGTGATTGCCTCAAAAGGTTGTGCAACAAAATATTAAGTTAAGGGTACCATCATTTTTGTCCAGGCCTGTTTCATGAGTTTGTTTTTTAAAATAATTCTGCTGAACCACAATTCAAAAGCATTGTCTGATCTTCCTTGGTTAATTTTCATAGAATTTTTATTTATTACCACTTTTGTCAGATTCAAGTTATTTCTGTGACCATTGTGGGTTTTTCTTTCTTTAACAGAGGGGTGCCAACAATTTTGTCCACGTCTGTAATGTCTCTGTAGTGTGAACTTTTTACATTTTTCATAAATTTCACCCAAACTCCAAATATCCATAACTTTTTGAGTAGTGTATGTATACAGTATATATTTCAACTGCAGGGTGTCATGGTCCACTTTGCTCATCACCGTCAGCTGCGCTCACACCTGGTCCTCATCAGGCGCCGCCTATATCTACCGCTCTGGCCTTTGGGATAGTGCGGAGATATCTCACTGCGCTCCAGGAGAGCTTCATCACCGTTCCTTGCCTTCAACCTATGCTACAGTCAGCACTCGTCTTCTGCCTTGTTCAAGAAACCAGCCAGCCAGCCAGGTAAGCGCTCATTCCTACTCACCTTGTGAATCAGTTCCCCTGTGTACAGGTGGTGTCCTTGGCGGCGGAATCCCAGCCTCCTCCTCCCAGGCGGCGGACCATTCATCCTACCTACTCACCTCCACCTGCACGTCAACTCACCTGCTGGAGTCACTCCACCACCTGAAGAGCACTGTCTTCCTGGCCACAGCTGTCACGCTGAACTGGAGCTTGCTACCATCTGTTTCCACAGTAAGTTCAGTGTAACTGTTAAACTCCAGAAGTGACGCCCAGTAAATTCCATCTCCTTGTGTGTCTCCAGGGTTGCCAGGCTGTACGGTGTCTTGCTCAGTACCCGGTAGTTCCAGACTCCACTCACACCACACTTTCACAAACCTGGTTGTTAATAAACTTGATTGTATCGATTCGGAGTCTGTTTGTCGTCACTGGGTCATTGAACTATGTCACAGGGATCCAAGCGCTGCAACACTGATGGAAGAAGTGTGTGGACCGAAGGGAAGACCTCCGATCCTGATCTGATACTGATACTGATACTTCAGAATTTAACAGAATATCAGCTGTGGCTATCCCACTGAGCATGTTTTTTTAAATAACCAAGGCACTTCAAAGCAAACATTTTTTTATTAAAAAAAAAAACAGTGAGCAAAATTAGAGAACAGTGACCACTGTGTCAGAAGAGAAGATTTAAACAATGATTTTTTTTATTTATTTTTTTTTTTTTAGGACTTTAGGACTGAAAAAATTAATAGGAAGTGTAGAAGCCCTAGCTTTGAATGACTTCAGCGCAGCTGCACCCACAGGACATCACTAGGTTCTCACACTGCTCTAGTTTGGGGGACAGGATTAGGCAAAGACTCTCAATGGGAAATCGGTTCAACACTGCAGCTGGAATTACTTGCCAATTCACTGCTGAACAGGGCAAGGATCTGTCCACTGTATATATGCACCTTTGTTGTTTTATAATTTTAAATAATGCTTAGTTTATTTATTTTTCAAACAACTTTACTGCTTGTTGACACCATAGATACGACAGTTACTGGTAGTATATGTCTGTTTATATCCTTCTCTGCATTCATTTCTGATTGACAAAGCCATTTGGATGAATGGTGAAACATTTCAGAAGTTAAAAAAAAAAAATCCAGTTGACTTGACTGAGCTTTCACACACTGCTTACCCTCCTGAATGACTGAGAATCTTCATCAGAGTATTTATTCAACATGTTACAATCTAAATAAAAAATCTTTTATTTTTATCAAAGTAGTGTGCATATGATTGATTTGTCTTTTTTTCTTCTTTCTTCTTCCATATTTGGCTGTTGTATTTTTTTCCTCATGATTCTGTTAACAATTCTATTTGGTCCAAAAGGTCAACTCGGCATGGGGATGGTGGGAGAGAGAAAAGAAGTGGGAGGGGAAGTGAGTAGAAGGCTATTAGGCAGTTATAGTGGAGTGGTGGCGGTGGTCAGTCCAATGGGAAACCAGGTGCTGATGCTGAGATAGTTTCCATAGTAACTCCTCCTCCTCCTCCCTGTCTCGTCATCTCCTCTTCTCTCTCTCTCTCTAACACTGCTGTCACACAGAAGAATACACACAAAAACGTGTGCAGCTGCATGCTCAGACCTCCCTTCTTTATCTGAGCACTGGTTTCTGTGGTCAGAAACCTTTTTCTTTAATGCCTGTTTCTCATATCAGTTGGGCTTCATGTCCCATGTGTGGTAATGCTGGTATACTGCGGCTCGACCATAGAGCAGTCTCCCTAACAGTCATCTGTTTTGCTGGGAGTAAATATGTACATAAACAAATAGCACTGAACAGACTGTAAAGCTCTTTACAAATAGGCACAGCTAAAGACAGCAGCTTCTGGACAGAAACAGGAATACAGAGTGTGCACCATAACCACCTGCACATTGGTGTAAGGACTCCATTCTTTGTTTATTTAGACTGCATCTTAAATGAGCATCTCCATTGAGGTCAGATGTTCTTTTCACTGGAGGACCCAGCCTTCAGTTGCTAATTTCTCAGCTCTACAACGCCTTCTCCCACAGCTCGAGCACCTGGTGAAGGTGTTGGTATGCTAAAGCTGTAGTAAAGTCGAGTCGAAGGAGTGAAGCAGATGTGCTGGCTATTCAGAGGCATGTGTATACATACAGACAGGGTTGCTTTTGTCTTTTATTTATAACCAATCCTAGGTCATGTTGAATACTTTTCAAACATGCAAGAATATTAGACATAACCAGCATTGGGAGTAATGCATTACAAAGTAACGTGTTACTATAACGTGTTACTGTAACACAACTACTTTTGCAGTAATGTGCTGTGTAACAAAATTACTGTTTAAAAATTCAGTAATGCATTACAGTTACTGAAATTTGATTAGAGGCATTACTCGTTTTATTAATATGGATAGATATTTTAGCACAAACAGACGATCATACAGCTTGCAGTTGCTAGACACCCTCCTCATCAGCTGCCAACTGGGATGAATACACAGTTTCAGTGGCTATTGGCAGGACAACTGCTATCCCCAGCGCCACCACCGGCCTCAAGCCACTGGAGGTTATCATGCCAAAGACAAAGGCAAGCAAATAAATAAGCAAATAAATATAAACTGACCCTACCATAACTGACGCAGCCGTTACACAGTCTCCTCCACAGGTCCGTTTCCTGTCCTGCCCCAGTTCACATCACAACCCTGTGGGGAGAAATTCCGTGGCGGTGGCAACTTCTCATATCGAGCCCTGATCACCTGTTGCCCAAGTGGTAAGTAGCCCCTAACAGCTCCTACCTCTGTAGTTAAACATGAGTATATTTTTGAGCAAGAAGTTCGCATTTAATGTCTGCATTAAATGCATTTAAAGTTTTCTTACGCACAGAGAAAAAGTGACTGATTTTTTGCAGTAAGTGGTGAACTTTCATTTATCTGTGCTTTCTGTTTTATTTTATCTTATTAATTTGCATGCTGTTGTGATACCCAACTATTTCATGGAAGTAAATCCTCTAAATATGCATTTTTAATGGGCTGGTCCAGGGCTGTCAAACATATGGCTCGTGGGCCAAAAACGACCCACCAGGTAGCCCAAAATTTTCTCTGTGACGTCACAACTTTATTTCTCGTAAACTTCTGACTTTCTACTGATTACAATAGTTTGTGTAAATCTGAGACATTTTTTCTCAGTAACATGAAACTTTTTTTTCTCATCAGTTTTCTTTTCTTCTTTTTTTCTGATGAGAACAAGAGGCCCTTGATCTTGCTGTGTGTGCAAGATGATTTAAGTATGCATTTAAAAGTAACATGAAAGTTACTTTTCCAAGTAACTAGTTACTTTAATAATGCAGTAACGCAAAAGTAACTCAGTTACTTTTGAAAAGAATTAACTAGTAACTGTAACTTGTTACTATTTTTAAGTAACTTGTCCAACACTGGACTTAACCAATAGAAAAGAAAACAAAGAATGAGATGTACTATTTTGTCTCCAGTCATGTAAATGTCTTGCCAAGTTATGCCATAAATTCTTTGGTTTTACTCTGTTACTTTACTGTTTTGATTTTGACCAATAAAACTTTGTGTTTACTGCTGTTATAGATAGTTATGGTCAAAAGTTTTCGTATATCTCTATAGAGCATGTATCATGGTAGTCTTCAGATTTACAGAAATCTTAACTTTCTGATGAAATGATTGAAGCACAAATCTTTTGCTAGTGATGGGCAACGGTTAAAAATCCAAAATACAATTAATCTCCACATTTTTGCATTTATTTGCAATTAATCGCAATTAAAAGCACGTTTTTTCCCCAATATAATGTACCTTAAACTTGTGATTTTTCAAGTTATTCATACTCTCATTAACATGGGAGTGCACAAATATGCTTGCTTTCTGCAACTGCAGGTCCATTTCAAGCCTTCAACATGTCAAAATGAGAACAACCATCCAGAACATTCTCAAAAAAAAACATCATAGGTACTGCAGAAATACTGTATATGTGAAACCAGCAACCACCACCCCAGCCACCATCCCTCCAGTTGTCACCCTAGTTGCATCTCAGCTGGATTCATGCTGCACCTCCGCTGTCCGTGTCCCGTTGACCGCGAGGTTTGTGTGACAAAAATTATGTCACTGTCTCCAGTCCGTGGACATCCGCAGACCCCTTCCACGGACGTCCATGTGCAGCCCAGACTTTGTGACCGCGTTGCCTGGATGCATTAACTGTCCTCAAAGCCAAAGGCTAATTAGCCGGTGTTCTGTAATTTTGGCACACCTATCAGAACAGCATACCTTGGGTTACTACTCCGTCATTTTCTGTCTTGCCTGTATGGACAGCTGATGGTACAGACTGCAGTCAAAGGCAAAAACATGGCAAGGAGGGCTAAACAGCGATTGGCTCTTCATAATATCTTGTAGCTTGAAAGTGTTACACTTAAGTTGGCTCTGACAGGTCCCTGACAGTTCCCATTACATGAACAACTACGTGTGTTTAGCTCTCTGGGAGTGTGCTGCAGGCAGCAGCTGAGCTAATCAGAACAGAGAGCAGGTGAATCTGTGAAAATGTCCACAGAGCATCACAGACTCTTCAACAATATTATTAGTCAATTATTTCTACAAACCTATTACAAAATGGTCAGAGCACATGTGTCAGGTCAGGCACTGGTTTGCTTGCTACCGGATAACCATGAAAACCGGTACTACCTGTTTCATGGGTCGGGCCATCGGCGACTCAACTGGCAACCCCGCCCTTCAAAGGGCGTGGAGGGTGAAAATGGGCATCCTGACAGAACTAAAAACAATATCTGTCACAGGTCTGTGGTGGACCACTCCCAGTTACACGGGGTGAGAGTGGACATCCTAGCAGATGAGCACATCTGTCGCAAGGTCTGTGGTGGACTTTTGCCAGTCGGTGCATTGTTACATGCACTACACAAAGAGCAGAGATAAACAAACCTATCAGCTGGTCAGTCACTGCAACAGATACTGGAGTCAGTTTGTCTTGGCCTGTCCTTGCCACTGATAATACCTCTATCTGCCAAGAACGTGCCGCTAGTCCAGCAAAAGCTAGCAGTACTCAAATACTTTGCAAGCAGTTTCATGAAATGGTCAGTCAGAGGGCAACTTATACCCGCTTGGACATCACCTAGGTTAACAAGGTCAGGAGCTCCTGGCAGTGGAAGGTGAAGGACAAAGCTGCGTGGAGGAATCTGATCAGACCTAAATGAAATAGTCATTGTCGCCCCCGACAGACTGCTATGATGATAATGATTACAAGATGGTCAGAGCACACCCACAAGTGGAGATACAAGGAAGGCGCCAAGTCTAACCACACATGAAGCGAACCCCTCTTTCTCTGGAACTCAGCAGAGCAGCACACCGAGACACAGCACACACCTGTCTGGGGAGGGGCAGGACACTGACAGGGGGCTTTGTTTAAGAAACGGGACAAAATATAAATGTTTTTGCTATAGTAAGGAATGTAACGTTCATTTCTGAAAGTCTCAAACCTGGTTTCATCAGTGACCAAAGGTGCAGAGCCAGGAAAGAACAGGCTGGGTGACACCAAATCTTCGGCAGCAGGGAAATGGGGGCGGGGGGGGTGTACATTGTCAGATTATGAAAAATGTTTTCATTTCCTGAAATATGAGGTGGATTTTGATTTATATTCATCGATAAGTAATATCTGAAAATGGGGATGTAAGTAATCAATTAATTCATTAATTGAAAATTGATTCACCTTATCGATCGATTAATAATTAATTGATAAGCGGCGTTTTTCCTGAGAATCTGAATGTTCCTCAGTACAATACGGTCTATTTTTAACATATAAAAAGCTGCTCTTTTTTCATATACTGAATAAAACATGATTATGCTCCTCAATGATTTACTGTATGTACCCAGACAGTATATTTCGCATTTGAATCAACAGTGTTGTTGCCACCCTCAATAATAATTGTTATTGTCTTAGTTGTAAATTGGAGGGGACAATCTCTATTGTACAAGGTTGTTACATTTCGAACATTTAATACGACCTCTACGAGCAGCCCTGGTTAGGTTATAAAGTTTGATAGCCATAGGTAGGAAGGATCTGCGGAATCTCTCTGTCGTGCACCTAAGATGGCACAGCCTACCGCTAAATGAGCTCCTCAGTGTATTCAGTGTGTCTCGCATGGGGTGGGACTCGGACTCCAGCAGAGAGGACAGCTTAGCCACCATCCTCTTCTCTCCTATCTCCTCCACTGGTTTGAGACATTGCCCCAGAACAGAGCTAACTTTTTTGATCAGTCTGTTCAGTCTCTTCCTGTTGGCTGCCGTGATGCCACTGCCCCAGCAGACCACTCCAAATGTGATGGCTGACGCCACCAACAAATAATAGAAGGTCTTCAGGAGTGCCCCTTGCACTCCAAAAGACTTGAGTCTCTTCAGGAGGTACAGCCTGCGCTGCCCCTTCTTGTAGAGTGCGTTGGTGTTGTGCGACTAGTCCAGTTTATTGTTCAGGTAAACACCCAGGTACTTGTAAGATATCTCACCATCTCAATGTCTGTTCCCTGGATGTTTGCCGGTGCTGTGGGGGGGTGTCCTCACCTGCAGCAGTCCACCACTAGTTCCTTGGTTTTCCTCGCATTGATCTGGAGGCACATCCACATCATCCCCATCAGAGATGAGGCCGACGATCGCAGAGTCATCAGAGAACTTCTGTAGATGACAGTGTGGTCTATGGTGTGAAAAGTCAGCAGTGTGGAGGGTTAACAGGAAGGGGGCCAGAGCTGTTCCCTGGGGATCCCCCGTACTGCAGATGATGGTGTCAGATGCACAGTCCTGTGTTCTCACAGGACCATAGTTTGTGTATGGTCGGTCTGTGTGGTAGTCCATGATCCACAATGACAAGTGCTGGTCCACCCCTACACACAGCAGCTTGTCCTTCAGGATCACTGGTTGGATGGTGTTGAAAGCACTGGGGAAATCAAAGAACATGATCCTCACAGTGCTGAAGCCAGGCTTCTCCAGGTATTTATTGTACCAGGTATTTATTGTACCATTTGTTTTTTTTACTACAGACAATGACATTTTTTTGTAGTTTAACAAATTTTGTACTGTATAGTGTGTACTATGTGCTGGTACATCTCAGTAAATTAAAAATGCCATGATTTTTTATTTATTTTAAAAACTAGTACCAACATCAAAAAATTTATCTTTTTTACGTTCTAATTTACTGAGATGCACTGGTAGACTGTTTTAGCAGGAAAATAAATTGTGAGCTGCTTCATGTGTTGCATGTTAAACATTATCACAGTACCCCGGCAATCTAGGCAAACCCAGTACAATCTGCGCTTCCTAAGTGGCAACTTGAGTCCGGTCTGCTTTTCTGTCTGTAGTGATCTGCTCTGCCTGCCTGTTGCTTAATTGCCTCCACAGCTGCGCGCACACCTGCTCCACTCATCAGCCTGCTTACTTAAGCTGTGCTGCCCTCAGGTCTGCACGGAGACGTCAAGCTCCCTGGTCTGGCAAGACCTCTTCACCTCCTCGTCACCTGCATGTTCCGGAGTTCCATCTCCTGTAATTCCTTTTCACCTTGTCATCCTTCTGGGAGTCCTAGCTCCCCAACGCCAAGTAAGCCTACTCCTAACTTCATCTCCACGCTCCGCTCTGCTCCCCTGTGCACAGGTGGAAATCTGTGGTGGCGAATCTCCTCCTCCTGGCAGCGGACCGAGCTCACCCTGCACTGCGCCAAGTTCACCTCTCACCTCCTCTGCAACTGGGGCTGAAGACACTGTCCCTCTGGCCGGAGCCTTCGGGACCTCACCTGTGTGACTCACCAACTCGCCTACAGTAAGACTGGACTATTACTGAATCATCTCTTCCGTTGCTGTCACTAATCCCCCTGTCTCTGCTTTTCCCTAGGGTTGCCAGTCTGTACGGTGCTCTGCTTGCCCCGGCTGTGACATTCATGCACACACGCACACATTTTACACTCACATTACACAATAAAGATAATTGAGTTTATTCTTGAGTCTGTGTCTGCCTTCTGGGTCATAAATCATGTCACCGTCTAGCTGCAGGTTGAAGGGAGGCAGCAAGGATAGGTTTTTGAGCTTGTGTATCCTGCTGCAGTCTGTTTCTCTGCCCTGTTGATTTGACAGGTGGACACTGGAACGTGCCATTGGAACTTGTTGTGACTCTCTGCTGTTACCCGGAAGGGCGAGTTTTTTCACAATGCACATCGCATGTGCTCCGGGGGCTTAGCATCTTCTGCTTTTTCGTTTGAAATGCGGCAGTGGGTGACCATGTGCACCCTGGCCTGGGCAAACCACTACATTTCATAGAATAAACTCCCATTGAAAAGGACTGCTGAGCTATCAATTAATTGACAACTAATTTAATTTAGACTTTCGGTCGGCCTCAAAGAGATTCTGGCAAACTGTCCGGCGGCTCAGGAGGGGAAAGCAGCTACCCGTCCACACTGTGTATGGTGCGGATGGGACACTGTTGACTTTGACTGGGGATATCGTCGGGCGGTGGAAGGAATACTTCGAGGATCTCCTCAATCCCACTGATACGCCTTCCACAGAGGAAGCAGGGTTTGGGGATGAGGGGGATGACTCGCCTATCACAGGGGCTGAGGTCGCCAAGGTGATTAAAAATCTCTGTGGTGGCTGGGCCCCGGGGGTGGACGAGATTTGCCCTGAGTACCTCAAGACCCTGGATGTTGTTGGGCTGTCATGGTTGACACGCCTCTGCAACATTGCGTGGAGGTCGGGGGCAGTGCCTTTGGCATGGCAAACTGGGGTGGTGGTTCCTCTCTTCAAAAAAGGGGACCGGAGGGTGTGCTCCAACTTTAGAGGGACCACACTCCTCAGCCTCCCTGGGAAGGTCTATGCCAAGGTACTGGAGAGGAGAGTCCGGCTGTTGGTCGAACCTCGGATTCAGGAGGAGCAATGTGGTTTTCGTCCTGGCCGTGGCACATCGGACCAGCTCTTTACCCTCTCGAGAATTCTTGAGGGTTCGTGGGAGTTTGCCCAACCAGTTTACATGTGTTTTGTGGACTTGGAGAAGGCATTTGACCGCATCCCTCGTGGATATTTGTGGGGGGTGCTTTGGGAGTATGGGGTATCGGGCTTGTTGTTACGAGGTATTCGGTCTCTGTACAACTGTTGTGAGAGTGTTTTTCGTATTGCCAACACTCGGTCGGAGTCATTCCCAGTGAGAGTTGGACTCCGCCAGGGCTGCCCTTTGTCACCAATCCTGTTCATAATTTTTATGGACAGGATTTCTAGGCACAGCCAGGGAATGGAGGGTGTCGTGCTTGGTGACCACAGGATCTCATCTCTGTTGTTTGCAGATGATGTTGTCCTGTTGGCTTCATCCAGCAATGACCTACAGCTCTTGCTGGGACGATTTTCCGCTGAGTGTGAAGCGGCTGGGATGAGAATCAGCACCTCCAAGTCCGAGTCCATGATCCTCAGCTGGAAAAAGGTGGATTGTCCTCTCTGGGTTGGGGACAGGCTCCTGCCCCAAGTGGAGGAGTTTAAGTATCTTGGGGTCTTGTTCACGAGGGAGGGGAAAATGGAGCGAGAGCTCGACAGACGGATTGGAGCAGCATCTGCAGTGATGCGGACGTTGTACCGGTCTGTTGTGGTGAAGAGGGAGCTGAGTTCTAAGGCAAAGCTGTCGATTTACCAGTCAATCTACGTTCCTACTCTCACCTATGGTCACAAGCTTTGGGTAATGACCGAAAGAACGAGATCACCTACGGAAACCTTGTTACGACTTTTACTTCCTCTAGATAGTCAAGTTTGATCGTCTTCTCGGCGCTCCGCCAGGGCCGTTGCCGACCCCGGCGGGGCCGATCCGAGGACCTCACTAAACCATCCAATCGGTAGTAGCGACGGGCGACGGACGGATGACTCGCCTATCACAGGGGCTGAGGTCGCCAAGGTGGTTAAAAATCTCCTTGGTGGCCGGGCCCCGGGGGTGGACGAGATTCGCCCCGAGTACCTCAAGGCCCTGGATGTTGTTGGGTTGTCATGGTTGACACGCCTCTGCAACATTGCGTGGAGGTCGGGGGCAGTGCCTTTGGCATGGCAAACCGGGGTGGTGGTTCCTCTCTTCAAAAAAGGGGACCGGAGGGTGTGCTCCAACTTTAGAGGGATCACACTCCTCAGCCTCCCTGGGAAGGTCTATGCCAAGGTACTGGAGAGGAGAGTCCGGCCGTTGGTCGAACCTCGGATTCAGGAGGAGCAATGTGGTTTTCGTCCTGGCCGTGGCACATCGGACCAGCTCTTTACCCTCTCGAGAATTCTTGAGGGTTCGTGGGAGTTTGCCCAACCAGTTTACATGTGTTTTGTGGACTTGGAGAAGGCATTTGACCGCGTCCCTCGTGGATTTTTGTGGGGGGTGCTTCGGGAGTATGGGGTATCGGGCTTGTTGTTACGAGCTATTCGGTCTCTGTACGACCGTTGTGAGAGTTTAGTTCGCATTGCCAACACTCGGTCGGAGTCATTCCCAGTGAGAGTTGGACTCCGCCAGGGCTGCCCTTTGTCACCGGTCCTGTTCATAATTTTTATGGACAGGATTTCTAGGCGCAGCCAGGGAATGGAGGGTGTCATGCTTGGTGACCACAGGATCTCATCTCTGTTGTTTGCAGATGATGTTGTCCTGTTGGCTTCATCCAGCAATGACCTACAGCTCTTGCTGGGACGGTTTGCCGCTGAGTGTGAAGCGGCTGGGATGAGAATCAGCACCTCCAAGTCCGAGTCCATGGTCCTCAGCCGGAAAAAGGTGGATTGTCCTCTCCGGGTTGGGGACAGGCTCCTGCCCCAAGTGGAGGAGTTTAAGTATCTTGGGGTCTTGTTCACGAGTGAGGGGAAAATGGAGCGAGAGATCGACAGACGGATTGGAGCAGCATCTGCAGTGATGCGGACGTTGTACCGGTCTGTTGTGGTGAAGAGGGAGCTTAGTTCTAAGGCAAAGCTGTCGATTTACCAGTCAATCTACGTTCCTACTCTCACCTATGGTCACGAGCTTTGGGTAATGACCGAAAGAACGAGATCGCGGATACAAGCGGCTGAAATGAGCTTTCTCCGTAGGATTGCTGGACTCACCCTCAGAGATAGGGTGAGGAGCTCAGTCATCCGGGAGAGGCTCAGAGTAGAACCGCTGCTCCTCCACATTGAAAGGAGTCAGTTGAGGTGGTATGGGCATCTGATTAGGATGCCTCCTGGACGCCTCCCACTTGAGGTGTTTCAGGCACGTCCCACTGGGAGGAGACCCCGGGGCAGACCCAGGACTCGGTGGAGAGACTATGTCTCCCAGCTAGTCTGGGAACGCCTTGGTATCCCCTCTGAAGAGCTGGAGCAGGTGGCTGGGGAGAGGGAAGTCTGGGCTTCTCTGCTTGAACTGCTGCCTCCGCGACCCGGACCTCCGGAAAAGCGGTAGAAGATGGATGGATGGATGGATGGATGGATTTCTAGGCACAGCCAGGGAATGGAGGGTGTCGTGCTTGGTGACCACAGGATCTCATCTCTGTTGTTTGCAGATGATGTTGTCCTGTTGGCTTCATCCAGCAATGACCTACAGCTCTTGCTGGGACGATTTTCCGCTGAGTGTGAAGCGGCTGGGATGAGAATCAGCACCTCCAAGTCCGAGTCCATGATCCTCAGCTGGAAAAAGGTGGATTGTCCTCTCTGGGTTGGGGACAGGCTCCTGCCCCAAGTGGAGGAGTTTAAGTATCTTGGGGTCTTGTTCACGAGGGAGGGGAAAATGGAGCGAGAGCTCGACAGACGGATTGGAGCAGCATCTGCAGTGATGCGGACGTTGTACCGGTCTGTTGTGGTGAAGAGGGAGCTGAGTTCTAAGGCAAAGCTGTCGATTTACCAGTCAATCTACGTTCCTACTCTCACCTATGGTCACAAGCTTTGGGTAATGACCGAAAGAACGAGATCGCGGATACAAGTGGCTGAAATGAGCTTTCTCCGTAGGATTGCTGGACTCACCCTCAGAGATAGGGTGAGGAGCTCAGTCAACCGGGAGGGGCTCAGAGTAGAACCGCTGCTCCTCCACATTGAAAGGAGTCAGTTGAGGTGGTATGGGCATCTGACTAGGATGCCTCCTGGACGCCTCCCACTTAAGGTGTTTCAGGCACGTCCCACTGGGAGGAGACCCCGGGGCAGACCCAGGACTCGGTGGAGAGACTATGTCTCCCAGCTGGTCTGGGAACGCCTTGATATCCTCTCTGAAGAGCTGGAGCAGGTGGCGGGGGAGAGGGAAGTTTGGGCTTCTCTGCTTGAACTGCTGCCTCCGTGACCCGGACCTCCGGAAAAGCAGTAGAAGATGGATGGATGGATGGATGGACTAATTTAATTTAGTCGACTAAATTCTTATTGACAATTAATTGAAAGTCAGTTAACCATTAACATCCCTATCTTAAAATCATTTAAGGAGAATTGAATCTAGAAAAATAAAAAAAATAATGTTGAAATTGCATGGCCTCAAGCTGGCCTTGGCCAAGTTACCTCGGACATAGGTCTTGAGACCGAGGATGAGACCAAGTCATTACCGACTGAGGCCGAAGCTGAGGCCAGGAAAAACCAGCCTTGAGTCTGGTCTCGAGACCTCCAACACTGCTAGCAAGTTTATCAAATGGACCCCATTTAAATATCCTTAGATAAGTCACCAGGTGTAGTCAACTGTCACGATCTGAGCACGGGGGGGGGGGGGGGGGGGGAAGTCCACCGTACTTGGTCTTTTTGCCTTTTGTTTTTCCTTATTTGTATAATGTGGTATTTTGAGTTCTAAGCCTGTTATATTATCTCTAGTTTGATTTCACATATTCAATATTGTTTGTATGATTTAGTTTCCTGTTTAGGTTCAGTGTAGTTTTGTCATTTACATATTTTGGGTTTATTTGTCTTTATTTGTTTCCACTTTATTTTTGCCAGTGCCTTCCCTTTCTTTCTCTCTTGGGGGGTTTCAGTCATCAGTGGCACTGCCAGGTTGTGGGTGGTGCTCCTGTCAAACTGTCAGCCCCGCCTCCTCATGACTCACAGCTGATTGTCATTTTCTCCCCAGCCCGCTCATGTGATTCACACTGGGTATTATTTGTGTTTGATTGTTTCTAGCTTTATTTAAGGGCTGTTATTTTCATTTTTTCTTTGCCAGCGTCTCAGTTTTCGTCTCCACCAGAATCCTGGCCCTGTTCTGGTGCGCTGTAAGTCTGCTTAGTTTATTCAGTCTGGATTTTCTGTTTTGCACCTTTTGGGATTTTGTGTTGTTGTTAATAAATGTCACAAACTGCAGTCCAACGTGTGGATCTCTCCTCTCTGGCCTGAAGGGCGATTCTTGACATCAGTTGTATTCACTAAGGAGACGTTAAGAGGCCCTGCCACCAAGACAATTTGATTAATACAACCTTCTAGGTCATCAAAACTATTTATGATGCTGTGTGTATATTTTTGACCTGGCAAATTTTGTCATGGTTTTAGAAAACCTATAATAAATTTATGAATGAACCAAAATATTTGTTTTTCTTTAATGTATTTTTTTTTTGGTGAAAAACTAGTGCTAGACAAATTAACATGCTGTAGTGCGATAATGTGACACCCAATTTAATGGCAACAATTTTATTTCAGTGATGGTTATTTGCAAATAATCACAGTGGAGTGAAAAAAGTGGAATTCTTGAAACATGGGTACTGCTTGAATTGGCTCAGTCTGTGGCACAACTAAAAATAGAGATGTAAAGCTTCTCATTTTATTTAATTCTTGGTGTTCAAATAAGTTTGCTTTAGTATTGCTCTCGTAACATGTGGACCATGGACCGTATCAATGCACAATCTAACTCTCAAAACGTGGGAACTGTTTCCGATCGGACAGTCTGTGACACAACTCAAAACAGAGAAGCCTAGTTTGTGGCGCAGACTCCTCATTTTGTTTGTTCATGGGTGTTTGAGTCAGTTTGCTGGATGTCGATATGTGGACCATGTTGGTGCACAGTCCCAGCCATTTGTGGTGGAAAGAAGAGGGGAGGCCACTGCAAGAGGAGGGGAGGCCGCGTGGGCCCCGGGCAGTGACGTTCTCTGCTGCTACAGGACCCGATGACTGGATGTTCTGGGGTTTGGGACCGGCTCGTGGATAGCACTGGTCTAGTGGTTTATCTCTGAAGATGAGAGCTGCTCCACATTCCAAGCAGCAAAGCTGAGAAGGGTATGGCTACCTTGAAAAGCGGGACATGAAGGGGGCTTACAGCTAGGCTAAAGGCTAACAGCTAAGCTAGGGGCTCTGGGAGAGCGCTACTTCCATCAGTTCAGTTATTTTTGGGTGTCTGCTCCCTGGAGAACTGACTGGACTGCCTACTGCTGGAGCTCACATCAAAAGTGGAGATAAAGCTGGATTCATGCTACTTTTCCGCTCTGGTTTGCTGAGATGTGTGTCTGCTTTAGATAAGGCTGGCGTGCATGCGGTTGTGTATATACTTCACTTTTGTCATCTACAAGGCCAAGCCGCTGATGCATGCGTACAACTGTCATTTGCAGTTTCACCCCAGTCCCATGGGTAGCACAAATGCACTAACACACCAGTTTGTTCACTGGCTATATAAAGGTGATGCACATTTTTTGTAGCAACAATAATGGCGTTGTTTCGAGGAAAAGAAGGAATTACCATTTTTCAATGCTCTTCTCCATTCAAGCTGCTGCTCCAAAACGATTCATGTACTGTATGTTTATTTTCATCTTCCTCTTCTTCGTCTACTTTGACTTTGTATGCTGTGTCAATAGCGCCACCTCATGAATGGGCAGTTCAATCTTGCGCATGCACAGTCAAAATTACAGAACATTGGCTAATTAGCCTTTGGCTTTGAGGATTATTACAAGTACCTGGGATTCTACAAATCAACTGCTTATTGTTAACAATGAGGATAACAATTAGACACCAAGACAATGATATCTAACTTCATCTGAAAGCACCTGGACAGGTGAGTGTGATGAAGCTAGCCTTTAGCTAATGCTAATTCAAATTAGATTACATATCAAAAAAATGAGAGCAAAAACAGAGAAAAAACAAACAGAAGAAATTAAGTTGAGGTGCTCTGTGAATAATTTATGGGCTGATATACGGATAAACATGCATGATAAGAGAATATGTTACTGTTTTTATAAATATTGTTTATAAAACGCATTGACTAGCCTACAGGAGCATGAGTCTAATTTTAATTTGACATTTTTCTCAATTTTTACATGTTTAATGTTTAAAAAAAACACACACACACAACAGGTGCTTAGGCTCCATTTTTATAGCCTTTAAGTATTTTGTGTAAAGCCTTACAAAATATTTGCAAGTGAACAATCTGATTTTTTTTCTACTTTTTCACCCCCAAAAATCAAATGTTTTGTTTAAATTGCCTACTGACACACAAAGGTTGTTGATTTCCACACACTGCCATGTCTCAGACCCAACTGCTTACAAATTGGTTGTAAGCTTTTAGACCTTTGTAGGATCTTAGTTGTTTCAGAGTTTAAGCACTGGTACTGTACAATAATAAATTAAAGATGTCTGGATAGGTGATGCTAGCCCACTTCTCTATGTCTTTTGACCAGTTTTGCTTTGGAATGAGATAGGGGGCCTGCTTCTCTGAGTTGTTTTGACTATTTTGATAATTTCTGAGAAATGATCAGCTTTTCTCTCTCAAGCAAATTTGGTCTTCATGTTGTGTTGATTGCAAGGTGTGGTGTGCTGTGTTCATAATGTCTCTGCAGGCTGGATAACTGTTACCCTTCTAGCTGACTAAATCACAAACCTGTCCTTAGTTCATCTGCTTGGTGAGAAATAGCCACAGAATGATATGATATATTAATGAATATTAGTCCTGTTAGGATGTATTAATTGCCACAATTGATTAATAGCAAAATAAAATGAGTTAAGAATAATGGTAATTAATCACAGGTGATCCGATTAAGCCTCATCCACATTCAGCGGCTGCATTAACCTCAGTTGATGCTGCTAAGAAGAAAGGACAGAAAATTAAAACATTTTACATCTTTCCAAGTTTTTTGGTGTGGGAAAATCTAGCATGAATTATGTCCTCCAAAACTGTCAGTGAAGTACCTCTTTTAAATCATTTGAACAATAACTGAGCTTATTTTATATCAGGAGCATGAATGTGGCAGCAGCAGGATGAACAAAAAGGGAGGGAGAGAGAAACAGCACTGATGACAAGATAGAGAGAGGTGACACAGGAGACACACAGTGACCAAGTAACAATAGCCAAAACTTGCTTGCTTGATTTCTGCCAGTGCTGGAATACTTAACACATAATAGGTATTAAGTAGGTCTGCTGCTTCATAGTAGCATAAATAGACTATTACAAGACTGAAGATATGTTTGGAGATTTTAACCACCTTGGCGAACTCGTCAAATCTGGAAGACTCTCGTCCACCCCCGGGGCCCGGCCGGGGGTGGACGAGATTCGCCCTGAGTACCTCAAGGCCCTGGATGTTGTTGGGTTGTCATAGTTGACACGCCTCTGCAACATTGCGTGGAGGTCCGGGGCAGTGCCTTTGGCATGGCAAACCGGGGTGGTGGTTCCTCTCTTCAAAAAAGGGGACCGGAGGGTGTGCTCCAACTTTAGAGGGACCACACTCCTCAGCCTCCCTGGGAAGGTCTATGCCAAGGTACTGGAGAGGAGAGTCCGGCCGTTGGTCGAACCTCGGATTCAGGAGGAGCAATGTGGTTTTCGTCCTGGCCGTGGCACATCGGACCAGCTCTTTACCCTCTCGAGAATTCTTGAGGGTTCGTGGGAGTTTGCCCAACCAGTTTACATGTGTTTTGTGGACTTGGAGAAGGCATTTGGCCGCGTCCCTCGTGGATTTTTGTGGGGGGTGCTTCGGGAGTATGGGGTATCGGGCTTGTTGTTACGAGCTATTCGGTCTCTGTACGACCTTTGTGAGAGTTTGGTTCGTATTGCCAACACTCGGTCGGAGTCACTCCCAGTGAGAGTTGGAATCCGCCAGGGCTGCCCTTTGTCACCGATCCTGTTCATAATTTTTATGGACAGGATTTCTAGGCGCAGCCAGGGAATGGAGGGTGTCATTCTTGGTGACCACAGGATCTCATCTCTGTTGTTTGCAGATGATGTTGTCCTGTTGGCTTCATCCAGCAATGACCTACAGCTCTTGCTGGGATGGTTTGCCGCTGAGTGAGAAGCGGCTGGGATGAGAATCAGCACCTCCAAGTCCGAGTCCATGGTCCTCAGCCGGAAAAAGGTGGATTGTTCTCTCTGGGTTGGGGACAGGCTCCTGCCCCAAGTGGAGGAGTTTAAGTATCTTGGGGTCTTGTTCACGAGTGAGGGGAAAATGGAACGGGAGATCGACAGACGGATTGGAGCAGCATCTGCAGTGATGCGGACGTTGTACCGGTCTGTTGTGGTGAAGAGGGAGCTTAGTTCTAAGGCAAAGCTGTCGATTTACCAGTCAATCTACGTTCCTACTCTCACCTATGGTCACGAGCTTTGGGTAATGACCGAAAGAACGAGATCGCGGATACAAGCGGCTGAAATGAGCTTTCTCCGTAGGATTGCTGGACTCACCCTCAGAGATAGGGTGAGGAGCTCAGTCATCCGGGAGAGGCTCAGAGTAGAACCGCTGCTCCTCCACATTGAAAGGAGTCAGTTGAGGTGGTATGAGATGAGATGAGATGAGATGAGATTCAACTTTATTGTCATTACACATGTATGAATACAAGGTAACGAAACGTGACTTGGCATTTGGGCACGCTCTGCAGAGCGCATCCAAGGCCGGGGCAGCCGCTCGGCGCCAGTCATAAAGAAGAAAGGAAAAAAAGAAAAAGAGTGGATATGACACAGTAGGCGAGAGAAAAAAACATGTTTTATCAAATTGACGCTTAAGTAAGTAAGCGAAATTTTGATTGCAGGCAAAAAAAACCCTCAATGCTTATTTAGCAGACATTTAGTAGACAAATCACACAGCAGGGAGAGAGCAGTGTATGTATATCAGTATGATGATATCAGTGTGTGTGCAGTGTTGAGTGTATCAGTTACTGGAGCACAACAAATAGTCTCCTAGGCAACGATAGATGTTATAGTTCATGAACGCTGTCCCTGAAGAGTTCTGTTTATTGCACAGCAGCGGTGTTTGGGTTAGCGAGCCAGCTGACACATCCGCTTATCTCAACTCTGGAGGAGTGAGTTATCCAGGGGCGCTGATCAAGGCCGAATCTGCTCAGACAGAGTATAGGAGTATAGGATTTCCCTATTGTCATATTCTGAGCTTACAATTCAAATTAACATTCACTGGCTTTAAATTCATATCATTCCCTGGAGAGCACGAAGCGACTCCAGATGTTTCCCCTTCTAAACACAGATGAACATGTCCGATAAGAGTCCATCTCTCTACAGTGCATGCAGATGGTAAATTCCATGTTGGTCATTTGCCGCTACTTCGTGCACTCCCCATCTGGTCGAATTATTGAGAAGCAGCTCCGCCGGGTCCGCATTTTGATTAGCTCCTCCAGTTAAATTTTCGATACACCAGGAGAACTCCAAAGCCCAATCGGCAGAAATCCTGTGATCGTAGCCAAAACAGGTAGATGTTTTTCCACATCCTCAGTCAAATCACACAGACACATGAGTTCCAATCCATGGGTCTCTCCACATTTGGGCTCCCCCGGGCCCAATTTTCTGTTTGAAAAGGTGGTATCAATTGCGTTTAAAGCCCAGCTTATATCCGTTTTCCGTATTTTCCATTTGGGTTGAGATCAGCAAGATGGTGAGATGGCACAGACACTCACTCAGACGCAGCAAGCTGGGATTAGGTCAGGAAGGCAGGATAGGAGGAGGGAGGAAAAAAAATGCGACTGCTCTCACTGAAGGCAAAAGGAAGAAGGACGGGCATCTGATTAGGATGCCTCCTGGACACCTCCCACTTGAGGTGTTTCAGGCACGTCCCACTGGGAGGAGACCCCGGGGCAGACCCAGGACTCGGTGGAGAGACTATGTCTCCCAGCTGGTCTGGGAACGCCTTAGTATCCCCTCTGAAGAGCTGGAGCAGGTGGCTGGGGAGAGGGAAATCTGGGCTTCTCTGCTTGAACTGCTGCCTCTGCGACCCGGACCTCCGGAAAAGCGGTAGAAGATGGATGGATGGATGGATGGATGGAAGATATGTTTGGTAAATGACTGAAATTCCTTTTACTACTGTTATTAATACTAGTACATACCCATGCATACCCGTCCATGCCCGTAGAAACCAAGTATAAGAAAGTATTTCTGCATGCCCGTTGCTGAAGGGTCTCCTCCTGTCTCAGACAGCTGTGTTGTTCACAGTCATGCCTGCGGCGTACTGCTGGAACCTGAGGTTTTTTTATGTTCACGGCATCTTTTCTGACGTGCAGCAGTTCTCCTCATTCTATTGCTCTCCATCTGGTGGGTCTTCTTCTTCGTTCAAACCACTGGTTGAGGGATAGGTGCATCATAATTCTAGATCATAGGCAGGATCATGAAAATAGATCTGAGCAAAAAGTGGCTTTTGACCCTGTTCAGGAAGGCCTGTGCATGCCCATAGAAACCAAGAAACCAGAGCACCTGGACACAAACGCGCTGTAAAGACTGGCCCTGTGACTTATTCACCTTGCCAATTTTGAGCCATATGACATCATAAAAACACATTAGTCTAGGCATGTATATGACATCATAAAGACACATTTGTCTGTGTGCCGTCATATAGACATCATATCTTTATGATGGTATCACGAGTCCTATGATGCCTGAGTTCATAGGACGTCCTATGATGATCAGGCAGAGATCACAGGCCGTCCTATGATGCCTTATTAACGTGACAGACACACACACAGGGACAGACACACAGAGATTTCTTGCTTTTATCGAGTGAAGTGATAGAGTGACGTGATTAGAATGGCAAAATAAAGAGGTAAATTAGCCTTGTCATTTTATCAATGACTTTGCACTCTTCCCCCACACTAAGACACATATGCTGACTTTTTTTGCTTTAATAAAATCCTTATATGGGCAGAGATCCCCCTCTCCCCAATGTTTAACCCAAAGTTACGCGCTTGTCGCTACCTCTATCTTGCTTGTCACTGGCTTTCCTGTAGACTGGTATCATGTGCACTCATAAGATTTGGCTGAAACACATTGATCTTTTTGCTTGTTGATTCACTCATAATGTAAACGTGCATGCGGTAACAGTACGCAGTGCATAATGCTTTACATAATGCAAAGCATTATGCACCGTTATGCACTGCACTACTTCGCTGCTACTCTGGCTACACTTAGTGCATACACATGCAGCGCATGCATGCATACATGACCTCTGCAAGTACTAGTACATGTACATGTACATGTACAATGTAGTACCGTTTATGTACTAGTAAATATACTGTACATGGTGGATTAATCTTTTTGCTTGTTGATTCACTATCCATGTACATGTACAGTATTAGTACATGTACAGTGTAGTACCGTTCATGTACTAGTACATGTACATGGCGGACTAATCTTTTCACTTGTCGATTCACTATACATGTACATGTACAGACTAGCAAGTTTTGGCAGTGCATGTACTAGTACATGTATCCACTCACTATGCAAATGCGCTTGTCGTCTCGTCGCTTCAAAGCGTTATCTTGTCCGCTTCTGTTTGTTTTTATTTATTTCGTTTTTAATATTTTATCTCTTTTTGTTGATATTGGTTTTTGCTTGGTGTTAGCTTAGTGTTGGCCTAGCAGAAAGCCCAATTAGACACACGGGTGGATCTGACCCCCGGCTGGGCTGTTTACCGGGCTAGGCTAACCTGTTTTTAGCTGTTCTTAGCTGTTTTTGGCTGGCTGGCTATCCACCTCTCGCCTGGAACGTCATGGCCCCATCCCCGACGTGTGTCAGCTGTGTGTCCCTCCTTAGGAAGGTTTCTGAGTTGGAAGTGAGACTCTCCAACCTCTATAAGATTTGGGAGGCTGAAGACCACCTTGACACCATAATTCTCAGGTGAACAGCTGCCCCGGCAACCGACTCGCAGCTGGCAGAGACAGCTACTTACCTGGGTGAATTCAGCGCATCGCCATCCACTTCCACCCCTGCTCCAGTCTCTTCAGATGTCCAGGACCACAGCAATAAACACTGGCTTTAACTCAGAGCTAAATCCAACGCCCCAGGTGGTTTTTGTCATCCACAATGCGCGCCCTGGACCTTGGTTGGGCCAACTAGCAACCATCGACGATTGACCAGACAGGGCCGCGCCTCTTCTCTTCCCTTGCTTTTGGAAAACAGATTCGACATCCTTTCTCTGGAAGATTTTCCCCACCTGGACGCCGACCATCCGCCCATGACTGCCCCTCCTCCTCCTCCTCCTTCAGCGGCGGCCCAAACCCGCAAACCCCGGATTAAGACTACTTTAGGTGTGCCAAATTACACACCAGCTCCAAAAAGAAGAGTGCACATCACCCCGCCATCACAACAACATCGACAAAATTATCCACCACTTCAGAAACCACCGACAAAGCCCCCCCAGACAACGTTGGTAATTGGTGACTCAATTATGAGGAACGTCAGAAGCAGGTACTGTGTCACTAAATTTTTTCCTGGGGCTAAAGTGTCAGACATTGAGGCCCTTACCACTGACCTATTAAATGAATTCCCCCATGCTAAAACTGTCATTGTACATGTTGGATGCAACAACATCCCAGATGAAGCACTGGAGATATTAATCAGTGACTTCAGGAGCCTTCTATCCATTCTTATGAACTGTGGCAGATGCGTGTTTATCTCTGGGCCTTTGGCCCCTTTCAGACAAGGTTGCAATTATTTTAGCAGAACTCTCGGTCTTAATACTTGGTTGTGTTCTACATGTCCTACTTTTAACATTGGTTTTGTAGACAATTTCAACCCGTTTTGGAACCGCCCATCACTTATGAGGCCAGATGGCATCCATCCAAATAGACTTGGTGCACGTGTTTTAAGGGACAATCTGTTCTATTCCATTCAGCGTTTTTTAATACAGTGACTGAAATTTGGTGCGTTTACTCACTCCGAAGTTCCTGGGTCTGCCAACCAGCCCTTTTTTGTTTCCACTTCTCATATTAAGCCTATTAATCCAAATAATCCTCACTGTTTAGATCAGTCTTCAATTTATAACCCCACAGAGACTGTGTCTGTCTCCCGTTACCCAAAATATTATAACCCAAGACAAATACGTACAACACAACTTGATAAATACACGTCTTTCTGCAGCTCCTCCTCATCCCCCACTCCTCAACTTTGCCCCTGTCTTTCCCCTTAGAGAACCTTTGTCTACTCCCCCCAAAGTTAATAAAAATATAATGCATAAACATCCCAAAGTGATAAAACAAAATGTTGGTAAAACTCAAATCAAACCTCGTCTCTAAATTTAATTAAATGTGGCCTCTGTTCTTCCTCATAATTTAAAAATTAAATGTGGTTTGTTAAATATTAGGTCTCTATCTCCCAAGTCTCTACTAGTTCATGATCTATTAATTGATCATCAGATCTATTTAATATCCCTTACAGAGACTTGGCTAGAGCAAGATGATTATGTTGGTTTGAATGAATCAACTCCCTCTGGTTATCTTAACTATCATAATCCCAGAAGTTCTGGTCATGGAGGTGGAGTAGCGGCAATTTTCCATTCTAAATTACTAGTTAATGTAAAGCAAAAATCTTGTTTTAATTCGTGTGAGGGCCTGGTCCTCAGTGTGGGGCATGTTGGCTATCTTGGCTTGAACCCAGTTTTCTTTGCCATAGTTTACCGTCCTCCCTCAGCCTACTTAGAGTTTTTATCCGAATTCGCTGAATTTTTAGCTGATTTAGTGCTGAAATCAGATATCAGAATAATTATAGTAGGGGATTTTAATATACATGTTGATGTAGATAGTGACTGTCTTAATAAGGCATTCAATTCAATTTTAGACTCAATGGGGTTTTCCCAGAAAGTAGAAAATTCTACCCATTATCTCCACTACACATTGGACTTTGTTCTGACTTATGGTATAGAAACAGAAAATCTAGTAGTGTCTCCTTATAATCCTGTACTGTCAGACCATTGTCTGGTAACCTTTGATTTCACTATTTCTGATTATTTGACTCCTAAAGAAAAATATTACTACAGCAGATGTCTTTCAGATGACGTTGTTACCAAATTTTTGCAGATTGTCTCCTCTATACCATGGGTCAACACAACGGAAATAAAAGATGGAGAGTCTGCTCCTTCCCTAATTGATAGCATGGTAGATAGTGTTACAGCCTCTCTGCATCAGACTCTAGATTTGGTGGCCCCTTTATAAAAGAAAAAGTCTAACCAGAGATTTCTAACCCCTTGGTCTAACACAGAAACTTGTAGCTTAAAACAGAAGACTCGTCAATTAGAAGGAAAATGGTGTTCCACTAATTTAGATGAATTCTATTTAGCATGGATAAATCATCTCTTAATTTATAAAAAAATCTCTTAGAAAAGCTAGAACAAGTTATTACTCTGCATTAATAGAAGAGAATAAGAATAATCCCAGGTTTCTTTTCAACACTATAGCCAGGCTGACAAAGAGTCAGGACTCAGTCAATCCTCGCATCCCCCTAGAGCTTTCTAGTCAGGACTTTTTGAGCTTTTTCAATCATAAAATTTTATCTATTAGAGATAAAATCAGTCAGATTCTTCCCACCGTAAACTTAAGTACAGCAACTACTACAACTCCTTCAATTGATATCTGTTTAGATAAGTTTACTCCAATTGACCTTTTAGAGTTAGATAAAATAATCTCCTCATCCATGCCTTCATCTTGCCTTTTAGACCCTATTCCTACCAGGTTATTTAAAAAAGTCTTCCCAATTATTGGTAGCCGTATTCTTCATATAATTAATTCTTCTTTAACTTTAGGTTATGTACCGCAGGCTTTTAAAACTGCTGTAATTAAACCCTTACTCAAAAAGCCAACACTCGATCCAGGAGTTTTGGCTAACTATTGACCAATCTCTAATCTGTCTTTCATTTCAAAAATCTTAGAAAGAGATGTTGCTGCGCAATTGTTTGACCACTTGCAGGGAAATGGTTTATTTGAAGAGTTTCAATCTGGGTTCAGAGTTCATCACAGCACTGAAACAGCCTTAGTGAAGGTCACTAATGACTTCCTTATCACATCTAATAATGGACTTGTTTCTGTACTTGTCCTTTCAGATCTTAGTGCAGCCTTTGATACTATCGATCATGATATTCTACTTGATAGATTAGAACACTATGGTGGACTAAATGGAACTTCGCTGCAGTGGTTTACATCTTATTTGTCCGATAGACTTCAGTTTGTTCACATCAATGATGAGTTTTCTTCCAACTCTAAGCTCAGTCACGGACTTCCACAGGGATCTGTGTTAGGCCCTACTCTTTTTATTTTATATACGCTTCCGTTAGGCAATATCACTAGAAAGCACTGTATACATTTTCATTGTTATGCAGATGACACACAATTATACCTGTCAATGAAGCCCGATGATTGTAATCAATTAGCCAAGTTAGATGCCTGTCTTAAGGAAATCAAAGCTTGGATGACTTGTAATTTTCTGCTATTAAACCCATATAAGATTGAAGTCATTCTTGTTGGTCCAAAAAACCTTAGAAATACCTTTCCAAATCAAACTCTTAATTTGGATGCCGCTACTCTTACTCTGAATAGTTCTGTGAGGAACCTTGGAGTTATTTTTGATCAAGATCTGTTCTTTAATTCACATATTAAATGTGTTTCTAAGACTGCCTTCTATCATCTGCGCAATATTGCCAAGATTAAGAGCATCTTGTCTCTGAATGATGCTGAGAAACTGATCCATGCTTTTGTTAGCTCTAGATTAGATTATTGTAACTCGTTATTATCACGTTGTCCTAAAATTTCTTTAAAAAGTCTTCAGTTGATCCAAAATGCTGCTGCAAGAGTTTTAACTGGTTATAGAAAGAGAGATCATATCTCTCCGGTTCTGGCCTCCCTTCATTGGCTTCCCATAGAGTTTAGAATTAAGTTTAAAATCCTTCTTCTCACTTACAAAGCTCTTAATAATCAATCCCCCTTATATATAAAAGATCTGATATTACCCTATCATCCTAACAGAGCACTACGCTCCCAAAATGCAGGATTACTTGTAATACCTAGAATCTCCAAAAGTACAATGGGAGGCAGAGCCTTCTGCTATCAAGCTCCTTTCCTATGGAACCAGTTACCAATCTGGGTTCGGGAGTCGGACTCGATCTCTGTTTTTAAGAATAGGGTAAAAACCTTCCTCTTCAAATATAGCCTATGATTAGGGAGGGATCTTATGTCTCTTAACCCTCCTTTTGTTTTGCTGTTAATAGATTCAGACTGCCGGGTGACCTCCAATAATGTACTTGGCTTCTCACCATTAATGTTTGCTCTCTTTATGTCTGTTCGTTTCATCTTCTCTATCCCCTCACCCCCAGCCAGTCGCAGCAGATGACTGCCCCTCCCTGAGCCCAGTTCTGCTAGAGGTTTCTTCCTGTTAAATGGGAGTTTTTCCTCTCCACCGTCGCTAAGTGCTTGCTCACAGGGGATCGTCTGATTGCTGGGTCTTTCTGCAATTGTGGGGTTTTCCCTACATTTGATTGTGCTATGAAATGACTTTTGTTGTGATATGGCACTGTATAAATAAAGTTGAATTGAATTGGTTCAGTACGCGGTACATCATGCGAAAACATTATGCACTACTTTGCTATTTTGCCAGCTGCACTTAACACATATATACAGTACATTATGCAATGCATTCATACATGACCTCGGCAAGTAGTACCGTGTTGTGCAGTTCACGTCTGATTTTGACCTCTCTTACACGAGTTATTGTGATGCTGCTTCTTATCGAAAAAAAAGCTGTACATTGACAAGTCAATTATGTCTTCCAAATCACAAATCGTTCAGTTTGGATTCACCAATCCTGAGGAGTACGAGGAGAAAGGGAGAAGGAAACGCAGGGCAAAATGCAAATTTTGCAAAGCACTTTGAAGTTGGCCTCTGAAATAATGTGGTGACTCAAACTCAGCCTCAGAACATGGTGACTCTGACTCAGCCTTGGAATGTGGTAAGTCGGACTTGGAATGTGGTGACTCAGACTCAGCCTTGGCCTCGGAATGTGGTGACTTGACTACAACACTGCTTATTAGCCTTAGCCACAAACATTAAAAGCAGAAAATCTCAGGAGTTCAACACAGGTGTGAAAAAGTGAATCATTGACTTGAGCAAGTCAGCAAAGTCATTTGGGACCATTTCAAAGCAGCTACAGACCACAAGATCAACTGTTCAAATAACTGGTTGTAAGTGTAAAGTGCATGGCACAGTTGTACCACTGCCATGATCAGGAAGAAAACTTATCAACTGTTGCTGAGAGAGTATCAAGAAAGACTGTGAGAGAGAAATGAATACTGTGTTGTCCGATAAGGAAGACTGTACTTTTCCAGATTCATACAGTATGTTTAAGCTCTAAAACACCCAACAGTCAAGCATGATGGTGGTAGTATTATGCTCTGTGGCTGTTTTGCTGCCATTGGAGCTGGTTCTTTACAGAAAATAGAATAATTAAGAGGAAAATGTTATTTCAAATTCTTCTTGAAAACCTTGAAATGTCAGCTATAAGATTGGGTCTTTGTTGCAGTTGAGTGCTCAGACAAAACAATGACCTTTAGCACACATTAAAAGTGGTAAAAAAATGTTAAATTGGGCTAGATTTAATGTTTTAGACTAGCCTTCGCAAACCCCTTTGAAAACATGTGGACAGTACTGAAGAAACAAATAGGTGTAAGTTTAGTTGAACTGCACTAATTCTGTCAAGAGTGTTTAAAGATGAAACCAGAAGCTTGTGGATGCTTACTAAAAGTGCTTGATTGAGTGGAAAATGGCCAAGGGGATGTAACTAAATGTTAGTGTTGTGGTATGTACAGTATAGTTTTGACACAGCAGATTTAGTCATAGTATATCCGGAAGATAGGCAATCAATTTATGAAAGAAGCAAAATGAATGATTTTAGTGAAAAAGATGTATGTGTTTCAACCATTCCATCACAGAAAGTCAAGACTACTATGAATCATTGGAAGCTCAAAACTGCCCTGATATATGAGCTCTTTAGAGGTGTATGTAAACTTTTGACCTCATCTGTAAATCTGGCTTTTTATTTCTCTTTGCAGATGACAATCACTGTATACTGCGGCACTTTAAGGTCTGGTGTGTATATAGATAAACCCAATGGAGAGAGCGGAAAAGAGCAGCCCAAGCATCAACGGCAGCTGTCACGGGGAGCCCAGCAAGAGCACCTCTGAGCTTGGCTCAACACAGCTTGAGTCCCTCCCTGGGAAAGGCTGGAGAAGTGTTTATATCTGCAGATGTTTTTGCTAATGAGCTTGGATGAGAATGCAGTTAAGAATGTGTTTGGCACTGATGTGTAATATACATACAAACATTGAAAGCACATATATTAAAACTTTAAATAACTCCTGGATATTACAGAAAAGTGTTAGAAGCAGCAAAGAAATGATTCAGTACCAATAAATTATCTTTAAACCTATGTAAAACCAATTTTTTTATATTTGTTAATTGTGCAGCAGATCTTAACAGCAACAGTATTGGGCGGGTATGTTTATATAAATATACTGGATTTTGTTTAATTTTTGCTGCTGCTTTTGTTGCTGCTGGATGTACAAACAAAATAAATTGAAATATTGAAATGTGCTCAAAATATGTAAACACCTTTCCAACACATCATGATGCTGTCCTAATAAACTTCACAATGTAACACTAAAGTGTCATTTACACATATAATGGCTCCCTCTACACATGTAACATCACAAATACACCCAACTAATTTGGCAGTCTGTTTAAGCCATAAACTTGTGGTGGAGTAGTAAGTATTGTGGTTAGTATTATTGCCTCACAGCAAGAAGGTTCCTGGTTCAAACAACCATGTTTGCAGTGGTAACAGTTATGTGTGTAGTTTGCTTTTTTATGCCTCGGTGAAACAGAGGCATACGGTAATTGGTTAATGCGTCTGTTTGTGGATGTGTGTGTATCTGTCTATCTGTCCGCCTCTTTGTTTCAGCTCGCCCGGTCAAAAATTAAGTATAACTAAAGGCTTGTATCATTGTATCACCATATTTTCTTGACTTTTAATTTATCAGAATTTCAAAATAATGCTTTGTTTTTGAAATAAACACAAAAATAGCTCACCTTTACCATCAATGGAACAGTACTGCAGATGCGCCCGGAAGCTCCCGCCAGAGGAAAGTACTGAGCAATCCACCAATACTGGGTGAACAAATGTCCATCTTTTTGCCCGCTGTTTTCTTCCTCTACTACACTAAACAGCAAAAGCTGCTGTTTGTCTTGATTGTCATTGTATTCACGTACCTCCATCGCTTCCGTCATTTAAAACGTCTGCCACTGTGCTCTTCTTTGTATTTGGTTTGCAGCTGTTCAAATCAGGTTGGTGGCTCTTGGCTGCCGCCGACAGCATGGGCATGTATAGTAAAGTTTGTATTCCAAAGCAGCACCACTCTCCAATGGTCATTCCAGGTTTCCGGACATAACAGGCATGTGAACTGTAGATCATTTTCACTGCACATGCATGTATTCCAAAACTACTGGGTGGATTTGGATGAAATTTTTACCAGAGGTGGTCCTTGGGCTAGAGAGGAACCCATAACATTTTGGTGATGATCCAAGAATGCATACCTCCGCCAAGGCTCTGGCACCAAGGCATCAGCACCTTGGTGCTTTCATTTTTCCTATGCTCCAGTTTCTTAAGAAAAAAAAAAACAACAAAAAATGTGATAGGCTAACTGGATATTCAACTTTTATTTTCATTTATATAGTGCCTAATCACTACAAAAAGTCATCTCAAGGCAGTGGCAGTAGATACACGTAAGGCAGGAATTATAAGTAATTCAGAGAAAACCCCAACAATCAAATGATCCCCTATGAGCAAACGCTAGGTGACAGTGGGAAAGAAAAACTACCTTATAAAGGTGTATTCAGACCAAATGCAAATGGGCAAATTTTTCATGTGGCGTGATTAAATTTTAACTCAATGCAAAGATGCAAATAGACATAAAGTCTACAGTCTGGGTGAGTTGCAGACAGGCGAAGTTGCCTTTGTAACTCCTGCAGCTGTGTTTAACCTGCTGTGGAAATTCCCAAAACATCATCATGCTTAGGTTTACATTATCCGATGGGGTCTCACCTGAAAAAATTGTCCCTGCCTCCCAAAATTTCACCTGGATGATGGGTTGTTTATAGGGGTGTAACGGTACATGTACCTATATCTGAATTTTTCAGTACGGAACCTTTGGTTCGGTGCAGAGGCATACCGAGGTTCCACATGGACCAAGTTGAGTGACGGACATGAAGTGTAACTGCCTCGCACCATACATGTAAACAGTGTATCTTGTGGCTGCTCTACTAGCGAATGTCGTGGCTGGCTGTACAGAAAAGCCAGAGGTACGTGAATGGACAAAGGTAAGTGAACAAGACGAAAACAGCATCAGACATGCTTTTGGTAGTATGTTGAACTTGTTAACTCATTTGAAACGGCACTACACGAACATGAATATTCAGTGCAGCACGAAAAAAAAAGAGAAACCTAGCGCGGTACAAGCGCAGCTTCCAGCAGCATTTAGACAGCCTCTCGGGACTTTTCAGATTGAGCCAAAGTAATAACAAATGCCTTTGGTGTTTTTATAGCAGTGGATCTAAGGCCATATTCAGTTGTTGAGAACACCATGTTTAAACACATGCTGAAGCTAATTGAACCCCGGTATGAAATTTCTTGTTGTGCCTTCTTCAGCCAAAAAATAATACCATCCTTTAAAGAACAAGCTCAATCTGTTAATGCTGCACTTTAGGCCAGTGTTTTTCAAGGGTGCCTGGGTAAGTTCCTTCTTAATTGTCCAAAAAAATTGCAAATAATTTGCTGTTGTTGTGCATGGATGTCTTCAGAACGTATATACAACAATGACAAATTTGCAATTTTTTTTTGACAAATTAACACATGAAATTAGATAATTAATTTCTCATAGAAACCTGAACATACCACAGCACCCTGGTTAAAATCACTGCTTCAGGCAATAAGGAATAAAAGAATAATTCAGACTATTCAAACTTCTGTTGTTGCACTTGTCTACATCATTCATTTGCTAAAAAGAGAATTTATTTATTTTATTGTATACATTTTATTTACTGGAGAATTGACTGCTGGCAGTTTGCAGTTTTTTGTCAAAGCTGTTCCTGCTTATACAAAAGATAAACAATTTTATGTTTTGCATTTTGTTTCCAAGGTACGTACCGTGATTTTAGCATACCGTTACACCCCTAGTTGTTTACATTGCTAGCCTGCTAGCCTTGTTAGCATGTTCGTGGCAGAAGTCAGTGGGTAAAAAACTCAGTCTGATTCAGCTGCAGAGTGTTATGTCCATAACCAGTACTTCAATAACGAGGCCAGAGGTGCAATAGAACTTGACTTTATTGAGTGACTCACAGTGACACAAGGTGCTCCCATATAGGTAGAGGCAAAAGTCAAAAGAGACTGTGCGTCTTCTGCATCAGCCTTTTATACCCAGGGTGGTGGCGGAACCGAAAAGGTGGAGCCACCACCCACATCACGCAATAATACGTCTTATAACAACATTACACCCCCCCTTTAAAAAAAATCCAAAACGCATGCACACCAATTAGACCCTCCCAAATTTAATACCCGAGTCATACTCTAATAATAAACAAATAAAGTAGGCCTATCCATGCACACAAACAACTAAAACTAGAGGGGAACAGGTCACTGTCCCACCTCCACATGGCTAGATGGATTATTCTGTTGTCTTTAATAACATAAAGTTCATAAAATAAAATACTGCCGTGTTCTATTATAACACAAAATAACCCCATAAACATATATACACACAGGTAAAACCTTAGTCCAACAAACAACCAGTTAACATGCACATTCATGCCCTGCTACCAACATTCCCAATAAAACCACCCCAACCCGGGCAAACCCCACAGTAATATAAACCCCAAATATGGTAACACAAACATTGTTTGGGTTTTTTTCTTCTTCTTCTTTTTTTTTTACATGGGCACTTGATGTAGCAGTACTGCATGAGAAACATATCAACTACGTAGCGTGGGCAATTCATATTCAACCCAACCCATCGACCCTTGCTACCGTACAGTCTCGATAGAGAGGCTACCCCTCCGGACACCTGTCTGGCGGGTCCCATCCAGAGCTTCTCCGTCTCTTCACCCCAGGAGATGAGCCCCATCAGAGCCCCGACACCTCCTTCTCCTTGTTGGCACGCCGCAGTTAACTGGGGTGTCTTCATGAGTCATCTGACAGCCGAAGGTACCAGTCCCCCCCGAACAGCTACTACCTTCAGCTGCCCCTGGTCCTCCCGTCGTTTACGTTTTCCATGGACCCCTCTCAGCTGAGCCTCTTTTCTGGGTCGAGCCACATCACCAACTCCCAAACGAGCTCAACTCGGCTTCCAATGTCCATGATGTTTCAACCGGGCCTCCTCACCGGGTCGCGCCACACTGGTGACCCTCTGCGAAGCCCGACTCAGCCTCCACTGTTTATGTGTGGCACGTCTGTTTCCCGTGCCAGCTGTTCCTGCCCCGCTCACTTTCATTTGCAATGCCGGTGAAGCCGTTGTGGCTTCATGCTTCACGGCACCTCCCGGCCGAACTCCGGAAGCAGCGGGAGCCATCCAGTTGGCACCACCCACCATCACGGGCATTCCACCGTGCCGCCCAGTTCCCTCACCTAGGGTAACTTGGGCCCTGGCACCGGAACCCTCCCATGGTGGCCCTGGGTGGCATTGTTCCTGTCCTTCTCCCAGAATACTAGGCCATGTATTGTCCCAAACCGCATCGTCCACCACTTGCGGAACCGGCCGGTCCCATTAACCACAGCCCGACCACTCCTCTCTGCTGCTGCTGGTAATTGAGAAGCCCAGTACATAAAAAAGGTCGCAGCTCATTATGTTCGACCCACCCGCGGTCACCACGAACTGCAGGCTGGACACCACCACTGACTTGTACCTCACCGTCAGCTCCAGCAAATCCACGATGGACAGCCTATTACCACCATACCCACACAATGGCATTGACAGACCTCTCACATGATGGTAGGGAAAAAAACTCCTCACAGTAGGCCAGTTCAACACAGACCTCACCGCGTCCGTGTCCACCAATAACAGCACTTTCTTGCCATCCAATGTAACAAATACGTACGGCCTTTTGTGCTCGGGGAGATGGTGTGGTAATCATAGGAGTTGTGGAAGGGGAATCCACTTCACGTCACTGTTCCCCTCGCCCAAATTTTTTACAGACCCGGGCTAAATGATGTAGGAGTCTGCACTTACCATAGCATTTGCCTTTTGCCGGACACTCTCCTGCCTTGTACCAGTGCTTGGTAGACCCGCAGCCAAAAGATTTTGGCGATACCTGGGTGGACCTTATTTTGATAGCAGTAGCGTATTCTTCTCTGTCTTCCACACTGTCATTGCTATCCGGGTCTACAGCCTGTGCCACTGATTGTGAGTAGGATTGCCCCAACGTTGTTCTCTCACCGAGGTTCCATGACAGTTTGTCCGCTGCTTCAAACTGTTGGGCTATTTCCACAGCCTTGGCCAACATCAGTTCACCGGAATGTGTAGGGAGTTTTGACCGTGCCGCTGCACACAGCGTGTGCTCCGCCAACTGATTGCGGACCATTTCCTCTTCTAAGGTCCCAAACTGGCAACACCCAGCCAGCTGGTGCAGGTCTGCCACATACCACTGCACTGACTCTCCAGTCCGCTGCCGGTGCTGTCGGAACCGAATCCTCCGGACAATGACGTTCTCAGGAGCGCAAAAGTAGCGCGCCATTAGCCCAACCACGTCCTCAAAACTGTTGCTCACATCCAATGTGCTGAGAATGCGTTGTCCCTCCATACCAAAATTATGGACCAGTATCGCTCGTGCACACAAGTTCTTTAGTTCACCAAGGATCAGTGGCACCAGATAATTCTCAAATGTGGCAAACCACCTCTCCCACGGTACCGGTGGCTCACTGGGAAGCTCCAGAAACGGCCGAATGCCCGAAATACCTTTACCCATGTTTTTATCCTCGCCACCAAATGCTATGTCCATAACCAGTACCTCAATAACGAGGCCAGAGGTGCAATAGAACGTGACTTTACTGAGTGACTCTCAGTGACACAAGGCACTCCCGTATAGGCAGAAGCAAAGGTCAAAAGAGACCGTGTCTCTTCCGCATCAGCCCTTTATACCCAGGGTGGCAGCAGAACCGGAAAGGTAGAGCCACCACCCTCATCACACAATAATATGTCTTATAACAACATTACACAGAGCTCTCGGTCCTTTTGTCTCCAGGTAAGTGTCAGCCTCATTTTCAAACTAGTTTACTCTCCAATGTTGATACTTTTACTCCGGTGACAGCAGAATCTCAAGGCTAGCATTATCCCTTGGATGTGAATGCGCGAATGCACGAGTTTCACATGTGCTCACCTCTTTCCACTGACTTTATATGTATTCGCACCACCCTTTCGCATTTGGTCAGAAGTCACTTTAAGAAGGAACCTCTGGCAGAGCTAGGTTCAGGGAGGGCCATTCATCTGCCACAACTGATTGAAGATAAGGAGAGAGAATAAGAAAATGAAGGTGAGACATACTATTCATCAGTGTTGGGCAAGTTACTTAAAAATAGTAACTAATTTCAGTTACTAGTTACTTCTTTTCAAAAGTAATTGAGTTACTCTACCAGTTACTCAAGTAATTAGTTACTTGGAAAAGTAACTTTCATGTTACTTTTAAATGCATACTTAATGAGAAAAATGTTGATGTGTTCAATACTTATTTTCCCCGAGGTAGGCTACACCTCTTTGTACTCCACTTTCAAACATACCCTACATTTGGGCCTGTAAAGTCTAATTTGGATACCTGTTTCAGACAGGAATATTTGCATTCTGCAGGCAATGCGCTAGTTCCCGAAAAGTGGTGAATACATAATTTTTGCCAGGGGTTGTACTTTTCTCAGTGTTCCTACCAGGAACAGCAACGTTACATTGAGATTGAGATTGAGATTCAACTTTATTGTCATTACACATGTATGAATACAAGGTAACGAAACATGACTTGGCATTTGGGCACGCTCTGCAGAGCGCATCCAAGGCCGGGGCAGCCGCTAGGCGCCAGTCATAGTTTCATACATAGTGCCATTGCAGGCTATGTGCCCACTTAGGCTATAAACTGAAGTGCCATTCACCAGCTGAAGTGACATTCACCTGGTCAAAGGTTGATGTAACATCAAAATGATTTCGTAAATATTATTTTACAGCGAAAATCTTAGTGCTGCTTTGCAGGGGTGGCCAATCATGTGCCATGGAGGGCCAAGTCCCTCCAGGCTTTACCTCCAGCCAGTGTCTTCAACAGCAGATTTCACTGAATTTCTTCCCACTGATTGCTGATAAGTGAAAACACCTGCTGAAGAGACTGGGCACAAGAGAAAACCTGCAGGGTCTCGGCCCTCCACGGAACATGATTTGGACACCCCTACTTTAAGGCTTCGTTTAAACCACTACAAAATTAAGATGAATATGATGTGGAACTAGGGTCATCCATACACGGCTATTCGCGCAATATGTGGTCTATATTCAGGTGGATTATTTTTCGCTCTGTGCCAGTGGAGGAACAGATTAAAAGAGATTTGTAAACTGACACCGCCGCTCTGTTTGCGTCCTTCTCCCCCTGTACAGTTCACTCAGTCGCTGCCTTTTCCACTCGCCTCTGTAGCGTCACAGACGTAAAGGCCATCCCCGCCGCCTGTCGTTCACGGGTTTAATAATTCGCATCTACCCCGGTTCTCGCCTCATTTTCTGCCTCCAGTAATAGCATTTCTGGTGCGTGCGTGAGAGCGCGCTGTCCAAGGTGCCGCAGCAGCGCGCGGCCCCGCCCATTCTCTCTCTCTCACTCTCACTCTCTCTCTCTCTCACTCTCTCTCTCACACACACACACTTTTCTTTCTCCAGTGACCACGTGACGCTCCCACTGTCGGGTCTCGCGGAGCGCATCACACTGCACCTTTCCTTTCTCGGGAGAACGGAGAGAAAAGAGAGAGCGACACTGACTGAGACAGGGAGAGAAAAAAAAAAAAAACAGAGAGAGAGAGAGAGAGAGCGCACCTCGTGAGCCAGTGACAGTTGCGTGCCCGTCCGGTAAACCGGCTCTCCCCGCGTCTCGAGACTCTCCTCAAATGGGAAGGGAAATCGGTGAGCCGCGCGCGGTTGCCGTTGCTACTGAACCCCGGGATATGCGTGAGGTAGGTAAACCGGTTTTCCTGACCGTTAACGTGCCTACACTCAAGAAAAAGAGCGTGTTTAAGTATACTATTATTGCTATTATTATTGCAATACTTCCCCACAAATGCCAATAAAACAGTAGCGCTGAAAAGTAATTACCGCGTTAGTAGCTGGGCTCAGTTCAGGTGACCAGACCGAACCCCCGGTGTGGTCGGGTAATGGTTGCTTCATAGGGGAGGGAGGAAAAAAATGGAGAGGAGGTATGGCCGCAAATCGAGAATCGATATTTCAACCGCATTCATTCACCCCCAGTCTATCAATAACTGTGCTGTTGCTGCTTTTTTTTTTCCTTTTCTGTCTTTTTTCTCCCTTTGAAATATCGTCAAAAGAAGCATCGTGTGTAGGCTTCTTCGTGTGTAAATTAGTTAACAGTGTGTGTATGTGTCGGTGCTGTTTTTTTGTGTGTTTTTTTTTTTAAAATAAGCTCCGGAGCTGTTAATTCGTTAAAGCGAGGCGGTTTGAGTCATCCGCCGCAGCGCACCGATGCTGCTCGCGCTCTTTGTGGTGCGCTTGATCTTAGTGGTGGCAGAAGTGCCGTATTTAATCCCATAAAAAGACCAAAAAATAAAAAAAAAAAGCAAAAAACACACCAGTCATATACTCAATTGTCAGTCCGAGCATGCAGTGAATCTCAGCTGGATTGAATTATGCATCGATGCAGGTGTACATCCTTATAAAACATCTCCTGCGGCATGATGGAGGTGCTGTTTGTGTATGTCTGAGTATGGCTGTACTGTATGCGTTTGGCTTAAATCACTGCTTTGCGGGCTGCGTGGAAGTTAATTTTTTATATTTTTTTTTCATGTGTTTATCGATAGTTTTTATGTGAGCCTGTTCCTGGTGTAGTGTAACAATTTTATGTCTGTGTGAGAGCATGTGTGCACAAAAAAAAAAAATAGAAGGAAAATGCACAAGAGTAAGAGTAATTTGAGACTAACAGCAGGCTCGGGTTGTGTAGGTTGTGTCTATGTGTGCTGGAGTATCTACGTATGTGAGTGTGTATATGTGTGTGACCCAGGTTGATTGTGCCGTCTCTGTTCTCTCTGTAGGTCGCTGGAGAGAGTGATGACGCGGCAGTGAGAGACACACAAACCTCACTTGCGCTCACGTCCGCACACACACATATTTGCCCACACATACTTTAAGTCTTGCCCTACTAAGGCACGGAGGAGGGGGGAGAAAATACTGCTATGACGGTGTCATTTCTCTCCATTACCAGTGTGTGAGCCACACACACTCACACTCCTCTGTGGGGAGTTGCCTGCATGGGGGATAAGGCCCTATCTGGGGCGCAAAGATGGAGCTCTCGTTCAATTTGTCACATGTCTAACACTCACACAGACTCACATACAAACACACACACCTGGACTCTCATATGTCAGAAGAGAAGGATAAAAGACTGAATGGAGAGAAGACACTGACCATCTCAGAGAGAACGCAAGCACAGCGCGAGGGTAAAAGATGTCCCGAGAGCGCTGAAACGACAGGGAGCTGGTGTCTGCCCCCCTCCCCTGTTGGAGCAGTAACATATAGGCACCCCCCCAACCCCCTTCCCTGGTCACGAGCACTATAGAAGAAAGCAGTGAGCATCAGAGGCACCTAGAACATCCGCGAAGGTCCTTACAGATGCCATGATGAGCTGTAGGCTAGAGGGAACACCCCAGCTCTAGCCTCTATCTCCTCCCGTGTGTGTGTGTGAGTGCCAGAGCGAGTGTGTGTATGAGTGTAATGGCGGTTTGTGTTTGGGCAGCAGCCCCTCTGCTGTTCCTGGGGCTGTGCTTGTGCAGTGTGGGGGGCCAGGCCCAAGGAGAGGTCTTGGAGTTTGGAGGTGTTTCCAGTCAGTGGGGGCGGTTCCCGGTGTGGAACGCCTGCTGCGAGAGTGTGCTGAGTTTCAGAATGCGGACTCACAGCCAGGAAGGCCTGCTGCTCTATCTGGATGATGAGGGCTTCTGCGACTTCCTGGAGCTGCTGCTTCTCCATGGCCACCTTCAACTTCGCTTCTCCATTTTCTGCGCTGAGCCAGCAGAACTGCAGTCAGGCGTGGCGGTGAGTGATGGGCAATGGCACGCAGTGCGTGTCAAGCGGGACTGGAGGAACACCTCGTTGGAGGTGGACGGACGATTAGAGGGATGGGCGGAAGTGAAGAGTAAGAGAAGAGACATGACAGTATTCAGTCACACCTTTATGGGCGGGGTCACCCCAGAACTCCACATCTCGCCTCTACGTCTCACCTCTCCCTCAGTACGGGAACACCCCGCCTTCCGTGGCTGGATCACGGCAGTAAGCATCAATGGCTCACTGGTGACGCTGGATGGCTCGGAAGGCGTCACAGTAACAGCTGGCTGTGGGCCAGACCACCAGTGCCAGAATGGAGGGGTGTGCAATGTTGTCAACGACCAGGCCGTCTGCGACTGCTCCGACACCGGCTACCAAGGCAATGACTGCAGCGAAGGTAAGGTCAAAAACCATGCTGACCCATCATATACATCTCATCCTGTACATATAAACAGTAAAAAACCACTACTGTACACATGCACATATTTATTTCCCTGGATGCATCTCTCAAAATGTATACGTCCACGTCCAGATACCAGGTCTTTAGGCAAAAACATCTATTTTTTTATTTAGTCCTTCACAGTTACCTTCAGTTGGTGTGTATGGACCAGCAGCCTTCACAAATAGCGCAAGACATGGATACTGATCAAACTGGATATTGATTTCTTATGGCTAACATTGGCCTTCAGTTTTAGTAGTTTCCTCTAAAACAAATTGCTAAAGCAAAACACAACCCGTTGAAGCTGGGGTGCAGAGGTAGACCTGCATTCATACTGCAAATCTTTAAAATCTGAAGGTTTGAAACAAATCTCTGAATCTCTGAAAAGCTTGATCTAACTGCAAGTTTTGGAGGGCTCAGATGGTTATTTGGCAAAATACAATAACCATGTAGATTCATCGTGTTTGTGGTTGTTGGCTTTTGTTAGGAGATTGTAATTGGAACAGGTTTAAGAGGCTAGAAATCAGTCGTCGTCATTACATGGCTGACACCTTGCTGCCTGTGTAAATGGATTTGCATTGATCCCTGATGGCCTTCAGAGGTAACATACATAGGGTTGCAGAATAATGTGTGGACAGTCTAGCGCCCGCCTTTAATCTGAACAGCTTGCAGCCTGCTATGATCTTATTTGCTCGATTGTGTTAATGTTTATGCATCAGTGTTTTTGTATGTTATTTAAAAAGGTATGGATTTCTGCTCATAAGTATGATGAAGTGTGACTATAAGCTGGATACATGTCAGTCAAAGATGCCAAAAATGCTCCTTGTCACACTGATTATTGAATAGCACTCTACAGGAGCACCCTCCCTTAATTCTACCAAACAAACCTTAGGTCAGTAGATGTGCCAATGTACAGGGCAGTGTAATGATGGTCATTACAAAACCAAACAGCTGCTTAATGAACTGAGCTGGCTTGTTATGGCCAGTATTGAAATTTCTTTAATTTCCTTGCTAAGTTGTGTCCTCAGATTTGCTTCAGTTCATTCAGAGAAAATTTGCATTTTTAATCAATAGTTCTCCCAAACTAATGCATGTGTTTTTTTCTTTTGCTATCAACACAGAAGATATATTTCAACTTGTTTTACCTGAAATTGATCTTTCTTAAATTATGCATCTACATCTGCCAAAAATGGAAGAATGGCTTCGCTGCCTGGGCACCAATCTGACCTTAAAGTCCACCCAGCTACACTGTCAGCATCACACATTCCTGTAGCCACCCACTATATAACAACCAAGCATTTAGTGGACAGTGGGATGGCATGGGTTACCATGGAGACAGGGCTAATAGGGATGCCTTATCAAAGAACCATTCTTTCTTCTTCATTTTTTTTGCCTTTCTCCCTACCCCCTCTCATCAGCTTCAGCTTCCCCCGCACACGCTCTTTAATACCTGCAGCTCCTTCGGAGTGCCCAATGACTTTGAGCATCATGTCTGCCACATAAAGTCACAGTTTTTGCAACTAGTCCTGTTATCGAATTGGCATTTTTTTGTACAAAATAATCCTAAAATATGAACAAATTGATCAGCCTGTAATTACCCAGATTTTTTTTTTCATGTTGATTTTCAGTATGAATAAGTGGCCAGTCAGCGTCAGGTTTAGTTAAACACTACTAAAGGAAAACAACTCGCTGTAGTGACCCATACAGTACCTCAGCAAGTGTGATTCTTCCATTTGGTTGGTTAAAAGTTACAGGGGAATCAATATAGACACAGAATATTGATTTGCTTATCTAAATTTTCACTGTTAAACAATATAAATCTGTATGATATGCAGTACCCTTAATGCTAATGGAAAAGATAAGCTACTAGTGAAGCCATATGCTGTTTTCTTGTTTTCATAGTTGTTCTATATACAGTGTCATGTAACAATGTGATAATTTGATTAATTTTTGTAAGATCATATTTTACCAGTCTGGCTTTCTCTAACAAGATGTTAACAGCCCCATATACAGTACGTATTACTATCCACCTTATTCCTCGCCCCCATGATGCCTTGTGTGAATTATGGGTGCAACTCCCGGTACTAGTTCAGAACGTGTGGCTGTCACTGAAACGGGACACTTTTCCTTGTTAAAAAAAACAATGAATTCAGCATAAAAAATGTGGGAACGCGGCCTTTTGCACCTCACAAACAGTAATATAATCATACCACTTCCCACGGCTATGGAGGGATAGGAAGATGACCTTAAAAAGTGGCCTCGTAGACAGTAGCTCCGTTTGTTAGCGCTGCTGCGAAGATGCTAACGCTGTAAACAAATAAAAGCTCTGAGATATATCAGTGTCTCCACAATAAAGTCGGATGCATTTTGTTAAGAGATGTTGGACATAATCAAATTTACCTCAGAGCAGATGTAGAATCTAGTCAGAGCCACGAAGAACCACAGCACTGTGCTTGGGTATTTTAATGTTGGGGTAAAACAGACAGCTACAGCTGTTCGTTTTACCCCGAAATTAAAATGCTCATGCTGCTGTCATGCCGTGAATGCTTGTTATTTAACTTAACATGTACAGACCTTTTCTGACAACTGTTCAAAATTTTATTGAGTATGTTTTGTGATAATTTAAAAGTTAATGCATGCCGAAGCTGCTAATATCAAGTCCATATCGTTCTAAGGCAGTGCAGCGAATGCAGACCCCCCCCCCCAAAAGAAACCAAAACTATTTGATATCTTTCTTAAATTGTTAAGCCTTAGGAAACAAACTTTTACTATTTTTTATTTATTATTTTACTTCATGCAGCCTTGCATCTGGTGACATATATGACGCATAAACATCAGATTTGTGACATTCATGCAGGTGAAAATGTACCTGGTGCTCTTGTGTCTGTCCTGTGTCTGTACCACCGATCACACCAGCAGTCCTTGTTAGTTTTCAGTGCAGGATCTACGCATTGCTGGTGAGAAACCTCCACTTATCCAGTCTATGGCACAACCACAAACACCAGCAGCAAATATCAGAACTATGCCAAAACATTCAAGAAATACAAAAACTACAAGTGCTGAAATTAGCTGCCACTTGAGTGCAAAACACGTATGTGGACTATACATTAAAATGAATTTGAAAAACTTTTAAAAACACTATTTTAAATGCCCCCCACGCCACTCTTGCTGACTGATTTAACACTACTTCAGCCGAAACCAAAGTTGCACCCATAATCATTTATACAGTAGCGGCCTCAGGAATAAGGTGGATACAGGAGAAAAAACTATGAAATTAGAAAGGATTTGCTTTTCAATTTTGGTCTTGGTTTCAAAATTGCTTTACTCCAGTGAATAGGGAAGTAATCTCTTTTTATAGTTACATGGCCTCTTTACACAAGGGTAGAGATCATGAAAAAATAGCCAGATCTCTCAAAGATCTTTCCATGGGTGCCCACTGATCACCAAGATCTCTCAAAGATCTCTTAATGAGTGTCCCATGATCTCCACGGTCTCCTCAAAGTTTTGACTAAGTCCAGAGCACACAAAGATCTCCCAAACATTTACACAGAAACATTTTTTCCGAGGCTGTAGGACAGGGGTCTGCAACCTCTACTATGAAAAGAGCCATTTTAAGCAAATTTTGTCCCAGAAAAATCTGAATGGAGCCGCAAAATATATTCTTACTTTATATATATATACAGTATGTATATATACTGCTCAAAAAAAAATTAAAGGAACACTTTTTAATCTGAGTAAGCTGGACTAGCCTGCCACAATTTCTTCACTTTAAGTTTTGGAGTGTTTTCATTTCCATCAAAAGATGTGGCATCTTTTCATTCTTAACACATTATCCAGTCCATATCAGTGTAGATATCCAGCTTATTTTTTCCCATTAAAATCTGATGTGTTTTCAAAGTGTTCCTTTAATTTTTTTGAGCAGTGTATACAGTGGGGCAAAAAGGTATTTAGTCAGCCAGACACACACACACACACACACACACACACACACACACACACACATATACAGTATATATATATGTTTTTGCCCTGCTGTATATACAGTATATACAGTGGGGCAAAAAAGTATTTAGTCAGCCACCAATTGTGCAAGTTCTCCCACTTAAAAGATGAGAGAGGTCTTCAATTTTCATCATAGGTATACCTCAACTATGAGTGACAAAATGAGAAAAAAAAAATCCAGAAAATCACATTGTCTGATTTTTAAAGAATTTATTTGCAAATTATGGTGGAAAATAAGTATTTGGTCAATAACAAAAGTTCATCTCAATACTTTGTTATATACCCTTTGTTGGCAATGACAGAGGTCAAACGTTTTCTGTAAGTCTTCACAAGGTTTTCACACACTGTTGCTGGTATTTTGGCCCATTCCTCCATGCAGATCTCCTCTACAGCAGTGATGTTTTGGGGCTATCGCTGGGCAGCACGGACTTTCAACTCCCTCCAAAGATTTTCTATGGGGTTGAGATCTGGAGACTGGCTAGGCCACTCCAGGACCTTGAAATGCTTCTTACAAAGCCACTCCTTCATTGCCCGGGTGGTGTGTTTTGGATCACTGTCATGCTGAAAGACCCAGCCACGTTTCATCTTCAATGCCCTTGCTGATGGAAGGAGGTTTTCACTCAAAATCTCACGATACATGGCCCCATTCATTCTTTCCTTTACACGGATCAGTCGTCCTGGTCCCTTTGCAGCAAAACAGCCCCAAAGCATGATGTTTCCACCCCCATGCTTCACAGTAGGTATGGTGTTCTTTGGATGCAACTCAGCATTCTTTCTCCTCCAAAAACAACAAGTTGAGTTTTTACCAAAAAGTTCTATTTTGGTTTCATCTGACCATGTGACATTCTCCCAATCCTCTTCTGGATCATCCAAATGCTCTCTAGCAAACTTCAGATGGCCCTGGACATGTACTGGCTTAAGCAGGGGGACACGTCTGGCACTGCAGGATTTGAGTCCCTGGTGGTGTAGTGTGTTACTGATGGTAGCCTTTGTTACTTTGGTCCCAGCTCTCTGCAGGTCATTCACTAGGTCCCCCCGTGTGGTTCTGGGATTTTTGCTCACCGTTCTCGTGATCATTTTGACCCCACAGGGTGAGCTCTTGCGTGGAGCCCCAGATCGAGGGAGATTATCAGTGGTCTTGTATGTCTTCCATTTTCTAATAATTGCTCCCACAGTTGATTTCTTCACACCAAGCTGCTTACTTATTGCAAATTCAGTCTTCCCAGCCTGGTGCAGGTCTACAATTTTGTTTCTGGTGTCCTTTGACAGCTCTTTGGTCTTGGCCATAGTGGAGTTTGGAGTCTGACTGTTTGAGGTTGTGGACAGGTGTCTTTTATACTGATGAGTTCAAACAGGTGCCATTAATACAGGTAACGAGTGGGGGACAGAGGAGCCTCTTAAAGAAGAAGTTACAGGTCTGTGAGAGCCAGAAATCTTGCTTGTTTGTAGGTGACCAAATACTTATTTTCCGCCATAATTTGCAAATAAATTCTTTAAAAATCAGACAATGTGATTTTCTGGATTTTTTTTTTTTCTCATTTTGTCTCTCATAGTTGAGGTATAGCTATGATGAAAATTGGAGACCTCTCTCATCTTTTAAGTGGGAGAACTTGCACAATTGGTGGCTGACTAAATACTTTTTTGCCCCACTGTATATATATACAGCAGGGCAAAAACATATATATATGTGTGTGTGTGTGTGTGTGTGTGTGTGTGTGTATGTATGTATGTATGTACTGTATGTATGTGTGTGTGTGTGTATATATACTGTATATATATATATATATATATATATATATACAGTATATATATATATATATATATATATATATAGACGTGGACAAAATTGTTGGTACCCCTCTGTTAATGAAAGAAAAACCCACAATGGTCACAGAAATAACTTGAATCTGACAAAAGTGGTAATAAATAAAAATTCTATGAAAATTAACCAATGAAAATCAGACAATGCTTTTGAATTGTGGTTCAACAGAATTATTTTAAAAAACAAACTCATGAAACAGGCCTGGACAAAAATGATGGTACCCCTAGAAAAGATTGAAAATAATGTGACCATAGGGACATGTTCAACCAAGATGTGTCCTCTAATTAACATCACAGGTGTCTACAAACTTGTATGCAGTCAGTCGGCCTATTTAAAGGGTGACAAGTAGTCACTGTGCTGTTTGGTGACATGGTGTGTACCACACTAAACATGGACCAGAGGAAGAAAAGGAGAGAGTTGTCTTAGGAGATTAGAAAGAAAATTATAGACAAGCATGTTAAAGGTAAAGGCTGTAAGACCATCTCCAAGCAACTTGATGTTCCTGTGACTACAGTTGCACATATTTGTCACGACGGCCCTCACGGACCGTCACAAGACGCCTCAGTCACCAGAGAGTTTGCAGTGGTAATTTATTGAGGATAAGGCAGAACACTCACAGAACACATACAGTGGCTGGGTGACGTCTGAACCGGGGGACACCCGATGCGCCAGACGGACAACAGTGAGAGTAAGGTCTCAAAGGAACATACCTGAGAATAACAGGAGCACGACGGAACGTGGCTGAACATACAGAAGAGCATAGCAGGTGATCATAACAGGATATAACAGAGACTGCCGCGCTGGAGGACATTTAGCACCCGCTTATATCTCTGGCGGCTAATGACCCCAACGCGGCACAGCTGCTGCTAATGACAGCAGAGCAGCAGCTGACTTTGACAGCAGGGAGCTCCCCCGGGCGCCTTCACAATAAGAGCCCGAGGAGCTGGAAGGAACCCTCAGCTGCCAAAGCCAGGGAACAAAAGATATGAGACCCGAGTGTGGCCAGAACCAACACTCGGGTTATGACAGTACCTCCCCCTCAAGGCCGAGCTCTGAGCGGCCAGAGTAACACCCAAGCCCCCCCCCACCCCCCTAGGGTGGGTGGATGGGGTGCTGGCAGGAGGGAGAGAGACAAACAACCAACAAGGCTATAGAAAAAAACCCCATAATCCCTTAAACGTGGGTAACAACAAAACCACAGGCAATATATATAGGCAAACAACGAATTGACATAAGGTGGAGGGAAAGGACCACCAAACATTGGAACAAGACAGGAGTGAGCCACAAAAAACACAGATCAAACCCCCACCCCCCACCCCAACAGTCTCTCAGACAAACAGAAACCCCGGGAAGAGTGTAGTTCTGACCCAGAGGGGCGGAGGCAGAAAGTTCGGGGGGCCAACCGGCAACAGGAGGCCACAAAACAGGCAGGGGGAGAAAGAACAGTTCGGGCGGCCTACCCCGGTCCCATGCTCGGAAGCAGAGAATCTCAGGCGGCCGGACCAGGTCGCCACACAGGGAGTCCAAAATGTCGGGAGGCCGACCCAGAGAGCCAAATTGGCGAGACAGTCTTTCGGGCGGCCGACCCGCATCGCTAGCCCACCAGAACCGTTGAGTCAAAGTAGCCGGTGGTTCCGCTGAAAAGGGGAGAGATGAGGGAGAACCGGGCGAAGCAATCGGAACCCCAACGGCCCCAGGTGAACATGGGCAGCGCGCCTCAGGGAGACGAGGAGGATGACAATGGAGATGAGGGTGAAGAGGGGAATGAGTCTGCCCAGCATCCGGTGGCCGGGGACCTGCAGCTCCCTCACCGAATCCAGGACCTGCTGGTGCTGCACCCACGTCGGACCCCGATTGGGCCTCCGGAGCCGAACCCGCGACGGACCCCGACTGGGTCGGCGTGGCACCAAACTCGACCTCCAACCCCGAAACCGGAACCTCTGGCACAGCAGGCAAAAGCAGCCCCTCGCCGGCGACCCTGGGAGAAGGCTCGAAAGAGAGAGAAAACCCAGGATCAGGATCACCGGCAGCGCCAGAACCCGGTGAGATAAGCTCGGACGCAGCGGGCGGCTGCACCCGGCTCATCTCCCCTTGAGACAGGCAAAAATGCTCTAAGAGGTGAAAAAGAAAGACAAAGTAGAGCACTTGCCTGAGCTCGGGTTCTGACGCCGTCCAGGACTGCGAAGATCTGGGCTCAGATGTCAGGAGGTCGTCATCAGGCTCCCACTCAGCTGCGTCCGGCTCCGCAGCTGGCATGATGGTGCGTGCAGCCAAAGAGTCCTCCGGCACCGATGTCCACGCCGGTGGCCCGCATGGCGTGGTGGCAGGAGAATCTCGCCCTGCTGGACCGGACCGCTCCTCCGTGGAACCCCGGGGACGCTTCCTCACCAGCGATGGCTCCATGCTGCAGTCCGCTCTCCTCCTCCGCCCATGGCGTGGCTGCGGAACCGGAACCAGGCTCTCCAGAACCGCAGGTCCCCTCCTCATCCAGCGACGTTGGCCTGACGTCGAGGACCGCTCAGCGGAGGGAGACACAGAGGAAGCAGGGTTAATACTTTCATCCACAGCGGGTGGAGGGAGCTCGGGGGGCTGCATACCCCGAACTCCACCCCTAGGAGTCAGACAAGGCACAACAATGTCAAGAGGAGAGAAATTATCATGCACTCGCCTTTCCCCTAAGGGTAAGATGGTCTCCGCTGTGGGGGACATCATTCCTTCCTTTCCCCGCTGGATGGCGACAGAGGGCCCTCTGGGAAGACGAGATGAGGCCACTTGAGGCGGATCCGGGATGAAGCTCGCCGAAACGGAGCTCTCGTGACACACAGCAGCCAGGATAGGCGACGAGGAGGAGGGGGCGACAGCCGGGGTCAGTCGGGCATGGGGCGCTGACGGGACAGCGGGCGAGGGCCCGGGAGAAGACGAGGCTGCAGGGATTCCCCTCTGACGAGGCGCAGGAGTGACAGCTGTGTGGGGGGTTGAGCCCTTGCGGCGACCCGGAACAGCATCCAGACGGGGCTCTAGCCGAGGTTGGAAGCCGGAGTGACGACGGTTCCTTGTAGGGGGAGAGGCGAAGGTGAGGTCCGGAAATCGCTGTTCCTGCACAGAAACAGCGGCAAGCAAGTCGGCGAACTCAGGAAACTCACGCAGCGCCGGATTCCTCTCCACCAGTCTGACCGCCGCCACCACATGCTTCATACACGCTGGAGGATTTTTAGCGGAGCAAGCAGCAGCCACCCGGTCCCAGATCTCGTCTGCTGTCATCTGCAGCTTCTCTGGGGGAATCCCGAGTGACGACATGCCCGATGGGAAAAACCCTCCGGGTGGTGCGAACTCCCGGGCCGGAACAGAGGCAGGAGCGGGATCCCGAAGCGAGGGGCGACGTCTCCTCCGCTTCGGCTCCCTGCCAGGATTTCCCTCCAGCCCTCGGAGTCTCTCACGCTGGGTGGAGAGGTCATCTCTCCTCACGCTTACCTCTGGATGATCGGTGAAGCGGAGAAGAGAATCCAGAATCTCCTCGGCTAGGTCCAGGTGTCTACGAGCGTCGCTGGGAGCGTCCAACAGCGTAGCGGTGAAGATGGTGTAGTCGACCTCCTTCAGGAGCTCCGCTTGCTGCCTGCCAAGGCTCTGACAATGGCCCCTGGATGACGGCATACTCCCCGCTGCAGACACTCAGACAGGTAGGAATTAACAGTCCACTACTGCAAACTACACGGTGAATGGCGTCTCGAAACAACGCCTCCTCTCCGGGCGTTAGGCGGCAGTCTACTGTCACGACGGCCCTCACGGACCGTCACAAGACGCCTCAGTCACCAGAGAGTTTGCAGTGGTAATTTATTGAGGATAAGGCAGAACACTCACAGAACACATACAGTGGCTGGGTGACGTCTGAACCGGGGGACACCCGATGCGCCAGACGGACAACAGTGAGAGTAAGGTCTCAAAGGAACATACCTGAGAATAACAGGAGCACGACGGAACGTGGCTGAACATACAGAAGAGCATAGCAGGTGATCATAACAGGATATAACAGAGACTGCCGCGCTGGAGGACATTTAGCACCCGCTTATATCTCTGGCGGCTAATGACCCCAACGCGGCACAGCTGCTGCTAATGACAGCAGAGCAGCAGCTGACTTTGACAGCAGGGAGCTCCCCCGGGCGCCTTCACAATAAGAGCCCGAGGAGCTGGAAGGAACCCTCAGCTGCCAAAGCCAGGGAACAAAAGATATGAGACCCGAGTGTGGCCAGAACCAACACTCGGGTTATGACAATATTATTCAGAAATTTAAGATCCACGGGACTGTAGCCAACCTCCCTGGATGTGGCTGCAGGAGGAGACAGATAATACGAATGGTAACAAAAGAGCCCAGAACAGCCTCTAAACACATTCATGGTGAACTACAAGGTCAAGGTACATCAGTGTCAGATTGCACCATCCGTCGTTGTTTGAGCCAAAGTGGACTTCATGGGAGACGACCAAGGAGGACACCACTGTTGAAAACAAATCATAAAAAAGCCAGACTGGAATTTGCCAAACTGCATGTTGACAAGCCACAAAGCTTTTGGGAGAATGTCCTATGGACAGATGAGACAAAACTGGAACTTTTTGGCAAGGCACATCAGCTCTATGTTCACAGACGCAAAGATGAAGCATACCAAGAAAAGAACACTGTCCCTACTGTGAAACATGGAGGAGGTTCTGTTATGTTCTGGGGCTGCTTTGCGGCATCTAGCACAGGGTGTCTTGAATCTGTGCAGGGTACAATGAAATCTCAAGACTATCAAGGTATTCTAGAGAGAAATGTGCTGCCCAGTGTCAGACAGCTTGGTCTCAGTTGCAGGTCATGGGTCTTGCAACAGGATAATGACCCAAAACACACAGCTAAAAACATCCAAGAAGCCCTGATCTAAATCCTATTGAACATCTGTGGAAGGAGCTGAAACATGCCGTCTGGAGAAGGCACCCTTCAAACCTGAGACAACTGGAGCAGTTTGCTCATGAGGAGTGGGCCAAAATACCTGCTGAGAGGTGCAGAAGTCTCATTGACAGTTACAGAAATCGTTTGATTGCAGTGATTGCCTCAAAAGGTTGTGCAATAAAATATTAAGTTAAGGGTACCATCATTTTTGTCCAGGCCTGTTTCATGAGTTTGTTTTTTAAACTAATTCTGTTGAACCACAATTCAAAAGCATTGTCTGATTTTCCTTGGTTAATTTTCATAGAATTTTTATTTATTACCACTTTTGTCAGATTCAAGTTATTTCTGTGACCATTGTGGGTTTTTCTTTCATTAACAGAGGGGTACCAACAATTTTGTCCACGTCTGTATATGTCTGTTGTCTTAGAAATCAGCTTTTACTTCTATCTGTAACTTTTTTCCTCAAAAATTGCAAACTTTTTCTGAAAAAAAAAATTATGAAAAGCTGGATTTTTCTGATAAATGTATTATTTTTTCTTCAGATTTGTAAAATTTTCTTGCATTGTTTTTGGTTTGCTACTACTAATACTTGTGAATGTAAGACTTTTTCTCAAATTGCTTTTTTCTTCTAAACCAAGTATTGATGTCTTGTAGAAGTGTGTGGTCTTTCTCTCAAATTTGCATTTTTTTTCAGAAATTTATAATTTTTTCCTCATAAATGTGACTCTTTTCATTAGTTGTTTTTATTATAAATTTGTAACTCCTCATTAAATTTGTACTTTTTTCTGTTATACATTTTCAACTTTTTCTGTACACATTTGTCTATTGCAAATATTTTTTTAAATTCGATTTTCATGAATTCAATTTTCATTAATTCACAGCTTTTCCCCCTGAACTCTTTATTTTTTCATGTATATTTGCTGTTTGTTGCTATTATTCAGTGCGGTGCGGTGTTCAGACCAAGATGGAGAAATTACTCCTTCTTGGTCTGAACACCGCCACATGTCTCTGGATCCTGGATTTCCTGACTGAGAGACCTCAGTCTGTCCGGGTTGGAAATAACATCTCCAACTCTATCATGCTGAGCACCGGATCCCCTCAAGGCTGCGTACTCAGTCCACTGTTGTTTACACTTCTATCACATGACTGTGTATCCAGACACGAGGGGAACCAGATTATTAAGTTTGCAGATGACACCACGGTGGTGGGACTTATTCAGAGGGATGAGGAATCAATGCACAGGGAAGAAGTGAGAGACCTGGAGGGCTGGTGCAGGGAGAACAATCTGGTGCTCAACGTGGACAAAACGAAGGAGATGATTATCGACTTGCGGCGGTCACGGCCTGAACCATACCTGCCAACTACTCCGGTTTTTCCGTAATGGTTACGGCTTTATTAATCAAAATTACGGTTTTTCACTAAAAATTCAGTCAAAAATTTTAAATCGTAAAAAAAACACGAAAGCAATTCCAAACACGAGATCGCTAGGAATCGTATCTAAATTTACCTGAAGCGTTTGCTAAGCTAACGCTATCGCTATAGCTAACGCCATAGCTAAAGCCATAGCTAGTCGTAGCACCTAACACCGATAAAAAGAAGCGACTCCATCCCAGGTGATTGGGGCTCGCCGGAGGAACCAACCGAGGCAACAGTTGGACGGGAGCCGGATCGGAGCTCAACTACAGTGGCGGTGGGCAGCGGGACTCGGTGGAGGAGCTGCCGGTACCCCGGCTGGACAGGAGCTCAGTTGCAGCGGCGGTAAGCAGCGGGACTAGCAGCGGAGGGGGCTAGCTGAGGCCCAGCTGGATTCGAGGTCGGTCGGATCGGATACCGGCGACACCAGCAGAGATTGTTTTACTATCAACAGGTCAGTAAAAATGCCACCAAAGAAGGAGGAAATGGAAGAGATCAAAAAATCTCTGAACTAAGTTCAGAGATTTTATCTTCTTGGAACATAAGTCAATATTATACAGTAATAAGTGGCATTCAACTGTTTGTTTTATGTCATTTAAGCACAGTTCTGGTACTTAAAAATCATAAAAACCCAGGAGCTTCGGGGGGGCTTCGCCCCCCTTGCCCCCCCCCCCCCCACTGGGGCTCTGCCCCGGACCCCGCTGGGGGACTGCGTCCCCCAGACCCCCTGCTATATTTTAACATAATTTCCCCAACCTCAAATCACATCCCTGGGTAAAGAGTGACATACTTAGGCAGGCCAGAAAGTTACGGGGAACAGAAGTTTACCTAAATGAACATTTAACAAAAACTAATGCTGAAATAGCACGGCAAGCACGGATGCTGAAAAGACAAAATAAGATAGAGGCAGCATGGACAAGAAATTGTACAGTTTGGATCAAACTAAATGGAACACCTGAGGAAGCAAAAGAGTATAATAATCAGAGATCTTGCCAACTTAAATAAATATAGATGAACACTGATTAAGAAAATTAAGAGACTATGATAATCCATATCCACACACATGGCAAGTCTTTTCGTGAGGAATACTCCAAAGCATTTCCAGGAATTATTACTGCGGACTGTGAGTGCATATTCAGCCATGTGAACAAGAACAAAACTGAGTTCAGGTCCAGTCTGTCAACTAAAGTTCTGGGCAACCTCATGACCAGGAAAATGATGATGACAGCTTCGGGTAACAAGTGCCACAGTGTGTTCCGTTCAAAAGACCAACTGAAGAAAGCTAAGGGGTGCACCATGGAAAACAACAATGCTTGAGAGTTACCATAGAGTTTGTTCTTGATCTTTTCCATCAGCATATCTGCATTGACAATTTAAGGAAAATAGAAACATGATTGTTGAAGAAATATGAGGTTGTTAGCCACATTTTAACTTGATTTAATGCTAATATTTGTTTGACACTGCGGCCCCTGGACCCCGGCTAGCTACTAGGCTTTTCAGGTTTGAAAAGTTGGCAGGTATGCTGAACACGTCCCTCTCAGCATTGGCGGCCATTTAGTGGAGAGAGTGGAGAACATCAAGTTCCTCGGAGTGCAGATCTCGCAGGACCTGACTTGGAGCAAGAATTCCTTGGGGATCAGGAAGCAGGCCCAGCAGAGACTGCACTTCTTGATGAAACTCAAACAGGCCTCTCTCCCCATCTGCATCCTCAGGATCTTCTACAGAGGTGTGGTGGAGAGTGTTCTGACGTACTGCATTGCAACATGGTACTCCAGCTGCAGTATGTCAGACAAAAAAAGCCCTGCAGAGGATAGTTAAGGGAGCTGATAGGGTAATTGGAGTTTCCCTCCCCTCTGTCCAAGAACTTTTTCAGAACCGTTGCAGGAGCAGGGCACTGAACATTGTCAAGGACCGTTCTCACCCTCTGAATAAACACTTTGAACTTCTGCCATCTGGCAAACGATTCCGGAGCATCAGAGGCAGAACCACCAGACTGATTAACGGCTTCCTTCCACAAGCTGTTAGGATGCTGAACAGTTGATCCGGAATCTCTCATACTGTACATACTACTGCACCTATGGACATTATGTATATTATTTGTATACTATAGTTCTGGTTAGTTTTCAAGTATGTCTCAGGGAAGTGTGAATGGCTGTGTTGGGGTGGGGGGTGAGGGTGTGTGTGAGTGTGAGTGTGTCTTAAATTATGTTTTTTTTACTTATATGGATGCCGAGAGAAACGCAGTTTCATCTTGCCTGCACTACAGTTGTATGTACAGTGGGGCAAAAAAGTATTTAGTCAGCCACCAATTGTGCAAGTTCTCCCTCTTAAAAGATGAGAGAGGTCTCCAATTTTCATCATAGGTATACCTCAACTATGAGAGACAAAATGAGAAAAAAAAAATCCAGAAAATCACATTGAAGGATTTTTAATGAATTAATTGATAAATTCCTCGGTAAAATAAGTACTTGGTCACCTACAAACAAGCAAGATTTCTGGCTCTCACAGACCTGTAACTTCTTCTTTGAGAGGCTCCTCTGTCCTCCACTCGTTACCTGTATTAATGGCACCTGTTTGAAATTGTTATCAGTATAAAAGACACCTGTCCACAACCTCAAACAGTCAGACTCCAAACTCCACTATGGCCAAGACCAAAGAGCTGTCAAAGGACACCAGAAACAAAATTGTAGACCTGCACCAGGCTGGGAAGACTGAATCTGCAATAGGTAAGCAGCTTGGTGTGAAGAAATCAACTGTGGGAGCAATTATTAGAAAATGGAAGACATACAAGACCACTGATAATCTCCCTCAATCTGGGGCTCCACACAAGATCTCACCCCATGGGGTCAAAATGATCACGAGAACGGTGAGCAAAAATCCCAGAACCACACGGGGGGACCTAGTGAATGACCTGCAGAGAGCTGGGACCAAAGTAACAAAGGCTGCATCAGTAACACACTACGCCGCCAGGGACTCAAATCCTGCAGTGCCAGACATGTCCCCCTGCTTAAGCCAGTACATGTCCAGGCCCGTCTGAAGTTTGCTAGAGAGCATTTGGATGATCCAGAAGAGGATTGGGAGAATGTCATATGGTCAGATGAAACCAAAATAGAACTTTTTGATGAAAACTCAACTTGTCGTGTTTGGAGGAGAAAGAACACCATACCTACTGTGAAGCATGGGGGTGGAAACATCATACTTTGGGGCTGCTTTTCTGCAAAGGGACCAGGACGACTGATCCGTATAAAGGAAAGAATGAATGGGGCCATGTATCGTGAGATTTTGAGTGAAAACCTCCTTCCATCAGCAAGGGCACTGAAGATAAAACGTGGCTGGGTCTTTCAGCATGACAATGATCCCAAACACACCGCCTGGGCAACGAAGGAGTGGCTTCGTAAGAAGCATTTCAAGGTCCTGGAGTGGCCTAGCCAGTCTCCAGATCTCAACCGCATAGAAAATCTTTGGAGGGAGTTGAAAGTCCGTGTTGCCCAGTGACAGCCCCAAAACATCACTGCTCTAGAGGAGAGCTGCATGAAGGAATGGGCCAAAATACCAGCAACAGTGTGTGAAAACCTTGTGAAGACTTACAGAAAACGTTTGACCTCTGTCATTGCCAACAAAGGGTATATAACAAAGTATTGAGATGAACTTTTGGGATTGACCAAATACTTATTTTATCGAGGAATTTACCAATTAATTCATTAAAAATACTTCAATGTGATTTTCTGGATTTTTTTTTCTCATTTTGTCTCTCATAGTTGAGGTATACCTATGATGAAAATTGGAGACCTTTGTCATCTTTTAAGTGGGAGAACTTGCACAATTGGTGGCTGAGTAAATACTTTTTTGCCCCACTGTACAGCAATATGACACTAAAGACTGATTTGATTGATTTGATTTGATTTATATTTGTAATCTTTTCTGTGATAAATTTTTGATGGTTTTTGTTTTAGTTGTATGAAACTTTTTACCTGAAAATTTGTGACTTTCGCCACATAAATTAGAAGTTTCTGTAATGAAATTTTATCATAAATTTGAGACTTCATATAGATTTCAAATTTTCGTTTTCAAATTGTGACATTTTACTTGCAACTTTGCAACATTTCTATTGAAACGTTTCTATCTTTGTCATAAATTTGCAACTTTTTATGGTAAGTCTGCAGCATTTTTCTCCATAAATTTGTAAGATTTTTGTGATATTTTTGTCACTTTTTACATATAAATTTGTTAGGTTGTTTTCTGTGTTTTTGTCGAGCCAACAGGGAGCCAATGATTATGAGCAAAAGAGCCACATGTGGCTCTGGAGCCACAGGTTCCAGACCCCTGCTGTAGGAGAATGTTGAGAGACTGGGCCAATATTTTGATCTCTCAGTGGTCACCCAACAATCTCTGTGCATGTGTGAAGGGGCCCTTTGTGTTCACCATTGATTATCTGCTTGTTACAAGAAGGAAATCAACATATTCACAGCTAGTGTTTGAGGTGTAAAGTCAAAGTAACACAGAGATATACAGTAAAATATACAAACAAATCCTCTCCACTAACCTTTAGTGCTTTATTTTGACATTTAAAATAACACTCTGGCAAAAATCAAGTTTTTTTTCTGTTGTTAACATATCTGTAACATGTTTCTTGTGATTTACAAGACATATCAAGAGCAAAATTATTCCCAACTCCCAAGTATGTGTTTTTCTGGTGTGAATGTCTGCTTATTCTCCACCCCCAAGAAAAGGCAGATTTGGACATAGTGTTTCTAGCTACGTCAGTATTCCTGCTTAGCCTGATTGGTTACAACATTAACCAATCAGGCTAAGCACTGAGAACCCTACTTGAGTAGCTGAGGAGCAAGCAGCAGCTCAACTTTTTACAAGTTGGGAAAGATGGCAGATTATACGGGAGGTGGAGGGGCTGAAAAATTCATAGGCTGAAAAGTTCATAGTTTTCAAATTTTACCAAATGCGGTTTATTTTTTTTAACCGCAAGAAGGGATCCAAGCGCTGCAACACCAATGGAAGAAGTGTGTGGACCAAAGGGGAGACTATGTTGAAAAATAAACCACATTTGGTCAAATTTGACCACTATTAACTTTTCAGCCTATGAAATTTTCAGCCCCATGTACGTGTTCAGTTTTTGGCTGAGTGAGCAAGAAATCCTGTTAAATTACATGACTTACCCACAGACACGAAAATACGACAGCAATGATTAATTTTATTTGGAAAAACCTCAGTGTCCCTGCTAAAATACCAGGGAGGACATGGGTTTGCAGCCTGCATGCCAGGGGAGACGGTGTTTTATAATTCTGTGCTGTGGTGCAACGGTTGGCCAAGTATTGTCGTAGGTGAACCTGTGAAAGGATCATTCTTGGTGGAGCAGAGAGGCAGTTGCTGCCTGACTGGACGGCTTGCCTCGCTGGGAGTACTCGCCAGTGCGTCCCACCAGCCGCCTCGCCTCTCCCCGGAGGGAGCCGGGGTGAACACTACAAAGGAAGCCAGGGAGAACGAGCAAGCGCTCCTTGACTGCTACCTCTTCTCCCAAAGGAGCGGTTTCTGGTTACCCACTCACCGCGGACTGCCTTGCTGAGAGCCAGCTAGCAGTTTGCCTTGGAGCAGCTCAAAGCGAGGTGAGCTCCAAAAGAAGGGGGCTGGGGAGTGCCTTGGAGGCAAGCGGCTGGCGGGCGCACCGGACCGAGGCGAACTGCTCACTGGCCCCCAGCAAGGTGATCTGCGGTGAGTGGGTAACCAGAGACTGGCGGCGAGCCTTCCAGCCTCCATGCCAGGGGGGCAACGACTTTTCTGTGGGTTCAACTACGATGGTACGTCCTCAAGTTAGATTGCCTTCTTGGAGCCTTGTACAATGTCCTCGTCTTCTTCCAGCTACTGGTGGGCGGGAGTATGGGAGGAGTAATTAGAATATTCATAGATCTGTGCATACTTAAGTAGGTGAAAGACATAAAAGCTCTTTTCAAGCCATTCTAAGGCAGTGAAAGTTTTTTGTGTATAAAAAGCCACAATATACTATTTTGGGCAAAACATATTATGGGCCGCACGGTGGCGCAGTGGTTAGCACTGTGGCAGCACAGCTTACCCTCGGCCGGGGGATCACGGGGATTGTGACATCGTGGGTTCAATCCCTGCCCCCGGCCAACAGTGATCTGTGTGGAGTTTGCATGTTCTCCCCGTGTTGCATGGGTTTACTCCGAGATTTCTCCGGTTTCCTCCCACATGCCAAAAACATGCAGGTTAGGGATAAGGGGCGCTTGCGCACGCAGCGACCGGCAGCTGGTGGTTTGTCACCAGACTGCAAAACAAATCTACCTACGGGTACAAAATAAGTAATAAAAAAAAATAATATTAGTTTTTGAGGTGGTTTTAGAGCCACTGGAGTGGATCTTTAATTTTACAGACAGCAATAAAATAGCCCTTTTATTTTAATGTAGAAAATATTGTGTATACTGTTGATTAGATTTGTTAGGAAGTAAGTTTCCAAAAAAATCATACAATAAGGGAGTTAAGCAAACAAAAATCAGTCTGCAAGGAAGAACAGATTAAACAAAACAGGTGTAAAATCAACAGCATGAATGAGTGGACTGAAAAAGCCAGAAGAGCCAAGAGATTACAAAACAAACATTAACCACTAAAAACAACAACATCAAAAAATATATAAATCTCTCTGGGAGGCAAGTACCAGCAAACACACTTCAAGAACATGTTTAAGAAAAGCATCTGCACTCCAGGCTTAAGTATTGTTAATGTTGCCGATTGCCATCTGCCTGCCCCCTCAAGTACCTGCAGAGAAAACAGCTTAACAATCTAAAAACCAAACACAGGAACCAATGCACATTTCTGTGTAATGGAAACTATATCGCTGGTTCAGCATGGTGTTCACTCATGCTGAAATAACCAATAGTTATTGAATTAAAGGATTAGTTGTTCTCTGGTAAATTTGAAAATTAGCTGTGGAAGTCAGAAAACGTGCAAATCAGATATAAAGTGTAGCTTTTCAAATGTGACCATCTGATGCCTTGTTTTTGTTTTGTTTTTTGTCCTCTTTCAGGTGCTCCCTTTCGGGGTCAGCACAGCGTATCATCACCTTATATTGCGATGATACACATGTTGATTTGGCAAGGATTTTTATGCTTGATGCCCTTCCTGGCCATTGTAAAGCTTCTTTGAGTTTCTGTGAAAAAGCGTTATATAAATCTGATGCATCATTATTATTATTATTATTATTATTATCATTATCTTATATCACGATAATGCTATATATCACGATATACATTTTCTGCAAATTCTACAGGTTAGATAATCACAAAAAGGACCATCTCTTTTTTTTAACTTTTTTGTTACATGCACCTGTTTCCCTCATAATTTTGCAGTGTTGTTATAAAATAGTTTTTTAATGTGCATTTGAAATTTAATTGTGATAAATTTCAGGTTTTCTTCTAAATCATATCATATGAATAAAAAGTAAACATCAATAAGTTAAATATTTCCTGAGCCAGAGGAGAATAGAAAAAAGAAAAAAAAAAACCAACCCTAAAAACCACATATAAAAAATGAGAAAATTACCCATCGCTGCCATCTACAGATATAAACTAGAAAAGCACTCGGAGAGCGCAGACCTCCGCCAAGCGCCACAGTTCCCCCCATACAGTGTTTGTGTGTACGTTGTCAGATTCCTTGACCATGAAAACATCTGAGTAGCAATTGGATTCACAATGATAGGATTAGTGGTTCATTAGTAAAAGCATTACCTCCTTGGCAGAGGTAATAAACTGAAGTGTTGCTGTTGTGTCCATGTCCTGCATCTGCAAACTCCCAGGCTGGGGGTGTTGCAATTGAATGAATGAATGAATTAATCTTTATTTCGAATAGATTAAGAGTACAGGTTAAAAGAAAGTGAATAATATAACAAAGGGGGTAATAAAATCCAACAAGGTCAAATTAAACAATAGCTCCTCTGATTATACAATTCAGCATAAGTTATCCGAAATATGTGATGGCTGAATCCGCAGCTTATATTGGCCACCCATGTTCCATCCAAGAATTCAAAAGAAAAAACAAAAAGAAGTCATGACACAACTGCGTACAACCCACAGGCCAATGGGTTATGTGAGTGTTTTAGATCACTGAAAGCAGCACTGAGGGCTTCACTGACGGATGCCAATTAGGTAGACGGGTTGGCGTGGGTTTTATTCAAAATTCAAACGTTTATTTCAAACTCAGGGTTCATATTAAATGCAGAACTAAAAGGAGTAGAAAATAAATAAATAAAAGTATATACAGATCAGCAGACAGTCGGCGGTCTTGTAACAACAATAACATACAATATTGGACTCAGTATAAAATGGAACGCCACCACTTCCAAATGCTGGAGTGAAGTGTGAGTGACGAGTTGACAATTGCTGATATAAGATGATTGTTACATGGCAGCAACCTTCTCATCAAACTGTAAACATTGTTACGTATCAACTCGCCAAAAGACGGAATGTTCACAGACACAGACATCTTGCTTGCACTCGACCTTCGTGGTACATCTAATCTTTATCTTTATTGGGGTTGCGCTCCGCAGCCAAAGATGATTTGGAAACTTCCCCGGCAGAGGGCTTCTTTTTGCGGAGCTACTATGGCTGACCGGGGAAATTCTGCCAAATAATCCAGCGGCGGACAGCTGCCCGTCTGAGCTTTTGCAGCGTTGCGCAAACACAGGCACACAGCACGCTGCCGAGCAGCTCATTTTTGCGCAGCGCCTATGGCTGGCCGGGGAATTTCTGCCAAATAATCCGGCGGCGGACAGCTGCCCGTCTCAGCTTTTGCAGCGTCGCGCAAACACAGGCACGGTGGCGGGCCCTGCCCACCAGTGTTTTCCGCGTGCTTTTGTGCCTAAAACGTTGAAGAACGCGGAGTTTATGTTGGTCAGACACGACGACCAGCGCCCTCCATTGCGCCTGCGCACATGTTGAAAATAGCCGTATGTCACAGTGTTAAAGAATGCTTTAAAAAATTCCTGTATCCAGACGGTGATCCGGATCATCCCCAAAATTTAATCAGTTCTTCCTTGTACCATTTCCAACAACGCCTGAAAGTTTCATGGAAATCCGTCCAAGACTTTTTGAGTTATCTTGCTAACCAACAGACAAACAGACAGACAGACAGACAGACAGACAGACAAACCGACAAACACACAGACAAACCCCGGCAAAAACATTACCTCCTCCTGGCCTTTTCGGCCTGGCGGTGGTAATTAGCTGTTAGTTTAAATCAATAAATGGAGTTAAAGCCTGCAGCCTGCCATTCTGGCCTGATTTGACCTGTTTGCTTCTTAGTAAAAATATTTCAGATTGGCCATGATCTGAAAATCAAAGACACAAAAGGTAATGTAATAAAATACATGTGATGACTTTAACTTTATTCATTATCACTACTTGACTAATTAAAATGATTAGAAAGCAAATAAATTACATTAAGAGCCAACTTGCTCCGCCGACCAGTTTTAATTTATTTTGCATGTATGTGCCACCATCATACACTTTTGCAGCTTTAATAAAAAAAATTTCAGACAAAACTAAGAGACTCAGCAGTAATTTAAACCAAAGAAACAACTGTCTGATACACTATAATGTTTCCAGTTAGCACAACTTTGCATCCATCCATCCATCTTCTTCCGCTTAATCCTTTTCGGGTCGCGGGGGGGCTGGAGCCTATCCCAGCATCTTTGGGCGAGAGGCAGGGTACACTCTGGACAGATTGCCAGTCCATCGCAGGGCCAACACAGAGAGACAGACAACCATTCACTCTCATAGTCGTACCTAAGGACAATTTAGAATCCCCAGTTTTGAAACCGGAGAAATCCCAGAGTAAACCCACGCAGACACGGGGAGAACATGCAAACTCCACACAGATCACTGTTCGTCAGGGGCTGGGCTTGAACCCAGGATCCCCCAGCCAAGGGTGAGTTGCTGTGCTGCCGCAGTGCTAACCACTCCATCACCATGCTGTCCCACAACTTAGCATCATTTAGCATTTGCTGTTTTATAATTAGACATGGTGTTAATGTTATGTAGCTCCTATTAAAACAAGGTTAGTGGACTATTCTCTCTGATGCAGCACGATGGAAAACAGTCCCACATCCCTGGCAAACAGGAGTAGTGGCTATTTGACCAGACCAGTAGTCTGGAGTTAGCAACCACTGGAGAACCTAGTCACCCATCACACACCTGTTCCACTGCATGCACTGTGGGGGGCTGACAAGTAGTGGGTGAGGAGCTTTGTTCAAGAAATGGGAGTATCTTCTTCTTTCCGCTGCTCCCTTTAGGGGTCGCCACAGCAGATCATCTGTCTCCATCTCATCCTATCCCTTACATCTTCCTCTGTAACACCAACCCTCTCCATGTCCTCTTTCACTACACCCATGAATCTTCTCTGTGGTCTTCCTCTTTTCCTCCTGCATGGCAGCTCCATCTTCACCGTCCTTTGTCCACTATATCCACTATCCCTCCTCTCCACATGTCCAAACCATCTCAGCCTTGCCTCTCTTACTTTGTCTCCAAACTGCTCAACCTGAGCTCTCCCTCTGATATACTCATTTCTAATCCTGTCCTTCTTAGTCATTCCCATTGAAAAGCTTAGCATCTTCAACTCTGCCACCTCCAGCTCCATTTCCTGTCTTTTTGTCAGCACCACCATCTCCAAACCATACGTCATTGCGGGTCTATCGTCTTGTAAATCTTCCCTTTCACTCTTGCTGCTACCCTTCTGTCACAAATCACACCTGACACTCATCTCCACCCACTCCACCCTGCCTGCACTCTCTTCTTCACTGCTCTTGTACATTTTCCATTGCTTTGGATAGTTGACCCCAGGTATTTAAACTCATCTGCTTTCATCACCTCTACTTCTTCCATCTTCACCGTTACACCTGCCTCCCTCTCATTCAGAATCATGTATTCTGTCTTGCTTCTACTGACTTTCATTCCTTTTCTCTCCAGATTATACCTGCACAGGTTCTCTTCCACCTGCTTCCTACTCTCACTACAGATCACAGTGTTGTCTGCAAACATCATCATGATATAAATGATAGTATTCTATGACAACTGTGCTACAGTAGTAGCTTACCACTATCAATGTCTGTCTGGAGTGAATGAATAATAGACTCACTGTAAGTGCTTTGAGATGTCACTTGACTTGTAAAGCACCATATAAATCTAATCCATTATTATTATTATTATTATCGTCATCCGATATACAGTATATCGTCATATCGCACAGCCCTAGTCTTTGGTATGACCTAGCCAGGACTTGAACCCACAACCTCCTGGCTGTGGGGCAGATACTCTACTGCTAGACTACCACTCTGGTTGTACCATCCTTGTAATATTTTATATACAGCAATTTAAAAAAAAATATTTATTTAGCTATTTTTGCATAGGGATTGTTTTCAATGTGCTATGTACTATACAACTGAAATAGTTAATATTACTCACTGCTAGAAATGGAATAGAAACTGTATGCTGTACAAATGAACGCTTATTATGCTTATTATACTACATGCAATTAGGCATGCACTGTATTAGATTTTTTTGCTGATAACTGATATGCCAGTATTTTGAAAATAGCTCTTGTCGATGCTGATATTTGCCCATATTTTTCCCACCTAGTTGCGTCTCCTTTGTCTTAAAGTGATTTTTAACTGGCATATAAAGACACATTCCTCAAAGAAAATAAGACGACTACCTCAACTTAATATGAAAATGCATGTTTTCTGGGGTAACATTTTCCAAAGAACTATAAACTTCCTCCTTTTAAGGCTTGGAGGATGCTGTTCCTGTATTGACCAATGTCAAAAATAATAAGTTTGCCAGTGGCCAACTAATTATTTAATATTGTTTTGGTATTGGCTGATTGTTTTAGTATCAGCTAAGAAATATGTATTGCTTATAAGAAAACTGAACTGAAATACTGTAAAATGTTTCAGTCCTGGATGTCTCTGAATTTGCAGCTGTAGTCTACTGTTGTATGTTTCAGGGCAAAATCAATGCCACACAACTGGGATACACCAGAACAATATCATTCGTGCCGATATCTTATTTGTCCATAGCCGATATCAGTCAATAAGGTAAATACCTGTATCTGCCGATACTAATGTTAGGGTGATATATCGGTGCATCCTTGCATACAATTTCTATTCCACTTTACTCAGTTTTTCAAGACCATCATTTTGCAGGCTTTTTCTAAGGAAGGTTTACTGATTGGATTTTACATTTTGGGAATGTTTGTGGTGTTTTTACCTAGTCTTATCTAGTTTTATGTAGTTTCTGTTGTTTGGTTGTCTACTGTCATGCTGCTGTTACACTGTAATTTCCCAGTTTGGGATCAGTAAAGTACATCTATCTATCTATTTAGTCTTGAAACACTGATTTGGCCAATAATTATTGTCCTGTAAATAATAAACGTAAAACCTCCGATTGTCTTCCGGTTTAAAGATGTGAGAAGTGCAGCACTGTAAATTAGATACGTTTGAGTTCTGGACTGTTGGTCTGACGTAACAGTGTCAAAATCTCACCATTTGCTTTGGTAAAAAGTTAAAGGTCTTATCATTATTTTTGGACACAGTGTAGTCTGAGTTAATGATAGATTGGTCTATAATGAAGTCCCCGGGCTTGCTGCGCCATGTGAGCTGTCTGTGTCAGGTGACAGGTGAGGCTATGATCCTCTCTCTGCAGAAAGTCAGTGCAGAACTAAGAATCACCTATGATCCAAGCCAGTCTAATCCAGTCTGCTGTTTTTTCGTTTGGTTAGGGCACAGTGTCGAGTCAGAAAGCAGTGACTTACAAATACCTGCACAAACACACGAGGCACAGAGCATACACTTACACAGAAAAACACACAGACGTACAATGTGACGGCTCCAACGCTACCGTTATTCACAGCACCACTGAGTAAAGGTTCCTAAAACCCATGCGGTTCTACAAACTAAAGAGAAGGTGAAGACATTTTACAGAGAGGCTCACACTTCATACAATATTATACTGTTATGTCTCTGACAGGAGGGTCCTTCTTCCTTTAAATGGAATGATTTATACTCCTAGACATGGATTCAGATTTCAATTGTGAATGAAGCTATAGTTTCTGAAAGCTCATGATAAGGGCATTATTTTTTCTGTTGGTAGTAATATCTTGTGTTTATAATCAAAATGGCTCCAGAGGTCTGCATGGATGCATGTGCATGAGAAGTATTTCATACGGTTGAAGTTTAAAAAAAAAAAAGTCATTGTGAACCTGAATAAAATGGTTATCTTGGTAAACAAAATTATTACTACAAATAAAACATGATGCATTTTTGATATTTGGTTGAATTTCCTTTGTGAGACAGGAGTTTTAGGTTTGAAAGTAAGCTCACCATTTTTGGATATTTACTATTTCTATTAATAGTTTCTATGTAAACAGATGATTCTGCAAGGTTTTTAGGCTAATGCTCTGATGATGGTTGTAATTGAATGAAGGCTAACGATTGGGTTTAAAAGGTTAATTAGTGTTCTTTCTTCAGTTACTCATCAGTAGTAAAATTCCAGTAACTCGTGGACAGTACATCAGGAAATAGATTTTAGGGGCTGGATGTTTCTGCAGAACTTCACAAACAACGAATAAAATCATAGATCTTAGGCAACATAGTGCAACACCATATTTAAAGTAGTTTGAGAGCTTGTGTTGTGCCTCAAATGACTGACTTACATTGTTGATGCTTGGTAAAGTAAAAAAATAAAAATACATAAGAAGAACCAATTATATGATGCATTTTTATCTGAATGGTGAGATATGAGGGCAGTAGGGCAGTGGTTAGCACTGTGGCAGCACAGCAGGAAGGTCGTGGGTTCAATTCCACCCTTGGCCGCTGGCAACTTTTCTGTGTGGAGTTTGCATGTTCTCCCCATGTCTCCGTGGGTTTTCACCGGATATTCTGGTTTTCTCCCACAGGCCAAAGACATGCACGTTAGGTTAATTGGTATCAACTGGGGATAAATTGTCCTTAGGTATGAATGTGAGAGGGAAAGGTTGTCTGTCTCTCTGTGTTGGCCCTGCGATGGACTGGCGATCTGTCCAGGGTATACCCTGCCTCTCACCCAAAGATACTGAGATAGGCTCCCGCAACCCAAAAAGGATTAAGCGACTGAAGATGGATGGATGGATGGTGAGATATGGCCCACCACAGGGCCCACATGCTAAACTACTATCAAGTACCAGCAAATAACTCCTTCTAGAGTATAATAGAAAATTCAGTATTAGATGTTGCTTACAATATGTCATAGTCTGAAATTTTAACAAACTGTAAACCAATTTAGCAGCTGTAGGAGTAGATTATATACAAAATATTGACCCTGTGTTGTGGATCTTTTGTCGTCTTCTTGGAAATTGGGACAATTATTATTTGCAAGTATATGAGTCAAGCCATTTTTTTTTTTCAAAGAGGCAGCCTGTGCAGGGTATTAAAGCTTATCTCTTACGTGGTACCTTGAAATTATTGTGTTATTTTGAACCCAGCAACCTTGCTGAGGCTGCACAAATAAAGCTTTGAGATAAAATTATAACCCTCTGAAAAATTAGAAAAAAATTCAGTTATGAATCTTTAATAGAGAATGAATATGCTCTGCTAGAGGAAAAATGATCCTTAGGACCGTGTTTGCAGCGAGAAATAAGCAATTTGGCTGTGGCAGTGTTAGTTTCCGTACACATTTATACAATTACATAGTATCTTCAAGGCTTCCAGATGATCCACTTTTATTCCTGCTCATATTTTACAGATTTGTGTCGAGCTTAGAAACATTTGGAAAGCAGTGTAATGTTGCTATTTACTGAAGGCATTCTTTTCCCCTGAAAGACCGCAGTATATTGCATGTTTCACACCAGCCTGATGAAGGAGCTATTTATGAGGGTTTTGTTCCAAAGCGCATCAATATGTCACTTTGGAGAAGCGTAATTATTTGAGATATTCAGGATATAGGTGTAGTAAGTGGAGACAGTTTTAGCAGAGGTATGCATAAATGTAATTACTGTCTAAGTTATTTTGCCCTCCATTGAAGGCAGCGTGAACCTGGCTTGTTACGCCTGGCCTGGCTTGCATTGTCCTTGAGGGCAAATCACTGTTAGCATGCTAATGGTTCCACCTGTTTCTGCCATGCTACTAGCACAAGGGCAGAGGCAAGGAAACACTCAGGTGAACACAAGGTGTAAAATGCACACATACCTAGACTCGCGCAGACTTTCATATGTACGTACATACACACGTAGACAACCACACTTTCCTCGTATTGATTCATGCATGCCCCCTCGTCTTCCTGCACTGCTAATCCATCCCTACATGTTTACCCTGCTATTTTCACATCATTATAACTGCCATAGTCAATGTTAGAGAGAGTGTGTGTGTGTGTGTGTGTGTGTGTGTGTGTGTGTGTGTGTGTGTGTGTGTGTGTGTGTGTGTGTGTGTGAGGCCGACAGAATGAGGGAGAGAGTGAATGTGCAGGTGTGTGTGTGTGTGTGTGTGTTTGTTTGTTGCATGCTATTTGTCGGGGGGCTCCTGGGAGGAGAAGCAGCTATGAGGTAAGTGTTTGGGGTGAAAGGCTCTTGAATCCAAACCTACAGGTAGGAACATATATATTTGCACCTGCACCCACCCCCTCTACTCTCTGTGCCTACAAATGTGGGTGGGTTTGTATTTTGTTAGTTATCGTGTGTATTTTTTACAGTTGTGAAGAGCGTTTGTGCATATAGACGTTATACTGTATATGTACATTTGTGTAAACACACCTCAGTTATGGCTACCAGTGCAGCATGGTATCCACTGTGACGTTTGCGTGGACTTTGCATGCATGTCACCAAGGTAACCCTGGACAGGTGTGCATGTACCGTAAGTAGCCATGGTAACCAAAAGGCTAAGCATGCATGTTAATGAATGTTTGTCTCTCTCTCTTCTCACCTGGCCGCGACACCTTTCCAGAGCACAGCTACACTCCAGGTAGGTTGTTCTATCCATCTATCTATCTATCTATCTATCTATCTATCTATCTATCTATCTGTCTGTCTATCTATCATTTTGTTTAAACATCCCTTAATTATTTTAACATCGTCATTATTCAGCGTGAGTCTCGCCTTTTACATTCTTGGTCTTTATTACTCATTAAATCCTCTTATGTGGAAATACGGCAGTAATAGGGAGCCAGGGCCCAGAGTAGCCAGCATAGATATTCGTTGGTCTATGTAGGTATGCAGAGGTTGGATGCTGACTTCTGGTAAGTACTGCACCCCATGCACAATCATCTGTAGTGGCTCTTGCCTCAAGGTTACATACCGTAGACACAGTGTACTGTGTTCAACCTAGTTCACTGTTGTGTGCAAACATCTGTGTGCGTTCCCTTTTTGTGCGTGGGATCGGTACCTAGGATAAGTAAGTGTCTCCAAAACAATTTTTTTTAATAGACATCTTGTATAAATTAGTTGACTCACAGAAACAGGCACCAACACAGAGAACTTTAACCTTCACCAGCATGTCACTGACAAACTTCTGTATTCTAAATAAAGCACACACATCCACATGCTCACACGCCCCATGATCCTTTGCTGTGCTGACTGTGCTCTTGTCTTCCTTTAAGGTCTGGCACACCTGATGATTGGCGACCAAGGTATGGCCTCCTCTTACCTCACTTCCTGTTGTCCTCTGCTATACCACCATCCTCCCCCTCCTACACTCCCCCCACGCTATAAACTCTTATGAAATTCCTTGCATCCCTTTCCCATCTCATCACCACTTGGTGCAGAAGGAAGTTGTCTCTCTAGGCACTGAAATAAGGTCAGTTTTCCTCTGTAACTGAGCCATTTAAACAGCCTTATGGTGGTCAAAAACTTAAACATGAAATTTTAGATTTGTTTTTTGTAAGCAGAGATGTACCTGAGAGCAACTTCTCCTGGGAGAATGTGGGGAGGGAATAATGGGGAGGTGCTGCTGGGCTGGGCTAAAATGGCCAGGCTCTGGGTCACGGAAGTGGATCTAAGGGCCGTCTGACCAGCTGACGCCATGGATGGTTTGATTTGGTCTTTACTCTTCCACCTTATTTCATCTCATCTGTATGTAAATGTTTGAAAGAAATTATGTGAGAGAGAGAGAGAGAGAGAGAGAGAGAGAGAGAGAGTGTGTGTGTGTGTGTGTGCACAATGTACACATACATGTGCATGTGTGCTTTGACATCAGAGTTTTCAAACAGTGACTGGCAGTTTTCACAAAAATCCTCACCCACACTCCTTCATGGCTTTTCATCTGCTTCCAGCATGTCTCACTCGGTCGCTGCTGGAGCTCACATGGGCTCCCGTTCATAACGCTGGCGAGCGCATGTGATTCTGAACAGATGTTCTGCTGGTTATGAAAGTAATGCTTTTACACCTTACCCCCCCCCCCCCCTTAGTTGTTTGATTTTTTTTTAAACACCCCAAAACAAGTGCCACTGGTATGCTTGACAGTTGTTCGCTGAAGATGGAAACTCACAATGCCACCTCTCTTTTCTTGCCCTCTTTCTCCTTTTTTTTTCTTTCTTTGCTCCCGCCCTCTTTCACTCTGTGTGGGACACCTCCCTCTGTGATTTTAGGAAAGCTCAGAGGTACTCCATTGATCTTCTATAATGAGCTGTTCTGGTTTTGAAGTTGAATGTATAGGCTGGCTCTTGTACATATGGATGTATGGTAATGCAGGCCTTTAGAGCTATTCAGCTTCAAATTCTTATGTGGGGTTGCCATTAAATTGGGAATGTTTCATTTTTAGTAAGGTAAGCTGTTTATGCATGTGAGTGAGAAGGGTGCCCATCCTTAAAGCGTGTCGGCATGTGTGTGAATGAATAGAAGCTCAAGCCTACCATGCTTTTGAAAATCTGAAGGTAGGTGCCGCTCGATTGGCCTGGCTCTGCATGATGCTGATGAATACACTGATTGGCCCACATGAAGACGGGCCCGACCGTGACAGGCTGATCTGCGTCTATTGTGCCCTTTGATTGGATGAGAGACGGCATGATGACGGCTGTCTCCCGTTGTGACAGGGCTGCTGTGTGTTTGGTGAAATGTGCCATTTAATGAAATGTTCATCCAAGGTAGTCGATAGAAATATCTTGAAAGGGATTGAATGATGTCTCCAAACATCTATCACGTCAGACATCTCTATTATAACAAGTATATTTCTATCTGAGTTTTTTTTCTTTGCTGTTTTTGATTGTTAAACAAACTCTGATTGCTGATGTTTCTGCCTCAAAATGTCTGCTATGAATCATCCAGGTGGCAGTGAAAATTTAATTGCTTCATCTGGCTTATGCTCGGCATTTTAAATCACCTACTTAAGCGCTGACATGTATTAACATATGTTTCCTGCATTATTACACAATGTATTCAGTGCATTTGTGTATAGTGGATGCCCTCACTATTACGGATGTTTGGATTGTGATAGGCTAAAAGTAAAACTCTTTCTTTTATTTAAAAAAAACCTTTGAAGTGTCTTTCAAGTACTGTACACATGAAAAGGCTGTGCGTGTTTGTGTGAGTGTGTTTTCGCTCTGCATACTGAGATGTAAAGGCTGTCAAATGGTGCAGACGAAGCCTAGCTTAGGTTAGCTCAGCATAAAGAGGCTTTTTGAGGAGCCTGCAAAGCTGAAATGAGTTTCTTTGAGGGGGTGGATAGGGTGTGTGTGGGGGGGGGGGGTGTCTTAGAAAGATATATACCATATGTGTGTGTATGTGCATGGGGTGGGGGTGAAATTGAGAAAAAGAGACTGCCTGTGAGAGAAGAGCTAAAGAAATGAATGATAGAGCAAGTAGAGGGGGAACGAGGAAGCGTGCGAGAGATAAAGTGAGCCGTCTTTTCTCCTGTGATGTAGAGCAACTGGCTGTATCTCCAAAGGCACAGCGGTGCTCCCGTCTGCCCTCCCAGTCCAGTCATTCTCCGAGGGACATCAGCCCTGATGGGGAGCACTGGACCTTTCCCCTCCTCCATAAAACACAGTTATCATTCTCTCTGGAAATGATACCCACAGATCACTAATCACTACGAGTGGGTGAAAATGCACGAATTGTGGCGGGAAGAAAGAAAAGATGGAGCCAAATTGGATTTTCATAAGTATCGGGCAGCCAAAGGAAGAGAGGGGAAATGGATTTTTTTTTTTTTTTCATGAAAAGTATTGAGCAGCAATAATCTGGATGGAAAATGTGCTTAAAGCCAAGTAGCAGATTTTGCCCTTTTCTGTTCTCTGTGTCTGGCCAAGAATAGACTGTGAAGGGTTCTGGGTGAATGAATGACTGTAGATCCCGAATAGCATCGGCAAGTGGCTCTTGGACATAATTGGCAGCAATGCTTGTGTACGATATTTATTTTTTCTTTTAAGCTTTGAAGCAGGTTGTCCAGTTAATAACGGTTGTTTGTCCACATGTGCAAGTGTTCTCGAAATCAATCCAACAATCTATGCACAACGTAGACAAGTGGTCAGTGGTTGATGTGACCTTTAGAGACGTGCGTACGTGAACGGACAGACAAACAGACACACACTCACACATAATAACCTTTAGAAAGTGCCCGCTGAGTAGGTGAGTGAGCGTGTTGTTTGGTGTAAATATGCATGAGTAAGGTTGCCTGCACATATTCTTCACGGTCAGTGGACGAAGGCAGAAGAGGGAGCGAGGTGCGTTAGTATGTTAATGTGTGTGTGTGTGTTTTTCTGTGAGTGCATGAGTGCGTGTTCAGGGGAGGTGGATTGTGAGTCATCACTTGTGACTCAAAGCGTCGGCAATCAAAGTGGCTCATTTTAACACATTGTCTTATGGCAAAAACACACAGATGGACACACACTCTTGTCAGGCACTGGCTACACAAACACACATGTCCGGTATCACACTATTTGGATTTCAGTGTAAATTTTTCTCATTATTTTTTTACCCCCCGCCCCCTTTTGTTCGCTCCTCTCACAAACACAAGCACACACAGAAGCACATATGCAACAACACAGTAGAGGAGTTTCGTGCTGACTCCACCATATGTGGGGTTGGGAGTGGTAGCAGATGCCAAGACAAGAGAAACCAGTCAGTACCAGCAAAGTACAGCGTGTTTCCTCCTCCTTAGTCATCACCATCTCACATTCCTAATAATAAATTGCACAAAGACCAATAAATTTTTGTCAAATTAAATACACTTCCAGTAAAATTAATGAAGATGGGCCGATCCAATATTTAGTGTTGGTATCGGGTTTGATTCAAGCAAAATGACTGGATTGGTATCGGGGAGCAATAAATAAATAAAAAACCAATCCGTTAAAACATAAAATAAGCTAATAAAAGCCTTGTAAAACTGCCCGACATTCTGTAAAAATCTCTCACTCCCTCTGCAGCCGGGGAGCCTGAGATACAGGCTCTGGTCTGTGATCAGAGATGTAATGTTAGAGACTAGAGATGTTAATGATTAATTGACTTTCGATTAATTGTCGATAAGAATTTAGTTGACTAAATTAAATTAGTTATCAATTAATTGAAAATGGTGGCATTCTTCTTAACAGTTTATTTTCATTAAATCAGAATCGGAATGAGATTTATTGCCATTGTTCATGTAGTACACAAACTAGGAATTTGTCTCGGTGCAATGCTGCAACATTAAACATGGAGTAGCACTAAAGATAAAAAACTATGCATGCAATAAAAGGTAGAATATGAATAAGTAATACTAATCTATGCAATTTTTAAATATATTAACAAGCAGTAGATATTGTGGAGTTCCACATAGTGCAGTCGATAGTGCAAAAAGAAAACAGTGATAATTGTCATGAAATGTAGTGGCATGGCCAATCCTGGCGAGAGTGGTATTGCCTAATGTCTACCACACCTGACGTACTTCACTCAAGAAAATGAAGCAGTCTAAACGGAGTGCCGTATGGGATCATATTAAACTGATAAAAGCTAACAATGAAGCTAAATGTACACTATGTGGTTCTATGTTGAAATACAGTGCATCCGGAAAGTATTCACAGCGCTTTTTTTTTTTTTTTTTTTTTTTTTTTTTTTGTTACTTATTTGTACCCGTAGGTAGATTTGGTTTGCAGTCTGGTGACAAGCCACCGGCTGCTGGTCGCTGCGTGCGCGAGCGCCCTAAACCTACATGTTTTTGGTATGCGGGAGGAAACCGGAGAAATCCCGGAGTAAACCCGCGCAGCACGGGGAGAACATGCAAACTCCACACAGCTCACTGTTGGTCGGGGGCTGGGATCGAACCCACGATCTCATGATCCCCGCGATCCCCCGGCCGAGGGTAAAACTGTGCTGCTACAGTGCTAGACCACTGCGCCACCGTGCAGCCCAGCGCTTCACCTCTTCCACATTTTGTTGTTACAACCTTATTCCAAAATGGAATAAATTCATTTTTTCCTTAAAATTTTACACACAACACTCCACAGTGACATCGTGAAAAAAAAATTTTTTTCCTGAGATTTTTGCAAATTTATTAAAAATAAAAAACTAAGAACTCACATGTACATAAGTATTCACAGCCTTTGTTCAATACTTTGTTGATGCACCTTTGGCAGAAATTACAGCCTCAAGTCTTTTTGAATATGATGCCACAAGCTTGGCACACCTATGTTTGGGCAGTTTGGCCCATTCCTCTTTGCAGCACCTCTCAAGCTCCATCAGGTTGGATGGGAAGTGTCGGTGCACAGCCATTTTCAGATTTCTCCAGAGATGTTCAATTGGATTCAAGTCTTGGCTCTGGCTGGGCCACTCAAGGACATTCACAGAGTTGTCCTGAAGCCAGCCCTTTGATATCTTGGCTGTGTGCTAAGGGTCGTTGTCCTGCTGAAAGATGAACCGTCACCCCAGTCTGAGGCCATGAGTAATCTGGAGCAGGTTTTCATTCAGGATGTCTCTGTACATTGCTGCATTCATTGTTGCATTCATCTTTCCGTCTGTCATGACTAGTCTCTCAGTTCCTGCTGCTGAAAAACATCCCCACAGCATGATGCTGCTACCACCTTGCTTTACTGTAGGGATGGTATTGGCCTGGTGATGAGCGGTGCCTGGTTTCCTCCAAACATGACACCTGGCATTCATGCCAAAGAGTTCAATCTTTGTCTCATCAGATCAGAGAATTTTGTTTCTCATGGTCTGAGAGTCTTTAAGGTGCGTTTTGGCAAACTCCAGGCAGGTTGCCATATGCCTTTTACTAAGGAGTGGCTTTTGTCTGGCCACTCTACCATCCAGGCCTGATTGGTGGATTGCTGCAGAGATGGTTGTCCTTCTGGAAGGCTCCCATCTCTCCACAGAGGAATGCTAGAGCTCTGACAGAGTGATCATTGGGTTCTTGGTTACCTTGCTGACTAAGGCCCTTCTCCCCCGATTGCTCAGTTTAGACGGCTGGCCATCTTTAGGAAGAGCCCTGGTGGTTCCGAACTTCTTCCATTTACGAATGATGGAGGCCACTGTGCTCACTGGGACCTTCAAAGCAGCAGACATTTTTCTGTACCCTTCCCCAGATTTGTGCCTCGAAACAATCCTGTCTCAGAGGTCTACAGACAATTCCTTTGACTTCATGCTTGGTTTGTGCTCTGACATTCACTGTCAACTGTGGGACCTTATATAGATTCCACTTCAATTCAATTCAACTTTATTTATACAGCACCATTTCACAACAATAGTCATCTCATAGCACTTTCAACTATAGGGGAAACCCCCACAATTGCAGAAAGACCCCAGCAATCAGGCGATCCCCTGTGAACAAGCACTTGGTGACTCCAAGAGAGTCACCAAGTGACCAAGGACTGGAGAGTTTTTCCTCTCCAGTCCTTGGTGACTGGAGAGGAAAAACTCTCTTTTAGCAGGAAGAAACCTCCAGCAGAACCAGGCTTAGGGAGGGGCAGTCATCTGCTGCGACTGGCTGGGGGGGGGGGGGGGGGGGGGGGGGGGGATAGAGAAGAAGAGAAAAGAACAGACATGTAGAGAGCAGACAGCACTACGACGGGGACTCAGTCTATGGGAGAGAACAAACAGATGTTAATGACCAACAAAAATATTTCATTGAGAGTGAAGAAAGGAGTGAAGCCCAGTGCATTGTTGGAGGTCTCCCAGCTGTCTAAACCTATTAGCAACATAACTAATGGAGGGTTCAGGGACACATGATCCCTCCCTAATTATAGGCTATATCAAAAAGGAAGGTTTTAACCCTATTCTTAAAAACAGAGATTGAGTCTGACTCCCGAATCCATATTGGCAGCTGGTTCCACAGGAGAGGAGCTTGATAACTGAAGGCTTTGCCTCCCATTGTACTTTTGGAGATTCTAGGTATTACAAATAATCCTGCATTTTGGGAGCGTAATGTTCTGTTAGGATAATAGGGTAGTATCATATCTTTTAAATAAAAAGGGGGCTGATTATTTAGAGCTTTGTAAGTGAGAAGAAGGATTTTAAACTTAATTCTAAACGCTATGGGAAGCCAGTGGAGGTAGGCCAGAACCGGAGAGATATGATCTCTCTTTCTAGTACCTGTTAAAACTCTTGCTGCAGCATTATGGATCAGCTGAAGACTTTTAAAGATGTTTTAGGGCAACCTGATAATAAAGAGTTGCAATAATCTAATCTAGAGCTAGCAAAAGCGTGGATTCGTTTCTCAGCATCGCTCTGAGACAAGATGCTCCTAATCTTGTCATGTACGCCCCTCCGGGGCGAATAAACAAGCTCAGGCACTTAACCACAGTGAGGCAATTTATTGATGAAAGCATAATAGTCCAACATAAACTGTGCAGGCAAATCCAAGGACAGACAAGAACAAACTTACACTGAGGGGCTGCAGAGCAGTGAGGGCTGTGGAGAGAACGGAGGGGGAAGGCAGACCGTGGAACTAAGTCTAACCCGAACAATGGCGTGGCTGCGACAAATGCCAGCTGAACAGACAGTATAAATACTGAGTGAAATAATGACACAAATGAGTACAGGTGTGCGCTGAGCTGCAGGTGAGCAGATTGCAAGCTGTTTGCAGCAGAGGCAGGCTGTGAGCAGCCAGTGGGGAGTGCCTGAAGAGAGAGAGGGGCAAAACAAGAACACAGATAAACCTAGACATATGAGCAGACAAAAACAGGGAAACAAAATACAACAGTAACCTGTGTCCGGGGTCTGGGATGATACTGGACCCCAGACACATGACAGAGCCCTCCCCCCAAGGGGTGGATTTCAGACACCCCCCATTAACATCAGAAAAAAGAATCCCCCCCCCCCCAAAAGGAGAACAACAAACATCACCCAGGGAGGAAGGTGGAGGAAAAACGGCTTGGAGGGAAAAAATAATCAGCTCAACACAACACTTGTGCCCTGGCAAACCCCTAAGCCCCCACAGTCCCAGGGCTTCAGGGTTTGGATGGCCGGCCAAAGTCCCAGACCCAGCAGATGGCCCGCAGACTATAGTCAGGCGGCCTGCCGGAGAATATGGGCCACCCAACCCAGAGACCAGTCTTTCGGGTGGCCGGCCAGCGTTGTTGAGCCACCAGGACCAGAAGGGTGAACAAGGAGGCGGCCTCCCCACCGAGAGGCTCAAGGGCAGGAAGCTGGACTGGAGGAGGGGCCCTCCAATGGTGTCTGGTGGCGGAGGACTGTGGACCACGACGGCACCCGGCAGAGGAGGAAGAGACATTTCACAGGCCTCCGGAAGAGTAGAGAAGACCCCGGTGTTCTCAGGCTAGCCAGCAGCACCCTCGGTGGTCCCAGCCTGGGACATGGCTGCACCCTCGGTGGTCCCGGCCTGGAACACAACTTCACCCGCGGCTGTCCTGGCCTGGAATATGGCTGCATCCACGGTGGTCCCAGCCTGGGACACGGCTCCACCCACGGCAGCCCTGGCTTGGGACACGGCTGCACCCGTGGCGGCTCCGGGCTGAGACACAGCTGCATCCGTGGTGGCTCCGGGCTGGGATATGGCTGCACCCGCGGTGGCTCCAAGCTGGAGCTCTGCAGCACTTGCAGCAACCCCGGGCTGGAGCTCTGCAGCACCCGTGGTGGGCCCGGGCTGGGCCAATGCTGCACCCATGGTGGACCTGGGCTGGGCCAACGCTGCACCCACAGTGGACCCGGACTGGGCCAATGCTGCACCCACGGTGGACCTGGGCTGGGCCAACGCTGCACCCACGGCAAACAGGCCGACCCACGAGAGCCCCCAACCACCAAGACCGTCACCCTCCAGAACTCTGGATGAGGATGACGGGGGTAGGTCCTCAATGGCTTTGGGTGGCGACACCGGAACCACAGAGACCTCAGGTTGTGCTGGATCATAGCCAGCGACCCTGGGAGAAGGCTCAAAAAACAGAGACAAAGAGACATAATCAGGGTCGCCGGGAGTGGCGGAGCCCGGCAAGGTGAGCTCGGGTGTGGCAAGAGCCAGGCAGGATCTCTCCAGGGCTGAATAGAGAAAAACAAAAGAGATCACTCACCTGAGCTCGAGCTCCACCACCGCCCAGGACTCCGTCGATCCGGCTGGAGGCGATGTTTCGGGCCCGGTTCCGTGGTGGTCTAGCGCTGGAGCTGCAGCCTCCGCAGCAGGCGTGATGGCCATCGCAGTCTTCACGGCCCCAGTCGGAGTGTTCCACACAGGAGGCTTCTCCAGGCTCACCATAAGCGCTGGAAAAGGATCCTCCCAGAACTCGGGCTCCTCCTTCGTCCAGCGGTCCTGGTCTGGGACCGGTGGACACTTTGGGAGAGACGGAGGAGACATGGGGAGGACTGGTGAGCTTAGATTGGCTGCAGCAGGTGGAGAAGTCTCTGGGGACTGCATACCCAGAGACTCCCTACCAGGGATCAGGCAAGAAATTTCATCAATATTTGAAGTAAAAAGGGAGGAAACTTGCCTGTTCTCCTGGTTAGCGATGTTCCCTGCTGCAGCTGGTGAAAAGTTGTCCTTCTCCGTGGCTTGGACGATTCTGGGCCCCCCTGAGGATCGTGGCGGAGCTGCCCCTCTGGCCACGGGAACGGGAGCTGCCGGTGAGGGAATCAAACGCCCCTTAACAGTCGGAGGATGCACCGAGGGTGGAGGCCTTGCAGCAGAAGGGAAAGAAGATTGGGCAGGCGGAACTGCTTACGAAGGAGTGGGGGAATGGGAGTCTGCTGCGGGAATAGCTGGGCTTGGTGTTGGGAGAGAGACTGTCAAGGAGGCAGGATTATCCCTCCAGAGATCCGGGACTCGACGCCGCCACCGCCGTTGAAATGGTGACGGGAACTCTGGAGCGGGAGGCAAAGCAGGAGGAGAGATAGCCGCAGGCTGTGGAGAGCGTCTCTGCTTCGGTTCTGCGAAGAGATCCCCCTCCTCAGGTCAGGAAAAGCCTGCTGAAGCTCGCGAGTACAGTTCCACATACTGCGGATAATCCCAGAGGCCCGGATGCACCTGCAGAATACCCACAGCACTGTCCAGACAGCTCCACTTCTCCCCGGGTCCATGGGCTTCGAGGGCCTCATCCATGAAGTCCTGGATGAAGCTCACTGCCCATTCCTCCTCTACAGTGGGATGCTCCACTGCTCATTCGCTTCTGCCGGTGTGGGAACATGCGCCGGGGATATTGTGCTCCAGGAACAGGTGAGTGAAAAAGATGTACAATAGGTGAAAAAATGCCTCACTGCAGAAGCTGAGCTTTTTCACGGTTGCAGCCAGCTGTCATGTACGCCCCTCCGGGGCGAATAAACAAGCTCAGGCACTTAACCACAGTGAGGTAATTTATTGGTGAAAGCATAACAGTCCAACATAAACTGTGCAGACAAATCCAAGGACAGACAAGAACAAACTTACACTGAGGGGCTACAGAGCAGAGAGGGCTCTGGAGAGAACGGAGGGGGAAGGCAGGCCATGGAACTAAGTCTAACCCGAACATTGGTGTGGCTGCGACAAATGCTAGGTGAACAGACAGGGTATAAATACTGAGTGGACTAATGACACAAATGAATACAGGTGTGAGCTGAGCTGCAGGTGAGCAGATTGCAAGCTATTCGCAGCAGAGGCAGGCTGTAAGCAGCCAGTGGGGAGTGTCTGGAGAGAGAGAGGGGCAAAACAGAAACACAGATAAACCTAGACATATGAGCAGACAAAAACAGGGAAACAAAATACAACAATAACGTGTGTCCGGGGCCTGGGATGACATTGGACCCCAAACACATGACAAATCTTGGCAATATTATGCAAATGATAGAAGGCAGTCTTTGAAACAAATTTAATATGTGAATTAAAAAACAGATCTTGATCAAAAATAACTCCAAGGTTCCTCACAGAACTATTAAGAGAAAGAGTAACCGCATCCAAACTGTTTGATTTGGAATGGTATTTCTAAGGTTTTTTGGACCAACTAGAATGACTTCAGTCTTATCTGAATCAGAATCAGAATCAGAATGAGATTTATTGCCATTGTTCATGTAGTACACAAACTAGGAATTTGTCTCGGTGCAATGCTGCAACATTAAACAGGGAGTAGCACTAAAGATAAAAATAAAAATCTATGCATGCAATAAAAGGTAGAATATGAATAAGTAATACTAATCTATGCAATTTTTAAATATATTAACAAGCAGCAGATATTGTGGAGTTCCACATAGTGCAGTCGGTAGTGCAAAAAGAAAACAGTGATAATTGTCATGAGTCCGGTTGAGCTGCTGTACGTAGTGCACGAAAGTCTAATAAGTCACTTAGTGTTCAGCAGTCTGATGGCAGAGGGGAAGAAGCTGTTCATGTAGCGGGAGGTTTTAGTCTGAATGGACCGAAGTCTTCTGCCTGAGGGGAGGGGGGCAAACAGTGCGTGTCCAGGGTGTGAAGGGTCGGCTATGATCCGACCTGCACGCCTCCGGGTCCTGGAGATGTACAGGTCCTGGAGGGATGGGAGCTTGCAGCCGATCACCTTCTCAGCAGCGCGCACAACGCGCTGCAGTCTTAGTCTGTCCCTGGCGGTGGCTCCTGCATACCACACGGTGATGGAGGTGGTGAGGATGGACTCGATGATGGCCGTGTAGAACTGCACCAACATCTTGGTGGGTAGCTTGAGCTTCCTCAGCTGCTGCAGGAAGAACATCCTCTGCTGGGCCTTTTTGATGAGGGAACTGATGGTCGGCTCCCACTTGAGGTCCCGGGTGATGGTGGTGCCCAGGAAGCGGAAGGAATCCGCAGTGGTGATGGGAGAGTCTGTGAGGGTAAGGGGGGGCAGAGGGGCTGTGACTTTTCTGAAGTCCACGATCATCTCCACTGTCTTCAAAGCGTTCAGCTGCAGGTTGTTATGGCTGCACCAGGACACCAGCTGGGCCACCTCTCTCCTGTAGACGAACTCGTCGCCGTTGGAGATGAACCCGATGAGGGTGGTGTCGTCCGCAAACTTGATCAGCTTGACAGACTGGTGGCTGGAGGTGCAGGAGTTGGTGTACAGGGAGAAGAGCAGGGGGGAAAGTACACAGCCCTGGGGTGATCCGGTGCTGATGCTAACAGAGTCTGAGACAGTCTTTCCCAGCTGCACATGCTGCCTCCAGTCCGTCAGGAAGTTGTGATCCACCTGCAGAGGGAGTCAGGCACGTTGAGCAGGGACAGCTTGTCCTGGAGCAGAGCGGGGCGGATGGTATTGAATGCAGAGCTGAAGTCCACAAACAGGATCCTGACATAGGTTCCCGGGGAGTCCAGGTGCTGCAGGATGGAGTGGAGGGCCAGGTTGACTGCGTCGTCCACAGACCTGTTGGCTCTGTAGGCAAACTGCAGCAGGTCCAGGAGGGGAGTGGTGATGGTCTTGAGGTGGGGCAGGACCAGGCGCTCAAAGGACTTCATGACTACAGAGGTGAGTGCTACAGGTCTGTAGTCGTTAAGTCCAGTGATCCGTGGCTTCTTGGGGACAGGGACGATGGTAGAGGTTTTGAGGCAGGCCGGCACGTGGCATGACTTCAGGGAGGTGTTAAAAATGTCTGTGAAGACAGGAGTCAGCTCCTCCGCACAGTGTCTCAGGGTGGAGGGAGACACGCCGTCCGGACCGGGGGCCTTGCGCGGGTTCAGTCTGGAGAACTGTCTGTGCACGTCCTGCTCACTGATGGCAAGGGCAGGGGGGAGGAGGGGGGGCGCCTTTGATGAAGTGGGGACCATGGAGGCAGTGGCGCTGGGGGGAGGGGGGGAGTTGGACACAGCTGACGAGGTGTTAAAACGGGCATAGTGTTGGGACAGTCTTTGACAAAGGGCTTTGTCTTCTTGTCCCTTAGAAGCCTGAGGCCGATAGTTGGTGATTTGCCTCAGTCCTCTCCACACAGAAGCAGAGTCGTTAGCAGTGAACTGTTGCTGGAGTCTCTCAGAATACACAGATTTAGCTCTCCTCAGCTCTCTGCTAAACCGGTATTTGACCTCCCTGTAGCAGTCCCGGTCTCCACTTTTCAACGCTACTTCCTTCTCCTTCCTGTTCTGTCTGAGCTTAGCTGTGAACCAGGGCTTGTCGTTGGAGTAACTCACCCTGGTGCGCGATGGAAGAATGCTCTCCTCACAAAAGTGGATATATGAGGTCACAGTGTCCGTGTACTCATCCAGATCATGCGTGGCTCCTTTAAACATGTCCCAGTCAGTTATTTCCAAGCACGTGCTCAGCTCCTCCATAGCTTCACTGGTCCATTTCCTCATCGTGCTCACAACAGGTTTTGTGAGCTTCAGTCTCTGTCTGTATGTGGGAATCAGGTGGACCATCACGTGATCAGATAGTCCAAGCGCAGCGCGGGGAACAGCGCGATACACGTCCTTAACTGTAGTGTAACAGTGATCCAGCGTGTTCTCTCCTCTGGTGGGGCATTTAATAAACTGTTTGTACCGGGGGAGTTCGGGACTGAGGTTGGTCTGGTTAAAGTCGCCAACCACAATAACCAGAGAGTCCGGGAAAGTCCGCTCCGCTTGCTGAATGTGATCTGCGAGCGCGCGCTGAGCCTCGCGCACGTCCGCGTCGGGCGGGACATAAACAGCGGCCAGGATGAATGAAGCAAACTCACGCGGGGAATAAAATGGCTTGCAGTTGATTAATAAATATTCCAGAGCGGGAGAACAGTGTTGGGAGATCACAGTTACATCGGAGCACCAGCTGCTGTTGATGTAGAAGCAGACTCCTCCGCCTGTGGTCTTGCCAGAGAGCCCCGTGTCGCGGTCTGCACGAAACAGCTGAAATCTCTCGAGGAGGAGCGCGCTGTCCGGTGTCTTTTGCTTGAGCCAGGTCTCAGTGAAGCAGAGGGCACACGAGGTGGAGAGGTCCTTAAATCGCATCAGCAGTCTCAGTTCATCTACCTTGTTATAAAGAGAATTGACGTTGGACAGAAAGATCCCAGGCAAAGCTGTGCGCGTGACTCTCCTGCGAAGCCGCACGAGGGCGCCCGCTCGTCTTCCTCTCTTTCGCCGTCTCACTTTTTGGGCTAAAAAGTGAACCAGATTGGCGGCAGGAGCCAAAAAAATTGGGAGTAGGTCCGTGGGAGTGAAAGTCCTGATATTTAGTAGCTCTTCACGGGTGTAAGAGCAGGCAGACACACAATTGACGAACAAAAACAAATAAAAAAAAGCGCAGTGAAGCACCATGGCGACCACTGTGGGCGCCATCTTGGATTGATCTGAATTTAATAGCAGGAAATTACAAGTCATCCAAGCTTTGATTTCCTTAAGACAGACTTGGCTAATTGATTACTGTCATCTGGCTTCATTGACAGGTATAATTGTGTGTCATCTGCATAACAATGAAAATGTATACAGTGCTTTCTAACAATGTTGCCTAGCGGAAGCATATATAAACTAAAAAGAATCGGGCCTAGCACAGATCCCTATGGAACTCAGTGACTGAGCTTTGAGTTGTAAGAAAACTCATTATTGACATGAACAAACTGGATCCTATCAGATAAATAAGATCTAAACCACTGCAACGAAGTTCCAGTAAGTCCAACATGGTGTTCTAATCTATCAATTAGAATATTATGATCGATAATATCCAAAGCTGCACTAATGTCTAAAAGGACAATTACAGAAACAAGTCCATTAGCAGATGCGATAAGGAGCTCATTAGTGACCTTCACTAAAGCTGTTTCAGTACTATGATGGATTCTAAATCCAGATTGAAACTCTTCAAATTAACCATTTCCCTGCAAGTGGTCAAATAATTTCGTAGCAACAACTCTTTCTAAGATTTTTGAAATGAAAGGCAGATTAGAGATTGGTCTATAGTTAGCTAAAACTCGTGGATCCAGCAATGGCTTTTTGAGTAAGGGTTTAATTACAGCAGTTATAAAAGCCTGCGGTACATGGCCTGATGTTAATGAAGAATTGATTATTTGAAGAATAGAGCTACCAATAAATGGGAAGACTTCTTTAAATAACCATGGTAGGAATACGGTCTAAAAGACAAGTTGAAGGCTTGGATGAGGAAATTATTTTATCTAACTCTAAAAGGTCAATTGGAGTAAACTCATCCAAACAGATATCAATTGAAGGAGTTGTAGTAGTTTAGAAAGCTTGGGATCAGTCCGCCAAGGTCTCCGCCTTTGACTGCCACCTAATCCACATAGCACCGGACTTCCATGATCCCTCCTGCAGGTGGTGAACCTACTGGAGGGCGGACCCATGTAACTCCTTCGGGCTGAGCCCGGCCGGGTCCCATGGGTGGAAACCCGGCCACCAGACGCTAGCCTTCGAGCCCCTCCCCCAGGCCTGGCTCCAGGGTGGGGCCCCGGTAACCCCATACCGGGCGGGGTACACTGAATCCTTGATATACAATTCATGAGAGTCTGTTGGATCGTTCTTAGTCTGGCCCTTCACCCAGGACCAGTTTGTCTTGGGAGACCCTATCAGAGGCAAATTGCCCCGGACAACATAGCTCCTGGGATCACTGGGGCACGCAAACCCCCCCACCACGATAAGGTGACGATCCATCAGCACCTCCAAGTCCGAGTCCATGGTCCTCAGCCGGAAAAAGGTGGATTGTCCTCTCCGGGTTGGGGACAGGCTCCTGCCCCAAGTGGAGGAGTTTAAGTATCTTGGGGTCTTGTTCACGAGTGAGGGGAAAATGGAGCGAGAGATCGACAGACGGATTGGAGCAGCATCTGCAGTGATGCGGACGTTTTACCGGTCTGTTGTGGTGAAGAGGGAGCTTAGTTCGAAAGCAAAGCTGTCAATTTACCAGTCAATCTACGTTCCTACTCTCACCTATGGTCACGAGCTTTGGGTAATGACCGAAAGAACGAGATCGCGGATACAAGCGGCTGAAATGAGCTTTCTCCGTCGGATTGCTGGACTCGCCCTCAGAGATAGGGTGAGGAGCTCAGTCATCCGGGAGAGGCTCAGAGTAGAACCGCTGCTCCTCCACATTGAAAGGAGTCAGTTGAGGTGGTATGGGCATCTGATTAGGATGCCTCCTGGACGCCTCCCACTTGAGGTGTTTCAGGCACGTCCCACTGGGAGGAGACCCCGGGGCAGACCCAGGACTCGGTGGAGAGACTATGTCTCCCAGCTAGTCTGGGAACGCCTTGGTATCCCCTCTGAAGAGCTGGAGCAGGTGGCTGGGGAGAGGGAAGTCTGGGCTTCTCTGCTTGAACTGCTGCCTCCGCGACCCGGCCCTCCGGAAAAGCGGTAGAAGATGGATGGATGGATGGATGGAGTTGTAGTAGTTACTGCATTTAAGTTAATGGTGGGGAGAATCTGATTTTATCTCTGATAAATGAAATTTTATTATTGAAAAAGTTCATAAAGTCCTGACTAGTGAGTTCTAAGGGAATGCTAGTATTGACAGAGTCCTGACTCTTATTCAGCCTGGCTACAGTGCTGAAAAGAAACCTGGGATTATTCTTGTTCTCTTCTATTAATGCAGAATAATAACTTGTTCTAGCTTTCCTAAGAGATTTTTTTATAAATTAGAAGATGACTTCTCCAAGCTAAATAGATTTCATCTAATTTAGTGGAGTGCCATTTTCTTTCTAAATGACGAGTCTTCTGTTTTAAGCTACGAGTTTCTGTGTTGAACCAAGGAGTTAGAAATCTCTGATTAGACTTTTTCTTTTTTTAAAGGAGCCACCATGTCTAAAGTCTGATGCAGAGAAGCTCTAACACTATCTACCATGCTATCAATTACAGAAGGAGCAAGCTCTCCATAGCTAATCTCCATTGTGTTGACACATGGCATAAAGGAAACAATCTGCTTAAATTTGGTAACAGCATCATCTGAGAGACATCTTCTGTAATGATATTTTTCTTTAGGAGCCAAATAGTCAGAAATAGTAAAATCAGAAGTTAACAGATATGGTCTGACAGTACAGGGTTATGAGGAGACACTACCAGATTTTCTATTTCTATGCCATATGTCAGAACAAGGTCCAACGTGTGGTGGAGATAATGGGCAGAATTTCCTTCTTTCTGAGAAAATCCCATTGAGTCTAATATTGAATTAAGTGCCATATTAAGGCAATCACTAGCTACATCTACATGTATATTAAAGTCCCCTACTATAATTATTCTATCTGATTTCAGAACTAAATCTGCTAAGAATTTAGCAAATTCGGATAAAAACTCTGAGTAGGCTGAGGGAGGACGATAAACTATGGCAAATAAAATTCATTTTAACCTAAAATTGCTAAAATGCCCAATACTGAGGACCAGGCCCTCAAAGGAATTATAACATGTCTTTTGTGTAAGACTGCAACTCTGTTTCCTGGTCCCATCTCTGAGTTGTCAAGGTTTTGGAAATTTGGATAAAAAAAGATGCCAGATTGTTAGATAAAAGAGACGCACCATCCAAAGTGGGATGGGCGCCGTCTCGTCTAATAAGACCAGGTTTTCCCCAAAATGAGTTCCAGTTGTCTATGTAGCCCACATTGTTTGCAGGACACCACGCAAGCAGCCAGTGGTTGAAGGATGACATGCGGCTAAACATGTCATCGCTGGTCAGGTTGGGGAGGGGCCCAGAGAATACTACAGAGGCAGACATTGTTTTGGCAAAGTTACACACTGATTCCACACTAAGTTTTGTGACTTCCAACTGCTGGAGTCGGATGTCATTAATGCCAGCATGGATAACAGTTGTGGAGTATTTACAATTACTTTTAGCCAGATTTTCAAATTTAACTCAATGTCGCCTGCTCTGGCCCCGGGAATGCATTTGACTATGGCCACTGGAGTCTCTAGGTTCATGCTTCTGACTATAGAGTCACCAGTGATCAGTTTTTTCCTCAGCGGGTGTGTCGCTGAGAGGGGAAAAGTGATTAGAAACATGAACAGGGTGGTGGTGAGCCAGGGGCTTGCGACTATGCTTCCTTCTCACCGTCATCCACCCATTCTCTCCTGGCTGCTCAGGAGAGGTGGAAGCCGGGGGACGGCTAGCAGGCTCTATGCTAGGGTGCTCCGCTGCAGCTAAGGGGAGTCCGTCATTAACTGGCGCTGATGGTGTTTCAGTGCAGCGGAGCCGGGGTAGGAGATAGTTGTGTGCCTTTCCATATCATGTCCAATCAACTGAATTTACCACAGGTGGACTCCAATTAAGCTGTAGAAACATCTCAAGGATGATCAATGGAAACAGGATGCACCTGAGCTCAATTTTGAGCTTCATGGCAAAGGCTGTGAATACTTATGTACATGTGATTTCTTAGTTTTTTATTTTTAATAAATTTGCAAAAATCTCAAAAAAAAACTTTTTTCACGTTGTCATTATGGGGTATTGTGTGTAGAATTTTGAGGAAAAAAATTAATTTAAATCCATTTTGGAATAAGGCTGTAACATAACAAAATGTGGAAAAAGTGAAGCGCTGTGAATACTTTCCGGATGCACTGTACAACAGCTCAGCCAGTTTGCTAAGTTACCACCTACAGAACTCACATTTAGTTGTGCTACAAGGAGCGACTAGTTCGGCTTCATCACAACTGACAGTTACCGCAGTCTTGGGGAGGCAAGTATGTAATGAGAAGAAGATGGAGGATTTGCAACATGATTGAAAAAGACATGATGCCAATAAGTACTGTTGAAGGAGAGGGCTTTCGGGAGCTGAGAAACTTTATGGAGCCAGGGTATAATATTCTATCTAGAGGAAAGATAACTACCCACTTGGAAGCAGGCTACAAGAAAAAAAAAAAGCTGACCTGAAAACACAGCTAGCCACTGAAAATGTGGCGCTGACAACGGATTGTTGGACTGCACTAACTACAGAAAGCTACATTACGGTCATTTGCCACTACATTGATAATGAGTGGAAGGTAAAATCAGCAGTTCTTCTCACAGAAAGCATGTCTGATTTTATGTAGTTTTTAACATTATGTCTAGATTTTTTTATTCAGAATTTATGTTGCTGAAGTTTAATATCAGCCAGTGCGCACATCTTTATGTTATGGTAGCCTTAATATTTATTTTTCTGAGTTAATTTTGTTGTTGTTCTTCTTCTTCTCTTTCGTATGACTCCCAAAGTCACTAAGCAAAGTCATGTAAGCTGTGGAGCCAGGTCACTGTCTCCGGGGTGGGGTTGGTGAGGTCCACATGGATACCCTCAGGTGGTCTGAGGTCAGGGCACTTTGATAGGGCATGATGTGCTCTTTGCTCTGGGTTGCCACAAATACAAGCTGGTGATGCGCGAAGGCCCCAATGATACATGCTGGTGTTGAAACGGCTTACTCCCGTTCGCAGGTGGTTGAGAATAACCCAATCTCTGCGGCCAAGCTAGGCACCTGGTGGTGGTTTTGTGCTTGGAGTGACGTTGAGCTGAGGTGGTTTTCTTGTCTCTTGCCACGTGAATCTCCAGCTTTCCAGAAGATTAAAGTTGGAAATTTCAGGGGAGACAGCATATCTATGAAAGGGTTTGCGAGAGTGAAACCTTTGAGCACCTAGATCTTGAGCAGCTTGGACACGATGATGTAAAAGATGCTTGTGATCTTCAGTGGCCTTCTTCTCAAGCATGTGTGTTTGGTGTTTTCTGCGAAGGGGAGGAGGAGCGATGCTAGATAAAACAGGCAGGTAATCCACAGGTGTGGCACGAAGGCAACCTGTGATTATTCTCATGGTCTAATTGAGTGTGGCATCCAGATTCTTGGTGTGAACACTCTTACTCCAGGTTGGAGAGGCATATTCTGCTGCGCTGTATACTCGTGCAAGTGCTCCAGTACGGAGCACTGTGCTTGTATAGGCTCCCCGTGAAGAACCAGCAAGGCGCCGCAAGAGATGTGGCCATCTGCATCAGCAAGGCACTGCCATCTGTTCGTGACCTCATGCTGAAGCGCTCTTGGGTTCTGTAGCAGGACAATGATCCAAAACACATCAGCAAGTCCACCTCTGAATGGCTTAAGAAAATTAAAATGAAGACTTTGGAGTGGCCTAGTCAAAGTCTTGACCTGAATCCAATTGAGATACTGTGGCATGGCCTTAAAAAGGCGGTCCACGCTCAAAAACTCTCCAGTGTGGCTGAATTATTCTGCAAAGATGAGTAGGCTAAAATTCCTCCACAGCTCTGTAAAAGACTCATTGCCAGTTATCACAAACACTTCATTGCAGTTGTTGCTGCTAAGGGTGGCCCAACCAGTTGTTAGGTTTAGGAGGCAGTCACTTTTTCACACATAGCCATGTAGGTTTGGATTTTTTTTCCCTTAATAATAAACACCTTCATTTAAAAACTGCATTTTGTGTTCACCTGTGTTATCTTTGTCTAATATTTAAATTTGTTTGATGATCTGAAACATTTAAGTGTAACAAACATACAGAAAAATGAGAAATCAGGAAGGGGGCAAACACTTTTTCACACCACTGTGTAGGCCATAATGTACCAAGGGAAATTCAGATTCTCAGGAAAAACGCTGCTTATCAGTTAATCGTTAATCGACTGATAAGGTGAATCAGTTAACAATTAATGAATTACTTGATAACTTGCATCCCTATTAGAGACAAGATGGTTGCTAATGACCAATTTTTAGGATTAAAAAATAGATGAAAAATGAAAAAAAAAAATCACAGCAAGCAAAAATAAAATATAAAATAACCTAAGAAAAAATTAATGAAATGGAAGACGTAGACAAATGGATCACTGACTTTATCTGTTCTGCATATTTAACTCTTCATAAAATTTTTCTAGACTGGCAGAATGAACCCTCTTACTATAGATAAGATCTTCTTTGGTTTGCTCCCAGTTGCACCAAATTTTGTCTTCTGGAGGATAAAAGCACTGAAATAACTTCAAACTAAAGGATTAAAGAGAAGTTTCAATCTCTGCGATTGCTGTGATGATAATGAGGTGATTTGTTAATTATTCGGGACGTTATTCAGTCCCTCCAGGATGTTGCGGGATGTTTGTGTGACTGTTGCAGGCCAAAAAGCCTGAATTTGTGGGAGCTTTTTTAAAAAGTTACGATAAAAGTTGCAATATTTTTAGTGTTTTTTGCACTAAAAGTTGTGGGAAGAATTCCAAATGCTTTTTTTCCTGTTTACTGCACTAAAAATTAGAATATCATGAAAAAGTTCAACATTTTTTGTCACTCGTTTCAGAAAGTGAAACCCATATATTATATAGATTCATTACACAGACAGTGATATATTTCAAGAGTTTATTTTAATTTTGATGATTATGGCTTACAGCCCATGAAAACCCAAATTCATTTTCTCAAAAAATTAGAATATTACATAAAATTAATTTTAAAAAATGTTTTTTTAATAGAAATGTTGGCCGACTGAAAAGTATGTCCATGTACACATTCAATACTTGGTCAGTGCTCCTTTTGGATTAATTACTGTGTCAGTGTGGCGTGGCATGGAGGGGATATGAAGGTCCAGGTTGCTTTGATAGTGACCTTCAGCTCGTCTGCATTGTTGGGTCTGGTGTCTCTCATCTTCCTCTTGACAATACTCCATAGATTCTCTATGGGGTTTAGGTCAGGAGAGTTTGCTGGCCAGTCAAACACAGTGATGCCATGGTCATTAAACCAGGTTTTGATACTTTTGGCAGTGTGTGTGTGGGGAAGGGGGGGGTGCCAAGTCCAACATGATAACGACCCCAAACACACCTCCAAGAAGACCACTGCCTTGCTAAAGAAACTGAGGGTAAAGGTGAAGGTAAAGCTTAATGGAGAAGTTGATTTCATTTTCCAGCAGGACTTGCCCCCCCCCCCCACACACACACACACACACTGCCAAAAGTATCAAAACCTGGTTTAATGACCATGGCATCACTGTGTTTGATTGGCCAGCAAACTCTCCTGACCTAAACCCCATAGAGAATCTATGGAGTATTGTCAAGAGGAAGATGAGAGACACCAGACCTAACAATGCAGACGAGCTGAAGGTCACTGTCAAAGCAACCTGGACCTTCATAACACCTCAGCAGTGCCACAGGCCGATCACCTCTATGCCACGCCACATTGATACAGTAATTAATCCAAAAGGAGCCCCGACCAAGTATTGAGTGTGTACATGGACATACTTTTCAGTCGGCCAACATTTCTATTAAAAAAATATTTCTTAAAATTAATTTTATGTAATATTCTAATTTTTTGAGAAACTGAATTTGGGGTTTTCATGGGCTGTAAACCATGATATCAAAATTAAAATAAATAAACACTTGAAATGTATCACTCTCTGTGTAATGACTCTATATAATATATGGATTTAACTTTATGTAATGAGTGACAAAACATATTGAACGTTTTCATGATATTCTAATTTTTTGAGATGTACCTGTATATAACAATACAAAAAAAGCACAGGATTGTCAAACATTTCTTATTACAGTGATTTGTAAATTAAGCAGAAACTTCAGCTACACAGAAAAACTCTTTTGTGCAACAGCGAATACAAACATTAACACAATATCCATTACAATAGCTAAATTGCACTGAATGCATGTTAAAGAGTAGAGATTTGGAAATTATTGGCAGCACCTTCATTTGAAAACTCCCTATGGTTCCCAACCACTCGGTATAGAGCAGAGAGGAAAAAATAAATTATTCTTTTGCACTGTATTGGCTATTGGAGTCTGTGTTTTTTTGAAAAATAAAAAAAAAAAAAATACAGAGAATATTCTCTCTCTTCCCATGCCTACCTGTCTGTCTGCTGCATGTCGGGCTTCACTCTCTCTCTCTCTCTCTCTCTCTCTCTCTCTCTCTCTCTCACACACACACACACACACACACACACCTTTTATTTACAGTGGGGGGGGGGGGTAAGTTTCCGCTCACACCAGAGATTAACAGTTTTAAAGCTCATTGACCAGATGTAGAAATGATTTTACCTCTAAATATGTATAAAATTTTCAAACACTTGCTGTAGTGTAGCGTGATGTTGGTGTGCTTACATTTTTTTGAAGTGTGCAATAAAGGCTTTTTCACAGTCAGTCTCCTCACGCGCGCTCCCGCGATGAGGTGCTTTTGGACAGGCGCATGTTTTTCAACTGAAACCCACGGTAAAGTAACTTTGCCACTTTACCATGGCAAAGTTACTGTTGCCATGGTAACAGTAACTTTGTACGGGCATGCAGAAATGCTTGCTTCCACTTGCTTTCTAGGGGCATGCAGAAATATTTGCTTATACTTGGTTTCTACGGGCATGCACAGGTATGCACTAGTTAGGAATTAATTTTACACATAATTTTACATTATTTTGCTAATAATTTAAGCATCCCATGTCTCCTTCCAATGTCCTCCGGTTCCTTCGCCTGACCCCAGGGGGTCAGGAAGTCTTTTCAGGTCTTCACCGCCGCGCCTCCATCTCCTCGTTGTTCTCCGCAGGCGGTCCAGACCTATTGTCCTCTTCTGAGACGTGAGATCATTCCACACATGCAATCACAAAACATCTCCCTGTGTCTATACATATGCAGATATGGATATATGCACTACAGCCCCCCCCCCCAAACGTCTAAGAAAAGGACAATATATGCAGGTTCACAGAATATGGTGACATCACTGGCATAACTATACAAGTTGATCACGTTAAAAACACAGTGATAACAGTAACAGTACAGTCTATGCCCCATGTCCGCCTTAAAACTGCTATGATAACCCCGACAGCATATCTTAAAACACATTGTCACATTCACATCAGTCTGTGTGTCGTCTGGGTTTTAACCGTCTTCCAAATCTGCTGTACGCCTGCCTCGGCGTCCCAGCGGTGCTGTCTTGTAAGGAATCTGCAGCTTGAGGAAAAGAGTGGTTATTTGATCCCTGTGGGGGGGCTGGGACGTGTCCCTTGGGGGGTCTACCACGTTGAGGCGCTCTCGCCACCCGTACAGGCTCGTCACTCAACATGAAGGCAGGCTTGAGTCTGTCAATGCTGACTGTCTCTTTTCTGTCCCCCAAATCCAGCACAAAATGCTTATCTCCAGGTTCCAGCACTCTATATGGGCCATCATATGGTGGGCGGAGGGTTGGCTTTAAAGCCTCGTGCCTAACAAAAACGAACTCGGCATTTTTTAAAGCCCGGGGAACAAAAACCTGCGGAAAGGTGTGATGAACCGGGCCTGGGAGCATGTCCGCTCCCGTGCTGCTTAGTGGCCTCAGAGCTGGGAAGCGCCCCGGCTCTGGCTGTTCTGGTAAGAATTCGCCGGGGAGCCTGAGAGGTTGTGCAAAAACTAATTCTGCTGGGGAGGCATCTAGATCCTCCTTGGGCGCAGAACGCAACCCCAATAAAACCCACGGTAGTTTATTAACCCAATCTGCATCCGTTAGTGACGCTCTGAGGGCAGCCTTCAAAGATCTATGAAAACGCTCGCATAAACCGTTAGCCTGGGGGTGATACGCTGTAGTGCGATGGATTGTCGCCCCTAAGCTGCTGGACATCGCGGACCAGAGCTCTGAGACAAACTGAGGCCCCCTATTGGACGTGATGTCCGACGGGACTCCGAAACGCGCTACCCAGGTCGTTAAAAAAACGCGAGCCACCTCTGCGGCCGTAGTTGACGTCAGCGGGACCGCTTCTGGCCAATGTGTGGTTCAGTCCACCATTGTTAAAAGATGTGTGAACCCCTGCGAGGACGGTAGGAGGCCCACGAGGTCGACATGCACATGGTCAAACCTCCTGGCCGGGATTCGGAACGGTTCTAAAGGAGCTTTCGTGTGCTTGTGAATTTTGGCACGTTGGCAAGACATGCATGTTCTTGCCCACTCCTTTACGTGCTTGCGCAGGCCCGGCCAAACAAACTTTTCCGCCACCATTTTTACCGAAGCGCGCACTCCCAGGTGCGCCAGGGAGTGAACCGAGTCAAAAACGCGGCGGCGCCACGCGGCCGGGACTACCGGGCGAGGTTGCCCGGTTGACACGTCGCAGATTAAGGGGGGCACACCGTCACGCAAACCCCTGCTCTCCAGCCTTAACCCTGTTGGTCCAGACTGGAGTGCGCGCACGTCCGCGTCACTACCCTGTTCTGCTGCCATGGCTGCGTAATCTATCCCTACGTGAACTGGGGCCGCATGCGCTTCCATGTTGGTCTTGCGCTCTGCGGCTGTGGTAGTATGATCTGCCTCCACGTGCCCCGACGATGTCACGGCGCGGGAGAGGCAATCTGCCACCACGTTGAGTTTGCCCACTACGTGCCGAATGTCTGTGGTAAATTCCGAAATTGCGGCCAGCTGCCTTTGTTGCCGGCCCGACCAAGGTTCTGAGATTTTAGACATCGCAAAAATGAGCGGTTTATGGTCGACAAAAGCCGTGAAACGCCGACCTTCCAGCCAGAACTGGAAATGGCGGATGGACAAATGAAGCGCAAACAGCTCTCTGTCAAACGTGCTGTATTTGCGCTCGGTTTCGTTTAAGGATTTGCTAAAAAATGCTAGCGGTTGCCAAGCCCCGTCAACGTGCTGTTCCACGACCACCCCTATGGCCAAATTTGATGCGTCTGTGGTAAGCGCTATGCGGGCCGAGGGGTCGGGGTGGGCCAACAGTGCGGCGTCAGCCAGGGCTCTTTTTACTTCTGCGAACGTGCGTTCCCGCTCCGGGGACCACGCAACCGCGTTGGAGGGCTTTTGCTTTCTAAGCGCGGCATATAATGGCTGCATGAGCTGAGCTGCGCGGGGGAGGAAACGGTTGTAAAAATTTACCATTCCTAAAAATTCCTGTAGCGATCTGACCGTTTGTGATCGGGGAAAATTTGCCACTGCGCGCACCTTATCAGGCAATGGGACTGCCCCTTCTGGGGAAACGCGGTGTCCCAAAAAATCAATCTGCGCCATGCCGAATCGGCACTTGGCTGGATTAATTATTAACCCATGTTCTTCCAACCTCTGAAAAACTGTAGTGAGGTGATTTTCGTGTTCCTCCTCAGACGTGCTGGCGACTAAAATATCGTCGAGGTAGACAAACACGAAAGGAAGATCGCGTAACACAGCGTCCATCATACGCTGAAACGTTTGTGCCGCGCCTTTAAGGCCAAACGGCATGCGCAGAAACTCAAAAAGACCAAAAGGGGTTATTACGGCCGTTTTAGGGACGTCCTCAGGTCGGACTGGGACTTGGTGGTAGCCGCGGACCAGGTCTATTTTAGAAAAAATACGCGCACCTGCCAGATCAGAATCAGCTTTATTGCCAAGTATATTTACAAGTAAACACACAAGGAATTTGACTTGACATTGGGCGCGCACGTTAGGCGCATCCAATGACACGGCAGCCATAAAGGCGCCTGTCTGTGTAGATGTAGTGAAAAATCCTGGATGTGAGGGATTGGGTAGCGGTCATGCGCTGTAGCATTGTTTAATCTGTGATAATCGCCGCAAGGTCTCCAGGAGCCGTCGGCTTTCGGGACCATATGCAGTGGCAAAGCCCATGGGCTTTTCGAGCGCCGAATAATGCCCAGTTTTTCCAGGCTGGTGAACTCGTCGCGTGCTATGGCGAGCTTGGTCGCGTCTAAGCGCCGAGCTTTAGCGAAGACAGGGGGGCCCGATGTGGGGATGAAGTGCTCCACCCCGTGTCTCGCTACTGTTGCTGAAAATTTGGGAATTGTGAGTGCTGGAAATTGGGTGAGGAGTTTGTCAAACTTACCTCCTGCTGTAGCGACGTTGGCCTGCACGGATGGTGGGGACACTCGAGCTGAACAAGGGATAGAAGAGAATGACAGTGCATTGATTAAGCGTCTGTTTGCAAGATCAACTAACAACTCATGTGAACATAAGAAATCAGCACCTAACATGTTGAAACTCACCGCCGCTATAATGAAAGTCCACTCATAAGTGCGGCCGTGTAAGGACAGAGACAAGGTCCTTTCACCATAAGTGCTGATGTTCGAGCCGTTCGCCGCCGTTGCCCCGTTACCGCGGGGTCCAGCCACTCGGTCAGCGTAGGTCGGGGTGATGAAGCTCACCTGAGCTCCGGTGTCTACGAGGAAATGTCACCCGGAGCCTTCATCAGTGATGTAGAGCAGCTTGTTGGCCTCGCCGAGAGCCGTAGCTGCTAACGGTTCCCGGCTTTGGCGTTTCCCGAGCTCTTGAAACTGCACGGTGGCACACACTTGTATGCCCTCTCAGCGAATCACCGGTGGTAGTAACAGAGGTCGTCTCGTCTGTTGCGCCGCGGCCGCGTCACTGCCATGGTGGGCGGGATTTGCTCCGATGTCTCCGGCTCCCTGCTGCCCCGGGCTTCCGCACCGAGGTCCGCCGCTGCTGCTGTGGCCATCTGCTCACCGCAGGAGTTGAGGAGCCGCTGTGCTTCCCAGGCTAGCGCGCGGAAATCCTGCTGGGTCTTACAACGCATGCTGGCCAGAGTCTCTTGGCCCTTTCCTCGGCCGAGGGCATGAAGCTCTCGATGAGAGTAGCCTTCAGCTCCTCGTATTTGTCGCTGGCGGGCGGCTGCTGTATCACGCTCCGCACGCATTGCGCTGTGGTGGCGTCGAGCCTGGCGACGACGTGGTAGAACTTGGTTTCGTCTGCCGTCACCCCTGCGAGCGCGAACTGTGCCTCAGCCTGCTTGAACCACGAGTTCGGGTCGTTCTGCCAGAATTCTGGGAGTTTGATGGCGACGGCGCTTGCTCGGGCCGCCTCCGACGAGTCTGCAACGGGAGAACGCCTTTCATCCATTCTCACGTCTGGTCACCAATGTGGGGAGCGAGAAATGAAGAAGCTGAGTGATTTTATAATTCAGATTTAATGTCGGCTTCGCCTCCCCAACATGTCTCACCCAAGGCAGAAAGCAGAAAGAGGCTGATCGCAGTCAGACCCCCATACTTATACACCACACAACAATAGCAACATCACACATCCTTGTCATATCCTTCTCATCATCCCATGTCTCCTTCCAATGTCCTCCGGTTTCTTCGCCTGACCCCAGGGGGTCAGGAAGTCTTTTCAGGTCTTCACCGCCGCGCCTCCATCTCCTCGTTGTTCTCCGCAGGCGGTCCAGACCTATTGTCCTCTTCTGAGACGTGAGGTCATTCCACACATGCAATCACAAAACATCTCCCTGTGTCTATACATATGCAGATATGGATATATGCACTACAGCAGGAAAAATAAGTATTGAACACATCAACATTTTTCTCATTAAACATATTTCTGATGGAGCCAGATTTTCACCAGATATCAGTAAGAACCCAAGTAACCCATACATACAAAGAAATCAAGGCAACTGTGTTCACAAAACAAGTTGTATTTAATAACATGGAATGACAGAGGGAATAAGTATTGAACATGCTTGGTGAAATTCATTTAATATTTAGTAGAAAAGCCTTTGTTGGTAATGTAGAAACTAGGCGCAGGCATTGCTCAGAAGGGATTTTAGCCCATTCTTCCACACAAACTGTCTTCAAATCTTGAAGGTTCTGTGAGTGTCTTCTATGAACTCTGATCTTCAGTTTGTTCCATAGATTTTCAATTGGATTCAGGTCAGCTGGCTGACTGGGCTATTCTAGCAGCTTTATTTTCCTTCTCTGGAGCCAGTTGAGTTTCCTTGGCTGTGTGTTTGGGATCATTGTCTTGGTGAAATGTCCACCCTTGTTTCATTTTCAGCATCTTGGCAGATGGCTATAGGTTCTTATCAAGGATGTCTCTGTACATTTGTCCATTCATCTTTCCTTCAATTATATGAAGTCTGCCTGTACCATGTGCTGAAAAACACCCCCACACCATGATGCTCCCACCTCCAAACTTCACTGCTGGTATGGTATTTTTGGCTGATGGACAGTGCCATTTCTCCTCCAAACATGCTGTGCGATGTGGCATGCAAAAAGTTCAATTTTGGTCTCTTCTGACCAGACTATATTCTCCCAGTATTTTACTGGCTTTCCCAAATGTGCAGCAAACTTTAAACAAGCTTCACAATGCTTTTTCTTCAGCAATGGAGTCTTGCGAGGTGAGCAGGCAAAGAGCCCATGTTGGTTGAGTGCATTACTTGTTGTTTTCTGTGAAACAGCAGTACTTGCTAAAATAAATATTTTTTTAAAGATATTACATCAACAAAATGCTTAGAAAGGTGCAGAATTAAAGCCTTTATGTTCTTCACAAAATTGTATGTTGATGAAAAATGTTTACAGATCAAAAATAATCATAATATTTACATCTGAGTGCGTGGATGACAAGAACTACGGTGGTCAGTAACATAAGGCGCTTTCGCACTTTAGGAACCTTTTGCAGTTGCTATAACCTTTTCATTACCTAGGCCAGTTTTCTTGTGTTTGGAAAGCATAGGAACTAGGAACCACGGACCTCAGTTCCTAGAACCATTTTAGCACCAACTCTGAGGCAGGGTCTTTTCTGGTTTCATAGGAACTCATATGACATAGGTGTCTGCTGATTGGCAGAACTTGTATGCTACGCCCACTGTCAGAGACTTCTGCTTCTCATGGTGCTGCCATGTTTAAAAAGAAACTTTGCGGTGTTTTTTTCTGTAATCGCTAACGGACATAGAAGTTTTAATATGAATGAAACACTGACAAATGGACCGATAAGGAGGTCAAAGCACTTCTGGCCTTGTATGCCAGAAGTGCATACAAGGCCAGAACTTGAGGGCTTGCAGAATAATTTTCGGAAAATAAGCTCACCATTAGCAAGGATTTTTCACAATGTGAAGAAGTGAGGAAGAAGATTACAAAACTCGAACAGGACTATAACAATTAAGGACCACAACAGTCAGAACTGGGAGAACCAGAAGACCAGGAAATGTTCCAACACTTTGGATGCAATCTTGCATCAACCTGCCTACATGGGGCATGAATCCTCGGCAACACTGGTTACTGCATTCTGCAGTTGGCATCCTCGGAGGAGCTGAAGGTTGGTAAATATATGCAATTTATCTCATAAATTTGAGGCTTTTTTCACCCTCTTAACTTCTAATTTGTTTCTCCCAAATACGAAATCAATTTGCAACTCCTTTTCTTAATAGTGGCAGTTTTTGCCATGTAAATCTGCAATACTTTTCTCTTAAATTCACAACTTTTTTTCTTAATTTGTTACCTTTTTCTGGTAAAAATTTGTGTTTGTTTACAAATGTACACCAATTACAGATATACACCTTATTTCACAGAAGTTTCTAATATGCAGTTTTTTTTGTATTAAGTTTCACACATTTGCATCCTTGTCCTCTTTAATCTGCATTTTTTTTTTTACTGTAAATTTGCAACATTTTTCCACATACACTACCGTTCAAAAGTTTGGGGTCACTTAGAAATTTCCTTATTTTTGAAAGAAAAGCACCGTTTTTTTCAATGAAGATAACTTAAAACTAATCAGAAGTTTACTCTAATATCTAATATACATTGCTAATGTGGTAAATGACTATTCTAGCTGCAAATGTCTGGTTTTTGGTGCAATATCTACATAGATGTATAGAGGCCCATTTCCAGCAACTATCACTCCAGTGTTCTAATGGTACAATGTGTTTGCTCATTGCGTCAGAAGGCTAATGGACGATTAGAAAACCCTTGTGCAATCATGTTAGCACAGCTGAAAACAGTTTAGCTGGTTAGAGAAGCTATAAAACTGACCTTCCTTTGAGCAGGTTGAGTATCTGGAAAAAATTATTATTTCAAATACAAATCATTATTTCTAACCTTGTCAATGCCTTGACTATATTTTCTATTCATTTTACAACTCATGGTGGTAAATAAGTGTAACTTTTCATGGAAAACACAAAATAATTGTCTGGGTGACCCCAAACTTTTGAACGGTAGTGTAAATTTAGGGCATTTTTTTATTTGAAACTTTTTTCATTAACCTGGGGCTTCTTGTAAATGCACAGCATTTTTCCTAATAATTTTGCACTTTCTAAAATGTGCAACACATAAATTTGCATATTTGTCTTTAATTTAGAATGTTTTTCTAGTAAATTCACAATTATGGTCTTATAAATAAACAACATATTCTTGTAGATTATACTTATTTTTCTCTCATATTGCCAAGTTTTTGCCTCTTTGATTTGCATGTTTTTCTTGTATATCAGTGAGTTTATTCTGTCATGTGACAGTTTTTCTGTCCACTGAATATGAGCAGAAGAGCCACAGGTTTCAGACCTTTCTTCTAGCTGATCTACCTTGCCAGTTTTGCCATCTTTTTTTATGACATGGTTCTGATCCAGAAATGTGTCTTTATTCAAAGACTGCCATGTGCCTGACATCTCCTGCTGCCAGCACCCTCTGCCACCTTAGACCAGGTAAAGGAAACATTTCTGTTGCATTGCATATACATGTTGTCGAGTCTCACAGAACTGTATTAGAATTGTTGTCTGTTAATATTTGTCTCCACCCTCCCTGTGTTTTTTTCCAGGAAAGAGAAAATGGGCTGACACTCCTGCTGGAGTGTCAGTCTGCTGGCTGCTGGCTGCTGTGCACGGCCTGCTGGAGTCAGACGCCAAAACGAGAGGAAACACCGGAGTGTATTAGTTTTCAGTAAATTTATGGTGTGCCTGTTGTATGTTTGAAGTTTTTGAAATATTTTACTGGAAAATGAATGAAGAGTCAGAACTTTGTTTCTGTTGTGTTAACAACAGTGATGTTAGATGTGATTGGGTCAGAGCTGTGAAATATTAAATCATCCATCTTTGCTCACTGCATCTTAAGCCTTTCTCATCCTCAGGTACGCTGAACTACAGGTTATAAACTTCTTTTTAAAATGCACCAAGTTTATCATATTTAACAAAGGTCTGGCATTCATATACAGTCATGTGATACAATTTGGACACCCTATTAAATATTGAGTTCATTATGAAGTGTTCATGTCGATGCCCAATGTATTTTTTATTTTAGCCATTTTAAGTGGGAATAAAGATGGGGATGTCCTAATTTATTCCTCGCTGTTTCTTTAATAAAAAAAATTTTAAAGGAAATTTTAAAGACTTCAGTTTTGTTTAATTGTATAACGTGAATCTCACAGTATTAACATTGATAATAAATAGCCATATGTCTAAATATGTTTAAAAACACAGGCTTATACAGGGTGACCTGATTTTGTCACATGATGCACTTGTGGTCATTTATAAAAGTAAAGGAACATTTCACTACATTCCTTCCACATTTTAACCCTCACATACTGCTTATATATTGTGACATTATCCCCTAGAATTAAACCTTTTTAAACCACAAATAACCCCTTCAGTCACTGATTAATTCATAAACTTTAAAGTCTACTACTGATGTACTATTGATAGATTTCATAATGCACACAGAGCTTAAAGGCAGGGAATCTTTATTCCACACAACATAAAAAATGCTCACAACGCTTATTGTGAAAATGTGTGCTGTGATTAGTTGGAAGGCACGAAGTAACACATCCGGGCTGCACACACTCCAGTATTGCGTCCATTCTCTCCAGTGCAGGCTTCAGGTGGTGACACACATAATGAAATGTCCCTCTGGACATACAGAAATTCTTTATCCACTGTTCAGCCTTTTTTTTTCTACCAGTTCAACCTTTTTTCTACTCTTCTCCGGACTCGGACGGTGAGGAGCCTTGTGTAATGAGCCGCAGTGATGTCTGAAACGTAAACAGTACATGTTACAATACTGTCTGAAATATTCAATTGTTATAATCAGCTCAACAACAAGAATAAAATACCGTCGGAAATATTTACCCATACAACATACATACAATTGGCACATGTTTAATGAGTTAGACTTTTGTCTGCAGTGCTCTGCTCTTTCTTCCTCCATAGAACGAAGAAGGGTCACCTGCCATTGGATTCTTTGTCTTGTTTCCGGACTCTTTCTGTGAACTCCTCCAGCCTCGACATTAGACGCCCCATTTGGCAGTCCAAAATAATACTGCGATGAAGAACATGAACGCTGTAGTCTCCTCACGCTCCATGCTGGCTTCCTTGTTGTTGTTGAGTGTGGCACTTAAGTACACATCACTTTCGCAGATCCTTGCGTCGCACCAGTCCCTACCACGCCCCCTCACTGCCTGTGCAAATGCTAAATGAAAAGGTTCCCCCGGGGGAGGGTAGTTCCTAGACCTAAACACTTCTCAGAACCGGGTTCTTTGAACTCTCTGTCCGAAAGTGCCTATAGATATACAGTGGGGGAAATAATTATTTGACTCTCCAAATCCTGAAGGTTTCCAGGCTGTCGTTTAGAAACTCAAAGTTTCAGCTCTCTCCACAGATCTTCTATGGGATTAAGGTCCAGAGACTGGCTAGGCCACTCCAGGATCTTACTGTACTTCTGCTTGATCCACTCCTTTGTTGCCTTGGCCATATATTTTGGGTCATTGTCATGCTGGAAGACCCATCCACGACTCATCATCAGTGTTCTGGCTGAGGCCAGGAGGTTCTCATCCAAGATTCTATGGTACATGGCCCTGTTCATCAGCCCCTCAATGTGGTGAAGTTTTCCTGTACCCTTAGTGGAGAAACAGCCTCAAAGCAGAATGTTTCCACCTCCATGTTTGACAGAGGGGATGGTGTTCTTGGGGTCATATTCAGCATTTCTCTACCTCCACACACAGCAAGTTGAGTTGATGCCAAAGAGCTCAATTTTGGTCTCATCTGACCACACCATTTTCTCCCAAGCCTTCTCTGAATTATTAAGGTGTTCATAGGCAAACATCAGATGAGCCTGTACAGGTGTCTTCTTGAGCAGGGGGACCTTGCGGGCACTGCAGGATCTCAATCCATTAGGATAAAGTGTGTTACTAATGGTTTTCTTGGTGATTGTGGTCCCAGTTGCCTTGAAATCATTAACAAGCTCCTCCCGTGTAATTCTAGGCTGATCCCTCACCTTTCTCAAAATCATGCTTACCCCACGAGGTGTGATCTTGCATGGAGCTCCAGAGCTAGGGTGATTGACTGTTATCTTGTATTTCTTCCATTTTCAAATTACCGTACCAACAGTGATCTCTTTTTCACCAAGCTTCTTGCTGATGGTCTTGTAGCCCATTCCAGCCTTGTGCAGGTCTACAATCTTGTCTCTGATGTCCTTTAAGAGCTCTGTGGTCTTGCCCATGGTGGTGGAGAAGTTTGAATTGAAGAGGTTGATTCTGTGACAGGAGTCTTTTATACACATAATGAGCTGAGATTAGTAGTACTTTCCTAAAGGGACAGGACAAATTTGTGTGCCTCATGGGTACACAACTGGTCTGTGTGGGTCAGAATTCTTGCTGGTTGGTTGGGGATCAAATACTTATTTCCCTCAATCAAATGCAAATTAATTCATAACCCTTATTTAATGTTCTTTTTCTCGATTTTTTGTTGATATTCTGTCTCTTTCTGTTTAAAAAAAAACCTACCATAAAAATTATGGACTGCTCATTTCTTTGTAAGGGGCTAAACTTACAAATTCAGCAGGGAATCAAATAATTATTTCTTCCACTGTATGCAAATACTAGATAGGCCATGGCCAGCATTTTCATTCTGTAGGTAATTATATAGGTTGACAGCACCTTCAGCATTGTGATAACAGGATACACAAACAACTGTGTTGTTTGTTGTATTTATTGTAGTCATATACTGTAAGTAAGCTATGTATATGGAACATTCTGGACACAAATACAGACTCTGGACTGGCAGCTAGCCATGTTGTGTCTAATGTTTATATATGTATATACAGAGCATCCGGATAGTATTCACAGCGCTACACTTTTTTCACATTTTATGTTACAGCCTTATTCCAAAAGGGATTAAATTCATTTTTTTTCCTCAAAATTCTAAACACAACACCCTATAATTATAACATGAAAAATGTTTTTGTTGTTGTTTTTTTAGATTTTTGCAAATTTATTAAAAATAAAAAAACAGAAATCACATGTACATACATTAAGTATTCACAGCCTTTGCCATGAAGCTCAGAATTGAGCTCAGGTGCATCCTGTTTCCACTGATCATCCTTGAGATGTTTCTACAGCTTAACTGGAGTCCACCTGTGGTAAATTCAGTTGATTGGACATGACTTGGAAAGGCACACACCTGTCTATATAAGGTCCCACAGTTGACAGTGCACGTCAGAGCACAAACCAAGCATGAAGTCAAAGGAATTGTATGTAGCCCTCCGAGACAGGGTTGTCTCGAGGCACAAATCTGGGGAAGGGTACAGAAAAATTTCTGCTGCTTTGAAGGTCCCAGTGAGCACAGTGGCCTCCATCATTCATAAATGGAAGAAGTTCGGAACCACCAGGACTCTTCCTAGAGCTGGCCGGCCATCTAAACTGAGCGATTGGGGGAGAAGGGCCTCAGTCAGGGAGGTGACCAAGAACCCGATGGTCACTCTGTCAGAGCTCCAGCGTTGCTCTGTGAAGCGAGGAGAACCTTCCAGAAGGACAACCATCTCTGCAGCAATCTACCAGTCAGGCCTGTATGGTAGAGTGGCCAGACGGAAGCCACTCCTCAGTAAAAGGCACATGGCAGCCTGCCTGGAGTTTGCCAAAAGGCACCTGAAAGACTCTCAGACCATGAGAAACAAAATTCTCTGGTCTCATGAGACAAAGATTGAACTCTTTGGCATGAATGCCAGGCGTCATGTTTGGAGGAAACCAGGTGCGGCGGATGATAAAATAGGGCAGCGAAGTGAGGTTTTAAATAGGTTTATTATCATACCGCTGTCACGGAGCTTGCCCCGTGGGCGAGCCCGGAGGCTCTCCAACAAAGTGTGCAGATGAGCAGTAGCAGAGAATGAGAGAGTGAGTTACAGAATAATGCAGCTTATATACCCAACTACAGACAATACATGAAAGGCATTCACAGCAGTAGGTATGGGCATTTGCATTTGAGAGACACACATAACAATAAGGAGATTGCTGGCCGTAATTCGCCTCCGCTCCGGAGCTGTAGAACAAAAGAGGTTACAAGGCACATCTACATATTGTTATCAGTCATTGGATCACAGTAAGGGCAGGAAGCATGAACAATGCATGAATGGCACATTAACATCACAGTACTGAGCCGGAAAAAGCCAGAAGAAGCGGGGCTGCCTGTTGACATTAATACACACATTTCACTGTTCTGTTAATTGCTCTAGCCGAGCGCTGTGCCTGACCCAGTCTGTTGTGGGGGTTACGCCACACGCTCCCCCCCAGAGGGCTCGGCATAGTCCGGCTTTGGCAGCGAGCAGGGAAAGCTCTGTGCAGGCGGAGGTGGAGGGGGGTGGGGGGTAGTAAATGCCGGCCAGGGACGGTGAAATCGTCTGAGCCGCGCAAAAATTGCTTGTAGGTCCGCGATGTTGAGGGGCTGTCCCGTTGAACGTGCGGAGATCCACAAGAAGAAAAATTAGTCACTGGCTCCTCTCGCGATTAAGTCCTGCAAGGATTAATAGTGGCCGTGAAGAAAAAGGAAGCGGCGAGGATTAACAGCGGCCATGAAGAAAAACAGGGGCGGCTGTAAGAAAAAAACGAAAGCAAAGGGACTTGGCGTGTTGACTTTAGGTGCGGGCACAACCTTAAAGCCTTCGGGGACCGCAGACTGCTGAATTCCCGTTGTGCGCCATGGCTAAGACCATAAGAAGATCCAGTGAGCAAGCTGCGTGCGTGCCTCAGGTGTACGAGCAACCCTGAATGGCTTGTGTGCAGCGGCGAAGGAGGATGGGGGTCAGTAGAGCCGTATGCGTCCCGTGCGTGGTGCGCCATCCTCGTAACTCCCCGGTGCGTGTGCCGGGGCTCTGTGCATGGGTGGGCCAGCTGGAGAGGAGAACCAGGGTCAGGGAGCTTAATCATCCCTGTTCATTGTGTCGGAGCGGTGAAAGGAAGTAGACGATCTTTGTCCCTCGAGCTCGTGTAGATGCGTTGGAGCGGTGAGAGGGAGGAGACGATCTTTGTCACTCGCTCGGCCATGGTGCGTTCAAGTCCACGCGCTGCATTCTCCGTCGGCCATGGAGGTCGCCGTCGTGGAGAGAAGACAAGGTGCGTGCGCTCTCGTATGGAGAGAAGCTGTGAGAGCGGCCGGTCCAGCGTGTATTTGCCGGTCTAGGCGTGCAGATCCCACCATGAAGTTTGCTGCGGCTTTCCCGGTCGTGGGTGATGTCCGGAGAGTTCCCTGAAGCAGAAGGGAGCTGCTGCGTTCGCTTGTCGTCGGAGCATCACCGCCGGGTGCTGCGTTCGCCGGCAGCATGTTCTTTTTAGCGTCGGGTCACCAGTGTAGCTGTCCAGACCAGAAGGTTGCGTCGCACAAGGCGTGTGCATTCTCGGGGTCACCAGTGCGGCGATGGTGAAATAATAAGCGGCGAAACTCGCCCCTGCGCTGTGAGCACGCGCAGGAGCGAGCCCTGTGGCTCTAGTCAGCAAGCGGTTGAAGGAATGAGAGAGTGAGTTACAGAATAATGCAGCTTATATACCCAACTACAGACAATACATGAAAGGCATTCACAGCAGTAGGTATGGGCATTTGCATTTGAGAGACACACATAACAATAAGGAGATTGCTGGCCGTAATTTGCCTCCGCTTCGGAGCTGTAGAACAAAAGAGGTTACAAGGCACATCTACATATTGTTATCAGTCACTGGATCACAGTAAGGGCAGGAAGCATGAACAATGCATGAATGGCACATTAACATCACAGTACTGAGCCGGAAAAAGCCAGAAGAAGCGGGGCTGCCTGTTGACATTAATACACACATTTCACTGTTCTGTTAATTGCTCTAGCCAAGCGCTGTGCCTGACCCAGTCTGTTGTGGGGGTTACGCCACACCAGGCACCGTTCATAACCATGCCAGTGTTGGTAGCAGCATCATGCTGTGGGATGTTTTTTAGCAGCAGGAACTGGGAGGCTAGTCAGGATAGAGGGAAAGATGAATGCAGCAATGTACAGAGACATCCTGGATGAAAACCTGCTCCAGAGCGCCCTTGACCTCAGACTGGGGTGAACGGTTCATCTTTCAGCAGGACAACGACCCTAAGCACACAGCCAAGATATCAAAGGAGTGGCTTCAGGACAACTCTGTGAATGTCCTTGAGTGGCCCAGCCAGAGCCCAGACTTGAATCCAATTGAACATCTCTGGAGAGAACTGAAAATGGCTGTGCACCAACACTTCCCATCCAACCTGATGGAACTTGAGAGGTGCTGCAAAGAGGAATGGGCCAAACTGCCCACATATAGGTGTGACAAACTTGTGGCATCATATTCAAAAAGACTTGAGGCTGTAATTTCTGCCAAAGGTCCATCAACAAGTATTGAGCAAAGGCTGTGAATACTTATGTACATGTAATTTCTTATTTTTTTTTATTTTTAATAAATTTGCAAAAATTAAAAAAAAAACCACAATGTTTTTCACATTGTCATTATGGGATATTGTGTGTAGAATTTTGAGGCAAAAAATGAATTTAATCCCTTTTGGAATAAGGCTGTAACATAACAATATGTGGAAAAAAGTGAAGCGCTGTGAATACTTTCCGGATGTGCTGTATCTATGGCCAATAAGGATGACACAGCTGGTGCAGCTAATGGCATAACTACACTGAGGTCACGTGGCTCTACCAAGCAGTTGGGGCAAGAGCAAGTGTGACACCTACTGGCCAGGAGGTGACAGTGTTGTCTCTATCACTTTTAAATGATTAGGTATGGTGTTAAGGATAGATGATATTCTAAAACCAAGACCAAAATGGAGATGTAGACATTTTCAGCACTGGATTGAAGTTTCATCCTTTTTTGTTGGTTGTTTGTATTCTGGTGACACCTGAAGTATCTGTCAGGTAAAGAGTGAGCCATGAATAAGATATGCCATTTTGTTCCTGATCCTATCACAATGGGTTATCATGTCATACATAGAAATATTGTTTTCTTGTGTTTTTGTTATTGGCTCTTGAAAAAAAAAAAACTGAGATATGGAGCTGTGGATGTGGCTTGATAAGACATCAGTGGCGGAAGTCACCACTTGGTTTGTGCTTGTGGGTTAAGTAATAAAACCCCTTTGTGGCTGTCATTTAATTTGAAGTAAGTAAGATATACTGGCCATTTGTCAATGAATTATATTTGGCATGGCTTCCACTGTTGCTGTGATGCTTACACAGTTATGCAAGACTGACAAATGAACAGCTTCCAACTTGAGGTGAGAGAGAGTCTCTTGGTGTTAGAAGGCAAGTGTCTTGTGATTGGCTGACTGCCTTATGACTTGCCTGGATTTGGCTCCCGATGGCCTCATCTTCAGCAGTGGAAAAAAAAAAAAAATAAACAGTGCGCCCTCTTGCCATCAGCGATGGTAAAGCAAATACAGCAACTTTTGTTTAATTGCAAAACATACAATTATCCTAGCTATACCCTCTCCACTAATAGGACTAATTCTGCTTCTACTCTCCACAACTAACACCCATTACAGTACAGTACTACAACCCTCATTAATGCTTAACACCCATGCAGTTCTTGTAATGAAAGTCGCAGCATCACATACAGAGTTAAGCCCTCACATTACCAAGAAGATCCTGCTTCTGAATTCAACACTGAAAATTTGCAGCAATCCCACTGCTAAATGTATACTTTTACTGGTAATTGTATGCAATTACCATCTCGTTAACAAGTGTACACATTAACATTTTTGAACATTCTCAGCATTACTAATAGGCAACACAAAAAGCCGATGCACCCTGTAATCGCCGAAAAATAAAGACATCAAATGGACTCGCCATTTATGGAGGATGAAAGGGAAAGATAGAGCGGAGGCTGGCTGCGAATGTGTAAGGGAGGGTGAGAGGATGGGTGGACGGGATAGGGGAGAGGAGTGTAGAAAAGTGATGGTGAGGAAAGATAGGAGTGCATTCAGAAAGTGGGAAAAGAGAGGTGGAAAGAAGGTCAGCGACGCATGGGAAGACAGGAAGGGAGATAAGACTGCAGCGTTTCTCAGCAGGAGCACTGCATCTCTCCTTGGGCTCCCTGACTTGACAGAGTCTGGCATAAGCCAGGATGGTATTCATCACTGATGCAGATGCCTCATCTAGCAAACACCGCCACGTCCACACACATGCATGCAGACACTCGCACCCTCCATTTTTAGAAAGAAACAAGACGCTTGGCGCTCCAATTGTCTCCTACCTGTTATAGCAATTTCCATCATGTCTGGGTGGGTGCTGAGAGTAGCGGCCCAATTGGCGATTCACTCCACTACCCCATCTGGCATTTGAAGTTCATTTCTTTGCTTTTTGCCAAAATGCGAGCAGGCACATGAACAGCACACTTTCAGGGATTGTGTATGCACAAAGAAACACTTATTTAATCCTAACTGCTATTGTAATAGCCAGAGCGTTTATTAAAATCTCATTATATTACTGTGATAAAAAGATCTTTATGCCCTTATTATTTGTTAACAACCTACTGTTAGAGTATGTGGGTGCAGGACAAAGTAGTATTTGTGTGGACATACATTCATGAACATTTAATCATCGTCCTTGTAGGCATGTTTAACAAATTAATATCTATGAAACAATATACTTCCCCTCCACGCCCTGCTGTCCCTGCTGTGCATGTGCCATGATGTATACACTTTGTGTGTTTGCCTGCATGTTAGTGTGTGTAAATCTAAAAGGGATGAAACTGACTCTGATCTTATCCAGCTTAAGACAAATGCGCGGTTCTGCCTGAAGACATTGTCATGGAAACAAGCCAGTTTCCCTGGGTACCAGAGAGAAGGCCAAATTTGAGCTGCAGACGGAGGGAGATAAACAGAGATAAAAGAACAAAAGGGACAAGAAATAAAAGATTGAACATAATGGCAGGAAGTGTGCTGTTCATTGTTTTTTTCTTAACAGAATTTGAAAGGGATTGATAGTATTAGGTATTATTCAGTTATGCAGTTTTGTCTATAGGAAATTGACTTAAAAGATCATATCTGCCCACAAACAATTTTAACTTCATTATGGTTTACTTTAACCATGTGGTGGGCTGGCAAAGTGTCCGGGGTGTACCCTGCCTGTCCCTTTATTTTGTTAGATTCCAGCCCACGCATGGATGTCTGAGTCCGCCCTTCCACAGAGCTGACTGATTTAAAGTGATTGAAACAAGTTGAGGAAACTGTCTGATGTCATGCAGCTCTAACCATCTAAAACAGTAGTAGCAAACAGTTGGACCATGGGCCAAAATCAGCCCACCAGAGAATTCAGACCACTCCTCTAAATGCTTTTGTAGCTTTTTTCACTTATTTCCGTGTTCAGCACAGGAAAACCTTCCACTGCAAGTTAATAAAAAAGGATCACTTCTCCCGATTTCTAATTTAGTCCAAGAAAGAAGTCTCAATCTTCACCAGAATTAAAGATTTCTTACCAGCAGATATTAGCCACCATGTGTAACATAACAAAGAAGCAAAAAAGGTGACACTCAATTTTTTCAGCAATTATTTTTTTTTATTAATTGCATAATTGATTTTTCCCTTGTCATGGTGATGGGGTTTGTGTCCCCCAATGATTCCAGGAGCTATGTTGTTGGGGCTGCTTGCCCCTGGTAGGGTCTTCCATGGCAAACTGGTCCTAGGTGAATGGCCAGGCCAAGAGTGGTCCAGTGGATCCCCATGAAAAAGTTAAAACAAGGATACTGTATACCTTGCCTGGTATGGGATTGCCAGGGTCGTGCCCTGGAGCATGGCCAGGAGGAGGTGCTTGACGGAAAGCGCCTGGTGACCAGGCTTCCATAGGACATGGCAGGGCTCGCCCCAAATGAGCCACAAGGGTGGCCTCACCACCTGCAGGAGGAAGCATGGGGATCGTGGTGCTATGTGAACTGGGCGGCAGTTTGGGCTGCTCTGTTTTGACTGGTGCCCTGATGACCCGGACCCCCGGATGAGCGGTGGAGGGTGGATGGATGGAGTAATCGATTTTCACTAAATATTCAGTGGTCACAGGATCTCATCTCTGCTCTTTGCAGATGATGTGGTCCCGTTGGCTCCATCTAGCAGTGACCTACAGGTCTTAATGTTGGGGTTTGTTTCCGAGTGTGAAGTGGTTGGATGAGAATCAGCACCTCCAAGTCCAAGTCCATGGTCCTCAGCTGGAAAAGGGTGGATAATCCTCTCTTGATTGGGAACGAGCTCCTGTTCAAAGTGGAGGAGTTCAAATATCTCGGGGTCTTATTCCTGCGTGGAGGGAGAATAGAGCGGGAGATTGACAGATGGACTGGAGCAGCGTCTGCAGTGGTGTGGACGTTGTGAGCTCGGTCAAGCTCTGTTACTACTCTCACCTATGGCCATGAACTTTGGATAGTGACTGAAAGAATGATATTGATACAAGCAGTTGTATTAAGCTTTTTCCACTGAGCGCTGGGTTCACCCTTAGCAATAGGGTAAGGAGCACAGTTTTCTGGGAGAGGCATAGAGTAGAGCTGCTGCTCCTCCATGTAGACAGGAGCCAGCTGAGGTGGTTTGGCATCTGACCAGGATGCTTTCTGGATGCCTCCAATGTGAGGTGTTTGAAGCATGTTCCACTGGGGATATCATGTGCCATGATATACTCTATACCAAGGGAATGCTTGATAAGCAGTGTGCCTCTTTGCTTAGACTGCTGTCTCCATGACCCAGGTCCCTGGACAAGCAGTAGAAGATGGCTGGATGTATAATCAACTTTCTTAAGGCATTACAGGCTTTTTGATCTTGTGCTTTGTAAATGGATGTTTCATTAAATGTGATTTAAAAAGATATTTTTCTCAAAGTAGTTAAAATGTTTTACCGGTTTGGTCATCTGAGATGAAACTGAGCTGTATCACCAAAAGATGAGAAGTTTGACACTCCTCTAAATGAAACCGTGATCTTGGGTACCAGGTAGGCAAAGATTACACGCAGATTCTTCATGTAAATATGTCAAATCTGGTGGAAACTGTTAAAATGCCGCTAGCTGCTGGAAGGGTTTTGATTTCTGTTTCTGGTCTCCTTGTAAAGTTTAAAAATGAAAAGTGGAGCAAGTGGGACTGTGAAATGAGGCTCCGTCTCCCTATACAGTGGATCTGTCCAGTGCTGAAAATCTGAAGTGCCTCCAAAGCTGTGGTACAAGCGAGGTTATAAATTTCAGACCTGTTGACTAAATTACATTCTGCTTTACCTCGCCTCGTCAGCAGATAGTAAAAGGTTTATTTTCAGACATGCCTTCACGCGCAAACATTGTAACACATGAACATGACTCTCCATCATTTAAACAGCGTACGCATTATGTTAACACTGACAAGTTTTGACAAGTTAAGAGGGGAGGTTAACTACACGCTGGGTCGTTTTGACTGCTCAGCCCAACTCAAACCTGTGGCATTCCCCTTGAATTATAGTTTATAAGCTGAATAAATGTGACTGGTTTCAGTGAACAGTGTAGTGAGGCCTGATTGTTATCCGCTTTCTTCTCGGTTAGGTTGACCCGTTCGGTGTGAACGAGAGGTTCAGCTTTAAACTTGAAGGTGTCTGTCTCTGTTTCCAACACACTCTCAGAGAAGGAAACAAGTGGGTTCATCGGGCCTACTTGCTGAATTGTGTGCTGTATTGTGCTGAATTATATTCACAGTGACAAGAAAGTTATAGTCTCTTCAGTTTCATTAAATTAGGAGCAAGTTAGACACTGAAAGTGGGAAACTAAACTGACATGCTTAGTTGTGCAATTTGAACAATGGCAAATGAAATATACTTCCTGCACGGGCCCATTATTATTGTGTATCTATTGATTTGCTGAGTCTGACTGTGGTTTGCAGATACAGATTGTTTTAGTTAATATTTTAGCTCCGATAAAAGGTTTTTCATCTTTCTCTCTGGGACAGTGCAAAGTTGCAGGGTGTACTTGCAGTTCTGGTTTATAAAGTGTTACAAAAATCAGCATTTAGAGATACAGTACCAATGATCATTCCAGCTACTTAAATGAGATTTTACTGCTGTTCATTGTTCCATATTTACTGGAAATCTTTGGATCTGAGAAATTATTTGTTTGGGTGGTGGTTGTGACTAAAGAGCTAAACCAAAATTATCCAATTATGGAGTAATTACAATTAAGTGGTTCAACCTCCTGCTCCTTTACTCTATTGATTGTTTGTGCCTATATTCATGACTACTTGCAGGAAAATGAAGGAATATTGAATTTCCCTGATGTAATAATTAGTATTTATAAATGATAAACATGCTCTTGGGTTAAAAAAGACTAGAAGAGCACTGTAGAGCACTGCATGAAGGGCACATCAGCCCCCTCCAAGTCCAACACTTTGCCATGAATCACAATTTGGTGGAATTCTTGATGAACGTTTGTACTGAGTGTTTATGAAAACATTTGCGAGCTGTCATCCGTAAGTGAAAAAAACACTTGATTTTTTTTTTTTTAGAAAAACAAAAAAATGTGCCCTTCGTTTCTTCAAAGGACGCGTTTCGAGATTGTGACTCATTCCAGAATGAAAGCAAATTAATTTACCTGGATTAAATACAGAGCGAAGGTCAATAAACATTGTGTATTTTTCCATCTAGTTTTGTCTGCATGGGTTTTTTTTCCTCTCCAACTTTTAGGACCGAGTCATTTATGCCCGAGCTGGTGACATGTTTTGTTTTATCCCTCATTGGGAGTAAGCACCTTCAGCTGAACAACAGGTGCAACATAAAGGAAATAAGAGAGCAACCTTGCAGACGACCAATCTGTCACTTGTGTCCTGATAGTAATATCCTCCTCTACTGTATGGCTCCCTCGGCTGCGATGTGATAGCCTGATCGTCTCCGAAGCCAGATGCTGTATATCACTTGAATAGAGACGGAAACGGCATTCGAAGCCTTTATAGCAAACTTGGCTCTATGAATTTCTACACTTTAATGTAATATAGAAACCATGCATATGTTAGCATACATTTACATGCATTCCCACTGCTGGTCATCTATCTGTATACTGTATGAGTGCGTAGTTAATCCACCTGTCTGTTATTAGGAAGGGACGCCTCCATGCAGGCTGTTTGAGTTTATGTGTGTGTGCATGTATGCATTTGCGTGCGTGGACAGTCTGAGGGGAGCTGATAGCAGAACTGCATGGTGGGCTAAAAACGAGGAGCAGGGGAATTGCAGTGTGCTATCTCCAGAATGACGGGGCTGCCATGATTGAGGCTTGCTACACTAGGATTTAGATACACCAGCATTTTTCTGTCTTTCCTTCTCTTTAGCCATCCATCCCTCACTCTCTCGTTGCCACTCCCTTTCCTTGTCTCGTCTTTCTATCCCTCTGTGCCTCTTCTCTATCTTCTTTTCCACTTTGTGCTCCCCATCTCAATGAGTCTCTCCATCTCCTTTTTTTTTTTTTACTTCCTCCCTCTATGCATCTTTTCCTTTCGCTCTCCCCTGATTCTCTCCACCTTGCTCCCTCTATCAGGTGGTGTATAATGTAGGCTCCCCCGATGTGCTCCCAGCCTCCATCCGCCATTTTGATTCAGTACAGCTGTCCATGATAATGTACTATTCACTCAATCACTCTTTCACTATCTCTCTCTCTCTCACTCTTCACCTCTCTTCTCCCTCTCTCTGTAACAAACGTGCACAAATGCATTTATATCTGTTGTAGTGTCTCTAACACATGGTTGCCATGGAAATGACAAATTATGTGTGAAACATTGAGGGGACCCAAGAGATGAGGAACTAGCAATAAACTGCTCACATACATAGTGAACGCATGAGGACAATCCGACTGAATGTGTATTTGACCATTAGAAAGGTGGTAGTTGAAGCTGGTCCCTGTAGAAGCAGCCATCAGTTCGGCTGCCTCGGTCCCCCCACCTCGCTTTTTATTTAGCCTCCCAGTGGTCTGCTTTATTCATGAGAGTTGTATCTTCCAGGTCTAATGCCAGTCACCTTCCGTATTTGCATTTCTGCCTATTTCTAACTTAACTTTAACTTTTGTAGTTTAGTTCTTTTTTCTTTTTTGGTGCAAAACACACCTGCAACTACAAAGAAATTAAATTTAAGACTTTTTAAGACCGTTTTAAGGCCACTTGGTCAAATTTATGACCTCACATTTGCTAAATGTCAAAAAAAAAAGGCAACCACATTACAATGAGTCGTGTTCATTTTTTTTTTTGCTGGAACTGAGGTGCCATAGCTCCACCTCTCATTAAATCTGGACTTTGATAGGATCAATGTTGGCACTAGATGTTTAAGTAAAATATCTGAAACTTGCCCCTTCTCTGAAAACCAAAAGCCACAAATTTAAGATGTTCAAAAACAAGAAAAAATGCACAAGAAAAAAAAATTGCAAGTTCACTTGAAATAAAGCTACATAAAGTTGCAAATTAACAAGAAATAAGCAGAAGACAAATTATAAACAAACTCGAAATCAATGAAAGAAATTGCAAATTTAGATATAAAACCTTTTTTTTTTAAACTAATTCAACAAATTGGCCTAATTTCACTTTGAGTTATAATGAAATAAAAAAATAGTAAAAATTAATAAAGTATGGGTGAGGCCCCACAATATAATATTATCATGATACTTGGGCCACATTGTGATATTATCACGATCTTACAATAAGCTGAGTATATCATATATTTAGGTTTCCAATCCCAATTTTTGCCATGTTCAACTTCCGGCTAGATGTCATGAGTCACTCCTTTGCTGTGCTGACGTAACCGGATAGTGAGCGTTTTTGTACCATCTAGTGGACTGAAAAGTCAATTGGTATTTTTGTTTTTGCAACATTTATTAATTACTTTTTAAAAAATGTCACAATATTGGTGTCTCTGAATCAATTTAGTATTGCCATCACAAAGTATTGCAATTTTATGATGTATTGATTTGCTCCCCCTTCTCTAAATGCAAGTGTGGAATGCTCGTTGGGGGGTGTAGGTCCCCCAGCAACACTTAAACTCTCCCGTAAACAAAAGTAGATGACCACACACCAGCTGGCAGAAGGAAGGCCCAAACCAGCCAGTCAAACTGGTGAGCCAACCTGCCAGGTTCAACTCCCGAGCACCACCAACACGAGACGGGTGTACGCCAAGACCGCTCAGACAGACACGTGGTAAAGGAAGAGAGAAAACTTTTCAAAGTAAAGCACCCAGCAGACTTGGTCAATACAGAGGAACAGAATAAATTATTATTATTTTTTTCTCTATGACCTGGTACCAAGTGGACCAGGGATTGGGGACCACTGTGCTAGAGGACACATCAGACCAAACTTTATGTGGTTGGTCTAAATTTTTCCAGATGTTTAGTTTTGGGGGGGGGGGGGTTTGTTTGTTTGGGTTTTTTTTTTTTTGGTTTTTTTTTGAGATCCCAACAGATTTTTCAAGCACATTTTACCTGTACCTTTATTCTCTTTGGTTTTGGTTCATGTAGTGGTAATATTCACTTTATTAGAGTAGGGCAACAGTTTTTTTTTTTGTTTTTTTTTTGGTGGGAACCCTTATGATACTCAATTTTGGTACTTGTTACTGATGAAAAATGAAAGCACCAAGGTGCTGTGCCCTGGTACCTGTGGCATGGTAGCATAGGCGGCTGTAAAAAAAGTGGCATTCTGACCTCTATTGGCCCAGAATAGTTATCACAATACCTTTTTTCACTGCGACATTGACAGAAATGGTGAGTTAAATTTGTGTTTATTTCAAAAACAAAGTGTTATTTCAAAATTCTGGTAAATTAAAAGTTGAGAAAATATGGTGATACGATGATACAAGTCTTTAGTTCCACTTAATTTTGACCGGGCGAGCTGAAGCAGAGAGGCGGACAGACAGACAGACAGATACACACAGCCACAAACAGACGCACTAACCGATTACTGTATGCCTCCTTTTCACCGAAGCATAAAAATTACAATAACAAAGTCAGAAATTGTGTTGTTTTATGTCATTGAGACAACTAATATTTTGTCTTTTCTCAGGACAATAATATAAATTATTACCCAGTAAATTTATGCTTAACTAAACGCTAAATATACTATGCATACAACTAAAGTGAACAAACCGAAAAGTACTGTAGACTAGATGTGAAGAACAGCTAATTTTGCTGTGTAGTCTTCCATAAAGATTTAACTCATTAAGGCCAGTTTGCAAGATACTTCAAAGAAAAGCTTTTGCAGTCAGACGGTATCTTCTTAAAAACAGTTAACTAAAATTACAGACCTTTAAAGAATCTGATTTTCTCTCTCTCGTCTTTCTTTTCATTTGACTGTGCCTCCCTTGTTCACTGTATTCCTCCACTCTCCAGCTCCCCCGCTTTGATCGACAGTGCTGTCCACAGGATGAAGTGTGACATGTGGTGTGTATGTCAGTGTCTGTCTCACTGTTTACTCTGAGCTAATACTGACTCACTCCATTAATCCCAGCTACAACAGATCCACTCCAACCTGCCCACTGGAGAGCGGGTGCGCGTCCGTGTGATTGTGTGATCGTGTTTGAGGCGTGGCTGCACAGCGAACCCATGCATGCACGACACATGGTCTCCTCTTCGTCATCCGCCGTGCGTTTTTCCTGGCTGATTTGTGTGCGGGCGTGATGTAATAGAACGAGGAGTGAGCGTTTGCGGGCCAGAGCTTCCAGATCGATGCAGAGATGCTTTATGCGTGCCTTTCTGCTCTAATGACGTGTCTGTAAATTAGCAACAGGATGGTGGAGCACCATACTGAAACCTAATGGCACCGCGGTAAATTACCACTGGGAAGCTGCCGGACGGCTGCGTGTGTTCCCATTGTGAACAACTTGCCCCTCCCTCCCCTCGTTCTGCCGCCTCATCTACATTTGTCTGCCTTTGTGTCACCGTATGTGTGATTTTGTTAACATTTGTGTCTGCTCCTTCTGTGTGTGTGTGTGTGTGTGTGTGTGTGTGTGCGCGCGCGTTTTTTCTTCCCTCCTTCTCACTCCTCTCAGTAAAGACTAGCCCGAGGCCCTGAGTTGGTAATAGCTTTTCTGACAGCAATACACCAATATTTACAGAGACCAGCACCCACCCACACCCACGCACATTTCATGTGCACATAGACGCGCTCGTATACACTCTCGACCGCATGAACGCTGACTTGAACACTTTTTATTTTGTCTGTGAGACGTGCACATGCACACTCCTAATTAGCATGATGGGAGTGGAAGAATCTCACAGTGCAACGTGTTGTTTCTCACTCATATATTGACATTCACACTTGGATTTTTTTCATGCAACAAAGGCAAAAAAGAAGACAATTTGCCACAATTGGTCATAGAGTTGTGTTATATTCTCTTTATTATTCCCTCTGTGTTATATTCACTCAAGTGCAGCCTATTCCATTTCAACACTCCTCTCTGCCACTCACTACCTTAATAACCTATTACACTTTAGTCTATTCATTATGTGGCAATCCTTTCCCCTTCTCTGCTCTCCAGCGGTTCCTCACCAAGTGCCTTTCTTGCTACAGCTTTACTTAGCCCGTGTGTTTGTGTGTTAAATTCTCCTCCGCTCTCCCCGCCGCTGTGAACTACAAGATGGTGGTTATGCCAGAGGCTCCACAGAGCGGAGAAAAAGAGGCCAACGAGATGTGTTGAGAGGAAAGGTGGCGCGGGGCCAGAAGGGAGGTGTGAGAGATTGGTGGTGAGGCGAGCGCTGGAGCGGATGCGGAGGAATGGTTGTGCTTCAGGGTGGTGGTGGTGGTTGTGTGTGTGTGTGTGTGTGTGTGTGTGTGTGTGTGGTGACAGATAATGTCGCCCTCTACTTGTCCATGCCAGTACAATATTATGATCATTCTTGCAGATGTGTGCGTAGGTGTGCATATTTGTTCAGCTGCTTCCTGGCATATTCGGTCGTGCACTGGTGTGTGAGTGGGTGTGAGAGAGCAGATAAGTGAATGCAGGCTTAAGGATGATGGATTGTAAAACCTTGGTCTGGTGTCCTTGGGGGTCATTAAGGGTGTGCAAGGTAAGTTGCTACTGGCTGCCCGCCTGTTACTCTGAATTCTAATTGGCCACTCCTGCCTGCTTTGGCTGCCATGGTGCTTACAGGCTGCTGTTCCTCATCTTTGTCATCATATTTTTTTCCCATCCTCCCCCTTTGAAAACCCCAGTAACCTCTGCTGCTACTGCACATACCTCCGCAGACGCACACATTCTGGCATTTAGCGAATATCATAAAATGAGCCATGTTGTCAAACAAGACCACATCACTTTAGACTGCCAGCACAGCTGTTCTCTCAAAAGAGAGGATGGCAGGTTTCATAACGAGTTTGGAATGCCACAGACTCACGACTGTCTCCCTCACATCCACACTGTTTAATCTCTAACCCACATGACTGATCAAAGCTTGTTTACACACCGCTCCATGGTACAATTAGAGGTAGGGAAGGAAGTGCCTCTTCCCAGTGCTGGCATCAGTGAGGCTTTGCTTGACAATAACAGCATTTTCAGCATCTTAAACAATATGTTTTGTACTGCACATCCGAATCAAATCTAACCAGGCTCAGCTGAGCTTTGTTTTACTCGGCTGGCTCTGATGAACACCCACCATTTTATCATCTTTCAGCATTTTGTGAAGAGCAGTGTGGGAAGAAGCAACATAGCTTGGAAATTGTACCAATCATTATGATAATGTGCAACAACAGTGTAACGGTCCCACACGTCTTTGTACTCCCTCCCTGTTTCCACCTCTTCTTCCTCTCCCTTTCCCTCTCAGCTCGCGAGGAGTACGTTGCCACCTTCAAGGGCTCCGAGTACTTCTGCTATGACTTGTCGCCCAACCCCATCCAGTCCAGCAGCGACGAAATCACTCTCTCATTCAAGACGCTGCAGCGCAACGGCCTGATGCTGCACACCGGCAAGTCAGCAGACTACGTCAACCTGGCACTCAAGAACGGTGCTGTATCACTTGTCATCAATCTTGGTTCCGGGGCCTTCGAGGCCTTGGTGGAGCCTGTCAATGGCAAGTTCAACGACAACGCCTGGCACGACGTCAAGGTCACCCGCAACCTGAGACAGGTAACCAGATAACAAGGGATGGAGGAGCGAGCAGCCGAGGAGAGGAGATAAACGTTGATGATATTGATAAGACGTTGATGATATTGATAAGAATAAAGACTTAAGTGGCATTGGGAGGAACAAAGAGGCAGCGAGTGGTAGATTAATGAAGATTTTACTGAAATTAATCAGCTACAGTTTTAAGCCATATTAAACTTTTGTAACACTGGAAAAACATGAATTTATGAATTACACATGAAACATGAAATTATGAATAAACGGTAATAATCTGACCTGCAGTCCTTTGCATAAAAGAATAGACTGCCATTCACAAACTGGCCACAGGTGTCTCTAAAGTTTTTTTGAATTTAATGCATAGAAAATAGACTGCTCAAAAAAATAAAAGGAACACTTTTTAATCTGAGTAAGTTTTGGAGTGTTTTGAATTCAGCCCTCTGTAGGTTGTAGGTTGATAATTTTCATTTCCATCAAAAGATGTGGCATCTTTTCATTCTTAACACATTATCCAGTCCATATCAGTGCAGATATCCAGCTTATTTTTTCCCATTAAAATCTGATGTGTTTTGAAAGTGTTCCTTTTATTTTTTTGAGCAGTATATAAGTGAATGGTTAGGTTATTTAAAAAGTAAGTAAATAAAAATTTGAGATGCAATGATTGCAGTTATTTGGGCTGTTTCTGCTTTAGTTTATTTACATTTCTGACCTTCCCATTTCTGTTGGTTCTGATTATTATCAATTACCACTTATTTTTGGTTTAGTTTACTTCTCAGTTTATGTTCAGATTGGATGGTCATTGTTATTGTTATTGTAATGTTATTTATAACATTTTCAACTTAATGACAATTGTTATATTTTCTTTAAATCTCCAGTTTACCAAATCTTCCATTACTCAGAATCTCTAAACATAGTGCTGAGGTTATTGGACAGAATTCACATAGAATACAAAGGTTATCCAGGGTGTTGAACCTCTTTTCTTACTTTGAGTGAATAATGATGACAGAGCTGAGCAGATTTTGTGCTCCTGAGTTGGAGTTAATAAATGTTGAACAACCCTTACCTTTGCTTAACCCTTACCTACAGTACTGCAACAGAAATTTCAAGAATATTTCTGTTCAGGCTGAGTTTGTGCATAGACTGGCAGGTGTCCTAACATGAGTAATCAGCAGAATGCAGCACTTGCAGATTAATTCCTGCAGCATTAGCATGAGGAAGACAGATATAGTTACAGCGATGAGTAGTTAACAACTCTAGAGAGGGGCTCGTCATCCTTAGCACACGGGAATCAATCTGTGCATCTTGAGAAGAATATTGTATGCATTGTTTAGCTTCTCAGATTTAAGGAGTTGGTGTTTTTAAATATAATATTTTCAGGGTCTGGACAGAAAAAACAACACTGGAAATGCTGCCTTGGGTTCCAATATACACTACTCACAAAAAGTTAAGGATGTTTGGCTTTCGGGTGAAATTTATGGAAAATGTAAAAAGTTCACACTACAGTGATATTATATTATGAACGTAAGGCATTTAAGTAGAAGCATGCAATGATGATTTCCTCATCTCAAACAATTTATTGAAACAAAAGCCAACAACAGTGGTGGATATACCACAATAAAAAATGTCAGTGTCTCAATAACTTGTCATGTGCCCTTGAGCATCAATTACAGCTTAACAATAACGTCTCATGCTGTTCACAAGTCGACTTATTGTCTGCTGAGGCATGGCATTCCACTCTTCTTTAAGGGCGGCCCTCAGGTCATGGAGGTTGTGGGATGCAGGGTTACGAGCCTCTACATGGTGGATCAGCTTATCCCGTAGGTTTTCTGTAGGATTCAGGTCTGGAGAAACTGCAGGCCACTCCATTTGAGGTACCCCAGCCTCCAGCAGCCGTTCCCTAATGATGCAACCTCAATGAGCTGGAGCATTGCCATCCATGAAGATAAAATTAGCCCTGTGTTGTTCATGCAGGGGCACAATGACTAGATTAATGATGTTATTCAGATAGTTTCGGCTTGTCACTGTACCATTCATAAGGTGTAGGGCAGTTCTGTATTGACTAGACATACCTGCCCAGACTGTAACACCACCACCGCCAAAGGCTCGTCTGGCTGATGCATAGCACTCTCCTTGACGTCTCCAACATTGTTGGCGGCCATTATTTCTGCTCATCGTGAATCGACTTTCATCAGAGAACAGCACTGAGGCCCACTGGTCCCTTGTCCAGTGTAAATGTTTCCTGGCCCATGCAAGACAATGATGTCTGTGCCTGGTGGTGTGGTCAGGCACCCTTGCAGGTCATCTAGCACACAGACCACGCTGATGTAAACAGTTTCAAATGGTCTGACGTGACACTTGGGTGCCTCTCACCTCCCTTAAATGTGCCTGGAGTTGAGTGGCATTCATCATCCGGTTCCGCAGGGCACTGTTCACAGTGAAACGGTCATCAGTGTGGGATGTGGCCAAAGGACATCCACTTCTATGCCTTTCTGTGATGCTTCTAGTTTCTCTGTTGCAACCTGCTGATGGCACTCTGTGACACTCTAAGCTCAGTGGCCACTTCCCTCTGTACTGAGAACATCCTGTCTGAAGCCTTGCAATAGCAAGGTATTGTTGATCAATTGTTAGGTGTCGTTTTGGTCTCATGATGTAAGAATGTGAACAGCATTATGAAGAGGACTGTTTAAATACCAATTCTAATTGAACCAGAAAATTTATTGGTCGATTCATGGATCAAACACCTGTTGTGAATTTTGCCAAGCACCTTGTTAGAGAACAGCAAGTTGTGCAAAAAGTAAAGAAACACTGAACAATTGGACATGTGCATTCAAAAGGTTAGAGAAGGTCAAGTTAAGTTCACCTGTAAAGGTTGTAGTGCATTTTAGGCGCATCCTGAAATTTCACCCGAAAGCCAAATATCCCTGTCTTTTTGTGAGGTGTGTATATAATACATGATAGACATTTTTGTCTATTTTTTTTTTTAATGGAGGCAAATTCCACACATGGTTTAATATTTCTCCTTGGTTTGGCTGCACCAAAAGCATAAAAAAAACTGAATAAAAATAATTTTCAGACTAATCCAGCAATGATGTTTGTATGCTGATGCTGCAGCAATTTTTTTTTAAATTAGTTTGTTTGACACTGTTGAACCACAGTGACTTCAGGTGTTTTTTCACAGACAACAGGCACCTGAAAAGCCTGTAATCAGCAGCGAAAGACTAATCAGTGTAGGTTCTACAGTCAGTGGCCTGTTGTCCAACTGCAGTGTTATTGTGGTAGTAAGAAAATACCTGAGGTTTTGGTCTTAGTTTACAGTGGGTTAACCACCAGACCAGCACTGCTTTCAGCTCTAGGTGAGTGCTTTTTCAATTGTGTGTGTGTGTGTGTGTGTGTGTGTGTGTGTGTGTGTGTGTGTGTGTGTGTGTGTGTGTGTGTGTGTGTGTGTGTGAGTGAGAGAGAGAGAGAGAGAGAGAGAGAGAGAGAGAGAGAGAGAGAGAGAGAGAGAGAATCTGTGAATGAATGAGAGAGCGAGAGAATGAACTAGAAAACACTGAGGGTCACTGGCACTCGATGCTCATACCTACTTGTGCCCTGCCGCTGCCGTTTGCCTGTGTGTACTACTAACTTGACTACTAACTTTACTAACCTGCAAGTGAAACTAACCACCATCCATGGAATGATTCATACTACTAACCTAACCTGTGCCCTTCTCCTAGCGAAACCACTCCAACAAACCTACTAACCTCACCGGAGGCCTTCTAGCTTTCCTTTTTTTTGTCCCAAAGTTGTTCTGTTCACAGTTTTTTGCTTTCCTTTCTCCCCCTCTCCTACAAAGCACTCAGGCATTGGACACGCTATGGTAAACAAACTCCATTGTTCGGTAGATATCATTCTAATTGTTTCTTAGTTTGGGTTTGCCCCGTATCTATTTCCTTTTGAACCATAGACATCAAAACTAAACCAATAAAAGGATAAATGCGGTTGGTAATCTTTTACGCTTAAAAAGCCCCCATCCACCCTCCTTGCCAACCACTTTTTTTCTTTAAATCCTCTAGCCCCCCCCAGCCCCCCGTATCTACAGTTTTTTTTCACCCCATCACTGTAACTGACATTTAGACCCGTACTGATTGGCTCATCCCTCACCTGCACCCAAATGGCGGCTCCCTATCCCTTCGTTCCTGCATGGCGTGACTCAGAAACCCTACCCCCTCTCTAATTGGTCCTTTAAGTGGATAGAGAGGTTCCTTCCCTTTTATATTATTCTCTTTCTTTTTCTGGTTTTTCGTCCTCCACTCTGCCACTGCATGTTCTCCATGGTGCCTCTGATTCATCTTGTCCTCTGTTGTTGTTTTTAATCTACTGTGTCCTCTTTGCCAGTGGTTGCATGCAGAGAGAGGAACAGACTGCATGCTTATATATTTATGTGAGCAAGCAGGAGCGTGCGCGCGCGCGTGTGTGTGTGTGTGTGTGGAATGAGCAGTAACCCATCTAACACCTGTGCGTGTGTGTGCATAATGATCTGTGTCCGTTTGTGCGTCATCTCATTCCGATTCGCTGATCTAACAAACCCCCCAGACCACTAACTAGCTAACACCATCACCACAACTCACCCTAACAGCACAATAACATAATGTCATCACAACTACTAACAGCATTGAAATCATGAACCCTGACCTCACTAACTAAACAGAGCTTGGCCTGACACAAGTACCACTACTGTGGCTGCCAGTAGTGCAACTAACAACTACTAACAAGTAAATAGTACTAACACCTACTGTGTAGCACGAAGATGCCTGTGGACACTTACTAACACCTGCCTGGCTGGGCGAGTTTGCCTGGCAATGATACGCACCATTACTGTAGTGAGGTCAGACTCTTTATGTGCAGTATAACATGGTCAGTAATGTACGGTAGAATATCAGAGGGATAATGTACCACTAACTGTGACTTGCGTGTGACAGTATTGGATATCAGTGACATCTAAAAGCCTCTTCACAGGCTATTACACAGCAGAATAGACTGATTTAATTATTGGAGCACTAGTCTCACATTAGGCAAAGCATTTAGGAAGGGAGTTGAAATCTTCTCCATTAACACTAAACCATTTAAGATCTGAGGCATCAACATTAAAGGTAGATTATTTTTTATATTAACATTCCTGTCCTTGTGCAGCTGCGCAAGCAGTGATTTCAGTCAGTGATTTGCAGTCATAGAATATAAAAAATTGGCTTTGAAGTCTGGGTGTGGAGAATCACAAGCCTTTAGCAATCACAGGATCAAATCTTCACTCTTTACAGTAAAAGTTTGACTCTGGTCAGGCTGAAGATAGCAGACTGAATTCCCAGTTCTCAGACTGCACAAATGGTAGATGGGACTGCAGAATGTATCCTTAATTGCAGGAAGGCTGAGTAAGTGGCAGTTAGAAGTGTATATAGTCAAGAGGCCGCACCACACAGTCAGCACTGATCCAACTTCTCCAGATCTAAGTCCCTACAGTTCAACTGGCCAATTCCCCAAACCAATTAGGCCTTCTCCCTACCAGAATGCATACACAGTGGTTACCAGTATAATGGGGGCTAATTTGGCTGGTCAGCGCCTAGCTAGTGCTTAGCGCTGCCTTTGGTGTGAGTATATAGCGTGTCCTTTCCCTGTGCTTTGTTGTGTAGGTGACCATCTCAGTGGACGGCATCCTGACCACCACGGGCTACACTCAGGAGGACTATACAATGTTGGGCTCTGATGACTTCTTCTATGTGGGAGGGAGCCCCAGCACCGCTGATCTGCCTGGTTCTCCAGTCAGCAATAACTTCATGGGGTGTCTCAAAGAGGTGGGAAACATGAAGCATACACCCTCTGTACGCATTTATGAATCTGAACGACTAGAGAGTAAGGTGATAAGACTTACAAAAATACCATCACATTGATTATTTATATCAGACAAAATGGTGCATGTTTAAAGTCAGTAGTTTTAGCACAAAAGTACCTTTTTTTTTTTTTACAGATCTCTACTTCATCCATTTTCTGAAACAAGTCAGTCCATTAAAGCTATTATTTGTTAATGCCAGCCTGATGTTTGCCCCTCCTGAAGAGTAGAAACACAATTCAGTTGCGTCTTCTAAGTTTATTAGCTTGAAATGTTTGTCAGAGATCTCTGTTTTAGGGATACACATCTCCTCTAATTGATATCAGGGTGTCTGAAGAGTATCTGCAAATGAAATGTTCAAACATTGGAAAAAAAGTTTACGTATATTTTAAAACTCTAAAGAATGAGTTTTTTACTATAAAGAATTACTCAGACAGTTGGTGAACTGCAGCAGAGTTTCATTTAAACAGTATAGAAACAGTGTGCCATAAATGACAAAAAAGCACAACAATAAAGTTATATATTACTGTATGTAATGTAATGTAATGTACTTTATTTATATAGCCCTTTAAAACAACCCGTAGGTGACCAAAGTGCTTCACAGAAAATTAAACAGCACTAGAAACACACACAACATTAAAGCAAATTACATAAACAAAGAGATAAGCATAAATACCTAAAAATAAAAACAAATGTCAAAACAGATGTCGCCACTACTAGGTATTAAAAGCCATCCTAAACAAATATGTTTTAAGTTCTGATTTAAAAAGGGCCAGGTCAGAGATAGTACGCAGGTCAGGGGGGAGAGTATTCCAGAGCCTGGGGGCGACAACAGAAAAGGCTCGGTCACCTCAGTGTTTATACCTCAACCTGGGCACATCCAGCAAAAGCTGATTGGATGACCTCACAGCCCTGCCTTGATCATGGACAGTTAAAATCTCAGACAAATAAACCGGAGCAAGGCCATTAAGTAGCTTTAAAAACAAAAAGTAGAAGTTTAAAATTAATTCTAAAATGGACTGAAAGCCAATGAAGTGAAAAAAGAATTGGTGTAATATGCTCTCGCCTAGTTGTGTTGGTTAAAAGACGGGCCGCTGCATTTTGCACAAGTTGAAGGCAGCCGAGAGAAGACTGAGAGATGCCAACATAAAGTGCATTGCAGTAATCAAGTCGAGAAGTGATTAAAGCATGGATGGCTATCTCAAGGTCATGACGGCTCAGGAAAGGTTTGGCTTTGGATAACAGATGTAACTGATAGAAGCTCATCTTGACTACATTGTCAATCTGTTTATCAAATTTTGAATGGCTGTCAAAAATCACCCCCAAATTTCTGACAGCTGAATTGATCCTTAAAGAGAGGGTACCAAAGCCAGCCGTTACAGTTTCCCCAAACATAATACATTCTGTTTTTTCTTCATTTAAGTGGAGAAAATTTTGGCTTAACCACAACTTAATGTCAGTGGTGCAGTCCAATAAAACACTTTGTGAGTTTGTTTGTTCTGGGTTCAAAGGTAAATAAAGCTGCAAATCGTCTGCAGAACAGTGGGAAGACATGTTGTGCCTGGCTATTATTGACCCAAGTGGCAGCATATATAATGAAAACAAAATAGGGCCAAGGATAGAGCTCTGTGGGACCCCATAGGAGAGAGAGGCACTGGATGAGGACATGTCACCAATCATTACAGAAAAAGTTCTGTTAGATAGGTAGGATTCAAACCACTTAAGTGCAGTGTCATGGATGCCAACATGGTGATTCAGGCATGACAAAAGGATAGTATGGTCCACCGTGTCAAAGGCTACTGTAAGATCTAGCAGCACTAAAACAATTGGGCACTTGGCATCAACAGACATCATAATATCATTGTGTACCTTTAGCAGGGCAGACTCAGTGCTGTGATAAGATCTAAACCCAGACTGAAACTTCTCAAAAATAGAATTGTTTTCTAAAAAAGATTGCAACTGTATAAAAACAACTTTTTCTAAAACCTTAGATAAAAAGGGCAAATGAGAAATGGGTCTAAAATTACATAAAACTGAAGGGTCAAGGTGAGGTTTTTTTAAGAAGGGGCCTAACCACAGCATGTTTAAAAGCAGGTGGGACAGATCTTGAACTAAGGCAGGAATTAATAAAAACCAAAAGACCAGGCCCTACAGTATTAAAAACCCTTTTCGGTATTCCAGCGGGAACAACATCTAGTGAGCAATTTGTAGGCTTTAGATGCTTCACTATATCAGTAAGTGATCATAAAGAAACCAACTCAAACTGTTCAAACACAGCAGAGTAACCCGGGACAACAGACAAGCTCCCATTAAAACTGTTATTAATAACTCTTCTGACAGAGTCTACTTTATCAACAAAAATGTGAAGAAAAGTCTCACATGTTGTAAACGAAACATCTGTTACAGTCAGAGCGCGTGGACTTATAAAAGAGTTAATTGTGTTAAATAGCACTCTAGGACAGTGACTGCTGCTGGAAATAACATCAGAGAGATACTGAAATTTTACGTTTTGCACAGTCCTCTGGTAATCAGCAAGACAGTCCCTAAAAATTCCCAGAGACACATGTAATTTGTCTTTTTTCCATCTCCGTTCAGCCTGCCTGACCCGTTGCCTAATGGCATGGGTAGTGTCGTTTAGCCAGGGATCTGTTTTCGGTTTAGCCGATTTAAGCCGAAATGGGGCAATAGAGTCCAAAACCCCAGAGCAGGTGGTATGAAAGGAGGAAAGAATGTTATCCAGATGGGAAGGGGAAACGAGTCCATTCAAGGCAAAAAACTGTGAATCCCTAAAAGCAGCAGTAAACTCCTCTGGCGTTGAAGAAGTGATGATGCAACACCAGCATGATGGAGCCACAGGCTTGCTGGGTGATGAAGGGGTCAACAGTTCAAAAATAATGTGGAAATGATCTGAGATGACAGACTCAGAAATTTCTTTGAGAGAGACTGAGAGCCCAAAAGAGATAACAAGGTCCAGATTGTGACCAAGACGGTGTGTTGGTTTTTCCGCTAAAATAGTTAAATTAAATGTCGCCAACAGTCTTTTAAAATCAGACACCAGCTTATCAGATGGAGAGCAGACATGAATATTAAAGTCCCCACAAATCAATAGTTTATCATATTTTGGCATAACATCTGCCAAGAATTCAGAAAACTCATTAATGAAGTCCTTATTATATTTAGGAGGACGATAGACAACAGCAAATAACACAGGACTTGTGAGATCCACCACAAATAGTTGCAGCTCAAAGCAGGAATAAGTATTTGTGGAGAGAAGGCGACATTTAAAATTATCATTAAAAACAGAAACCAAGCCCCCACCCTGACCAGATGCTCGCAGGGAACTGAAGAAAGAACACCCGGGAGGGAGGAGCTCAGAGAAGGCGGCGGTGTCATCTGGTTTAAGCCATGTTTCCGTCATCAGAAGAAAATCCAAGGAATGTGAAGTAAAAAAGTCATTCAGAATAAAAGTCTTATTTGCGATGGATCTGGTGTTAATCAGAGCCATGCGAATCAAACACTGATCAGCCTGCTAGGAAGCACGACTGATCGGGTGAAGATTCTCCGGTGCGCGACCCCTTCTGCGAATCCGCATGGGCCGGCAGCAGGGAAGTGGGTATCCAGACTCTGGGACAGTCGGCAACAGCCATCAGTAGCGATAATCCATGGATCCTCGTACGTCAAAGCCGGTACACTTCCTGGGGAACTCAGTCAGCAGTTGACGAGGGTTGTAAGTTGAGGAAGAAGCCAGGGAAGCCCTCAGTCTGCATGGTATTCCGCCTCTCCGACCTTGTCTTTTGTGGCAGCTGTTTCGAAACAGCCCACTGGGTGTGTGTCTCAGATAGAATGGTATAGATGCCAACAGAGGCGGAGGAGGCTGACCATTAAATTCATAGGTCGAGAATTTGTCCACAGAATTGCAAATGTTTAGAAGCCAGTAGTGATGATTTTATAAACCAGTAGTGATGACACGTTCTGAGCTAGAAGCAATAAAAGGAGAACTATACACATAAGACGTAGCACAGGTAGACGTCCAGCAACACACAACGGCGCCATCTTGCCTGCGTAACTGAAGGCAATCACAGTGAACAGCATTTATTACTTTATAAAGTTATAAATTATATAATAAAATATGTACTTTTACTATAAAAACTCACAAATTTATGAGGAAATAAGTAAATCTACAGTTAAAAATGTTACACATTTATTACAAAAGGTAACAGATTGATTTGAAAAAGGTTGCAGCTTTATGAAACAGAACACAAATTTGCAAGACAAAGGCACCAGTTTAGAGCTGAAGCTCCTATTGCAAATTGTTTTCTGAAAACAGTTCAGCAGTTGAACCATTTAAATGTTTTTTGTTTAAATTGTTAAATAGTTAAAATGTTTCATGTTTGAAGTGTTTTCTTTTTTGCCAACAGCTGAAAGTTTGAAAAATTTGAATATTAACATAATTTACTAGGCTGCGTGTCCACCAAACGCGTTTTTTCCACTCTGGGCGACTATTTTCCATTCATTCTCTATATAGTACAGCATTTACAGCGCTGAGCGCCCTCGGTGCAGGAACGCTCTTGGTGGTGGCCGTTTTTTGTTGCGGTGCTTAGAGCTGAAAAAAGTTCAACTTTTCAGAGACTGCAGCTGAGCTTGTCAATGTCAGACCAAGCAGCCAGTCAGAACTGCTGCGTGGGCGGGATATAGGACGCCGGTACTCAGACTTTTGCTTTCTGTGTCATCATATTTTACATCTATAGCTGCTAGAATACGTTTCCTGTCCATTGTTATTTAGAGACTGCTATTAAAAAATCATTAGAAAGTCTGACAATAGGAAAGTGGAAGTGCTGAGCTGAGAGGGACAAGCTGTTGCTGGGATACAGGGCACAGTCTTTTTTTTTTTTTTTTCAGAGCACCGTGCACAAATGCTGAAAAAAAAAAAGCTCAGGGTGGTCGGGCGACAAAAAACGCGTTTGGTGGACACACAGTGTAAGGGTTGAATCATTTTGAGAGTAACTGTGTATTAAATTTACAAGATAAAATATAGCCGAAAGCTCCGATCATCGGGTTCCAAGCAGATGTAGACTTCAAGGTCTTGTATTGTTTAGCAACACCATTTTAAACCTAAGGTATGCTACACATTAATTTATAAAAATGATGACGATGATGAGTTTATAAAAGTGCATTATATAGCTTTCTTGTTTCTGGTAGTAATGCTGAAAAGACTACAACTATGGTGACTATGACCTCAGTCCCAACAGCCAGTTGCAGGGTGCTTAGTTTTTGGTGGCTAAAGTTGGCCTCTGTGATTGGCTGTTGGGACTGAGGTCATAGTTGCCATAATTGTAGTCTTTTCAGTGTTCCTACCAAAAGAAGAGCTGTTGCAGGCAATGTCGGCACACAAAGGCTATATGAGTAGTGACATTCACTCGATCAGATGTTGGTGTACTGTCAAAATAATTTACTAAACATTATTTTAAGGTGAAAATCTTACTTAGTGTTGCTTTAAAATGCACAGTAGAGGTATGCTGAACTTCAGTTGTTCAGAAGATTTCTGGCAAGATTTGAACCTGGGACCTCAGGCATACCAAGTGATCACCTTAATTACTACACCACACAACTTCAGCAGTGCTCAATCTAACTTTATCAAATGAAAAACGTTCCATTGAAAGGGATTCCAAGCAGCAGTAGCATTTAAAACCTAATATGTACTACACATTGTTTTCAAATACACAGGAGAGGCGTTTTGCACTTCAGAGGAATGACACATTGCTGGGACGATTTGAATCTTGGTCTCCAACATGACAGACGATTGTCTTAACCCTTACACCACACAACTGCTTTGGGTCACACATTGACTTTCTCATGCACCAAAAATGTTCCATTGACAAGACACAAAGGCTGATAGACTTTTTCATAAATATAACTTTACAACATGAACAGAATTCCATTAAATTTTGTGTCTTGCTGAATAGGGGTGGGAGAAATAATCATTTTTTCAATGCATCTTGATGCAGACATGAACGATTCTGAATCGATGCACAGATGGCATAATTCCAGTTCTTAAATATGTATTTATAACATAATTTTATGTGGCCAGAACAAAAAAAAGTAGCGGCTCCTTAAACGTGGAAGTTGGCACCAGCCCGGATGGTATTTCGCCTGACTCACAACACTGGAGACTGCTCGTTTTATTCACAGAGAATTGGGTCGCATTGTTGCGTTGTTAGTGTGTCACTTTCATGCTGTCTATATATATGGACCGTAGATTAATGACGTAATTAATGTTAGAGGAATGAAAAAAGCTGAGTCTTAAATACGGAAGTAGGTGCCCGGACGGTATTTGTTGCATCATGTAAATATGTTCATATCTGTGGTCGCGGCACTCAACACCGGCACAAAACTCCTCATTTTATTTAGTTATGGGTGTTCAGATCAGTTTGCTGAAGCGTTGCTGTCATCCTATATGGATATATGGACCATAGATTACAGTAAATGCATGTGTGTGAAATGGTGTCTGTGGCGAGCAGGTCATCTGACCTGCACAGCCATGGCTAGACCAAAACATGGAAAAAGTGAAACCAGCAGATAGGAATGCTTCTATTTTTCATTAGAAGTGTGTATAATATTTCTTTCACAGAGGAAAAGTCAGAGCACACTGTTAAATTCACAGCCTTTACTGATGTTAACTTATATAGCGCTTTTCTCATCTCTAGATGACCAAAGCGCTTTACATATCCTGCTATCCACCCGTTCACACACTGATGGCTGCAGAGCTGCCATACACAGGTGCTGGCCTGACCCACCAGGAGCAACTTGGGGTTCAGTGTCATGCTCAAGGACACTTCTACATGCAGACTGCAGACAGAGCGGGAATCGAACCCCTGATCAGTTGTCAGCCACACTACACCTGCACCACAGCCACCACAGACTAACACAACACTTCTGTGTCTGACTCTGAAGACACAGGGTGTTTGAAACATCATTATTATTATTATCATCTATTATGCACTTGATAAATGTTACTGGCATCTTCCACTCACTGCCACATGTGAATTAGAACAGTTAAAAGGATATAGCAAATAAACTCTGGCAACAACCAGGCATACAGTGCATCCAGAAAGTATTCACAGTGCTTCACTTTTTTCCACATTTTATGTTACAGTGTGCTCCAGACTCTTCCTCTGTGATTGTGATGTCCTTAAGCTGACCACCACCTGCAACAGCTACAGTTTCATTGGGATGAAGTCCAGAAAGTCCTTTTTCTAATATTTACATGTTAGGGAGGAAATGCGTCATAATCATAAAAGGGGTCTAAAGATTCCCACCCCTAATTCTTATATACATATTTAATAAGTTAGATATTTATTTCCAACTATAAATAATTCATCACACATTTATGTAATTAATAGTGTATTTATTTATTTCATTTAGTCATTGCTGACTGTCATGATCTGAGCGTGGGGGGATTCCGCCGGGCTCAGTCTTTTTTCCTTTTTTCATATTTGTATGGTGTTGTATTTTTGAGTTCTTATTTCTGTTATTTTACCTTTGGCTAATTTTCACTTATCCTGTATTGTTTCTTAGTATGAATTATTTTCCTGTTGCGTTCATTGTAGTGTTGTTTATATGTTTGGGTTTATTTGTCTTTGTTATCTCAAAGTATTTATATTCTGTGGTATCTTCTGTCTTCCTGGGGCTGCAGCTGTCAGTAGCACTTCTGGGTTTTTTGCTCCGTGTGGGCAGTGCTCCTGTCAGCTGTCAGCCCCGGCTCTCCCTCTCATTGCTCCCAGCTGATCCTAGTTGCAATCATTGTTACCTTTTGCCCGCTCATGTGACCCACACTTGTTATCACTCGTATTATTTGTTTCTGACCCTATTTGAGGGCTGTTATTTTCATTTCTGTTTTTTAATGTCACTTCCCTTGTCTCTACCAGAACCCAGCCCTTGTGCTGGTGTCATTTATCCGTAAGTTAACTTTGTATGTCAGTTTGGTTTTTGCGTTTGAGCACTGTCTGGACTTTGTGTTTGCTTTTTCAATAAATTTCACAAACTAGCAGTCCAGCACGTGGGTGTCTCCTTTCTGCCCCGAGGGACAATTCATGACAGAAGATGCCGGCCAATTCGAGACTCAGCTGCTGCTAGTTTGTGGTTTTTTGCTCACACTCACCTGTTTCTCCGGAGTGAATCATGTCCCTAGCCCATACGAACTCTGCAGGTGGGCGCAGCTACCCGATGAGCCTATGGTGGGTGTGCTGCAAAACCCTGATGAAGATGGATGGACTAATCGCTGCAGCTCGCATTGGTCCTACTCCGTAAGACACATTGTGGTTTCTGGGTCTCACGGAGGCAGCTGCTCGCTGGTGCCCTCAGCTTAAGAGCATGCTGAGGGGGTGGAGAGGATTTCTCTGGTGGCGGCTCTGCAACGTGAGAGCAGTGAGATGGTGAGGGATTCCCCGAGGAAACCTGGGCCCGTGCCAAAGGGGAGGCGTTCCCAGGCCTCTGTAGTATCGGCTCCTCACCAGTCTCCGGCAACCCGTTCCTGCTCCTTCTCCACCTACTCCAGGACGCCACTGTCCAGGGAAATCCCGCCGGAAGAACGCCTCCACTTCTCAGTCAGCAGCTTCTCCCTTGTTGAGCCAGACAACTCCCGCAGCAGTTTTTTCCTCACATTTGCCTTTGGTGGCTGTCCCGTCAGCCTACTTCTCCTCCTTTACTGCTGCAACTCCCATCTCCTTGACGTATCCTCCCACTGCTGAGGGTTTGACTGTTTCCTCCCTGGCTACGCCCGTCACCGTGTCTGCAGGGGTGGCTCATATTCCTCTGAGTGGCCTACAACCACTGAAGTCACGGAGAGGGCTGATTTCCAGCCGGCTGCAGCAGAAACCATTGTGCCCCGGGAATACAGGCAAGTGCTTTTTCAGTCTCTTTCTCCTAATAATGAATTACCTTGCCTGATTCCCGGTGGTGAGGCTCAGCCACTGCAGTCCACGGAGTCCTCACCGCCTGCTGCACATATTAATTCTTCACCTGCTCTCTCCGTGTCTCATCTTTTGCCCCCTGAGTGTTCGTCGGCACCAGGATTGAGCCGCCGGATGATGGAGGAGCCTGCGGCCCTGGAGGTCCTGGTCCCAGCCCCGCAGCCACAGTCTGGACGGAGGGAGAGTGCTGCGACCGAGCTGAAGCCTGTGCCAACGATGGCACGTCCCCTGGCCTCAGCAGAACAGGATCCAGCGCCAGCAGGAAGCCAACCTCCTGTGTCCACACCAGGCGAGCCACCTGCGTGGGCCACTTCGCTGGGGGATCTCGGGACTGCATCGACCACCATGCCTGCTACTGAGGCCACCACAGCAGAGTCAGAGCTGGACCTCCAGAGGGCCCAAGACGTCATTGTCTGGATCAACGGAGTCCTGGACGGCGGTGGAGCTCAAGCTCAGGCAGGTGCTCTCCTTTGTTTTTGTTGTTTCTGTATTGGAGAGATATTGTCTGGCTTTTGGTGGGGAGAGCCAGGTGCAGTCATCAGCTACACCTGAGCTCAGCTCGCCGGGCTCCACTGCCGCCAGTGACCCTGACCCTGTTTCCCTGCCTCTTCCATCTGAGTTTTCCCCAGGGTCACCGAGGATTGTCCAGCTTCGCCAGAAGTCTCCGTAGGACCAGCCTCGCTGCCCGAGATCACCGTGGGTCCAGCTCCTCCTGCCGAGGTCGTTGCGGGTCCTCCGTCCCAGCCTGGGGCCTCCATGGGTGCTGCTCCCCCTCCAGAAGAGGTCTTCGTGGGTGCACCGTTTCAGCCCGGGGCCTCCGAGGGTGCTGCTTCCCAGCTAGAAGAGGTCGTCACGGGTGCTTTGTCCCAGCCCGGAATCTCCAAGGGTGCAGCTCTGTCCCAGTCTGGGTCCACAGAGGGTGCAGCTCTGTCCCAGTCCAGGTCCACCGAGGGTGCAACCTCGTTCCAGCCCGGAGCCACTGCGGGTGCAGCTCTGCTTCAGGCTGGAGCCACCGGGGGTGCTACTATGTCCCAGTCCAGGACCACCGAGAGTGCTACAGGCCAGTCCAAGAGTGTTGTGGTTCCTTCTCCTCTGCCCGAGACCATCGTGGTTCCTCCAACTCCACTGTCCTCTTTCTCATTGGTCTTCCCCGTGGAGCGGCTGCCTCCTGGGCCACTCCTGCTGTTAAGGTGGCTAAAAAACTCTGGCCGACTGCCTGACAGACTGTGCCACTGGGTTGGGTGGCCCACGTTCTCTGGTAGGCCACCCGACTCTTACCACCATGCCATCTGTCAGGTCTGGGACTTTATCCAGCCACCTGACCTGTTTAATCCTTTGGTCCAGGGGGCCTAGATGCCCGGTTCTGTGTGGGTCCAGAGTGGGGCCTTTGTTTTTTTTTGTTGTTGTTGTTTCCTCTTAGTCTGGGTTTTGTTGGGATGTTAGTTCTGAGAGTTTTTCTTATTTTCTCTGGTTTGTTTCAGTCCGTCCGTGCCTGGGTCCCCCTCCTCTCACTCCGGGTGGGGTTGTTTTCTTGTTGGGGTGGGGTTTTTTTGTGTGTGGGGGGGTTCTTTTCTTTCGATGTTGTCGGGGTGTCTGGTATCCACCCCTTGGTGGGGGTGGGGGGCTCTGTCACGATTTGAGCGTGGGGGGATTCCGCCGGGCTCAGTCTTTTTACCTTTTTTCATTTTTATATGGTGTTGTATTTTTGAGTTCTTATTCCTGTTACTTTATCTTTGGTTAATTTTCACTTATCCTGTATTGTTTCTTAGTATGAATTATTTTCCCGTTGCATTCATTGTAGTGTTGTTGTTTATATGTTTGGGTTTATTTGTCTTTGTTATATCATTGCATTTATATTCTGTGGTATCTTCTCTCTTCCTGGGGCTGCAGCTGTCAGTAGCACTTCTGGGTTTTTTGCTCCGTGTGGGCAGTGCTCCTGTCAGCTGTCAGTCCTGGCTCTCCCTCTCATTGCTCCCAGCTGATCCTAGTTGCAATCATTGTTACCTTTTGCCCGCTCATGTGACCCACACTTTTTATCACTTGTATCATTTGTTTCTGACCCTATTTAAGAGCTGTTATTTTCATTTCTGTTTGCCGGAGTCTTAATTTCACTTCCCTTGTCTCCACCAGAACCCAGCCCTTGTTCTGGTGTCATTTATCCGTAAGTTAACTTTGTATGTCAGTTTGGTTTTTGCGTTTGAGCACTGTCTGGACTTTGTGTTTGCTTTTTCAATAAATTTCACAAACTAGCAGTTCAGCACGTGGGTCTCTCCTCTCTGCCCCGAGGGGCAGTTCATGACATTGGCCATCAGTAATCACACAGTGGGAGGGAAACAAATCCAGAATAGAAAAATGAAGAAGGTGCATCAAGATGCACCGAGAATGGTAATCAGCTTGAATTGTGAGGTGCCTAAAGATTCCCACCCCTATTGTTGAAGAGTACTGTTGTGATTGTGAGTATGAAGTTTCATCAAGTATGGATCGCTACATCAGAAGATAAACCCAAAAATACATGTCGAAGAGAAACTGTACAACTGTATTGGCCTAGAAAATCAAAATGGATTGACAGTTTTGGATTATTATAATAACTTTTCATTATCAGCGTCTGTAGATGATCTCTGCTTAATTTCAAGCAATGTGGATGAATGGCCTAGGAGGAGTTCACTTTGACTTCACGTGCACATTTTTGAAAATATGGTGCAGAAAACTTCATTTTTAGAGCATAAGACCAGTGGAGAAAAGTTTCAGGGAATATAATCATGAAATAATTTTGAGTCTAGGCCCAGCCATTCTCAAGATATTTTCAGAAATGTAAATTAAGTTATTCTAGCGCCACCTATGTATGTACTGCCTTGATTTGTGGTCTCTGAGTAGTGGGTAGCGTTTCTGATCACACTGTAAAACTTCATGTTTCCATGTATTACTGTTTTTGCTCCCCATGCACTTTTAGTCGAGAAAAGTAATTATAAGAAGAGTCAGAAGAATCAGAACAATTATGATAGGTTCAGAACTCTAAAGATGGACATTTCAGAGAAGAAAACTGCTTATTACTAATGCTCACGTGTCAGATTATTGTAATAAAGCAGATGTGTTTGTTGTCTTTGTAAGAAATTTAGAAGTGTTTTTGTCATGAACAGCCCGCAGGGGCGGAGAATGGAGACCCAATTGAGACAGCTGGACTGTGAGTTGCAAGTGGTTTAATAAAAACACAAAATACAACAGAGGCAAAAACTCACAAGGCAGGATAATGAAGAGCACGAATGGCTCAGACGTGGGACACACGTCGGTTAGAAAATGAAGGTTGAAGCATGGGACACACGCCAGTAAAACCAAATAGCTAAAATGGAAAAATAAGAACAGCCTGAACAGAACACCGGCTGAGGCGTGGGACACACACTGGGTAACAATGAGAAGGACATCGCCAAGAATCTGCGGAGCGGCATCCCTTAAATAGGACAAAGAGAAAATAGACAAATGATCAACAGGTGTGGGTAACAGGAGCGAGGAATAATCAGTCCAAAATAACAACAGCTGGGACAAACCACAAACTGAACTTGAAAAGGAAATAAACAAAGAGCCTTTTCAAAATAAAAGCACAGGAGGAATAATGTCAAAGGTAGCTAACTATGAATATGAAATGATTACAAAGACAAGATTCAAACCAAATAATACAATACTAATAAATACCAAAGTTACAAAAGGGAGATCTGAAGGCAAAGGTGGAGAAGGCTCAAATATAAACACAGGAAGATATCATTTATAATACAAACCGAGATGGCAATAGACTCATAATAAAAAGAGGCAAAACTATAATAACTAACATAAGATAACAATAACAGCACAACTCAAAACAAACAGAACAAAGGGCAAACTCAGTAAACATAATACAAACAAAACCATACTCAAATACAATAAAACTGAGATGAGGAAAGTACAGAAAATAATCAGAACTAACTGAAAGTGTGAGCAAGGTTCTCCCACCGTGCTCAGCATCATGACAGTTTTTACCTTAATTTGAAAGCTTAAATAGGTTTTGTGGCTCCATGCAGATTTGTTTTTTAATTTATTGACAAAAGTTGCTCAAAATGGCATTCAAAAACTATTATATATTGACATCAAATGCTGTTGATGTATTTTTTCAAAATAAAGTTCACCTTACACAATTGTATATAATATTTTAAGACAGCCTTGTCCCCCTGTTCTCTTACACTTTCTTTATTTTATTCCCATCCCTTCTCTTTCTTACAGATGTCACACAAACATTTTACACACATTATCTTATAACGCACATTCACACAAAAATGCTTCCATTTGGCAGACTCACACCCTTCCCAGCATCAGAGAGAATCAGTGATGAGTGTCGTTGAGGGAGTAGCTACAGCACAAAGCACTAACATGCTAATTAGCTACGCCACAGAGATGCTCCATCCATCCACTGTGCTAGAAACGGGCCGCGGCACTGTAGAAACACAAACTTGCAAGACACAGGCTCGTAAGCAGGCATTCGCACATATGCGCAATCTTAGTGTGTGATCAAAGAAGCAGGGATGTGCATACATGAGGAACGAAAATGTGCAAATATCAACACTGAGACACATGCCGAGAAGAAAATAGTCATACACAAATAAACACACACATGAACGCGCAGCACTTGACACAAGGAATCTCCCAAAGATGCCCTCCTAACCATCAAATGCACACCCTGACTGAGCCTCCCTTTCATTCACGCAGATTCACACAGAGGCATAAACAAACAACCAAACAAGCCAACAGATGATGTGCCAAACAGAGAGCTATCTGTTTCAGCAGTGAATGCACTCTGTGTTGCTTCATTAAGAGTGATGATGTTTAAATGAGGCTGCTGCTGTCAGAGCAAACCCTCCACTGCCACATTTACATATTTAATACCATATTATAATCCATGTGAGCAAATTAAGATGATCTTGTGAATCATTTGCATGACCAATCGCAGCTATGACAATTTTGTACATTTGATGCGGTGTGGACACCCGCCCCACGAACACCCATACACACGAGGACAATTTTTCACACTTTCAGCACTTATTTTGTTTAAGAACTACCCCAGTTAAGATGAGGATGTCAATATGCAAATGTTCAATTAAAACAAACAACTTTCATATAAAAATAACAGAATTTTTGAGAAAAATATTTTTTTGGGTGGTAGAACTGTTTATCAGTGCAATTTTAAACAAATTTAGTCCTTCACTGAAGTCAGAAATATTAATTTTTAAGCCTCTTTCAGACATGAATCTAAAGGCCTGGGCTTCATTTCTTAATATTCAGAGGACAGTAGAGTTGTCAGAAATTGTTCTCAGGTAAAAGTAGCATTACTTTATAATGTTATTTATGCAAATGTAAATAAGAGTGGTCTCCAAAAATTTACCTGAATAAGAGTAAGAGAATGCCTACTAAACGGTTACTTGAGTTGTGAATAATAACTACGCTGTCTCATAGTATTTTTTTCTTTTAAAATTTATGACCGCTTTCTCATAAATTTGCTGGGTATTTTTTCATATATCTGTGACTTTCATGCATAAATGTGCTCCTTTATTTCATGTAAAGTTGAAGCATGTATAATTTTAAACCTTTTTCCTTGTTTATTTGTTTAAGTTTTATAAAAGGGACAGTGCATATTAATGAGCAAGTACATGTAAATATGCAAGATTATAGCCAGAGCTAATTTCCGTCTTCAGTCCCTTGGCAGGCCAAGGCCAGCCACATAAAAACTTAAAACTTTGTAATATTTTTAAAAAACTGTGTTTTTGTAGGTTTTAACCTTCTGAAATGCATCTATTGGTCACCTGTTTGGTGGGGAGCCAAACACATTAGTGAGAAGTAACAGTGGTAGAAGGAAGATTGCTAACCTGTGTGATTTCAAGACAGGTCACTGAAATAGCATTAAACAATGTGCTTCTGACGAAAAAACCTCCTTTTTCCTGATCAAAAATGGATTGTCATGAAATGCACCATAATAGGGATGCGCATGCGCACCACCACATCTCTTTGAAATGAGCCTCCACCTCTCAGCGCAAGCAGGCACACCGTCTATTGGTAATTAGATGGTGTGATGCAAAGAGTTAAAAAAAAACAAACAGACAATGCGTTGACAGAAACTAACAAAAATGCTGGCTTACAGTGGGAAGTCTGGTGCAAAACTCCGCTGATGGCTGTCAAAATAGGGCCCTATAAAGTTGCAAGTTTTAGAATAAATGTTGCAGATTTATGACAGACACACATTTAGGTGGGAAAAAGTCAAATTTTTGAGACAAAAGCAGCAAATTGACAAGAAAAAGGTTGCACATTTCAGAAAATAAATTAATTTCAATAAAGTTAATCAGTAGTAAAAATAAAAGGACATACAGGAGTAAAACACTATATCATGACTGAAGAATAAAGTAATGCAATAAGTAAATGAGGTAAATAAATGCAAATTATGTGTTTAAAGCCGACATGCTATTATCAGCTCCTGGTGCATTTTATTTTGTGCAATAAAAACCTACTATTAAAAAATAAATACATGTTTAATGCTTTATGTACTCTTGAGAACACAGGAACACTGGAGCAATAACCCTCCTTGAATGCTACTTCAAAACAACACATTACCAACATTTGGAAACATCAGCTTTTTAAGTAAATACTACACATGATGTTATGTAATGCTGACAATGACCACGTTTATATGTACTCTAATAAACTAGTTATAATTGCATTTCTGGAGTTACCTGATTATTCAAGTGGCCATGTGAACAGAATAATCCAGTAAAGGCCATGTATAGGGCCATTAACTCAAGGGGTTTACCCATTTATTCAGCATGTAAACACAAAGAACAGAGATAAACAAACCTATCATCTGGTCAGTCACTGCAACAGATATTGGAGTCAGTTTGTCTTGGCCTGTCCTTGCCACTGACAATACCTCTTATCTGCCAGGAATGTGCCGCTAGTCCAGCAAAAGCTAGCGGTACTCAAATACTATGCAAGCAGTTTCATGAAATGGTCAGTCAGAAAGCAACTCATACCGGCTCAGATGACGCCCGGGTTAACAAGGTCAGGAGTTCCTGGCAGTGGAAGGCTAAGGACAGAGCTGCGTCGAGGAATCTGATCAGAACTAAATGAAACAGTCATTGTCGCCCCCGACAGACTGCTATGATGATGATGATGATGAAACACAAAACTGAATATTGCCGTTATCAGTTTATTCCCAGTATTCGGTTTATTGTGACCATGTAACCGGGGAAATTGTTTCACCTAGGGTGCTGTCTGGGAAAGGGATCAATTATGTGGAAGGCCATCCTATTCAAAACATTGCTGCAACATGTAGTTACTTTTCTGGAGAGGTGCATGTTGGGTCAGCATAAGCTATATATTCATTGCAGCCTAGCAATGAATATATAGCAGCCTAGCTGCTGAGCTCTAGGAGGAGCGGAGGTTGGTCAGCAGGTCCTTGATATTCACTGGGTATTTCTGTTCAGAATAAAAGAACAGTGATTTTGCTGCTAATTTCAATGAAACAAACAAACAAAAAAAAACTCACAAAAATGACTAAAGCTGCATTCATTTCTGGTAATAACTAGTTATCAAACAAGCACATTTCTAACCAGTTTTCAAAGTTGTGAAATTAAAATATTAAATATCCTCAACTAAATGTACAGGAGGCAACTAAGAAAAATATACTACAATTAAACCATTCAGTAATAGTCAGTATAATTTTATGAAAAACCTGCTTGAGTACATGTACTTGAGTAAGTATAATGCCTTCAGTCAGTTATCTGTCAAAAGTCGCAACATCTTTTGTTAATAGGCCAGTTCCCTAAACTATGTCACTTTCTTACCAGGATTATAGAGAAAGTTATGAATGAAATCTTTGCAAAACATGAAGATGAATTAATTCTGAAGCTCAAGGTTAAAGAATAGCTTCACAATTATTCCCCACAAGAGAATTTGTGTGTTTAACATTTTTTTGTAACATTTCAAAAGATTGTCACTCTGTCAGAACTTATTAATGTCATTTAAAATTCCACTGACTGGTGCAGGGTGTCAGTTAAAATATATATAAATTATTTTTGAAAGCAACTGTTATTGAATGCATCATTAATCACTTGAACTACTGTCAAATGTGTGGTGGAGAAATATTGAAATGTGCTCTGCGCCTCATTCTGTCAATCTGGTTTGTGTGAATAAAGTTGAGGACCATTAATGTAAAAGTGATCTATATTGGAATGACTTAATTCCCGCACATTTACAGATTGAGATTCAGCAGTGTTACATAACCTCTGTAAATAGTATTTATTCACTCAACCTGCTTTCTTCGATTTTTTTTTTCCTTTGGTTATTGTAGTGAAACGTTTTAACAAAATCCAGTGGAGAGAAGACTACTATTTCATTTAAAACTAACATGAGTTTCTTCTCCCCTGAAGGTGGTGTACAAGAACAATGATGTCCGGCTGGAGCTCTCCAGACTGGCTAAACAGGGAGACCCAAAGATGAAGGTGCGTGTTTCAAAAGCATGTACAACTTGTTCCAGACGGTGCACTATGCCATCAAACACGGAAACCTTTTTGTATTGCAACCTCTTGTCTGGCCCAGCGAGAGTCGTGTAGGGATTTTAAGTAAATGGGATTATAGTTTGAGAGGTTGCCACCAGCTTTTGTCTTTTAGTCAGTTCACAGCCAGGATCTGGCTTTATTTCAGCACCCTGGCTACAAAGGATTCATTTTTTTGGTGTTGATATTCACTGCAGCTATTTGAACACAGCTGTGCAGATGCTACGAACACTCATTATCCTCACGCATCTGCTCTAGGTGAGTGGAGTGGTGTCCTTTAAGTGTGAGAGTGTAGCAACGCTGGACCCCGTGACCTTTGACACCCCTGAGTCTTACGTGGCCCTAAGTAAGTGGGCGGCAAAGAAGGCAGGGTCCATCTCCTTTGACTTCAGGACGACAGAGCCCAATGGGTTGATGCTTTTCAGCCACGGGAAACCCCGACAGCAGCAACGCAAAGACCCACGCACACCTCCAACTGTCAAGGTGAAAATGTTTTACGACATGTGTGTATGTTGATAAAAGAGAAGGAAATGTTGAAGCCGAAAATGGCAATAGAGTGTGAAACCCTCTTTTACATTTACATTTACAGTAACTACCATATGTAGAGCTGTACCAAAGATATGCTTTTATGCTTTTTTTTCTGTTTTCTGTCACTGGGAGCCAAAAGCTCAGGCTTTAGATTGCTGTAAACGTTTAGTTTCTGCAGGCTTTTTTCTACTGTTTGTTCTTTATGATGCCATAGAAAGGGGATTTTCTCAATATGGAAGCCTCAGGAACACACTCCCACACACAATCACACAGAAGAAAGTTGACTTAAAGGTGCAGTAATCTTAAAGCAGCAGGGGCTAAAATGGCGTCTTTTGAGAATATAGGATGAAATAACGCAGCTTCATCGTGTTAAGGAAGTGTCCATAAATCCAATTAATGAACTGGAAACTAAACGTATCAACAGGTGTGATGCATTATCTTAGGTCTTCTTCTTGTTTCAGATGCTCCCTTTAGAGGTTGCCAAAGTGGATTATCTTCCTCCATCTCACTCGATCCCTTGCATCCTCTTCTGTCACAACAACACTCTCCATGTTCTCCGTCACTACATCCATGGATCGTCTCTGTGGTCTTCTCTTTTCCTCCTCCCTGGCAGCTCCATCTTTAACATCCTTTGTCCAATATATCCACTATCCCTCCTCTGCACCTGAGCAGTCACTCTGATATACTCATTTCTAATCCTGGTCTAGTTATTCCCGATGAGAATTTTAGCATCTTGAACTTTGTCACCTCCAGCTTTGCCTCCTGTCTTTGTCAGTGCCACCATCTCCAAACCATACATTATAGGAGGTCTCACTACCATCTTGTAAATCTTCCCTTTCACTCTAGCTGCTATTCTGTCACAAATCACTCCAACACTTGTCTCCACCCACTCCACCCTGCCTGCACACTCTTCTTCACCTCTCTTGTGCACATTGCTTTGGATGGTTGACCTCCAGGTATTTAAACTCATCTCCCTTCACTGCCTCTACTCCTTGCATCTTTAACGTTCCACCTGCCTCCCTCTCATTTTCACACATGTATTCTGTCTTGCTTCTACTGACTTTTATTCCTCTTCTCTTCAGTACACACCTGCACCTCTCTGAGTTCTCTTCCACCTGCCCCCTACTTTCACTACAGCTCACAATCTTAGCAATATACAAAAGCTGCTCATTTTAATTCCTCTGAAAGACATTTTGAAGATGTTTGATGAAAAGTTGAATGATAATTTAAAGGGATCACATGATGAAAATGTCACCTTTTTAGTGCTTTTGCACGGTGGATAACAAATGAAAAACTACAATCCTCTTACTTTGTTATGGTCTGCCTTGGTCTCTGAGCTCTCATTAAATGAACAGCTTTGATTTGGTTCTGGCTGTGACATAAGAACCATTGCTCCTAGCAATAGTACTACCCTCCCAGATTCATCTCTACTAAATTTAAAAATGGGGGTTGGGGGGAGTATCCCCATGGGGCTCTAAACCTAAACCAGCAGTATTATGATGGGTACAATTCCATAGTTTTTATATCTATCCTGTTTAAATTCTTGTCATCCCACTAAACATTCATGTTCCCACCTGTTTCATTAATCTTCACTATATAATATATCTCACATCATGCTGGCTTGTTTTATTTTTGACATGATACCCTGGTAGAGCAGGCTGCCTAGCATTTTTTTTCCTTTAAACTTTGGGATTATGGTTAGTTTTCATATTTTCTATATATTCTATCCACCCCTGCTAAATGTCTGTGTTTCCACGTGGTTCACTAATCAGCAATGATAAATAATAATATATCTCATGTCATTCTGGCTTGTTATATTTTGGCAGTCATAAGTCGGTAGATTGAGCTGTTAGCATTAGCTTGGCTAAGCAGCTGTGGTTGGTTTTCTGCTGTTAAGCCACACTTGCCAGGGTATCCAGATGGCTCAGGCTGTCAGGTGTTAGCTTAGCTTGGATCACAACCGGCTTTTATAGTCATTTTCTATATAACCTATTCTGTTCACCCCCATTAGACATCCGTGTTCCTAGTTGGATCATCTACTAACACCTACTATATGTATTTCATTTTGAGACATTATTTCAGATTATGTTACTGTAGTTTGTTTTACTCTGGCCAGGGTAGTTCCTCGGCCAGTGGCAGTTATCTACCATAAGCAGAGTTAAACATTCACTTATTTAGGGCTGTTTGTGTGCTTATTAAACCCCTACCGACCACTCACACCACACACCCCTGTCCTCGATAATGCTAAATTTGGGCTTTTACATTGTCACATTCAGCCAGTTTTACATTAGTTAACTCAGGCAGTGTTTTCTACTAGAGCTAGTAGCTAAGCAGCCAACATTAGCCTCGATATGACATCAACCGCAGATTTCAGCAGTGACAAAAGACAGAGGGTGGGGTTACCTGGGGCTCATTAGCATTTAAAGAAAAATGCACTTTTGAGGAAGACTCCTTCAGCTGAGTGGAAATGGTGCTGCAGAGTTTGATTTCTGAGGTGTTTTAACCACAGCATGTCACAGACATTTCAATAACACCTCTGGGAACTGTGTCAAAGTGTGAAAAAAGGTGCATAACACAGTGTGCCCCCTCTGAGACATTAATGTTGACACTCCTCTGATATTTGTTTGAACTTTTCACTAAGCCAGAAAGATGAATGGCATGGCATCTTATGACAGTAAACCCTTTAGTGATGAATTAATGGCAGAACTATTGATATCTGTCAAGCCTTGGAGTTCTTCTACTAGAGACAACTGTGACTGCCTCTGAAAACTTGGACTGCATCAGAAAATTGGCAGTCCCAATTTTTCACAATAAAGATGTGATCCATTTGCATCCAGAATAATTCCAAACTGCATTATTTCTGATTCGTGCAGATTGGAGCAAAAAAGTAAAAAAAAATGTAAATGTAAAATTTCTGCAAATTTTGATTACTACATTGTGTTTACATTGCTTTTGTTGCACACTGATGTTATATGATGTTGTGTCTGTTTAACCTACAGGTGGATTTCTTTGCAATTGAGATGCTGGATGGGCACCTGTACCTATTGCTGGACATGGGTTCTGGAACAACAAAAACCAAGGCTATTGACAGGAAGGTCAATGATGGAGAATGGTATCATGTTGACTTCCAGAGAGACGGCCGCTCAGGTAAACGCTGAGCTTACTTATAATGCTAATCCTTGGTGCGAAGCAGGAATGGGAGTGGTTTAGAGAGGGCTAACAAACCCATTTGGCTCTTAACTGCCTTCTGTCTACATGTAATTTGGCTGTTTACTAAATCTGGTTTGAAGGGTTTTGAATTGATTATTTTAAACCATCCAGTTGGCATAAATCAGGTTGTATAGTCCACACAGTGTCTCAGAGTATATGCAGCTTTACACATTTTAAATTTAAAGGTGCAATGTGTAATATTTAGCAAGTCAAGCAGTCATGTTTCAGAATGCAGCCAATTCACATTTTATTAGTCATCACACTTCTTCATCTACATCTACATCTTCCACAGCATGTAGAAGATGTAGAAGATTTTGGGTAACTAGTTTGACGTAAAAACTCGAAAAAATATTGTGGTGGACCAAGATGGCCGCCTACAAGGAGAAGGACCCTCTTCCTGTGTATTAAAAACTTATCTTAAGGTCATAACAAATGCAACAACTTTACTTAGGAGTGTTTACTGTATATAACAATGTAAACAAAGCTGATATTTTATAGTGCATAGATTTTCAGAATTCAAATTTTTACACACTGTACCTTTAAAGAAACCCCAGCTGATGACATGCATGGGAAGCAAATGATGCTCACCATTGTGGAATCACAGCTGGTTTTTGCCGATTCCTCATTTTGCAGTCAATTTGGGCATTCACTGTCAGTTTTTTCATTGGAGACAACAAAAACTAGAGTGCACTCAGAGAGTGCATACCTCCACCAAGGCCCTAACGTGCAGCGTTAAATGATCTGGATCATCTCCAACATCTAATGGGTTCATCCGTAGCCCAAGGGCCACCTCTCATGAAACATGAAATGATGACCTCCTGGGCTGAGGTAATCAAAGTCGCTGCCAGTTCACTCTAACGGCATCCTCTTGATTGTCCCCCTGCTGCATGAGGGACGGCAACTTTTTCTCATAACGTCATCAACAAAAGCAACAATTCCTATTCGTGTCATATGTCATCAAATGTGAATAAATATGTGCATAACACAGTGTCATGTAACCCTGCTAAGTTCTTTGCAATGCACTAGTTAGATTACCAGAACACCGAAGCTCTAAACTGGATGCTTGCTTCTTATCCAACTTCTAACACTGTGCACCCATTATGAATACTGTTGGAAGATACATAAATCAGACTTACACAGTGCCTTCTGTTGCCTCCCATGATTCTTTCATCAACAGTGCAGGTACAGCACAGGATCCCTTCATGTTTGTTGGCCCAGTATAAGGATATAGTAGTTATTGTTTGTGAGTCTGCGTTAATTACAGTGTAGAGGCCCTCAGAAGAAGCTGCCAGATCCCTCAGCGGGAATCTTGTTTGTTTACTATAACTGCACTGCACTGTTCTAAAAATGAAAATATTAATGATTTATCAGCGACAAAATGTTGGACATGGCACTTTAAAACCAGCATGGACTACCTAATGACTAACGCCTGTCAAGTTTTGAATTTCAATTGCGTCTGATTAAAGGCCTGATGTGGTGGTGGTGATGAGGAGGAGGAGGAGGGGGAGGAAGAATACAAAGAGAGGGGGAAGCATGATGATGACGATAAAGGCGAAGATGATGACAGTCGTAATGGTGGTGGTTGTGGTGATGACAGTGGTGATTGCAATGAGGATGTTCACGCTGAAGGTCATAGTGATCGCTGAGGTTGTTTTGATGTGTTGCGGTGTGTTCAGGGACCATCTCGGTGAACAGTGTAAGAACAGCGTACACGGCACCAGGAGACAGCGAGATCTTGGACCTGGATGACACCTTATACCTCGGAGGGCTACCTGAGGATCGTGCCGGACTCATCTTCCCTACGGAGGTTAGCATGCTAAGCAGAGGAGGGCAGAGTCGCCATTTCTTGTACTCAAGAAAAAGGAGAATTACCTTAGATATTTATTAAGTATCAGAGGAGTAAGAAAGAAGTTGCTAAAAAGTGACTTGAGTAGTGCTGACTTTAGTCTCACCAGTTTGTGACTTTTTTTCCTCAATGTGTGTGGTTTTTTTTCCATAATACACTTATGTTTTCTGCTAACAGATTTACAACTTTATTTTACTAGACTTTTTGTCATGGATTAGCATTTTTCTTATTTTTCTTTTACATTTATAATTCAATTTATAAATTAGAGAAACAGTTTTCATGTAAATTGGCCACTTTGTCACCCCCAGTGTGATACGGTCACCGCAGCAAATAGTTCCCATTCTAGCCAATGTTCTGCTCTGTACCAGACACAGTATGTTGTTGAAAAGAGTCAGCTCACCACAACTTATGGCTAAAAATACGCAACGAGTCTAATTTTGACGGATCCAGCACACAAGGAAATGCCTCTCTGTCTGCTGTATTTAACAGCTGTTTGTTCACTAAAAACTCTTTAGGGATCGCCCGTTGTTTTCTGAGATCTACTCCTTCACCAATGTGTCAAAGAAGATAAAAACTTTGACATAACATTAACTTTTGCATTATTAAAGCACATGAATCCAGAAGAATGGCCAGCCGGCACTCTCTCTTCCTTGTTGTTATCAGGTGATGGTGATCGGATTCCCTCAGCCTGTCGTGAGCTCTCGTGTTATTTTATGTAATTCTCATGTGATCTTGTCATGCAAACCTTGTTCTTTCTGATCTATGCTGCTTCAGAACATAAACGCAGCTGGTGGGGAGTGCCGCAAGACTCAAATCGCATCACAGCCATAAATGAATGCGACCACAGTCAGTGGAAAAGAGGTTTTGGGCTGAGGAAAATTCATATTAATTTAAAGCACATTCCAAAACACATTTTATTACAGTATTTCTAACCAGTTTTCAAGTCAGTGGAATCAAAAACTGCTCAAAAAGTAAAACCAAATGAGCTGAGTAAATGTTTGTATTTCTTCATAAATCTACTCAAGTAGGAGTAAAAAAAAAATGCCACAAAAATACTCAGTAAAATACAGTTTAGTGTAGAAGTTACATGAGTGCATGTACTTCTGTAAATGTCACAGGTCACAAACAACCTCTGGTGCTGACATTGTGTTTCTATAGTAAAACTATGATAAATATACTGAAATAATCACTAGATAAAGCAATCAGCTGAAAATTATATCTATTAAACAATGATTTTTATCTTTCACAAGAAATTTTTTTTTCATTAAATTTGTTACTGAATTGAAATTCAATCCATAAATGCATCTGTTCAGATTATGTTAGATTAGGAAAATATTATATAAACAGCAATAATTAGAAAATAATACATCTGAGATTGACAAGTTCCTCCAGGTAATCTAGCAAATGTAATTTCCCAGTTTGGGATCAATAAAGTACATCTATCTATCTATCTATCTATCTATCTATCTATCTATCTAATACAACAAACATGGCAAGATTATTTAATAAAGAGAAGTCCACAAAGAGACAGATTTACCAACACAGTGTCACAAAAAGCTAAATTATTGATGGTGTAAGGATTTATATTGATAATCCAGGTGCACATGTTACACATTTCTTCAACTAATCCATTTTATTTGGGTACCTCTGTGGTCCTGTGAGATGAAAAATAATCAAAATTTAATAAAGCTGAAAATGTGCCTTGCTTCATATTGTACATGTAGGACGTTTGTCCTTTGTAGTGCCTCTTTTCTCCCCAACTATAGTACTGAAGTAGATTAATTGTTTTGACCAAGGTGCTTTGGGGCTTTTGGATCAGATTATAAGAAGAAAGTAAACTAATCCATATGAAAAATTATACTTCAGGATTATTTTTATAAGTTCAAGGATACCGGTGTGGTGGCCTAGTGGTAGAGCATCTGCTCCACAGCCGAAAAATGGTACTTTCCACCTTCTAGCTTGGTGCTCAGCATAAATAGAATGGGGAAAGGAAAGCTGGTTACCGAGCCACTGTGTGGAGCACAAACCAGTATAATCCTAGTGTTGGTCTGAAGCCCGGGTCAGTGGGGAGGGTTGCATCTGATGTGCGGACCCATGATCCACTGTGGCAGCCCTGGATAGGGAGCGACCAAACGAAGAAGACATAAAGTTCAAGGATATACTATCACAAATACACCTTTCCACTTTTTAGTTTATCAAAATACACTGAAGTATACTTCATAAGGTGTGTTTACAGCTATCATTTGCACTGTGATTATATCGTAACAGGCAGTGGCCCTAAACTTAGTCACCTTCTCCTCTGAGATTTTGTTCTGTGATATTTTTTTCAACATTTCTGCAGGTTTCACGGCTCAAAGGTTCAGTGTGGAACTTATGGAAACTTAGATTTGCCTTGTGGACACAAAGAAAACTGCAGCATTATTTCTTTCTTTCTGGTTTGTGCAACTTTTATAAGAAATAAGCAAAAAAAAAAAAACCATGTTGTGTAAAAGCAATTAACATACCTTGTTTCTTGTGCAAATTAAGACACCAGACTCCTTTGTTTGTTTCTCTACATCTTAACACCAAGAAATGCAATATGCTATTGAAAAGCAGCAGTGCCTAATACCAGTAACTCCATCCTCAGGTGTGGACGGCTCTGCTGAACTACGGGTACGTGGGCTGCATTAGAGACCTTTTTGTGGACGGGCAGAGCAAAGACATCCGGAGGCTGGCTGAGTCCCAGAGAGCAGTTGGAGTGAAACCCTCGTGCTCGAGAGAGCAACCAAAGCAGTGCCTGTCCAACCCGTGCCAGCACAACGGAATCTGCAGGGAGGGCTGGAATCGCTACGTGTGCGACTGCTCTGGGACGGGCTACCTGGGACGCTCGTGCGAAAGAGGTAAGAAGGGCGTGATGTACAAACGTGCACAGTAGAGATGAGTAAGCCAACAAAATAAAGTTGCTAAGCAGCAACATTTGGTGGGAGATGATAATTTGCCGTGATGCAAAATGCAGTCATAATGACAGTTTTTTTTGTTTTTTTCTGACAACGCTGAGTAATGCCAAAGGGATGAGTGACAGAAAACAGATGATCCGGGGTGGAAAGCCTGGTTTTTAAAGTCAGAAATAATCCCATCAGCTGCTGAAAATATATTATGATCACTAGGTTGTAAAAATTTTTATTCATTGTACCTTTTTTTCCCCCATTTCCCTTCCAGACAAATTACATCAGCTTGATAGGACTCACTTTGATGCCCCTCATAAAATTTCACGGTAGATAAAAATGTGATTCTGCTATTATTTAAATAGAAAGTAATGAAACTGAGCGTAGATATGTTTATCCACTGGCACATCCAAGGTGGAGAATACAGAGCTCAAAATTATTGGAGGTTGGCAGAGAGGCAGCAGGTACTTTAGGGATGTGTAAAGATAGAAAACAAGGGCAAGGAAAAATGCAGCTGTTAGATCAACAACAAGACAATAGTGGTGCAGGGCTCTACCTTTCATTAAGTAAGACTGAGAGAGGGAACGGAGAAGAAAGGTGAGGGATAATTATTGGAGGGAAGCAGAGCCCCAGACCGGACTATTGGAGTACTGTGGATGTAGTGACTGGGAATCAGTGGGAAAGGAAATGTTGAGGAAGCAGGAGCTGCGGCAGTGGAGGGCGGAGTCACTAGGCTGGAACCGCCACATGACATCAGGTGAGGATATGCGGAGGAGCGGGAGGTGGGAGCTGGGAAATCAGACAGAGAGGGAGAGAGTTATGGGAAATGTTATGAATTCAGGCCAAGAGAGAGAAACGGAAAGCAGGGAAGATTGGCAGAGTGACTGATACAGGCCTGTTTAAAGCAGCAAGATTGGAGTCAGACAAGAAGAAGAGAAGAAATGTTGTTTGTGCCACAACTGCTGATGCGTCTCAAGTGATGATTGTACTATCATCCAGCAGGAGATATTCACACAGGCGCACACATCCTTTCTGAAAGGAGTTGATATGAAAAGGTTTTATTTTCGAGGCCAAACAACCGCAGTGTATGTTTATCGTAGCGTCTCTCTGGTTTTCTTAGCCCTCTCTCTCCCTGCCTGTATTCTGCATTTCTTCATAATGCTCCGTGTGCATTGAGGGGTCACTAACTGGTAGTTCAGTGGATTAAAGGAAGCACAGATGGAGAAGCAGATGGAGAGAGTGATTGGCCATGTTTATGCCTTCTACCTGCGGTGTCTTCCTCCCTTTTTCTCTCGCTCCTTCTCTCTCTCTCTCCTTTGTTCCCTCTCTCTCTTCGTTAATGAACGAAGATGGTGGCCACGCTCAGGCTTTGTGATGAATTTCTATATTGTGATGTCATATTTTGATGTGGACTGTAATTGGTGTAAAATAGATGGAATAAGTCTGGTACGATAAGTTAAAGTTATGGGTCAGCCTTATGGTTTTTCAGTGAAAAACATTTCCTACAGACTAAATCATGCTAATAGACATTCCTGGATTTTCAAGCAAAGAGAAAACTTGATTACTAAAGCTAGAAAAACACTCCACAATGTGATTTTTTTTTTTATGGCTGGTAAAGCCTTTAATGTTTACATCTCGACCAGATAAAGGGTCAAATGTATTACTTCAAAAGGACAAGGCTTATTTTTAGTTTCTATCATGGTTAAAGGTCACATTTTGTACATTTCCCATTTGACATCTTCGGGAACATATACACTGTATTGCCAAAAGTACTGGGACAACCCTCCAAATGAATGGGCACCAATGGACAAAGCACAGTCCACAAAGACGTGGATGTGGGAGGCTGGTGTGGAGGAGCTTGACTGGCCTGCACAGAGCCCTGACCTCAGCCCGATAGAACACCTTTGGGATGAATTAGAGCGGAGACTGAGAGCCAGACCTTCTCATCCAACATCAGTGCCTGACCTCACAAATGTGCTTCTGGAAGAACGGTCAGAAACTCCCATAAATGCACTCATAAACCTTGTAGAAAGCCATCCTTTGTAGCTGTAACAGCTTCAGCGCGTCAGGGAAGACTTTCCACAAGGTTCAGGAGTTTTAGGAGTTTGTTTATGGGAATTTTTGAATTAGACTAACAGATTTAAGGGAAAACTCCTGTAACTGGTAAGAGTAAAGTCACAAATTTACAACAAAAATTTACATTTACGTGAAAAAGTTGTAAATCACAGGTGGAGGTTGTTGAGTGATGGAAAAAATCACCAGATCTCTTAATGATCTCTCCATGATCTTCCAGTGATCGCCTTCATTGCCAAGGTCTCCTCAAAGTTTTGACTCATTCCAAAACAGTCTGTCGGTGGTCACCAAAGGGAAGCAATGTCTCAACTAACTGAGGAGTGTTCCGCGATCTCATCAGTTGTTCAATGATCTCTCAGCGATCTTTCAATGAGGTCCAAATTTTTCCACTCCGAAGGTAGCGATGGCTGAGAAATTAGTGAGGGATTGCTGAGCTTTTAAGATAAGATAAGATAAGATAAGCCTTTATTAGTCCCACAACGGGGAAATTCCAGGATTGCAACAGCACAGGGACAGCAACACTCAGAGCAACAATCAGAAGGCAAGAAAAAAAAAACAAAAAAAAAACAAAAAAAACAAGCAAGCAAGAGCAGCTAATATACATATGTACATATTACTATAAAATATATATATACACACACACACACACAGACACACAGTGCAGAGCATTGTAGCTGGATGGAATAAATATATGAATATATGAACACACAGTGCAGAGCATTGTAGCTAGATGGAATAAATATGTAAATATGTAAATATAAATATGTAAATATATAAACACCCACAGTACGGAGCATTGCAGCTAGGTGGAATAAATATGCAAGTATATAAACACACACAGTGCGGAGCAATGTAGCAATGTAGCTTTTGATAATAAACCAATGGAGCTCATTGCCAGAGATTGTTGAGCACTCCTTGAGAGTTTGTTGAGAGATCACTTTCCTTTGGTGATCGTTGAGAGAGTGTTTTGCATTGAGTCAAAACTTTGAGGAGACCTTGGCAATGATGGAGATTGCTGGAAGATCATGGAGAGATCGTTGAGAGATGTGATTGCAGTGCGATCACTGAAAGATCGCTGAGAGATCTGGCCATTTTTTCATGGCTCAACAATCTCTCAACGATCTCCACCCCTGTGTGAAGGGGGTAGAAGAGCACTAGAAACCTCTCAAATGCTCAGCAACCTCCTTGGTCACCCAAGAAGCTCTTACTGATCCCTTGGTGATCTCTCCTGGTCTCTCAGTGACCTCTCAAGGATCTTTTCTATGGGGTCCTTAACACAGCACGGAGATTGTTGCGAGATTGGGCCAGTTTTTCATCGTTTGGATTGTTTGGGAGATCCTTGTGTGTTTTGGCCTGAGTCACAACTTTGAGGAGACCATGCTGACTGTGGAGACTACTGCAGATCGTTGATAGATCTTTAATTGGTCAGATCTCTCAACGATGTCTCAATGACTCCACCCCAGTGTAAAGGGGGTGTAACCAATCTCTTTAGATTGCCATGAAAGTTGGCAATAATTAAATTTTTGTTCTCACCAACATTTATACAGAAATGGCTTTTCCCAGGCTTTAAGAGCTCATTGCAAAGTTCGGCTAAAATGTCAAAAATTGAGCACAAAAAAATTCACATTTATAAGAAAGAAGTACAAGAAAAACAGATAAAATTTATGAGCAAAACCTCACAAATTTATGTGAAGAAAGTCACAAAACTGACAAGAAAATAAACTGAAGTTTGAATCTGAAATTTTCAACTAAAAAGTGACAAATTTATGTAGTAAATTTACGAGAAAAAATGTCAAAAAGTTAAGAGGAAAACCCTTACACGTCAAGAGAGAAAAGTGGTTGCCCACTACTCAAGTAACTTTTTTAGTGGGTACTTCCTTACTCAAGTAAGATTTTTAGCAGCTGCTCCTACTTACACTTGAGTGATTAATATGATAAGGCGACACTACTTTCACCTGAGTCCAGTTTCCGCCGACTCCACCCTCCAGTTTGTGTCTTCTGGTCTCACTAACCCTTCATCCCCTCTGTGCCTGGTAGTGAGTCAGGTGCTGTGGTGAGGAGGATTTAGTCTTCCTTATCAGAAACGTGTGCGCGTGTGTGTACGTGCGCTCCGGCGGCTGTTTGTGTGGCTGTTAGTTGCGTTATCTGTGATATAACAGGCCAAACCACCTTCTTTTTTTTCCCCTCAAGTTAATGAGGGTTCATTTGCATTTTAGCCAAGAGCTCTTCTCCCTTTTAGCCCCCTTCCCTTCTCTCTTTTTCTTGCGCTGTCCCTGTTTTCTCTCCCCCACCCCGCTCTCCCTTTACTAAACCCCTCTCTGTTCACACTTTAATTCGTTCACTTATTCTGACATGCACGCTCACGCACACACCGGCGAACACTATCTCTCTCTTTCCCTCCTTCTCGGCTCATCAGTATTCATGACGCCTTCCTGTCTTCTTGTTTTTGCCTCGGCTCCAACCGTCTCCCACAGAAACAGCGAAAGAAAGCAAAGGGAGAGTGGAGTGGAGAGATATAAGAGGAAGGGGAGAAGGAGGAGAGGGAGAGATAAAGACACGGTGGCATGGAGAGTGTGTTTAGCTGTGTATGTAATTGGCCAATAAAAAACAGGGTCCTCGAAGGTAAACAGTTTAGCGGGCGGGGATTGGCCCCAGCAGGAAGCAAGAAGCGAGGATTATGAATATGTAAATGAGTATGCAAAAGACATTAAAGCAGGATCACCTGAGCTTGTTACATTATGACTCCGGGGTCTGGGATGTCAGCGGCAGCGGCTAACACACTCACCACCGTGCATTCTGATTGAACCGGATAATAAGGCCAGCCAACCAGCTGCAGCTATTTTTACACAGTCTTCAGAGGCGGAGGGAGCCATGATGAATTAAGAGTGGAAAGTGATGGGATCATTTTGTAGGGAGGTTTTGGACATGTCGTGCCAGGGGGATGTGTGTACGGAGGCCAGAGCCTGCAAAAATTAATAGAGTTAAATCATTGTTTATTGTAGTTTATGATATTATCAGATGCCATAAAATGCAAAAGATGAATTAATGATTTTTTGTGTCGTTACAGACTTGCCTACATAACAGTAGATTGCAATAACTCCATTAACCATTAGGAAAAAAGTTCCTAAAAGTACACTGAGAAATTAATTGCTGCACAAAATATTTGCATCAGTCCAATTTTTTTTTTATTCAGATTGTTTAGAATTACGATAAATGTGGCATGCTGTGAAAAAATCTGAATAATTTACAAATGACCTATAAATCCATCCATCCATCTTCTACCACTTTCCTGGAGGTCCGGGTCACGGAGGCAGCAGCCCAAGCAGAGAAGCCCAGACTTCCCTCTCTGCCTTCGACCGTCACCTGATCCACACAGCACTGGACCCCCATGGTCCCTCCTGCAGGTGGTGAGCCCACTGGAGGGCAGACCCATGTAGCTCCTTCGGGTCCCATGGGCAGAAATCCGGCCACCAGGCGGTAGCCGTCGAGCCCCTCCCCCGGGCCTGGCTCCAGGGCGGGGCCCCGGTAACCCCATACTGGGTGGGGCACACTGAACAAAGGGGTGCCTGTAAATATAAAACAAATCGAACAAATTTATTTAAATAAATACATAAACCTGTTATTTGTGAGGTTGCATAATTGTCATTTTCATGGGAGTAATATTTGCAAATCATCGTGATATAAGGGGATGATATATATATACAGTATATATATATATATATATATATATATATATATATATATATATATATATATATACTGTATGTTATCAACTTTATGATTATGTCTTATTTGAAAACTCTTAAATACAAATGATGGAAACGTTTTTTGCAATTAAACTGAATAATGTTCTGAAAATGTCCAAAATACTGTTTTGAGTGTACTCTCTAACACACGCCTCAAAAGCATTTCAGAAAAAAAACTTTCAAATGAAAATGGCTAAAGTGAAATAATGAACTGATAGACAAACTAATAAAAAAAAACAGACAGGAAAGTACAATAGGAAGCGTGAAGGAATGTATGCAAATGAGAGAAAATGCCTGCAATTATGTTGTTTTTTTAATGACATCTTGGTTGAGTCCTTATTTATTTATAACTTTGTCAAGCTCGTTCCTCCATACGTGGGAATGTAGCAGTGCTGCAATATACTTTGACTTGTTCAAATCCGATCCAGTCTGTGCCAGATTGCTTTTGCCTCTTCCCATCGTGTTTTTTCCTCATCAGTCATCTTACCGTTTTTCTTCTGTTTCTGCCCACCCCACTCCCTCTCCTGTCATCTGTCTCCCTCTGCCTGTCGCTCACATCGTCCCTCCCGCTTTCATCCGCCTCTTGTACGCCTCTCTCTGCGCATTATGTACAGATGCAACGATCCTGTCGTATGACGGCAGTAAGTTTATGAAGGTGCAGCTGCCTGTGGCGATGCACACGGAGGCGGAGGACGTCTCGCTACGCTTCCGCTCCCAGCGGGCCTATGGCGTTCTCATGGCAACCACTTCACGAAACTCCGCAGACACCCTCCGTCTGGAGCTGGATGGGGGCCGTGTCCGACTCACCGTCAACCTAGGTACGCACGTGCATACAAACATGTCGAGTCTCAAACTTGGATCTCACTGTTGACAGTAGTTCCTGTTCATATGCTACACATGCTGTGGACATCTACAGTGGTTTTACAAACACACGTCAGTATTTTGATGATACACTCACAACTTTCATATGAGTGTGTGTCCACCAAAACATGCACAGCTGAAGGGTATTGCTTCTGCGTGTCGAACAGAGGGTCAGGCCTCAAGCTGCATCCTCTGCTCACTCCCAGCAGACCTTTGCATCCCCACCATTCTCCACAAGCAGCACAGAGACGACACACACACACACACACACACACACACACACACACACACACACACACACACACACACACATTCACACACACACACACACACAGACAGCAGGGACATTCCTCTGCCCCGGTAAACTGCGGAACACATTTTCATACTTTCACATGAGCGAAGTCACACTCTGACATCCTGACACAGGGGTGCATGTCTTGGTCTCTGGTTGTTTGCAGCCACGCCATCTCTGCGGTTGATGCCACTCGACACACCAAGGCATTGCAGGCTGAATTCGAGCTTTGTTTGTGGAGATTCGTGCTCTGGCCGGGTGACAGAAACTATGGGATGTGTTCAGAGTCTTTTGACAAGCTGACACACACGACCCACCTCAGTCCCCCAGTGCTTCTTTAATTGGTGACTGGAAACTGTCGCTTGGGCCAGAGTGGCCAGTAAGCACGCCGATCATCCTCTGACACCAAATGTCTGCTGGAAACATTTAAAGTAAAGATCCGGTTATCTTTTCTTGGGACTTTTTGAACATTTGTGGACTAAAAAAAAAAAAAAAATTGCTTTAGCTGCACACTGTTGTCAGAAAATGCACCGTCCAGCTTGTGGTCGAGTGTGTGTGTTTTCTCAGCAGTGTGTGCACATGTTTGGGTGTGTCGATGCGTGCGTCCCCGGGGCGTGGAGAGTGTGTGTCTGTGTGCAGCATTAACCCTCTGCTCTGCTCTCCCTCCAGACTGTATCAGGATAAACTGTACAGCCAGTAAGTGATCCTCCATCTCACCTAACCCCCCCCCCCCCCCGTATGTCTGCGCAGTGGTGCGTGTGTGTTAACATGTCTTTTCTCCCCACATCTGTCCATCTCCTGTTTCACATCGTTTCTGTGTATCGTGTGTCTGCGTGCAGATATGCGTGTGCTGCACAGGGGGAGGTGCGTTCGTATGGGTGTTGGTGTCTGCGCGTTCAGCCACAGCGAACTTGAGAGGTGCGATTTTTGCTGAGTTCCAGGGTTTTCCAGGTCGGCCATTTTAGCACTGGAGGATCGATGGGAGAGGGGATGGCAGGGGTGGGACTGGAGGAGAAACTAAAAGGATGAGAAGAAAAATATGCACGTATGAGGTGTTGAGGTAAAATTGAGACATAACCCAAAGCTGCAGGTTAAATGCGTCTCCTTCACGCCGGAGACAAAAGCCACGTTGTCCTTCTGCTTCTTCTCCGTCACACCTTCATCCCAGTGTCTGCTGGGTTGCTTTCCTTTGTTTGCTTGTTGTTCCTCTCTAAACTGTACATGAGGGATTCTTGAGTAGCGTTTCATTTACTGGCTTTTGGTGTGTTTGCATGAATGTGAATTCTGTTGTCTTTTCATTGCCCATCTGTGTCTGTGTGCTTTCCGCGTGCGTGCGCGCACGCTCTTCTGTTCATGCTGCTGTGAGTTGAGCTGAATCCCTGATGAAGTTTAATTCCCTCACGTGGAGTTTCTCTCTGCCACAGAGAAAGCAGGGGAGTGAGATGGAGAGAGAGAGAGAGAGAGAGAGAGAGAGAGAGAGAGAGAGAGAGAAGCAAATGCTGTGTGACGGCGAAGAGGTGCTGAAATGGACGACTGCAGTTGCCATAGAAACCCTGCTAGCCACACAGCTCTGTTGCTATTCCGCATGTCTGCTGGCCAATTTTAGACCGGTTGTCTCAATGAACATTTCAGTGGGCATCCACTTTTCTGGCTCACCGTGCGCATACCATAAATTATACATACGATATTCAAGGGGGAAGGAGGGGGGAAAATGTATTTAACAGGCAGGCGCCACCAAAATAGTCCACTCAGCAGTCAAATAAAAGCCTCGGCATGGGAGAGATTTGAGGCTTATCTGTTAGAAAAGCCATTTGTTATTTGGCGCTAATGAAATATGAAATGCTTTGTTTTCATTATTCTGCTTTTATAATCTCCAGTCGCTCAGTCATTTGGTCTGAATTGTATTCCCACTCTAACAGGCAGCTTGGCCTTCCATCCCGTTTCTCCTTGCTCTCTCTCTCTCTCTCTCTCTCTCTCGGGTTAACCTCACGCTGTCTGCCGACTGCCGTACTGTTTGTCAGACTCAACTCACCGTGCCAAGTGCTCTTTTAAACGCTGACCCAAAATAGGCTCCCGTGTGTTTGTGCCTCCCTGTGCTCCCAGGTTGACACAGATCGCCGCCTCACTGCCACATCAGTCCGCTCATTTTTTTTTTTTGAGTGTTCAGTTACATATGCAAAAATACGTGTGCACGCATGCACACACACACACACACACACACACACACACACACACACACACATGCATACACATAATGGCTCTCTCACTTAGTGCTAGGCAGTGATCCATGGTAACAGGATGAGATGCTCATGCCCAGAGCACAGCTGAGTCTCCTCAGGGGAACCCTGTGTGTTCTCTGAACACACAACACACTCTTTTTTTAGCTTCACAAATGCACACCCGTTCCGTAAAGCCGTATGCATTCTGATTGATTTCTCCCATTTGTTTAATTATGTTTGCGTGCCAGCATGCCTGTTTGCCCTCATTCATTCTTTGCTTGTTTTTTTTTTTCGACCTGTGTGGGCTCGTGTGCCTACATGATTGATGTCGGGGTGCTTGACATTTTCTGCAGCGGAATCCGTTCGGGTCAGTTTACTTCTCCCCTCCCCTCCTATAGGTCGCTGTAAGCAGACTCAGTAACTCCCTAAACCTTCAGGAGGGAGGGGAGCATGTGTGTCGGTGGGGTGCTTGTGAAAAGAAGGAGCAAGGGGACAGTGAGGTTTGGGGAACAGTCAGTCTGTCGAACATGTGCAATCAGCTATGTGAAGATATGAGCTGGTAGATAAGCAGAGAGAGAGAGAGAGAGAGAGAGAGAGGGACATCATGTAAGGATAGCTCAGCTTCTTTCTTTCGGCTCCACATCAGCACCTTGGAGAGCGCTCTTGCAGCACATTCCAATGTGCGTCTAGTGCCACCATGAGGCTCATTGCAGCATTGGTGTCTTGAGGAAAATCTCAGGCTCCAACATTCAGACTCGCCAGTGAATATATGTTGTTGGGTGGGTGGGGGGTGCAAATGATGCCGTATGAGCGTGTGTGGGCTGTAGGTGGTCATCGTGGCAGTGCAATCTGTCCACAGATGGATTGTTTTAGCGTTGTCTTAGCGTGGGACTCTTCTGACTCAGTCTGCAACCTTAGGCACCCATAGCCTCCATTTATGTTAATCTTTGTCCGTCTGTGTCACATCGTTTGTCTGTCTTATATATCAGCTGAGAAACCTGTCTGTCTGTGGAGTGGGTGTGCTGACTCGGAGGTGTTTGTATCCTCAGGTTATGTATGGGTCCTCCCCCTCCTTCCATAAGGTTCCATTTCTTCAGTTTCTGTCCTTAATTTTTTTTTTTCTCAACCTCCCTGGCTCTCTACTGCTTCTTCTTTTTCTTCTTCTTCTAGTTGTCTTTTTTCTGTCTCTCAGTCTGTTTCTCTGCCCATCTCTGTGTCCATTAATTTAATGGTGCTCTGGGCTATGTGTAGGTAAAGGCCCAGAGACTATCTTTGCTGGGTCAGGCCTCAGTGATAATGAGTGGCACACGGTGAGGGTAGTCCGACGTGGCAAGAGCCTCAAGCTCACCGTAGACGACCTGCAGCCTGTTGAAGGTAACTACAGCAGATTTGTTGCACTCTGAGATAACTTGCAGGTTGATTTTGGGTTTTTAATGTTAGGTTTTATGTGTTTTTTTTAGAGAATATCATTACCTGTGTAAGTGAAACTTGCTCTGCAGCATGGTTATATTGTTTACAGTATGTCAACTTTGGCAATACTATTAGTGTTAATGACCGTTACATCTATTTTTCTGTCAGTGTCAGTTAAAATTTTTAAATTAATGACAGTTTTAGTATTAGTTTCAGTTTCAGCTCCTCAAGCCCTCACTTCTTGAGTTTACCCCGCCACCAGGTCAGATGGCGGGTGACCACACGCAGCTGGAGTTCCACAATGTGGAGACGGGTATTGTGACAGAGAAGCGCTTCATGCCTGCCGTGCCCTCCAATTTCATCGGCCACCTTCAGGGCCTGACCCTGAACGGCATGCCATACATCGACCTGTGCAAGAATGGCGACATCGACTACTGTGAGCTCAACGCTGTCATCGGCTACAAGAGCATCGTGGCTGACCCTGTCACCTTCCGCTCCCGCTCCAGCTTCGTCACGCTGCCCACGCTGCAGGCCTACTACTCCATGCATCTCTTCATGCAGTTCAAGACTACGTCTCCCGATGGTCTTATTCTTTTCAACCGGGGCGATGGAAATGACTTCATAGTGATAGAGCTGGTTAAAGGGTGAGCTGGACTGTAAACATTGAGTAATATTTATGTTGCATTGACAGGAGTCATGGGAATATAATTGACTTAATAATATGTAGTGAAGTAACGCTGCGGTGATTTGGTCATAAATCTAATTCACAACATCAGGACGTAACCATCACTGCAATATTATATTCATGATACCACAATATATTGCTTTTATATAGCAGTTCCACAAATGTGATTTGTAAGTTAACAGTAATAAGTGATAACAAATTATGATTTGTTTGTTTATTTAATGATATATTGTTCCACCAAATCCAGTATCGCTACATGAAAACAAGTAGTTCCCAAGTGCTACTCTTGAGTGTTTCTAACACAAACAGATGTAGTATAATAATTTTATTGTCATTTTGCAGATATGTTCAACAAAGTTTGCTATTCAATTTTCTTTTTACCACTCAGCAGTTATGTACATACTTTTCCCAAAGTCTGGTTGCTTTAGTCGAGTGGCCTGCAAATTAGTGTTGTAGTACCAGAGATCGGTCTTGGTCTTAAGACTGGTCTTGAGAGCACATTTCCAAGGTCTCTTAATTTTTACTCCTACTTGTCTTTGTCTCAAAACAGACGGACTCAGGATTTTGAGTCAAGGCCATTCAAGACCACAACTTGTTTATTTGTCGACATAATTAGTTAATTAGTATGACTACAAAGACATATTCCCCTTAAATGGAACAACAAAGTCATTTGCAGGCTTAATTTTATGCCACCGCTAACAGTTGCAACCCTACACACACACACACACAATTGGGAGAAGATGAGAGGAAACAAAGGAGAAAGCCGGGGGGGGGGGGGGGGGGGGGGTTGGACCAAACTCTTGTTTAAACATTTTTCTGTTGATGGGAATTTTGACAACATGTGGACATTTCATATTTGTGTTAATTACAGATGGTTGAGGATGTCTGAGTCAATTAAATATGATTAGTTTGATTTCAGCACCCTTGAATTTACTCAGAGAAGGAACTAATAGCTCTACATATATTGTATGGTTTTGGTCCCCTCTGTGGATCACCACCTTTATTGTGGTGGGGCGGTTTGCATGCCATAATGATCCCAGGAGCAGTGTTGTCGGTAGCAACCCAAAGGAGCCACATGGGTGGGCTGCAGGTCATGGTGCTGTGTGAACTGGACAGCAGTCTGGGTACTCTGTTTGGACTGCTTCCCCCGTGACCTGAACCTCCCCCCAGATAAACAGTGATGGATGGATGGATGGTCTCGACTCAGACTCAACCCCTTAACGTCTTGGTCTTGTCTTGGTCTCGGCACACTCTAGTCTCAGTCGTGTCTTGTTTAGTGTGGTCTTGACTAAAAGACTACTGCAAACTAGCTCGCGCTCAATTGGTATCTCTTCTTTTGTTAACGTTCTCTTTTCAGCATTCTTATCGGCATCTTCAGAAGAAGTAAAGAATGAGAAGTATCTATTACATTGTGAGGGTTCAGTAGAACCTCTACACCAAGAGGTTTTATTCTAAACTTTGGCATAAGAAATTTTAATGGTAAAACAACTTACCAGGCTAACAATTAGTATGAATCTAGTTTACAACGACACTCTTCCAAGGTTGTGAAGCCTTTTTCTTGCCAAACGGAGTGTAACTGTGGAAAATAAGGAGCACAGCACAACATTACAATCCTCACTTTTAAGAAGCCACTGACAGGCTACTGTAATTAACAAATATTAGAAAACCACTGAGGCAAAATGAGGTATATCAATGAAACGTCCAGGTGCAGTTATCAGGCAATATAGTAACTCTTAGAAAGTCTGTTGTCCAGTCAAATTGTTTGATTGGAACTGAATACAAATAGTGTGGCTTTGTTGTTTGACTGTTCTTTAGAGATTTATATCTTTATTTTTACCTTCCCAGGACTTACTTAAAATTGTCTTTGATTAAGTAATTCTTCACTTAGAAGTTGAAATTTGTGCTGTTAATTATTTTTGTTCATAAGTTTCTAAGGGATAGATAATAATGCCCTGAAGTGTATGACCCCGTGTTTTTCAACAGGAGTTTGACTGAGTTGCCTTTTTTTTTGCTTCCTCCCTTAATCACCTCCTTTCTGCTTTTCTTTTTTCCTTCTGTAGTTACCTTCACTACATCTCTGACTTGGGCAACGGTGCTCATCTAATCAAAGGAAACTCTAACAGCCCTCTAAATGACAACCACTGGCATAATGTGCACATATCCCGAGACACCAACAATCTCCACACGGTCAAGATTGACACCAAAGTCACCACGCAGACCACCACAGGAGCAAAGAACCTTGACCTTAAGGGTATGCACAAATACAAGGCAGCAGCCGTGTGCAACTGACACAAGTATTTGCTGTGATAATGTGAAGATGTTATACAGTATTTTTCTATGTAAGAAGCATCAGACCCCTCAAAAGCTCACTTAGGATGTTTTATTGTCAACTGTACAGTGGGGCAAAAAAGTATTTAGTCAGCCACCAATTGTGCAAGTTCTCCCACTTAAAAGATGAGAGAGGTCTCCAATTTTCATCATAGGTATACCTCAACTATGAGAGACAAAATGAGAAAAAAAAAATCCAGAAAATCACATTGAAGGATTTTTAATGAATTAATTGGTAAATTCCTCAGTAAAAAAGTATTTGGTCACCTACAAACAAGCAAGATTTCTGGCTCTCACAGACCTGTAACTTCTTCTTTAAGAGGCTCCTCTGTCCTCCACTCGTTACCTGTATTAATGGCACCTGTTTGAACTCGTTATCAGTATAAAAGACACCTGTCCACAACCTCAAACAGTCAGACTCCAAACTCCACTATGGCCAAGACCAAAGAGCTGTCAAAGGACACCAGAAACGAAATTGTAGACCTGCACCACACTGGGAAGACTGAATCTGCAATAGGGAAGCAGCTTGGTGTGAAGAAATCAGCTGTGGGAGCAATTATTAGAAAATGGAAGACATACAAGACCACTGATAATCTCCCTCGATCTGGGGCTCCACGCAAGATCTCACCCCATGGGGTCAAAATTATCACGAGAACGGTGAGCAAAAATCCCAGAACCACATGGGGGGACCTAGTGAATGACCTGCAGAGAGCTGGGACCAAAGTAACAAAGGCTACATCAGAAACACACTACGCCGCCAGGGACTCAAATCCTGCAGTGCCAGACGTGTCCCCCTGCAGACGTGTCCCCCTGCCAGTACATGTCCAGGCCCATCTGAAGTTTGCTAGAGAGCATTTGGATGATCCAGAAGAGGATTGGGAGAATGTCATATGGTCAGATGAAACCAAAATAGAACTTTTTGGTAAAAACTCAACTTGTCGTGTTTGGAGGAGAAAGAACACCATACCTACTGTGAAGCATGGGGGTGGAAACATCATACTTTGGGGCTGTTTTTCTGCAAAGGGACCAGGACGACTGATCCGTATAAAGGAAAGAATGAATGGGGCCATGTATCGTGAGATTTTGAGTGAAAACCTCCTTCCACCAGCAAGGGCATTGAAGATGAAACGTGGCTGGGTCTTTCAGCATGACAATGATCCCAAACACACCGCCCGGGCAACGAAGGAGTGGCTTCGTAAGAAGCATTTCATGGTCCTGGAGTGGCCTAGCCAGTCTCTAGATCTCAACCCCATAGAAAATCTTTGGAGGGAGTTGAAAGTCTGTGTTGCCCAACGACAGCCCCAAAACATCACTGCTCTAGAGGAGATCTGTATGGAGGAATGGGCCAAAATACCAGCAACAGTGTGTGAAAACCTTGAGAAAACTTACAGAAAACGTTTGACCTCTGTCATTGCCAACGAAGGGTATATAACAAAGTATTGAGATGAACTTTTGTTATTGACCAAATACTTATTTTACCGAGGAATTTACCAATTAATTCATTAAAAATCCTTCATTGTGATTTTCTGGATTTTTTTTTTCTTATTTTGTCTCTCATAGTTGAGGTATACCTATGATGAAAATTGGAGACCTCTCTCATCTTTTAAGTGGGAGAACTTGCACAACTGGTGGCTGACTAAATACTTTTTTACCCCACTGTATATAAGATACTTACTGTATACACACGCCATTACTGTATGTTGCCTGTGGGGTGTCAGGTTTTTCATTTTGGCTTGGATGGGGGGAGTGTTATGTTAGCTAACGTTAACAAACAGATAAGCTGATCAAGCTTGTTGAAAAAGTTGCATCTCTGCCTCATAATTAGCCGTGTGATTTACTTAAAAAACTCAAGGCCACTCAGAGAGCGCATTCCTCCCTCCCGCCGTCCATTTATCCATACATTGTGGGATGGAGCCTTGGCAGAGGTATGCGCTCGTTGATCACCTCCAAAGTCTAATGGGTTCATCCATAGCCCAAGCGCCACCTTTGGTGAAAACTTCATCAAAAGCCGTGCTGTAGTTTTTGTGTAATCCCGCTAACACTTTGCATGAAGATATGTAGGGCCTTGGCAGAGGTATGCACTCATGGATTACCTCCAAAATCTAGTGGGTTCATCCATAGCCTAAGGGCCAACTCTGCTAATTTTTTTTTAATAGTAGTAGTACATAATATTAGTAGTAGTGCTCCTTTTCATCCTTGTCTGAAATAAGAAAAACAAAAAACCTACAATCCATCCATTACTTTCTGTGTAATCCTGCTGCACGCAGACAAACAAGGGCCTTGGTGGAGGTATGCACTCTCAGATCATCCCCAAAATGGGTTTATCGTTTCACCAAGGGTCACCTCTGGTGAAAATTTCATCAAAGTCTGTTGAGTATTTTTTGCATAATCAGACAACAAACTGTCCCGATTACATTACCTCCTTGGTGGAGGTAAAACTAGAACTATAAAAACTGAAGATCAGAATGTCAACAGGCCAACTTTAGACAATATCGTCACTGACACTGTATGGAGTTCCTGTGTGAAAATTGTGTGTTTGACACTTTACATCTGTAATCGTCAGTTAGCACCAAAGAAAAATCTAAAAATAAGTTCACTTTGTTATTAGGAGATTTGCCAATTTATTGTATTTTATTATCAGGTTTAATGCAGCTCCGTGTTTCCAGTTTTTCTTCTTAACTTGCGGTCTTTTAGCAGTAGCCACATATTACCATAAAGAGTGATATCTGTTTTATGGTTTAACACTTATTAGAAAAGCAATTAAACATAGCTCCTGGAAATTTAATGGGCAGCAGCATGCATAATCAATTCATCATTTGTAATTCATCGTGCAGAATTGCCAGACATTCACCAATTTCTCAGTCGGTTTTGTATCGCTCAACTGAATATTTTTCTTTTAGGTTTTCTGCTGCTAGTCAGATAAAACAAAGGCCAAAGGCTAAAAAAGCATGTGGCAGAAAAGAAATCATAATTAGATTGCTAAAAATAAAACATAGATAGTCTTTTTTTTTGCATTTATATTACTTAAAAAATGTGAAATCCGCGTGTCTGCTCCATAAAGCTGTCACTCGTGTTTTTCCCCGACAGGTGACCTGTACATTGGGGGTGTATCGAAAGAGATGTACAGAGACCTGCCTAAGCTGGTCCACTCCCGCGAGGGATTTCAAGGTTGCTTAGCAACAGTCGATCTAAATGGACGACTACCAGACCTTTTGGCTGATGCCTTGGCAACTATGGGACAAGTGGAGAGGGGTTGTGAAGGTGAGGTGCAAACACAGCAGCAGATCTGTTCCAGTCCCATGCCCTGACTGCTTTTCCTTTCAGTTTTCATTGAACTCATGCTCTCTGTTATTAGTATAACCCACTAACCCAGCTTTCAGTCTGCTGAGATTTTTTTCTGCCCATCTCCTCCACTGTCTTTCGGCACATTATGTTCTCTCTGTCTCTCTCTCTCTCTTTTCCACTCTTTCAGCAGTTCACGGGCATCTGTGTGCATTAACTAACCATCTAACTTAATTTGCTTGTTTGCTTTTTTGTTTGGCTGACAAAAGTTACATTGATGAAAGCTGACTTGCAAGGTATATCGCTTTGTGTGAGCATGAGAGACACATGTGTGAGGCTGGGAAAGTGTGCGGGTGGGATGTGTGTGTGCATTAGGGCTGGGCGCTATATCAAGCCATATCTTCACTTTAGATATATTAGGATTACAGTGGTTTATGTCTCTGTTGATCGACGTTTCATTGCTTAAAACATCCACTGAAGCTGGGCCCGTGTTATTACATGGCCCTGTCTCATTCTGCCCCTATCTTGCATCTCCGTGTGACAGCTGTATGTGTAGCAATTGATTTAAGTGAATTACACACAGAGCAATCACTATCTTCAAAGCCACCAGACTGCTTTTTGTAGAGAGCAATTTTTTTTTTATCTCATACAAAATAGGAGTCTCTAGTCTAACACTAGGCAACTTTGATGTTTTAACGTGTCAGCTCTGAATATGAATTGAAACACTAAACTCACACAGTAACACTGATTAACTAATGGAGGCAGTGAAAGACCAGGTTGTCCTGTGTTTTCAGAGTCAAAATGATCATTTTCAGCGGTGAATTCTAGTGGGTTTGAAGTGTGCAGCGACTACTGTTGTAGTCAAGACCACACCAGGACCAGGGTATGCAGAGACCAAGACATTAAGGAGTAGAGACCAAGTAAAGACAAAGGCCAAGATAGAGATCAAGTTGAGTTAATTATGACTTGGTCTTGACCTCGTAAGGTCTTGGTATTGTTATGGGTGCCCTACACTCTGGTTTTGGTTTGGACTTGACATAAACGCTAACACTGACTTTGGTTCCTTGTCAGAAAGCAGTTACCACTTATACTGATACTATACTTAGAAGGTTAAAAAAGCCTTGCAGCTTTAAATATGAGGATTTTTGTATTCAGTGTAAATGAGCCTGTTTTTGTGTTAGTGCTTGTGACATGTCACATGTTGGCTGTAGAATACTGAAACATTGTTATTCAATGCTATTCTGTCTAGCACTACTGAGATAGGATTTAAATCCATATCGCCCAGCCCCGGTTTGAGTGTGTGCTTGAGTGTGTAAATGTGTGTGTGTGTGGGTGGGTGGGTGTGTGGGTGTGTGCGTGCGTGTTAAAACTACCCAGTGGTGTCCAGTGTTGTGTGGATCCCAGTGATCCAGAGTCAAAGGTCAGAGGTGGCCTGTCCTCTCCTAGCCACTGTAGTGATTTCATCACAGTAGTAACATTTCCACCGCTTGACTTGAGCTTGAGCTTCAGCTCCACCACCCGGGTTGCCTAGCAGCATGCTGCCAAACCCCCCCCCCCCCCTACTGACTACCAGCCTGATTCAATACTCCATTTATGAATCATTTCACACTCGTTCCTCATGCCTCGTGCTAAATGCAACAAAGGAGAGCTAAGTATAGCGCGTTGGCATTTTCCTCCTGTGTGTGTTTAGTATGAGGGATGGAGGGGAGTGATGGATTGTTGAAGAGCGAGTATTGAGATGAAGACCTTTAAACATAACTCTGCCCTCTTATGTTTAACTCCCCCTACAGTCTTTGCCCATCTCATCTTGCCTCACCATCTGCATGCTCTCCACATTTGGCTCTTTTTCACCTTAGTTTCACAGATCCAACTGTAGGCGCAGTTCTATTTCTATGGATGTGTTGCTATCCCCTGGCAGTGCAAACCTAAATCATGGGAGCCTATCCAAAACATCCTAGTCCTACTAATTCTACTAATCTAAACATCATTACACTACATTCTACCCATTCCAAACTGCAAAGTATTTACAGCAGAAACAATCTAAATAGCTCCACTGTACTGCAGCAATGCTGCAAAAACACTGGGCTCCAGACAAAACCAAAAACATGTCATTTTTCCTTTCTCCTTACCGCTGCACCCTTCCACCCCACCACATCTGTCCCTGCAGGCCCCAGCACTACCTGCCAAGAAGACTCCTGCTCAAATCAAGGCGTTTGCTTGCAGCAGTGGGAGGGCTTCACCTGTGACTGCAGCATGACTTCATACGCCGGGCCACTGTGCAATGATGGTGATTCTTTACCTTTTATTTTCTCTGTCAGACCTAATTTTTAATAGATTACCCTTTTTTTTGTTTACAGTACTCTGTTCAGATATTGCACGTTGCAGGCATATGCATTCGTAGATTTCATGAGAATCATCAAAAGCCTTGATGACTGCTCCTCTCAATCTTCACTGTGAACATTTCTAACTGATTCTTTATCATATTGTTGTCTTGGTGTAGAACTGGAAATCTCGTGTACGCATGCTTTCAAACAGCCAAAGCCTTTTAAGTGCATTTATCACATCCTCCACAGGGGGGCACTGTCAACTCTTGGTTCTGATACCTTAAGATAAACCAAGTAACCAGTTGAGTTTTCTGATCTGGTGTATGTCTGTAACAGAAATACAATATTCTGAAAATTCTCATTTTTTAAAAATCAAAATGTTCTCTACTTTCTTTTGAGTAAGTTATATGGTGGTTTTATCCTCACACTATAAGTGCGATGAAATATTAAGAGTCATTTGAAAATCATTCTCTTTAAGCCTGCAGAGGGAATAATCATAATTTGACAGGCCAGTTGGCAATGACATTTACAGATTTTTTTTTCTTTTTTTTTTCTGAGAATGTAATTTGCTTCTTGTGTGGTAGGCAGAGGTACCATCTGCAGTAGGGAGCATCTGATGATAGATAGCACTGTAATACCATAATGTTGAGCCTGCAATTACATTCTTTATCTGTGTGGACCAGCTGGGACCACTTATATCTTTGGTCGTGATGGAGGCTTGGTGATTTATACATGGCCCCCTAATGAACGTCCCAGCACCAGGGCAGACCGACTTGCCCTTGGGTTCAGCACCCAACAGAAACATGCCATTCTGCTCCGGGTGGACAGTGCGTCTGGGTTGGGAGACTACCTTCAGCTGCAGATAGTAAGTACAGACAGTCATTTCCTCATAAAAAGTCAAAGTTTTCATCATTATGCACTATTTAAGTTTTTATGCATGTTACTTGTTGAAGCTCCATTTCTACCACAGTCCACTAGTTTTGTTGTTTGTATGAAATTTATTTTTGTTTCTCCTGATACGAATGATTCAGTTATGGCAAAAAGTTCACAGAAGTTTATTACTTAATCTGCCCGCCGAGTGCTCACGGATGGGCCCTGAGCTGATCAGTGTGTGTTCTTAACCTGTATAGCTTTTTATTACCATTACTATTTGTTGCAGAGCTTATGTGTAAACTAAAACAAACAAATTACTTCAGTTTGGCCATATTTTTGTGTATTATTCATGGCCTGATCCACAGCGTGATGCTGTTATCTTACATTCTAGTGCATCGGGGACTTACATATTTTGATGAACTTACAGAAAAAATATCTATCCAAACATGAAATAAGAAGAGAATGTCCTCATAATCAAGGTATCTTCTCTCTCTGAGCTCCCTACCTTTGTCTCTCAGGATGGCCGGCCAGCTCCTGCATCAGTAGCTCTCACAGTTGAATAGTTAGAGTCTTAACTGGACACGACAAAAAAACAAAAACATACTCTCCCTCAGAAATCAGAAGTCAGTTCCCATATGGCTGCCCCGGCTGCGTCAGAAAATAAAGAGGATGGTATATTTACATCCTCTAGTTGGAAAAACCTTCTAATAACCTTGTTTGGATTTTTAACAAGATGACAGACATGTTTTACCGACACGCGTCTCCAATCCATCATTTCAACTGACTGTTAAAGATGTTGGGATAGGCTCCAGCACCCCCCCCCCCCCCCCCCCCGCGATTAAGCGGCAAAAGATGGATGGATGGATGAATGTTGAGTTCAACAACTCAGCATCATCAGTCCTTGTCGTCATCCTAGCCAGTCAGAGCTCACAAGCGCCACATAAGCACATTGGTCCTCATTTATCAAAAGTGCGTAGAAATCGGCGCACATTTGGGTGTAAATATGATTGTACGAAAAGGTCTACGTGGTATTTATGATAACTGTGTGTATCTGGTCAATCTCATTGTACGTTCATTCACTCGTTGATAAATCTGACGGATGGGTCAGAGCGTCATTTGAATTCCACGCCCACATCTCACCCCCAGAATTTATAACACAGGCAAAAAGAAAAACTTTTCCAAAGTAGAAATTGACTATGTTATAAGAAAAGTGAAAAATAATTATATAATATAGTCTGTCAACCTCAAAACTCGCTTTAAATGCAAAAGAACCACGTTATGGGGGAGACTAATGGTGCGCAGCACCACTGATTTGGCTCTGATCTGCAGCTGAGGGTTATAATATATATCTGTAGCCTCTTCTTTGACTTAGAGGACTGTTTGACTAAATGTTGTCTATTTTGTCATTTTAAAGCATACTTGTCAAACATGAGAATTTATTACTTACTATTTAGAAGTGCAGAAAGACGTCCCCTCTCCAGAGCAGCTGTCTTGCGCACTGTGCGCATTGGTTGCAGCTCAGCCACAGCTGTCTGCCATCTCTCAACAACAAGTGAAAACGCACAGGGCAAATCAGAGAATTGCCCCACATCTTCTCTGCTATTCCAAATTTCTCTTGCTAATCCGGAGCAGTTTTTTTTCTTTTTAAACCCAGATGCAGCGGATCACCTTGGCCGTGCACTTCTTTGTGTAAAGCTGTGTTATGTTTAGTTAACGGATAATTTATAAGTGATTAACTGTTATGAGATACTGTACTATAAAACAGAAAACTTAAAGAAATACTTTTTAGAATGGTATTTTAACACAGTTCCCACACAGGAGACTTGTCAAATCTCTGATCTAAATATAACACAAGGCAAACATGTCACCCGAAATGTTGCGCTGCTCATTATAATTTGACATGATCAAATAATTCTCCCACTCATCCAGGTTTCTCTGCTGCACTGTGTGTCTACAGTGACTTGAAAACTTGTGTACATGACCACGGAGCTGTCGTAGGATTTGAGTGCATCGTACAATCACGTTCAGATTGATAAATACCGATCTGCACGTTGAAATGATCGTACGGCCACTTTTCTGTCTTACGCATGTTTGATAAATGAGGGCCATTCTCACTGATGTCATGTAACAGCTGTAGACCATATTACGGTAAATGATAAATGGGAGGGAAAGTGAATATTACTGTTGGGCAGCATGGTGTTGTAGTGGTTAGCACTATTGCCTCACAGTAAGAAGTTTGTAGGTTCAAATCCACAAACCAGCAGGGCCCGTCTGTGTGGAGTTTGCATGTTTTCCCCGTGCTTGCGTGGGTTTACGCCAGGTGTTCCTGTTTCCTCTCATATTCCAAAAATACACAAGTTAGGTTAATTGGAGAAGTGGCCCTACTGTGGCTGCCTCATCCAGCTAGATGCCCTTGAATTTCCATCTGGAATTAATAAAGTATTACAAACAATACGTACAGTGGTGTGAAAATGTGTTTGCACCCTTCCTGATTTCTCAATTTTTTGTATGTTTGTCACACTTCAATATTTCAGATCATCAAACAAATTTAAATATTAGACAAAGATAACACAAGTAACCACAAAATGCAGTTTTTAAATGAAGATGTTTATTATTAAGGGTAAAAAAAATCTATACCGACATGGCCCTGTGTGAAAAAGTGACACCCCCCCCCCCCCACTAAAACATAAATTGACTGTGGTTTATCACATCTTTGGAAAGCTGAGTTCAATTTCTCTAGCCACACCCAGGCCTGATTACTGCCACACTTGTTCTCAATCAAGAAATCACTTAAATAGGACCTGCCTGACAAAGTGAAGTAGACCAAAAGATCCTCAAAAGCTAGACATCATGCTGTAATCCAAAGAAATCCAGGAACAAATGAGAAACAAAGTACTTGAGATCTATCAGTCTGGAAAAGGTTATTAAGTCATTTCTCAAGCTTTGGGACTCCAGCGAACCACAGTGAGAGCCATTATCCACAAATGACGAAAACATGGAACAGTGGTGAACCTTCCTAGGAGTGGCCGGCCAACCAAAATTTCCCCAAGAGTGCAGCGACGACTCATCCAAGAGGTCACAAAAGACCCCACAACAACATCCAAAGAACTGCAGGCCAGAAAACATCTTGATGATCCCCAAGACTTTTGGGAAAATACTCTGTGGACTGATGAGACAAAAGTTGAACTTTTTGGAAGGTGTTTGTCCCATTACATCTGGCGAAAAAGTAACACAGCATTTCAGAAAAGGAACATCATACCAACAATGGTGGTGGTAGTGTGATGGTCTGGGGCTGTTTTGCTGCTTCAGGACCTGGAAGACTTGCTGTGGTAAATGTAACCATGAATTCTGCTGTCTACCAAAAAATCCTGAAGGAGAATGTCCGGCCATCTGTTTGTAACCTCAATCTGAAGCGCACTTGGGTTCTGCAGCAGGACAATGATCCAAAACACACCAGCAAGTCCACCTCTGAAAGGCTTAAGAAAAACAAAATGAAGACTTTTCAGTGGCCTAGTCAAAGTCCTGATCTGAATCTGATTGAGATGCTGTGGCATGACCTTAAAAAGGTGGTTCATGCTCGAAAATCCTCCAATGTGGCTGAATTACAACAATTCTGCAAAGATGAGTGGGCCAAAATTCCTCCACAGTGCTGTAAAAGGCTCATTGCCAGTTATCACAAATGCTTGATTGCAGTTGTTGCTGCTAAGGGTGGCCCAACCAGTTATTAGGTTTAGGGGGCAATCACGTTTTCACACGGGGTCAAGTAGGTTTGGATTTATTTTTTTTTTACTCTTAATAATAAACACCTTCATTTAAAAACTGCATTTTAAGTTTACTTGTGTTATCTTTGTCTTATATTTAAATTTGTTTGATGATCTGAAACATTTAAGTGTGACAAACATACAAAAAATGAGAAATCAGGAAGGGGGCAAACACTTTTTCACACCACTGTATATAACAGCTATCCTGGGTAAATAGTCACATTAATCAATCATTCCCCATTGTGCAGCCATAACAGTTACATGGACATTATTGACAGTAACAGCTGTAGGTACTTGACAAGCAGGACATGGTAGTATCTAAAAAATTAGTTGTACCATTTATCTTTATAAATATTGTTAAAAAATATCTTAGACGTGTGTGTATTCTGTATTTACTCTGGAGTACTTATTTTCTGTGGTAAAAATAATAATAACTATTATTTGTCCCACAAAATTGTGACAAAACCAGACAATTAATTAATAGGAATTATATTATTAAACTGTCATTAGCTCATTCGGGCAAAGCCAAAAGGGGCTAATGCGATGGCTCGGTGTCCGTTGTCCATCCATCCGTCCACATTTAACGTGAATCGCTATACCTCCCAAGCATGTGCCCTGATGGTCACCATACTCGCACTCAGTGATCCCCAGGTGGGTCTACATCCAAGTTGTGCTCAAGGTCAAGGGACAGCACGTCTGAGCACTCTTGGGGTGATTTCATTAGGCTGGAATGAGCTGCTGCGTCACTGGCGGTCTGGTTTGATTTTGCCATCAGAAAATGTTTGTATAATAGACTGCTACACTTAAAGAAATGGGGTAACTCCTTAAAGAAACGGCACATGTTAAAGTTTTTGGTCTGTGTACAGTAAAATATGAATTCTAAAATACTAATACTGCCCTACTGAGCCAAATTTTAAAAAGAAAAAACTGACCTAAAAAAAATGTTTTTCAACAACAATTTCAATTGTTGTTTTTTTTTTACTTGTGGTGTGACAGAATTGCCTCTATGCAGGAAAAAAACTGAATACTATTGAGTATAAGTCCTGAAAGTTATTAACCAAACACAGTCCGACTGTATGTCTGATAAAACACTTTTCTCCCTGTCTTCTTCCTCTCAGGACAAAGGCAACATTAGGGTAGTGTTTAATGTTGGCACTGATGATATCAACATCGAGGAAAGCTCCAAGTTTGTGAACGACGGGAAGTACCACATAATTCGGTTCACCCGCAGTGGTGGCAATGCAACCCTCCAGCTGGACGACCTGCCAGTCATAGAGCGCTATCCCTCAGGTAGGACCTGCCCCGCCCATTTCAGCCCAAACTACTAACCCATCACAGAGCTGCCTGTCCTGCAGCAGAGCTAACCGCACCTTACTCCACCTTCTGACCGATGAGCCACATTATTGTTTCTTTTTAATGTTTATTTTAAAATTACTGAATCTGAGACATATGCAGCTTTTGTTTCATGTTATTGTGTTTGAAATGAACTATGTGTTGACCTGACATGAAACGTGACTTTTTAAACCATAAAATGAGATAGTTGTTATAATAGGTTGTATACTAGCCAGCTATGTTATGTTAGGCCTGTTAAATAGTGTTAAAGGTAATTTATGAAAATAGTTAATACAGACATCAGTTGTTTTTCCTCATCATAAAAGAAAATAATAACAGTTGGTGCATTTTTTGGACAAATAATAATTTAAAAAGTGTCACATTTTGAGATAAATGTTTAACTAGAGAGAAAAAATAAGATAAAGAAAAAAGTGTATTTGTTGAGTTTGTTTTTATATTTGTTGGGTTTTATCTTTAAAGTGTTAATCACAGGTAACACAATGAAGTCTAGGCTTTAGGTAGCTGACAGGTAAAATGCTAAATGTTAGTTGTTGTGAGGTGTGTATGAGGTTCTTATTGTATGTAACACTAAACTCAGTCAGTTATATAGATAGTATGTGGCAGCTGTAACATTATTTCCCTGTGCTCTTGCAGATGTTAACCCCTGAAATGTCTCTTTAAATTAAACCCAATGAACAGAGAGTAAGAGTCCGCTCAGTGGAAACATGGTGAATTCAGCTCCTCTGACCTTAGCCCACCAAGCTGACCTTAATGCAGTGACATGCTAACAATGAGCAGACCATTACTTTCTTTTCATTGCTGTTCTTTTTGTATCCAGCTCCTGTACCACGTTTGGATGTGCGTAATTACTACTGTGTTTTCATCTCTAAATTAAAGGAAACATTGATAACGAGCGCCTGGCCATCGCCAGACAGCGAATCCCCTATCGGCTCGGTCGAGTAGTTGACGATTGGCTACTCGACAAAGGTAAAAACCCTGATTAAAATTCCTTAAAACTTTCAGCTTAAAAATACAATTTGAAGGCAGTTGACTTATTGTGCACCATCAACTAACATCTAAAAATCTAAATCCATAACTAAGTATTTAAAAGTTGAGCAGCTGTAGTGTGTAATACTGTGTAAACTGTAGTGCCTGTGAACGTATCTTGTTAGTGTGTATCTGATAATATCAGGTTAAAGGGACGATGGAGAGATTTAAATGTGAATAAATCAGATAATACAAAAGAAGTACTGATAAAAGATGCTTTATTAAGACTGGTAAATAATTTTGTTTATTATCAAATTTTAAACAATAAAGCATTTACTAAAGAGTATATGTTGTAATCAAATTAAAGTACATGCAAAGTATTGTGTCATGTAAGAAATATGTAAATTTGAAATTATTAATACAGCAATTCTTTTTGAAAAAAGTAAAAGTTTTCCTCCTAAACTAAAACTGAGCTCCTTAAATTAGCCTCTAGTCCCTTTAACAGTGAGCAGTGCTAGAGCTTATAACCTATGCATGCTTCATAGGGCTGTGACAACAGTACTCTAGATCTCTGTCTCTCTGTCTGCCTGTCTGTCGCTCCTTCAAATACAATGTCGTGCTGCACAGCCATCACCATAGCAACCATCTGTCAGCCCCATCTTCTCGGGGCCCTCTGACTCTTCTCATCTGCTGACTCTTCCTCTTCCTTCTGTTCTTTGCCTCTTCATCCTCCTCCTCAACTTCCTCGGTCTCTCCACCGCCCCTCTTGCCTCCTCCTCTGTTCTCACTCTCATCTCTCTCAAGTCTCAGCCTTCTCCACAGTTCTCCACAGCTTCGATTTGCTCTGCCATGCTTAATCTATCCCATTCTCTCACCATGGCTTTGGGTTTGGTGGTGGATTGTGTAACACTCAAAAACTCTTGTGTGTGGGTGTGCGTATGCATGTCTGTGACCGCTGGAATGCATGTGTGTGTGACTGTATGTGTGTGTTTTTCCACCTCTCTTCCTGGTGCGCCTGTGTGTGCCTTTGTGTGTGTCCGTGTGTCCGTGTAGGTCGCCAGCTGACCATCTTCAACAGCCAGACAACAGTGCGCGTCGGCGGAGGCGAGCGAGGTTCAGCCATGTTCCAGGGCCAGCTGTCGGGCCTCTACTACAACAGCCTCCGCATCCTCAACATGGCCGCTGAGGGGCACCCGCACATCAGAGTTGAGGGGAGTGCGCGACTTGTCGGTGATATGCCATCTTCCTCCATCACCCCACAGTCCAGCGCTGCGGCCGGGGGGAACCGCTCTGACTCCGCGCCCTCCATCAGTGACATCACAACCACCACGGCCACCAACAGGAAGCAGGGTGCAACACAGCAGGTCAGAGTGTAGTCCCTTCTGTGTCCACTTGTAAATGAAACACCTATTGAATCCATGCTGTGTGGTCACAGAAGAATCTGTTGCTTGAATGTAATTCCTCCGATATGTGGTACATGCATGCATAATCACCACACTGACAATAGGTAATTAGAAAGTGGTAATTTGCTCTGATAAGTTTCTTTCAAACTCTTTAAGCGGATTAGCAGCCACACAGTCCAATAATCAAGGGTCAGAGGACAGCAAGATTTATCAGAAGTGGGTAGTTTAAATCTCAACTTGGGGTAAGACAAGTTTAATCATGCAGCACATTTCATATGCAGACACAAATTTAATCATTTTGTTGAATACGTCACAGACAGTAAAGGGGGCAAATGATGCCTTTTTTTCCACATGTACATACAGTTCCTTCGGGCCCTTTTACACAACATGGAGATTGTTGAGAGATTGGGACAATTTTTGATCTTTGGGATCATTTAGGAGATCTTTGTATGTTTTGAATTGAGTTAAAACTTTGAGGAGGCCATGGTGACTGTGGAGATCATTGAAGATCATTGATAGATCAAAAATTGGCCAGATCTCTCAGCGATCTCTCAGTGATCTCCACCCCTGTGTAAAGGGGGTATTGGCCCCGGTTCACCCCACCCTCACTCTTTTGTCACCATGAGATGTTTGGTTGTGGCGGAGCAGGTACCATATTGAGGCGAAAGTTAGATGGTTAGCTGTTAGCTCCAGACAGCAAAGATGGACAGAGCTAACTAACATAACTAATGTCTGAATGTAATTATGTAAAAACCCAAATAAAGCACTATTGGGGACGGGGATGTGTGGCATGAACGGTCAAAAGAACACCTCTGGTCCCTTGGGTACACAATCACAGAAACAGCCCTAACCCATGTACACTTCGTTCTTTCAGTATTTAGTTTCTGAAATGAAAACAAAACAACCAGAATTCACCGTTACACCATTTTGGCCTTGTCAAATTAAAATTGGAATTGGGTGAAAATATAAGGGCTCTGATTTCATTAGGTTTTTTTGTTTTTGTTTTTTTTGTTTTTTTTTTAGTTTTGTTGGGTTTTTTTTGGGGGGGTGCTTTGGAAGTATGGGGTATCGGGCTTGTTGTTACAAGCTATTCGGTCTCTGTACAACCGTTGTGAGAGTTTGGTTCTTATTGCCAACGCTCGATCGGACTCATTGCCAGTGAGAGTTGGACTCCGCCAGGGCTGCCCTTTGTCACCGATCCTGTTCATAATTTTTATGGACAGGATTTCTAGGCACAGCCAGGGAACGGAGGGTGTCATGCTTGGTGACCACAAGATCTCATCTCTGTTGTTTGCAGATGACGTTGTCCTGTTGGCTTCATCCAGCAATGACCTATAGGTCTTACTGGGACGGTTTGTCACTGAGTGTGAAGTGGCTGGGATGAGAATCAGCACCTCCAAGTCCGAGTCCATGGTCCTCAGCTGGAAAAAGGTGGATTGTCCTCTCCAGTTTGGGGGCAAGCTCCTGCCCCAAGTGGAGGAATGGGGTCTTATTCACGAGTGAGGGGAGAATGGCGCGAGAGATTGACAGACAGATTGGAGCAGCATCTGCAGTGATACGAATGTTGTACCGGTCTGTTGTGGTGAAGTGGGGGCTGAGCTCTAAGGCAAAGCTGTCGATTTACCAGTCAGTCTACGTTCCTACCCTCACCTATGGTCACGAGCTTTGGGTAATGACCGAAAGAATGAGATTGCAGATACAAGCGGCTGAAATGAGCTTTCTTCGTAGGGTTGCTGGACTCACCCTCAGAGATAGGGTGAGGAGCTCAGCCATCCGGGAGAGGCTCAGAGTAGAACCACTGCTCCTCCACATTGATAGGAGCCAGTTGAGGTAGTTTGGGCATCTGATCAGGATGCCTCCTGGACGCCTCCCACTTGAGGTGTTTCGGGCACATCCCTCTGGGAGGAGACCCCGGGGCAGACCCAGGGCTCACTGGAGAGACTCTGTCTCCCAGCTGGTCTGGGAAGGCCTTGGTATCCTCTCTGAAGAGCTGGAGCAGGTGGCTGGGGAGAGGGAAGTCTGGGCTTCTCTGCTTAAACTGCTGCCTCCGCGACCCGGACCTCTGGAAAAGCGGTAGAAGATGGATGGATGGATGGATTGTTTTGTTGTTTTGGTAATAGGAGGAAGTGCATTTAACTTTTTATTTTTTTAATATTTAGACCTACTTATCCTTTTTTGTACAGCATCAGATTTAGCTGCTGTTTTTGCCAGTAATGTTTGTTTTATAGAAATTATTACATTGACTTTTCAAAACAAAATAAAAAAAGACAAAATCAGATCAGTTCTCCTATTTTGGCTTTTATTTTATTTTGACAAGGCCAAAACAATATAGCAGCTATTTCCAGTGCTGTTTTCATTTCAGAAAGAAATATTTGACCTTTTAGTCACAAAATAAAAAGTATATGATCTAGGCCTGTAGGATATGACCAAAATTTCATATCACAATATAACTAATCTTATATCCCGATATATATATTAAACTTCAGCTCCTCAAACAAATTTAAATAATAGGCAAAGATAACGCAAGTAAACACAAAATGTAGTTTTTAAATGAAGGTGTTTATTATTAAGGGTTAAAAAAAAATCCAAACCTGCATGGCCCTGTGTGAAAAAGTGATTGCCCCCCCCCATTAAAACATAAATTAACTGTGGTTTATCACATCTTTGGAAAGCTGAGTTCAATTTCTCTTGCCACACCCAGGCCTGATTACTGCCACACCTGTTCTCAATCAAGAAATCATTTAAATACGACCTGCCTGACAAAGTGAAGTAGACCAAAAGATCTTCAAAAACTAAACATCATGCTGTGATCCAAAGAAATTTAGGAACAAATGATAAAGTAATTGAGATCTTTCAGTCTGGAAAAGGTTATAAAGCCATTTCTAAAGCTTTGGGACTCCAGCGAACCACAGTGAGAGCCATTATCCACAAATGGCGAAAACATGGAACAGTGGTGAACCTTCGCAGGAGTGACTGGCCGACCAAAATTACCCCAAGAGCGCAGCGACGACTCATCCAAGAGGTCACAAAAGGCCCCACAACAACATCCAAAGAACTGCAGGCCTCCCCTGCCTCAGTTAAGGTCAGTGTTCATGACTCCACCCTAAGAAAGAGACTGGGAAAAAATAACCTGCATTGCAGAGTTCCAAGATGAAAACCACTGCTGAGCAAAAAGAATGTAAAGACTCGTCTCAGGTTTGCCAGAAAACATCTTGATGATCCCCAAGATTTTGGGGAAAATACTCTGTGGACTGACGAGACAAAAGTTGAACTTTTGGAAGGCGTGTGTCCCATTACATCCAGCATAAAAATAACACAGCATTTCAGAAAAAGAACATCATATCAACAGTAAAATATAGTGGTAGTAGTGTGATGGTCTGGGGCTGTTTTGCTGCTTCAGGACCTGGAAGACTTGCTGTGGTAAATGGAACCATGAATTCTGCTGTCTAGCAAAAAATCCTGAAGGAGAATGCCCGGCCATCTGTTCATGACCTCTGAAGCGCACTTGGGTTCTGCAGCAGGATAATGATCTAAAACACACCAGGAAGTCCACCTCTGAATGGCTTAAGAAAAAAAAATGAAGACTTTGCAGTGGCCTAGTCAAAGTCCTGACCTGAATCCAATTGAGATGCTGTGGCATGACCTTAAAAAAGCGGTTCATGCTTGAAAACCTTCCAATGTGGCTGAATTACAACAATTCTGCAAAGATGAGTGGGCCAAAATTCCTCCACAGTGCTGTAAAAGATTCATTGCCAGTTATCGCATCGCAAACGCTTGATTACAGTTGTTGCTGCTAAGGGTGGCCCAACCAGTTATTAGATTTAGGGGCAATCACTTTTTCACACAGGGCCATTTGGGTTGTGATTTTTTTTCACTTAATAATAAACACTTTCATTTAAATACTACATTTTATGTTTACTTGTGTTATTGTTGTCTAATATTGAAATTTGTTTGATGATCTGAAACATTTAAGTGTGACAAATATGCAAAAAAAAAGAGAAATCAGGAAGGGGCAAATACTTTTTCACACCACTTTCTCTCTCTCTCTCTCTCTCTCTCTCTCTCTCTCTCTCTCTCTCTGTGTGTGTGTGTGACAATATACATTTTCTGTAAATTCTATAGTTTATATGTAATAATTACATAAAAAGGACCATCTCTTTTTTTTACATTTTAAATTACATACTGAAAAAAAATCTATTGTGCAAATTCATCGATCACTAATTTTGTGCAACTTTTTTCCCTCATAATATTTCTGTGTTTTTATAAAATTGTATTTTTAATGTGCATTTGAGACTTATAATATTTCAGATTGGCCATGATCTGAAAATCAAAGGCACAAAAAAAAAATCAAGAAGGTTACAAGAGCCAGTTTGCTCCTCCAACACATTATAGCTTATTTATTATTTATTTTGTGCATGTGTCATGATCACAAACATTTGCAGCTTTAATATAATTTTTTCAGACAAAACTAAGAACTTCAGCAATTATTTAAAGCAACGAAACAATGGTCTGATACACTAATTTTTCCTATTAGTAACAACTTAACATCATTATTTAGCATTTGCTGTTTTACAATAATTGGAGTGAGATTCAAGATTCAAAGGCTTTATTATCATGTGCACAGTTAAGAAATGCTACATTTCCTGAGCAATGAAATTCTTACTTTGCTGTCTGAACGAATGCCAAGATAAAAGGTACAGAAATAACAGTTCTAATAGGTCATGACACACTAACACAGTAACTCAATCCTAATACTAATGGATGCTAATAACACACACACCAACACACAGTTAGGCAGTAGAGGAATGAAATTGAAAATTCACTGGATGACTAAAGTGATAGTGGTATAGTGATATCAGAGATGATGTGAACCTGAGATGGCATAAACCTATGTACTGCGTGCAGATGAGCATTGTGCAACGAGCAGTGCATAATTACAAATTATACACTGCATGTAGACTGTGCATGATAAGTAGCAGCAGAGATGATATGGACATCAGACGGGTGATAGTATATCTACTGTACAGGTGAGCAACATGCAAATTTAGCAGCCGGTGTGTGAGTTCCTATATGCAAAGCTGTGTTACAGAGTTTTGGGAGTTGTTATCTGTTCAGAAGTCTGATGGCAGGGGGAAAGAAGGAGTTCTTCAGTCTGGTTGTCCTACATTTCACACTTCTATACCTCCAGCCTGAGGGTAGAAGTGTGAACAGTCTGTGCTGGGGGTGGGTGGGGTCCCGGAGGATGGCGTCAGCTCTCTTTTGGACTCTGCGGTGGTAGATGCTCTGCAGAGAGGGGAGTGGAGTCCTGATGATCTTCTCTGCTGTCTTCATCACTCTCTGCAGGCGTTTGCGCTCCAGGGCAGTGGTGCTGCCGTACCACGCAGTGATGCAGTTGGTCAGGATGCTCTCAATGATGCAGCTATAGAAATTGTTGAGGATCCTGGAAGACATGCCGAACTTCTTCAGCCTCCTCATTAAGTAGAGTCACTGTTGAGCTCTCTTAACCAGCTCTGTGGTGTTGTGTGTCCACTTAAGGTCCTTGCTGATGTGGATGCCCAGGTATTTAAAGCTGCTCACCCTCTCCACCTCAAGCTTCCAGATGAACAGCGGTCGATGGGGTCTCCTCCTCCCTTTCCTCATGTCCACTATCATTTCCTTTGTCTTGTCCATGTTGAGGGTGAGGTTGTTGTCCTCACACCATGACACCAGGTTGGCCACATCCCTCCTGTAGGATGCTTCGTAATCACCAGTGATGCATCCTATCACTGCTGTGTCATCCATGAACTTTAGGATGATATTGTCCTGGTGAGACGTGCTAGTGTTACTTACCTCCAATTAAAACGGGTTAGAGGACTATCCTCTCTGACGCAGCATGGTGGGAAGCAGTCCCACATCCCTGGCAAACAGAGGTAGCGGGTATTTGACCAAACCATTAGTTTGGAGTTAGCTGCTGTGCTAGTCTAGCAGCCCATCTACACCTGTTGTGCTGTGCGCATGTGTGGGAATGGTGGGGCGCTGACACTGTTGCTAACTCCTCAGTAAGGAAAGTAGCTATTGGCTGTCCTAAAAGTCAGCAAAAGACGATAAATGATGTCATCACCTAAGTTGCATAATTGGTCATTTGCATGTAATTGTAATGGATGCTGTAGTAGAGAAGAATCATGTCAAGGGAGAGAAAAAAAAGGGAGTAAAAAACACTCTAAATATGTTTAGAACTACAAATTAACTTTTTTCTATTGATTCTTGGTTTGTTTGTTTTAATTTTCCCATTTAAATAGGCCATCACTTACAGTGAAGAAACATTTTCATCCCACTCTGTAAAACTGGGCAGGTTTGGTAGGGGGATTTGCACATGCGCAATTCATTTGCAATCTGGACCTGAGTGGTGTGGATCTCCTCTCCTTTCTGACTGTCGCACAATGTTGTGTTGCTAGATATAGAATAGTTTTAGGGGCTATACAATATACGATCAAACTTTTTAAAAAGACCAAATATACAATAGTTTTGGCATTTCCATGCGCACCCCCCCCCCCCCCAAAAAAGAGTTTTTATTTACGTTAACACCCACACATCACCAGAAACTGAAGCTTGCTCTTAACCGATCCAATCAGCTCATACCTGGGCTGGCTGGCTGGCTCCTCCTCCCTGTCTGCCACTGCCAGTCAGTCACATCAGCAGCACTCAGCTCATGTTTCTTTACTGTACGAGCACCGCAACAAACATAAAAAGTGAATATGAGTTTGGACTTGGAGGGAAAAAAATAAAAGAGTCCGGCAGCACTGATACAGACGTTGGTAAGAAAAAAAGCAACCTGTCGGGGTGGTCACAGCAGCTTTATCGCCCTTCCTTGGCGTTATACCGTTCCGCGTACATTTAAGGGATGGCTTCAACCTGTTGCTGGGAAGAAGGCTAAAGCACTTTGCCGCTACTGCAGCATTCAATTGGTGTCAGACATTGCAGTTCTGAAAAAGCTATTAATTTATTGTAACTGCAACACTGCTGCTGCACGAGGCTACTGTGAGACTGACCAAGACTGCCTGTGATTGCTTTGGAATGGGAAGGGGACAGGAGAGCCTCATGGTACCACCCACTGCTTGTTGAGGATGATAACTGCAGAGCAATCGCGCACTTTCACATCAGTGTCATGATTAATAAACTTGACAGCACACGTGCACAATGCCAACGCACAGGAGGAACCACACAGAAGGGCACATTTGAAAGTTTTATTAAATCTCAAAAACCAAAGCGCACAGCTGCAGAAACAGTCACTCGCCAGAGGAATGGCCCTGTGGAGAGAAGACACGAGCTGTGAGCAGACGAATGGAGTAAGGGGAAATGGGTGAGCCAAATTACCACTTACTTGGGAAATCCAGGGATGACTGGCAAGACCCAGCGAGTAATAGACAAACCAGTGGGGTAAGGGGGGAAGGTGAGCTGATGGTGCCTGATTGGGTGGAGCAGGAGCTGAGGATGGTGAGATGTGGCAGGAGAGCTTGCGCAGTCCAAGAGACACACGTACACGGTGGCAGCAACCTAAGGAAAAGGAGAAATAAGGTGAGATAACATTTTCACACTTATTACTTAGACTTGCTTGCCTATTGCGGACAGTATACCCAGACGAGCCAGCATTGACTGTGTGGAGAGAGCCTCCTTAAGTACGCTGGCTGATGAGCGGGTGCAGGTGTGTCTTCTGCCTCAGGTGTCGTGATGAGTTAGTGAATGTGAGGCAGGATGGGAGGGGCACGCTCCCGCTGCCCATGACAAGCCTCGCCACCCCCACCCCCCCCAAGGAGTGCCTCCTGGCGGTCCAGAGGGCTTCTCCGGGTGAGCCCGATGATAGGCTCGGAGCATTTCCTTGTCCAGCACTTGCGACGAGGGAGTCCAGGATCATTCCTCCAGGCCGTAGCCCTCCTAGTCCACCAAATACTGCAGTCCACAGCCCCGACGGCCAACATCCAGTATGCGCCGTACAGTGTAGGCGGGGTGGCCGTCGATGATCCGAGGAGGGGGAGGAGGCTTCGGGGGGGGGGGGGGGTGATGGCCCCAAGAGGGCCCCAAGAGGGCCCCAAGAGGGGCCTGATGTGAGCAACGTGGAAAGTGGGGTTCACCCATAGGGTCGGGGGCAGCTTCAGCTGGACTGACGTGTCGTTGATCACCCGGGAGATGGTGTAAGGTCCCAGGAAGCGGGTGGACAGCTTCTTCGATTTCTCTTTAAGGAGAATCTGACTTGCTGCCAGCCAGACCTGCTGTTCCACCATGTACTTAGGGGCCGGAACCCACCTCCTATCAGTAGCGGCCCGGGTGCGTTCTTTGGTGCGAGCCAGGGCGGCCCAAGTCGACCTCCAGACGCATCGGCAGTGACGAGCATGGGCCCCCATGGATGGAACCGAAACCTCCCTCTCGGCCATGTGTAGGAGAGGCGGTGTGTACCCCAATGATGCCTCAAACGGGGTGAGTCCGGTTGCTGATGAAACCACACAGCGTTCATGGAGTACTCCACCCTGGTCAGATGTGTGCTCCAGGAGGATGGGTTGTCGGCTGCTACACACCGCAGGCAGCCTCTAAGGACTGATTGGCATGCTCCGCCTGCCCATTGCTCTGAGGATGATTACCAGAAGAGAGACTCACAGTGGTTCCCAGGGTCCGGCAGAAGGCCCTCCAGACCTGGGATGTGAATTGTGGACCCCGGTCAGACACAATGTCCACAGGGATGCTGTGGATCCGGATCACATGCTCAGTGAGGAGGACCGCTGTCTCCAAGGCAGAAGGGAGTTTTGGGAGAGCCACCAGATGAATTCTGATTCTGATTCTGATTCTGAACCACCTTAGAGAAGCAGTCCATGATGGTCAGGGTCACCGTCTTGCCACGAGAGGGGTAAAGTCCGGTGACGAAATCCACGGCAATATGAGGGGGTGGAGGAGACCCGATGGGGGGGAGGAGTCCGATTTCCCCCGGACGCAGGTCTGACAGGCCTTCACATATTCTTGTACGTCCCGCGGCAGCGTGGGCCACCAGAACGCTCACCGGACGAAATCCACAGTTCTAGCGATTGCCGGATGGCACGCAAAACGACTGGTGTGGCCCCACTGGATGACATCGCTGCGGAGGGTGGTCGAGACGTACAGGCAGTTCCGGGGGCACCCTACTGGCACAGGCTCCTGGGACTGCGCCTGATGGACCCTCCGCTCAATATCCCAAGTAAGGGCTCCAAGGACGCACGAAGGTGGTATGATGGGTTGGGGGGGGGGCTACATCCCTGAAATCAAACTGGCGCAATAGTGCATCCAGTTTGATGTTCCGGGCACCAGGCCAGTAAGTGATGGTAAGATTAAATCGCTGGAAAAATAGTGCCCAGCGAGCCTGTCTGGTGTTCAGTCCGCTGGCCGACCGCAAGTACTCGAGGTTCTTGTGGTCGGTCCACACAATGATGGGGTGAATGGCCCCCTCTAACCAGTGCCTCTGCTCCTCTAATGCCAACTTAATGGCCAGCAGCTTTCTGTCCCCTACGTCATAGTTCCTCTCGGCTGACGTAAGCCGATGGGAGAAATACGCACACAGGCAAAGCTTCTGATTGGAGGGCGTGCACTGTGACAGCACAGCGCCAACCCCCGAATCAGACGCATCCACCTCGAGGACGAATTGACGCTGCGTGTCAGCCTGGGCCAAGATAGGTGTTTCTGTGAATTGGCGCTTTAATTTGGCAAACGCCTGTTCAGCTGCCTCAGTCCACCGAAAGGGGACTTTAACAGAGGTCAGCTGTGTCAAGGGCAGTGCCACCCCACTATAGTTCCTGATGAACCTGCGGTAAAAGTTTGCAAACCCGAGGAAGCGTTGAAGCTCCTTACGGGAGTGGGGAGTTGGCCAGTCTAACACTGCCCTCACCTTGGCCGGGTCGGCAATCAGCTCCCCCTCAGCCACAATGAAGCCCAAGAAGGTGGTAGATGTCGTGGAGAACTCACTCTTCTCAGCCTTAACGTAAAGCTGGTTCTCCAGGAACCGTTGTAAAATGGCTCTGACGTGGACCTCATGTTCCTCTGGTGAGTGGGAGAAAATAAGAATATCGTCAAGGTAGACAAAGACGAACTGGTAAAGCATATCGCGGAGGAGGTCATTTATTAACCGCTGGAAGACGATGGGGGCGTTAGTGAGCCCGAATGGCATCACTGAGTACTTGAATTGCCCCTGGTGTTTTTTAAAAGCCGTCTTCCATTCATCGCCCTCGCGAATGCGGACCAGATGATACGTGTTCCTGAGGTCTAACTTGGTGAAAACACATAAGCGCTAAAGAAACTCGAACGCTGAATTAATCAAAGGCAAAGGGTACTTATCCTTGATGGTAATAGCGTTGAGCTCCCGGTAATCAATGCACGGGTGCAGTGAGCCATCCTTCTTCCCAACAAAGAAGAATCTGGCTCCGAGCGGAGCCAAAGATGGCCAAATAAGGCCAGCGTTCAGCGATTCCTTTATATACTGCTCCATCGCTTCCCTCTCCGGGCCAGAAATTCTATACAGCCGGCTGGACAGCAGCCTCGTCCCCGGGATGAGGTCAATAGCACAATCATAAGAGCGGTGAGGCGGCAGCGACATCGCTCTTGATTTGCTAAAGACTTCAGCTAAATCGTGATATGTCCGGGGAACGAGGCTGAGGTCCGGCGGCTCGGACGGGGCGAGGGAAACAGACAGAGATGGGGAACGTTCCGCTGAACGCATACAGTGGGCCAAACAAAATGGGCCCGAGGCAGCGATGGTGTTTTTGTCCCAATTGATCATGGGGTTATGCCTGTGGAGCCACGGGTAACCAAGAACCACCGGGAAAGATAATATACCAAGAACCAGGAACGACAGTTCCTCCCGGTGGTTCCCGGAAAGGAGGATGGATATAGGCACCGTGCTACGAGCAACCACCGCAACCTCACGGCCAGATATAGTTGTGACCCTCTGACCACGGGGCAATTTACGTGTGGGAATGCCCACCTGCCTGACGAACTCGGCAGAGACGAAATTACCCTCTGACCCTGAGTCAACCAGCGCCATAATCCTCCTCTCGACCCCCGGCAATTACACAAAGGCCGAAACTGAAAAATTACCGGGGGGAGAAGATTTGGTCCCACCCGCCAGGCCCCCTCTGGTTACTGACGGGCCGCATCTTTTTAGCCACTGGCGGCATTCGTCCAGACTGTACGTGCACGCTCCAGCCCTTCGCCTTCGCCGGCGCTCATCATTGGTCAAGTGCCGAAAGAGCTCCATTGGTTCGGGCGAAAAGCTGATGCCACCAGTGCCAGTCACCACGGCGGACACACGCTCGGCACGCGGGCGAGAGAAGGACTTGCGCTCCTTCACGCACTCACGGTATCGGTTATCCAATCCCACTGCCTGATCTATGAGACCGTTGAGAGTCTCCGGGACAGGGTGAACTGCCAGATCGTCACGGTGTTGATCATTCAACCCATGGAGGAACGCACTGCGTAACGCAATATCGTTTCACCCCAAATCAGACGCAACAACCCGGAACTCCACCGAGTATTCGGCCACAGACCGGGTGCCCTGGTGGAGCGTCATCAGGCGGCTCATTACCTTGCCCTGACTCTCGGTCCAGCCAAACACGCTGGAGAATGTGGCCACAAATTGTTCAAACGTATAACAACGCCCCATCGGAGTTGTCTAATGTGGACCATGCCCAATCGAGGGCTCGATCCCTGAGCAACAGAATAAAGAATTGGGTTTTGGCCACGTCGTCCGGGTACTCCTCCCCAACCTGCTCCAGGTACATTTGCACTTGGATTAAAAAACCTTTACATTTCCCCACCTCCCCTGCGTACAGGGAAGGTGTGGGACCGGAGGTAGTACGGCGCACCGTAGTGCGTGGAGCAGGCTTGGTGGGAGCAGCCGGAGGAGGCGCTGTAGCCCAGAGTCTCATCATATTCAATACCTGTTGTGTCAACACAGCGAGCTGGTGCTTGGTTGCCGCTAGGCAATCCATAGCTGACAGCTCCTGTGGTGAGGCACCGGCTGCGCTATCTTCCTGGCTGGCTCGTTCTGTCATGATTAATAAAGCTTGACAGCACACGTGCACGATGCCAATGCACAGGAGGAACCACACGGAGGGGCACGTTTGAAAGTTTTATTAAATCTCAAACACCAAAGCGCACAGCAGCAGAAACAGTCACTCACCAGAGGAATGGCCCTGTGGAGAGAAGACACGAGCTGTGAGTGGAGGAATGGAGTAAGGGGAAATGGGCGAGCCAAATTACCACTTACTTGGGAAATCCAGGGATGACCGGCAGGACCCAGCGAGGAATAAACAAACCTGTAGGGTAAGGGAGGAAGATGAGCTGATGGTGCCTGATTGGGTGGAGCAGGAGCTGAGGACGGTGAGATGTGGCAGGAGAGCACGCGCAGTCCAAGAGACACACCTACACAGTGGCAGCAACCTAAGGAAAAGGAGAAATAAGGTGAGATAACGTTTTCACACTTATTACTTAGACTTTCTTGCCTATTGTGGGCAGTATACCCAGACGAGCCAGCGTTGACTGCGTCTAGAGAGCCTCCTTAAGTACGCTGGCTGATGAGTGGGTGCAGGTGTGTCTTCTGCCTCAGGTGTCGTGATGAGTTAGTGAATGTGAGGCAGGATGGGAGGGGCACGCGCCCGCTGCCCATGACACATCAGTGTCCAAAACACCAGAAAGGTTTTTGATAATACCAGGAAAAGTCATATTTGTCGCTAAAATGGTAAAATGGCAAATGGCATTCACTTATATAGCGCTTTTATTCTCATCTCTTGATGACCAAAGCACCTTACAGATCCTGCTATCCACCCATTCACACACTGATGGCGGCATGCTACCTAACATGGCGCTTCCAGACCCACCAGGAGCAATTAGGGGTGAAGTGTCTTGCCCAGGGACACAACGGCAGGATATCTGGGGAGAGCGGGATTCGAACCGCCAACCATGTGGTTATTGGACGACCTGCTCTACCTCCTGAGCCACTGCCGGCCCCCACTGCTGCTAGTCACGTTTGACCAAAAAAGTCTTCCGGGGGGGCTGAAAAATCGCCAGATTTAACGACAAAAGTGCCAAGTTGGCAACACTGTGTGCTGACAAGTAGTGTGTGAGGAGATTTGCTGAAGAAATAGGAGGGTATGTGTATTTTTGCAAAAACCCGATATAAATGATAGTTATAAATGAAACGATAGATGTTTTTATCTCACCATCTGATACACTACCGTTCAAAAGTTTGGGGTCACTTAGAAATTTCCTTATTTTTGAAAGAAAAGCACTGTTTTTTTCAATGAAGATAACTTTAAACTAATCACAAATACACTCTAATATCTAATATACATTGCTAATTTGACTGGCGCCTAGCGGCTGCCCCGGCCTTGGATGCGCTCTGCAGAGCGTGCCCAAATGCCAAGTCACGTTTCGTTACCTTGTATTCATACATGTGTAATGACAATAAAGTTGAATCTCAATCTCAATCTCAATCTCTAATGTGGTAAATGACTATTCTAGCTGCAAATGTCTGGTTTTTGGTGCAATATCTACATAGGTGTATAGAGGCCCATTTCCAGCAACTATCACTCCAGTGTTCTAATGGTACAATGTGTTTGCTCATTGTGTCAGAAGGCTAATGGATGATTAGAAAACCCTTGTGCAATCGTGTTAGCACAGCTGAAAACAGTTTAGCTGGTTAGAGAAGCTTAAAACTGACCTTCCTTTGAGCAGGTTGAGTATCTGGAAAAATTTATTATTTCAAATACAAATCATTATTTCTAACCTTGTGAATGTCTTGACTATATTTTCTATTCATTTTACAACTCATGGTGGTAAATAAGTGTGACTTTTCATGGAAAACACAAAATAATTGTCTGGGTGACCCCAAACTTTTGAACAGTAGTGTATATATCGTCATATCGCACAGCTCTAATATGATCATATTAAAAATTGTTTTGTGCTGAAAAATAAAGGCTATATCTGAATATCTGACTACAAGATTTTTTGTATATTTTTTAATTATCAGTACATTCATAAATTTTCTTTCTCTTGCTTTCAGCAGTGACTCTACAGTTTGGATTCATTTGGAAGAAGCTACTTTTTCTACTTGTTTCCTCAAAATGCTCCTTATTCATATTCATATCTTAATCATGTAACTAGTGGATTGGTTGTCTAATGATAACTTTTCTCCATAGTATTGATTTTTATTTATTTTGGAATGAGACAGAAAATACTAACCAGTTTTCTGATTAACCTAATTTTGAATTATTATTTTAAGTGTAAATTAAGCTAATTAGAAATAATATTACAGCAGAAGAGTGGAAAAAAAGCATTTTAAAAAATTCATGTCTTTTGGTGAGCTAAATGTTATGCTTCCACCTATAAACTAAAATCAAGGAAAAAAATTTATATGTGGCAGTGATAGACAGTGTGCTGCACATATCTTAATTTAATATTTGCCCAATGCCCCATTAATAACATTGGGTAATAAGGTAGCAGTTAAACTGCAGAAAAAAGTTGAAACCATCCTTAAAATAAAAGGCTCACCTTCTCTTCTCTCTTTTCCTTCATTTTAACATCTTTTACTTTTTTTATTCAGAAATCTCGAGGAAAAACTCTCAGCTGGCGCAGTGCCCTGGGGCTGGGCTAGCTGTTGCATTTTCAAACAAGTATATCCATTTGACATTGTTTCACAATAAAAGCACATAACAGAAACAACCATTCTATTTGAACGCTATATAGGGCTTTTATTTTGAAATAAATCAGAAGTGTACAATCTAGGGGAAAAAAAACTTTACACTAATTCAGAATTCAGTGTGGTCATGTCTAGGCAGTCCAGTATTTATGGTGCAATAATTTTAAGGTTACTAAGTGGGAATTTAAGCATTGTTTCCCATTTTTAAGGATCATTAAGACATTGATTTTGGATAAACACATTTAAGACTCTTTATGGACCTGCAGACCCAAACGGGGTGGCTGTTTTCCTCATTGTTTGTGTTTGGGCTTGCAGAGAAATATCATTTACAATCCTCCATTAATTTTCCTAGTGTGTCAGCTCAGTTTTTAGCATGGTGACCCACCACTCAGAAATGTTACCACCAGAAACCCTGAACCGCTAACTCTGATAATGCTAGGTGGGCAAATCTATTGCCCTCTCTGCACCCAGGCCATCTTCACAATGGTAGACGGACCGACCTCACCTAGCCAAGGTGTTAGCGGGCTGATGTTCTGTCCTGTTACAGCCAAAATATAACAAACTAGAAAAGCACTCAGAGAGTGCATACCTCCACCAAGGCTCCTTCTGTCCCTCATGGATCACCTCCAAAATGTAATGAGTTTGTGTGTAGGCCAAGAGCCACTTCTGGTGAAAATTGCATCAAAGTCTGTCCATTAGTTTTGGAGTATTGTTGCTAACACACTGTGAGAAGATAAGAGCCTTGGCTGAGGTATGCATTCTCAGATGATCACCAAAATGTAATGGGTTTGTCTGTAGCCCAAGAACCACCTCTGGTGAAAATTTCATCCAAATCCATCGAGTAGGTTTGGAGTATTGTTGCTAACAAACTGTGAAAAGACAAGAGCCTTGGCGGAGGTATGTATTCTCAGATCATCACCAAAATGTAGTGGGTTCCTCTCTAGCCCAAGAACCACCTCTGGTGAAAATTTAATCCAAATCCATCTAATAGTTTTTGTGTAATCCTGTTGCACAAATACAAACCAAACTCTAATCATCTGTTCCCTGTGCCATTACACATCTTTCCTGAAAATTTCATCCAAATCTGTTCATACCTTTATAGTTATTTTGTTAACAAACAGACTAACAAATAAACTTACTTAGCCCTAAAGCCAGGCAGCTGTAGGGGCACCACCAATGACTTTTTGACAAGTTCCTTCCACCTTGTATGGTCCTCTGCTAACCTCAGTATGCTGGTGAGAGGTAGGTGTGTCCATTCCTTGATGTTAGCCCACCTTTTCTTCTGTCTGCCACGCCTCCTTCCTCCAGGTATGGTGCCTTGCATGATGGTTTTTGCAATTCCAATGGATGATGTCACATGGCCATACCAGTTCATTTTCCTGCTTTTTACAGCGGAGAGGAAGTTCTCATATGGTCCAATGGCTGCTCTGAAGCGATTCTGCACTGCTTTGTTTGTAATGTGGCCTTTGTAAGAGATGCACATGATTTTCCTGTAGCATCTCAACTCAAAGGTTTGGATCCTCTTTTGTAGGGCCACCGTAAGGGTCTATGATTCACATGCATAGAGTAAGGTTGAGATTATCAATGAAGACAGCAGGCGTAGTTTGTGCTTGTCAGTGATGTTCCTGTCCTTCCAGATTTTCTTCAGCCTGATTAGTGTTGCCATGGCCTGTGCTATTCTTGCAAGAACTTCTTTCTTCGACCTTTCATCTGTTACAATGGCTCCAATATACTTGAAGCTGGTGACTGCTTCAAGTTTTTGAGCTCTTACTTTGATTTCTCTCTTGAAGCCATCATGGTTGTTGGTCATGATTTTGTTTTTTCAGCATCCCATGAGCTGTCAATGCTCTATCCAACTGTTCCACTCAGTTTTCAAGTTCTTCTTCTGTTCCTGCCAATCCATCAATGTCATCGGCAAAGCGTAAGTTGGTGAGTGTTCTTCCTCCAATACAGATTGAGCCTTGGTGATTCTCCAGGAAAGTTAAGAGGGTTGGCAATAGTAAACAACCCTGTCTGACTCCAACGGTAGTTCTGAAAAAGTCTCCAGTGCTGCCATTGTAGCATACGGCGCTGGTGGCTTTGTCAGACAGGTTTTTCAATCAATCAATCAATCAGTCAATCAAACTTTATTTGTATAGCACTTTTAAAACATTAGATGCTGTGCAAAGTGCTTTACATAGGTAAAAACAATAGACACATTTAATTACATATTTTACATGATACAGCCCCACCCCTTCCAACCCTACATACACAACATACCCACAAACACAACACACACAGGCACATACATCACCCCCTACTTCTCTTACACACATATAAAATAAAGGAGACATTGCTCGGCACCGAGGCACCACGTTTTTGACAATGTTTATGAGATTAGCACTGATGTTGTACTTGTGCATGGTGGTCCACAATGCCTGGTGCCAAACTCAGTCAAAAGCCTTTTTAATGTCAACAGAGACATGGTACAGGTTTTGTTGATGCTGCTGGTACTTCTCCATGAGTATTCTCAAGTTGAATATTTGTTCGATGGTACTTCTTCCTGATCTGAAGCCAGCCGGTTCCTTGGCGATGATCTTCTCTGCTTGTGGTTGAGCCTGTTCAAAAGTATTTTCAGCATCACTTTGCTGGGATGGCTAATAAGGCTAATTGTGCAATAATTTTGGCACAACTGCAAGTTCCCTTTCTTTGGTAGCTGACAATAACCTGCTCCTTAACACCAGCAAAACCAAGGAGCTCATAGTGGACTACAGGAAGGAGAGGGAAGAGACACATGACCCCATCCATATCAATGGCATAGCTGTTGAACGTGTCCCCAGCTTCAAATTCCTGGGGACCCACATCTCGGAGGACCTGTCCTGGTCAGTTAACACCACCAGCCTGATCAAGAAGGCCCATCAGCGCCTCTTCTTCTTGAGGACACTGAAGAAGAACCATCTGTCAACTGACATCCTGGGCAACTTTTACCGCTGCGTGATAGAGATGGGATAGGATGGGATAGGATGGTTCTATGCCCGCCATCGGTCCTCCAAGGCAAGAGCAGTAAGTTATACGTGTCTGCCACCTTGTGAGGTGGAATCCTTTGTACAACTTAAATCAACTGGGGAGTTTTTGGCCACATCATATAACATCACATGACAGGCGCAGCGCTGCGCCTGTGCCAGTGGGGGCACGATCTGTCCATGAAATCTTGCCAGTTATTAATACAAGACCGAAAATGTTTCTTCACAAGAATGTAATCAATCTGGTTGTGATGTTTACCAAATGGGCTGTGCCATGTCTATATTCTGGACGCTTTATGAGAGGCATGGGTGTTTGCCAGGAGCAGGTCATTGTAGTTGGCAAATTCTAGAAGTCTGAGACCTCTATCATTGGTTTCTCTGTTGTGTGTTCATCGCATGTGTCGCGCCTGGCTGCATGTGTCCTTGCCCACTTTGGCATTCCAGTCACCTTGCACTCTAAGTATGTCCTTTTTTTGGTGTTTGGTCAAGGACATTTTGTAGTTGGTCATAGAAGGCCTCCACTTTGTTGTCATCATAATCTACTTTAGGAGCATACGTTTGCACGATGGTGATGTTGGGAGTAGTAGTAGTAGTAGATTAGTTTATTCGACAGGGGAAGGAAAGGGTGATGTTGGGAAGGGAGTTGCTTTCAGTCATATGGTGATCAATTGACTGGAAATAGGGCAGCATCCCTACTCATGCTACTCACACTACCCACTCATGCTTGTCTTTTTTGCAACTAAAATAGATCTTTTGTCCTTCATCTGTAGTGAATTCCCCTAGTTTTTTCCATCTGACCTCACAGAGACCTATAATGAACCAGTTGTACCTCGACATTTTATGTGTGAGTTCTTTCACTGTTCCAGTAGCATACAGTGATCTGACGTTCCATGTCCCCACAGTGATGTTGTTTCTCCCTCTGATTTTACTTCCCTGTTTCTGTTTTGTTCACCAGTAGCGTACTTTTGACCTTCGCCCTGGTGAATAGTGTGGTCCTTGGTCCGGGCAATGATCCGGTACGAGATTGGTAGCTGTCTTCATCATGTGGTGTGTCTAGGGCAGCTTAACTTGGCGGCACCCATTCCTCTCCAAATTAGATCATAGGCGATATCCGCTAATCACAGTGGCTCGCCTTGATCACGGACATGTGGTCATTGAACTCCTTTTGGTGCCCTTCCACCCTGGCCAGTGGCTTTGTTTAGGAAGATATTCACCCAGTGATACCATGTCAACATCACCCCCTCACGTGGTTTAGCCCGCCAGCTGAAATGGTGTACCAGGGTGTGACGCTTGGAGTCAACACGTGAGAGATTTAGGAGATGGATGAGGACCAGTGATGCCCGTCCACCCTACCAGGTAGGGAGCAGCATGCGAAACATCAAAGGTACTACCTCTATCCAGAGCCCCCTACACCCCCTACATAAACTAATGCCAACAAAAACATAACCTCCTTGGCGGAGGTAATAAGTCAGAATGATATGAGCTACATTATTGACTGTGGGTTAGTGAACCAGATGGGGACAGAGATGTCTAGTGGGTGACTGGAATTTAGTGACAAAAACCACAGTTGAAAAGGTAACTACATAGCAGGTTATCAGCCATAGTAGGACTGTCAGTGTGGGTTTGGACATTTATGAGGATCCTCCCACAGTAAAATGGTGGGAAATGATGCGGGAAAGGCAGAATCATTGCAGTGAGCTCTGGTTCTCATATCACAGGCAGAGTAAAATCAAAACCACTCAGTGAGACAGCTAATTTCATTTAATCAAATCAGTACCTTCTGAATTGAATTGATTCTGGAAATAATTGATGATTCCCAGGCCTAATCATGACCTGAAATTATTGTGATAACGACACTGTCATGATACCACAATAGTATGATACACACGTGCTCACAGGGGGTTAATCCAATGCAATGAGTACATATGGGCCATGAGCATAATAGTATATGCACATCATTAAATCAACAGAAATATGAATTTTTTTCACATATATGCAGGCATACTTACTACAGGGTAATATGATTAATATAATAAACAAAGATGCACTCAAAAATTAGAACTTTTGTTCCTCCTAACATGAAACAAAAATAATAACTGAGTCTTACCATGTTGCTGATAGTGAATTTGCGCTGGTTGGGATGAAATATGAGTCGTGCTGGTATGAATAAGGTTTCAGAGGTCAGATTCATGTCTGCGATGGACTGGCCATCTGTCCAGGATGTACCCTGCCTCTCGCCCAAAGATGCTGGGATAGGCTCCAGCCCCCCCGCGACCCGAAAAGGATTAAGCAGAAGAAGATGGATGGATGGATGGATGGATGGATGGAAGGTCAGATTCATGCTTATTCAGGTGCATTTTTCTGATCTATGATGGCGGGGAGGGCTGCTGTGCTTCACGACTGAATTTCGTGGGTCGCATGTCTCGACTTTTGTCCTAAGCTGAGGGCCCATCATGTTTTCATGCTTCTGTGCAAGGACATGCACATGTATGAGCTATTGTTGCCTGGACAACAGCCCATTTGCTATTATTCTCTGAGCTGCAACCTCCAGAGAGGGAAAAATGGGAATTAAGGAATAACAAAGGATCAGTTCACACTAGTAAATTTACAGGTTTTTTTCCTCCATCCATCCATCCATCCATCTTCTTCCACTTAATCCTTTTCGGGTCGCGGGGGGGCTGGAGCCTATCCCAGCATCTTTGGGCGAGAGGCAGGGTACACCCTGGACAGATCACCAGTCCATCGCAGGGTCAACACAGAGAGACAGACAACCGTTCACTCTCACAGTCATACCTAAGGACAATTTAGAATCCCCAGTTTTTGATGCCAATTAACCTAACTTGCATGTTTGGGTTTTTTTTGGCATGTGGGAGGAAACCGGAGAAATCCCGGAGTAAACCCACGCAGACACGGGGAGAACATGCAAACTCCACACAGATCACTGTTGGTCGGGGGCTGGGATCGAACCCAGGATCCCCCGGCCAAGGGTGAGTTGCTGTGCTGCCACAGTGCTAACCACTCCGCCACCGCGCTGCTCACTTCTCTTAAATTCTTCATGCATCTATCCATCCATCCATCCATTCATCCTCTCCTGCTTAATCCTTTTCGGGTCGCGGGGGGGCTGGAGCCTATCCCAGCATCTTTGGGTGAGAGGCTTCTTCATGCATCTTTGACAGTTTATTCATATATTTGCACTGTATTATAATGTCAAATTTTTTAATTAGAAATTTGTTATTAATTAAAAATATTTATTTTATGTGTTTTTGAACATCCTCATAGATTGGCTATGTTTTTTGTCATGTTCGAAATTATTTTCTTCTATTCTTGTAACTTAGAGTGTTTCCACAAAATCTGAAGACATCATGAAAATTTTAGGCTTTTTTGCTCATGAATTAGCTTTTTTTTTAAAAATTTGTGACTTTCTGTCATAAATTCACATCTTTTTCTTTCAACTTTGCAACTTGACATTTTCCCCTCTTATGTCTTTCGTTGATGTTTTTTGAAATTAGATTTTTTTCTTTTAAATGTGCTACATTTTTCTTGTAATTTTGTGATGTTTTCTCTAAAATTTATAACTTTTTTCACAAGTTTAGTGCATTTTTTCTGCATTTCCACATTTTCAGTGATTGTAATTGTACATAGGTGCCTCTTTTCTTCATAAATTTACAATTTTTGTTATGAATTTGTGACTTTTGTCTTATAAATTAACTTTTTTCCCTGTAGTTTTGCCATTGTTTCAGGTTGGAGCAACAGCCCTTCACAATGTCTGTGCACAACATTCCTGCTTATGAGGTCTTTGCAGTGTTGCCAGATTTTATGGAAAAAACAAGCAACTCTACCCATGAAAAAAAGCCTAAAAGAGGTACTTTCAAAAGAAGAAAATTGGCAGAAACAAGCAAAACTGGCAAGTAAGCTCAGTCCAACCAGATTTTTATTGCCAAGGTACTACTCTGTTGAGACAAAATTAGAGCAGGAAAGGGAACTAATTTAAGAAGTGCTGAATTACTTAAAAATATTATCATATGTTTATTATCGACATGATAAATTGTTACTTTTTTATATTGCGGTTATTGTCAGTTCTGGGATATCCTGAAGCCCCTAACGTCCATTCGTAAAAAGAACAAGAAGCGCAGCAACTAGGAACTATGGGATTTGGAAAGCTGGCTGCATGGGCTGAGACAGCAGACAGCTTGAGATTGTATTCTAGGCTCAAACAAATAGGACAGAACAAACATCATATTTAGACTATAAAGAGGACACAGAGCAGGAAGTGGACCAGAGAGCAATTTTGTCTCACACTTCAGCAAAGTTTGACTTGTTTCTACACCAGAAGAGTCATCCCCTGCTGACCAATAAAAATAATTCAGGTTTATGGCACTTCTATTGCAGACCCAGAGGAAACTATATAGCTATTACAGTGACTGTTTATAACCACAGTAACTAACTGGTTCCCAGCTTTTAATCTGTAAAGTCCCCCCTTCTTGTATCTTTAAAAAGCTCCTTCACCACCAGCCTGCTTCTAAAAAAAAAAAGAGGGAAAACACACAAAAATCTTTTTTTTTTTTTTCAGTGTGCTTTCTTTGGTTTTCTCTTGAATAGTTTAAAAAACAGAAATAACTTTTCTGCAACATAACATTCACAGAATTGGATTAGTGTCAAATTCTCTACTAAATAGCCATTTCCCAGCTTGATTAGTTGAGGATATGTCTTTGTTCAGATGGAGGATGTGATAGCCTTTCCATAACACATGTCTAGTAAACTGGTGCAAGTGAGACAACTGAAACGCATAATTGTTATTGAGGCATATTTATAGAAGCTCTAATTGTAAAGTCGATGCTAATGTCAGAGGATACATCATCAGTCGCTACACCGCAGACTCTTTTACTCTTTTGTTCAAATCACTACCGAGATGCAGTCAGGCTCTTGGTGGGCGTTGGTGTGTGCTGCAGTCCTCTGTTATAAAACCAAGTGCAAGCCACACTGAAAAAGATCTTTCTTTTAACCAGTGATACAAGTTGCCATGGTAATGGTGAGCCCCACTACCCGCTGCTTGCTTACTCTCTCCCAGCCAGACTCCCACAGAGACCCGCTCCTCTGTGTATAAACCGCCAGCTGTTTCAGACATAAATAATAGAACGCATGGAGCTGTGAGCTAAGCCTCAGGCATCAATAATGGATATGAGAGCTGCACAGACAGCACTGCAGAGTGACAGGGTTGTCACAGGGTGCCTTTTTTTCACACTTCACCTCTCAATTCTCTGTGTTTATGTGACTGAAGCGAGCTGTTCCTCTTCTTGTAATATATTGATGTCAGGACTAAATATGGGATGCAGAGCTGTGCAGTGGAGTCAGTATGAGAACTAGGTCAGATCTCCTATATGCTCAGTATACTGCAGTATGTTTTTTCTTTTTTGGGGCGGGGGGGGGGGGGGCTCGGCCATTCAAGTCAAATCACTCCTTTTGGCCCGCAGACTCTGTTCTTGTGTGTGTTTGTCTTGTTTAAAAAGTCTCCCCAGCTTCCCTATTGAGGCTGCCTTGTGTTGCCTGGCAACCAACCTGGCCTTAACCAGCACACTCATATAAAATGTAGAGGAACACTGAACGCACACATATACACACAAACACTCAGGTGGATCGGAAACAATAGGCTTGAATTGCAGCACATTGCATCAGAGGAAGGGCAGTGAGGGATGTCTGACAAGGGTCCGAGAGATTCATGGATTTCACGCGCACGCCTCAATGGCTGCGTGTTGGAGTGGATCTGTCTAAGCTTCCCCATGGGTTTGCTCCAAACATCAGTGCTTTGTGCAGTAAGGATGAGTTATGTGCTTCCTTCTGATGTCCATAGCGTATTCTTTGTGTGTGTGTGTGTCTGTGTGTTGAAAAGTGGAGGGAATTAATAATGCATGACTGCTGAGCACCAATGAAGAGGAGCGAGAGCGAGAGATTGTGTTTATGCTAGGGGCTTCTCCGAGTCAGTGTGCTCGAGCTTGGTTTTGATGTTGGATGTCTGTCTGTGCATGTGTGCCTTGTCTGTTGATGTGCATGTGTGCACCTGTGTTTGATGGAGACTGATGGAAGAAACCTGAGGCTTGGAGCAACGCCCCTGATTGGCTGTCGGAGTCAGCTGACCCAGGCACTTCCACAAGCTCCCTGTGTCTCATTTGCTGCCTTCTTCTATCCCTGCCCGTTTTTGTTTTTTTTTCTTACCTGCTTCACTGTCTCCACATCGTTCACATCTTTGTCTCCATTGTGCATTTTTTTCCCTCACTCTTGATCGATCTTCCGGAGACTTTCTCCCTCTTTCCTTGCTCACTTTCTCTTTTTCTTTACACTCTCTCTCTCTCTTCATATCTTTCCATATTTACTCATCCCCCCCCACTCCTCTCCCCCCTCCCTCTCCCTGTCTGTGGTTGAGCTCCAGTGATAGGCTGTTAATGCAGGCGGTGTATGAGTCTATCTCTCCATCTGCAGTAGTGAAGCTAGCTCCTCTCTCGTCAGGATCTTTTCATCAGCCTGCCAACTTCAGCCTGATTTGCTGTACGAGTGTGTGCCTGTGTAGATGTGTTTAAACAGACATAGACCAATGGAGCGTGCTCGGTTGTTATAGAGTTTGTGTGTGTGTGTGAGTGATTTCCAGTTGTGAAAGTTGCAGACGAGCTGTTGAATCTTCTGCGAGAGTGTGTGAGGACAGAGTGCAGCTACAATGTGTGAACTAGGCAGTCAGGGAGGCATGGACGGCCGCTGGCACTGTTCGGCTGCTCAGGTAGAGATTTTGCTCTTTAAGCATGCAGATGTTCTCTTTGTCCTCCTGTGCCTATTTTTTTTTTTTTTTTGCCTCCCTGTCAGTGTCCATCAGCGTTCTTCATTACCTTATCATGTTCTATTGATAAACTGAGATAGGGACAAAGAGGGAGGGACAGAAAAAGAGAGAGATGGAGGGGCGGGGGTTCATCGGGTGTACATTTAATCTGGCACATATTCAATAAACTTTTTCGGGATATTGATGTGATTTAAGTTGTGCCTGACAGGTCTCCGTTCCTCGTCGTGAAAAATGTGGATCGATACTTCCTCAGCTGACAAGGTGATGTCACAGATCAGAGGAGGGAGTTTGTAAAATTTACTCCTCTTGTTTTGTTTTAGCTGAAATTTGGGTTTAAAACTGGTGACCATGTGGAGGACACATAGATGTCTTTGGATCATTAATTATTAGCATGCGGGCTATGCATTGATTGCTGACAGATTGTCAGGGGTGATGTGCTTCCTACTGGCTGATTGGCTCATGTGCTATTTGGATCCTGGCAAAGGCATAGAGGTTTATTGACTGGCTGGATTCCAGAGGCTAAGCTCACCCTAGCAGCATTTGACAGCCCAGTGGGCAGAACTGATTGGAAAGGCAGTGGAGGAAAGCGACTGAGTCAAGCATCAATAACTTAATATATGTTTCAGGCCAAGCTGGATCACGCTGGGGATGTCAGGACCAAAAACACACCACACGAAACTAGCTGGCTCTTCTTAGTTATGCTGCTTCTCTTCTACTTGTTTAATCTCTGCTCTTACAAAGACAAGAATCAAAAGATAGAGATGCAGCTTAATGAGATTTCACATGAAACACCGCCTGATATCACAGTGCCATGACACTTTGATTTGGTTGAGATTCTTCTCTTACTTTGGCTCAAATCTGCGGAGCGCTTTTCTTTTTTTAGCTCCACTGCTCTCGCCCCTCTCCTCTATTCTCTGGGTTACTAACATCTACTGCAATGCATCACAATCCAATTTTAATTTAGCGCTGGCACTGAGCACCTAGTGTGGTAAAAACATGCACACACGCACACTGACACACACATGCACAGTCACACATTAATATCTCTCAGTGAAGCGTCAGGGCGGGTGATGTTTAACAGTAGTTCATGAATATGCGGAGCACATTAGCACCATGTTAAGTGAAAGCCGCAGCACTTTGAAGTCCTCCTCCTCCTCCTCCTCCTCCTCCTATCTTGTCTTCTTTTCTCTCACTTTCTCCCCAAAAAAGCCTCTGCCTAAAATTCTTTTTATCCGTCTATCTCCAACTCCCTTCTCCTCACACTCTACTGCAAATCAATGCTCAGGTCTCTACTGGGGATGCACACTCCCTTTTTTTTTTATTCCCCATCATTTCAACAGCCTGAACTTAGAGTTGCCATGGCAACAGGAAGAGCGGGGATGTTGAGGAAAAGGGGTGCTTTTCCCAGTGAGAGGAAGCAAGGCACAAATAAGGGACGGTTGATGCAATACAGGTTGATTGATGTAGGTTAGAGGTGGACTCTAAATAGGGTGTTGACACGTGGTTATGGAGGGCTGTTAAATAAAGGAGATCCAAGTTAACTTTGAATGCCGAGCTGAAATGTTTAATGAAAACTGTCTTTATTCCTCCCTTTACCCTTATGCTGCACATTCTATATCCAGTATCAGATGGAGAAGGCAGAACACCGAAAGGCCAGAGGAGAACAAAGACAGGGAGGGATGAGAGAGTAGGAGATGATAACAGGCTGTCCCCTTGTGGTTTTAAAAGAGATTTGGTATTTCTCTACTCCCTCTCTTTTTTTCGTTCTTCTCTCCTTGGCTCTCCAGCTTTGGCCCGGTGCCATTGCCGGGGGCCGTAACAGGCAAAAGTGTTTATGGCCAACTGGAAAATAGGTGGGCGATGCATCAGTGCTTTGTGTTCACACATGTAGGAAATAAACAGAAGGGGTGTGGAGCACAGAGATGCTGTAGATAATGACTTTGTGTCGATACGTGTGTGTGTGTGTGTGTGTGTGTGTGTGTGTGTGTGTGTGTGTGTGTGTGTGTGCCCGCGCGCACGCATTTATGCTACCAATTTCAGCTTCTCTATCCTCTCTCCGCAGTCAGCAGACGACCTGCTGGTGGCATCAGCTGAGTGTCCGAGTGATGATGAAGACATTGACCCCTGTGACCCCAGTTCAGGTGAGAGGCAACCTGAAATACCCACATTGTGCTTTTGTTTTTAAGCTTTAATGTTTTCTACTCTCACTGCCGCTCAGTTTGTTTTTTTGTCACTCTGCACAATGATTTTTTTTTTTATTTCCACTCGTTTCTGCCTCAAGGCATTACCCATTCCTCCCTATCCACTTCCTATCTTACTCTGTGTGCTTTCTTTTGCTTTTCCCATTATTTTACTTGTTAAGCTCTTTCCCCCCCCCTTTTCTTTCCTATATGATTAATTTCGGCAATACACTGCTCCCGCTTTTAAAGCCAACACTAATACTTTTGCTTTGAATATTTGACAATGACAAGTGCCTTTCCAGTACTGGTGTTACACTAATTGGCCGTGTCCTTGCATGCAGCTTCCATTTAGTCTCACAGAGTGAAACAGACAAGAGCCTGGTGAAGACAGTATTCATCAAGATTGTACATTACAAGCAATAAAAACTTTTCAACAAGTGGTAAACCAAATCTAACAGAAGAAAGTCCAAGAGGAAAATGTGCCTTTATGCGAGCCCTTATGTGTTGGTCACAATCTACTGCAAGCTTACAAAGAAAATTTGTTGGCATAGCAAATGTGAAAAAGCCTCCCAACTGCTGAGCCTTCACTCTTAGCTTCTTCAGTGCAACATAGTACTTCACTGAAGAGAAAAGCACCATCAAGCTGTCTGTTGTCACAGATCCATGATGTATGGTGTCAAATGTCCCCATACTGTGACACTCACTGCGGTTCCATGAGATGGCGTAGCCACAAAGTGTCATAACTGTTTAATAAAACTTGATATATTGCACACCTGTGCTTCAGATCCTCCTCTAAACAGCGTGTGCTGTAATCTGTTTACACATTATGTGATATGTAAACAGCTCTGGCTCTAAGCAGCAACTTTCCCCCACCAGCATGTAGCATTATGCAAAACGCTTGTCAGATAATTCATCACAATGATGCATTGTGTCTCCCAGCTCCCAACCCACCATCGTCACATGTAATCCAGATTAATAATGTATTCAGTAACCACAGATGTAAACGTCACATTCCTGCTCTCTCCCCTTAAAGCCCGTCCTCCCCTGCCAGAGGTGAAGGTGTTCCCGGGTCCATCTGAGGTGGTGCGGGAGAGCAGCAGCACGACGGGCATGGTGGTGGGCATCGTAGCAGCCGCCGCCCTCTGCATCCTTATTCTCCTCTACGCCATGTACAAGTATCGCAACCGTGATGAAGGCTCTTACCACGTGGACGAGAGCCGCAACTACATCAGCAACTCAGCCACGCAGCCCAATGGCAGCGCCAAGGACAAGCCACTGGGCATTGCCAAAATCTCCAAGAACAAGAAAAACAAAGACAAGGAGTACTATGTCTGAGGTGGCAGACTTCTGACACGGACATATACGCATACACCTTTATATATAACGGTATATGTACATAAATAGATATATTCTCAAAAAAAATACACACTGACATATACATGCTGATGTTAATGTTTACTCTCAAATAATCACATCTGCACACACACTGGCAAGCACAACATACACTCAAGCACAAACACAGACATACACATACAGACTGGCCTGACGGCATGGGCCCTTACTGTACAGTATTTACCAATGAGCTTAGCCTCAGAAAGAGGCTTGTTTAATGAACATAGATACCATTCCAAATGATTTAGAGAGCACCAGTCCAACTCCCAATTATGAACCATTTTGGGAGAGCCTGTTAAAACCAGTCACTCCCCTGCCACAGCTGAACCTCTCCAGTTGGACTGAAGAGAGGTCAAGGAAGACTTTAAGTGAAGCCCATGGCAGACAGAGAGTGTGAGTGAAAGGCAGAGGACTAGAACAAAGATGATGTAAAAAGCACCAAGACAAGCACCAAGTGTCTCTTCCAAGCTTTTTGGCCTTCCTCCCCGTTAGCAGATGGGATACGAAGAAGCACTGAGGATGCCGGGGAAACAAGCACATCAACCATCCAAGTCTACCCCCAGTCAACGAGGCAGGAATTCAGGGTGTAGCCATACAGACAGTGAGCTACGAGTGGATAGGCAGCGGCAGGGCTGGTGCCCGTTAATATAATGGATGAGCTGCGGTTGTTATGCTGCAGCGCTGATGTTTTACGGCAGCCTGTAAATCATAAATCTGTGGAAAACTAAAATATTTTTCCTGGACAGGACACTTCAAATGCTACCTATCAATACCATGACTGCGGTGTTGTCCTCACACATGCATACAGTACACATGCTAAAATATAAGTGGTCTACACATGCAGACATACACTTACCTGCAATGCTACAGGCCCACCATATCGTCATAACTGATGCAGAGGACTATACAAGAAGAGAATGGTGAAAATGACAAAGATCATTATGATAATTGTTATGATAATGATGATGATAATGAAGAACATTTGGGCAGTACGGACTCCGGGGAAGGGAGGGTGGGGATCTTATTGCACGTGAATTATCTTACGCTGTGTGATTTATACCGCGTTAAAACTCGAGAGGTTGCACATGTGACCACCATCATAAACGTACCACCTTGGCTTGAAGTATTTCTAAGTACGCACTTGAAATGGTTTTCCATCTGTGAGATTCAACAATGATTTTGATCAATTGCAGAATCAACTTTTAGTTCAACTGTTCCATCGACAAAGTGTGTCCATCTCGAAGTGTGCTGCATGCCTGAGTCTCTGAGCTGTGCTGTGGAGTGGTGGCGTGTCCCACTAAGTCAAGAGGTGGAAGGTTTGGCCCAGATGTGTGCAACTATGACGACAGGCTACGTCCTGTTTTCTAGCCTGTGGTTCTAACAGGCCACACCCACTATACCTGGTCTCACCAACCACCTTTTATAGCAAAAACCAGCTGAGGAAAAGAATCAAAAAACAGATCAAAGTAAATGTTACCATGTGTTGCTAATAGATAGAAAAGTCCAGTCCTTGATGCCATTGGCTATAATAACAATTTGAGTTGCTTTGATTTCATTGGCTCTCCCTTTTCTCTCTTTCTCTTTGCGTCCTTGTGTAGCCATTGCTGTTGATTGACAGACTAATCAATAATCATGACATGATCAATACAGGACAGACAGATGGGTTTCCCACAGGCTATGATATAATTATCTCTTTATGGACTTGAGCAGTGTCGGAGCCCTCTGCAGCTCAAGAATTGTAGCCCCATGAGACATCAACACAAAACAGTGCCATGACATGACCAAGCCCCTCCAGTTCTTCCAAGCAGTGTAACCAGTCAGTGGGATGCATGCAAAATGGACCAGGGTGAGGAAGGGCATAAAACAGACTGTGTGTGTGAGATTTCAAAGTATAATGTCAAAATTATCTTAACATTTTCCTTATTCTCTCCATTTCTGGCCTACTTTCCCCCCTCTTGTTTCATACATTTCCTCTTCTGCCTTCGCCTCCATGTCTATCACTTTCTTTTCTCTCTCGCTCTCTCTCTGTTGTGTTGCCATCTGAAACAAAGGAGGTGTCTCAACCAATGGGATTATTCTACATGTAGGTGTTCATTAACCATGTTTATTTTCTATATGTACAATTTTTCTACAGTATTTACTTTTATTTTTATTGTTACGGTTCTTTGATGAACATAAAGTGGAAATTTATTATGAAAAATAGTTTTGAAGATTAATGAGTAAATAAAATATTACCCAAGTGAGCCCTTGTGCATTTTTTTTCCAGTCAAGTGTCTCTTGCAGAGTGAGGTGAGCTAAAGATCTGTCACAATCATGTGGACATAGCGATTGTGAAGAAACACTGTTGGGTTTTAGCTTCATAACCATCTTGACTCACTGAATACTGCTGTTTACACTTTAATTCACTTACTGTCTTAAATTAGCAGTGGACATAAAAATGCTGTACTACTCATCACTAATTGTCAGATAATTACAGTGAAGTAGACTTGTGCTTTTCCTTATTTTATGTCACATACACAGGCTGCACTAGACTTCCACATCATTTGTCATTTTGACAGACAGGGTTGTACAAATTCAGTCTTAATTATGACCTGTCATTCATGTCAAGAATGAGTACTACAGATGCAATGTTTGCTTTAAGAGTGCTGATGGTGAAGTATAGAGAAGGCCAGGAGTTCCACTGTGTCTTTGTGGATCTAGAGAAAGCATATGATAGGGTGCCAAGAGAAGCAGTGTGGTACTGTATGAGGAAGTCAGGAATGACAGAGAAGTGTGTGAGGTGGGTGCAGGACAAGTATGAGGCCAGAGAGACAGTAGTGAGGTGTGCTGTAGGAGTGACAGATGGATTCAAGGTGGGGGTGGGGTTACATCAGGGATCGGCTTTGAGCCCCTTCTTGTTTGCTAAGGTGATGGACAGGCTGACAGATAAAATTAAGCAGGAGTCTCCATGGAGCATAATGTTTGCAGATGACGTGATCTGGAGTGAGATTAGGGAGCCAGTGGATGAGAACCTGGAGAGGTGGAGGTATGCTCTGGAGAGAAGAGGAATGAAAGTCAGTAGAAACAAGACAGAATACATGAGTGTGAATGAGAGGGAGGCAGGTGTAATGATGAAGATGGAAGGAGTAGAGGTAATGAAAGCAGATGAGAGTAGGGAACAGGTATGTTCCAAGGTTGTCATAGCCAGGAGTGGTGCTGGGGATAAGCTCCCAGTGCTCAAAAAATGCTCCTTATGGCGTGCGTCTCAAATAGCGTCTGACAACCAAGTCCAACTCCTGGCCTGCTCATGTGGCTTAGCTTCTAAGCCCGGCAGAACTGCTTCTACTGACAGGAGAAGGGGCGAAGGCGAGTCTCTGGCGCCTTCAAACCAGCTGCTTTGGGTAGATGGGGCTCAACAACCTGGGAGGGTAGTCCATCTAGGGGAAGGAAAACCCTGATTTCAAACCTCTGCTGCCTTGGGGCATACCCGGTCATGAGAAAGGCTTCGGGAGTCAACCCTGAGGTAAAATCCGGAGTCGGAGCCCCTAAGGCAGTCCGTTGTTGATTTAAACTTTGTTCTGCCAGCTCCTGCAACGGCGCTGGTGCCAAACTGTAACAGTCTTGCTGTCCCTTTGGATCCATCAGCAACGTGGAGAGGGGGGACATGCTACTGCCTGTCCTCCATATCACGTTACCCAGGCTAGCATCCAGCAACACTCACCAACACAAACTCACACCCTACACCCTGGAGAGGTCACTCCAGCTTCACTTGCAGCGTTGACACAACACGGGGAACAACAGTTACCAACAACTACCGCCCACCTCAAGCTGGGCATCTCCCAGCCAGTAATGTGTTGTCCCGCCACAGTCTGCCATTCTCATTGGGTGCATGGGGATTAGGAAATGTCCAAACAGCAGACTGAAATCGTCGCACCAGGAAACAAAACAAAACAACAAAAGAAACCAGCTTTGAAACTGGGATGTTGGAACGTTTGGACAATGATGACTGGTCTTTTTGAAAACCTTCAGGACATCAGTGACTCCAGGAAAACAGCTGTCATAAATGACAAGCTCAGGAGGCTGCATGTGGGCATTGCCACCCTTCAGGAAACATGCTTTGCTGACTCAGGTACGCTGAAGGAGAAGGACTACACATTCTACTGGAAGGGAGAAGGCTCTGACGAGACAAGGGAGCATGGAGTCGGCTTTGCAATGAGGAACAACCTGCTGAATATGGTAGAGCCAGGCAGCAACGGCACAGAGCATCTCCTCATTCTTTGCCTCAACACCACAGAAGGCCCAGTCATCCTTGTAAGCGTGTATGGCCCGACACTGTCTTCCACACCAGACACAAAGGGTGAGTTCTACAAGAAGCTCGCATCTATCGTCACAAGCATTCCCAGCAAGGACCAACTTGTTCTCCTGGGTGACATCAATGCCAGAGTGGGTGCAGAGTGGGTGCAGATCATGTCTCGTGGCCCTCTTGCCTTGGACAGTTTGGTGTGGGCAAAATGAACGAGAACGCCCAATTACTGCTTGAGCTTTGCAGTTACCATGAATTGTGCATCACCAGCTCCTACTTCAGGACCAAACCTCAACACAAGGTCTCTTGGAGACACCCACGCTCAAAGCACTGGCATCAGCTAGATCTTATTCTGGTCAGGCGTGCTGCCATCAAGAACGTCCTCCACACATGCTCTTACCACAGTGTGGACTACGACACAGATCACTCCTTGGTCTGCTGCAAGATCAGGCTACAGCCAAAGAGGATCCATCACTCAAAGAAACAAGGGAACCCCCGCATTGATGTCAGCAAGATGTCTCAACCAGACCTCATGGAAAAATTTGCAGAGACCTTCAAGAAGGAAGTGCAAACCTCACAGCCCAGAGACTCTGCCACAGAGAAGTGGGAAGTACTGCGGGGCACCATGCACCGCACTGCTTTGGCTACCTTTGGGAAGAAGTCCTCCAAGTCTCGCGACTGGTGTGAGGCCACGTCCACAGAGATGACTCCCGTCATTGAAGCAAGCGCGCCGCCCTCACTGAGTGTAAGCGGTCACCCAGTGAGAAGAGCCTGCAGATTCTCAGGGCTGCCAGGAGCAAGGCTCAGCAGACTGCCAGGCGTTGGGCCAACAAATACTGGACAGAGCTCAGCGAAGGCATCCAGACAGCTGCTGCTACAGGCAACATTAGAGGGATGTACAATGGTATCAAGAAGGCGCTTGGACCAGTCCGGAGCAAGACAGCTTCCCTCAAATTTTCCACTGGGGTAGTAATTACAGACAAGGGCCAACAGATGGAGAGATGGATGGAACACAACGCCGACCTCTACTCCAGACAGAACACAGTGCCCCCCACAGCTCTTGACACCAGTGAATGTATGCCAATCGTAGAGGAGCTAGATGTAGAGCCAACCACAGAGGAACTCAGGAAGGCTGACAGCTTGGCCTTAGGCAAAGCCCCAGGCAGCGATGGGATTCCCCTGGACCTGATCAAACACGACAGCATGACTACCCTTCTGCTCCCATTACATGAAGTCCTCTGTCAGTGCTGACTAGAAGGGGCTGTACCACAGGACATGAGGGTACACCAAGATCATCACAAAGAAGTGACTGCAACAACTACAGAGACATCTCTCTACTCAGCATCATCGGCCAAGTCTTTGCTTGGGTCATTTTGATCCACCAGCAGAAGCTGGCAGAACGCATCTACCCAGAGTTGCAGTGTGGCTTTCGTGCCAAGAGATCAATGGTAAACATGGTCTTCTCCCTCCGCCAACTCCAGGAGAAGTGCAGAGAACAGCAGATGCTCCTGTATCGCCTTCATACTGTAGATCTCATCAAGGCATTTGACCTTGTCAGCAAAGACGGCCTGTTCAAGATTTTCCCAAAGATAGGCTGCCCACCAAAGCTGCAGAGCATGATCGAGTCTTTTCACTCAGACATGAAGGGGACTGTGCAGTTCAACGGGAGTTCCTCCAACCCCTTCAGCATCTGCAGTGGCGTCAAACAAGGCTGCGTCCTTGCTCCCACACTCTTTGGGATATTCTTCACCATTCTCCTAAAGCATGCCTTTGGCACTGCAACTGAAGGAATTTACCTGTGCACCAGGTCAGATGGCAGGCTGTTTAACCTTGCCCGCCTCAGAGCCAAGACGAAGGTTCGCGAAGTGCTCATTAGAGACATGCTGTTTGCTGATGATGCAACAAGTGCAACACACACCCAACAGGAGCTGCAGACACTGATGGACCGCTTCTCAAAGGCCTGCAATGATTTTGGACTCACCATTAGCCTGAAAAAGACCAATGTCCTGGGATAAGACACTGAATCACCACCTGCCATCACCATCGATGACTATGAACTCAATGTCGTCCACCACTTCACCTACCTTGGCTCTACCATAACCGACAACCTCTCCCTTGACACAGAAATAGACAGGAGGATCGGGAAGGCAGCTATAACACTTGCTCGCCTCACAACCAGAGTGTGGACCAACCCCAAGCTGTCGGTGAAGACTAAAATGGCAGTGTATAACGGCATTGTCATCAGCACACTGCTGTATGGCGGTGAGCCATGGACAACATATGCCAGACAGGCAAAGCGACTCGACACCTTCCATCTGCGAAGCATCTGCCGCATCCTGGGCATATCCTGGCAGGACAGGGTAACCAATGCAGATATCTTGAATCGTGCGGGACTTCCCAGGATGTTTACTCTCCTTAGACAGCGCAGGCTGCGCTGGCTAGGCCATGTCCACTGCATGGCCAATGGGCGCATCCCAAAGGACATCCTGTATGGAGAACTGGCATCTGGGAGGAGATCCACTGGTCGCCCCTAGCTCCGGTACAAAGATGTTGTTAAGAGAGACAGGAAGGCCACCGACATCAACACAGAGACCTGGGAGAGCCTAGCAGGTGACCGTGCAAAGTGGAAAGGGACCCTGAAGCAACACCTGAAATCAGGGGAGGAGAAAATGATGACCGCTGCTGCAGAAAAATGAGCACGCAGGAAGGAAAGCAGCAGCTCCAACAGACCAGAGACTACACACAGGTGTGACCTTTACGGTAGAGACTACCACTCCCGCATCAGTCTATTTAGCCACAGACGACGCTGCTCCACCCATGGTCAACCCTGACCGATGGAGGCCTAAGAAGGAGATATGCACTGGAGAGAAGTGGAATGAAAGCCAGTAGATGCAAGACAGAATACATGAATGAGAGGGAGGCAGGTGTAATGGTAAAGATCCAAAGAGTAGAGGCAGTGAAGTCAGAGGAGTTTAAATACATGGGGGTTAACCGTCTAATGCAATAGACAGTGGAAAAGAGCAGTGAATAGAGTGCAGGCAGGGTGGAGACAAGACAGTAGTGAGATCAATGATGGATGATTTGGAGACAGTGGTACTGACAAATAGACAGGAAGCAGAGTTGAAGATGCTAAGATTCTGTCTGGGAGTGGCTAGGAGAGACAAGATTAGAAGTGACCAGAGGAACAGCTCACAGGACTTAAAGTTTTCCGGCATTGTGCCGGATTTACGGCATGTGCCTTTTTTTTGTTTGTTTCGCTGCAGGGAAATTTACTTCCTATTTCTGTACGTAGAAACTATTTTTGTCCAAGCGGAATTGCTGTATGTAGCTTCACTAATCTCTATAGAAAACTGGATAGCTCATGCTCCATTAGTGAGTACAGAGCTGAGTGAAGCCACCTGGCCGCCATATTAGTACACCCAAAACACTCATACTAATATGGTGACCAGGTGGCTTCACTTCTGACAGCCAGTGATCCATCGTTTTTCTATAGAGATCAGTGTGGCGTGCTCCTAATCGGACAGTGACAGCGAGAGTCAGTAACTGGAAATGTGAGTGTTTCATTCTTCAGCATACACACAAAATCTTTCATACATTCTGTAGGATGGAGAGAATGTTTTTGAAGCCTGGGTAAGATGTCATAATTGACAAAGGACTTAAAAACAAATAGCACTGGGCATGGATCGAAGAAATGGGCAGAGACGGCAAGCCTTTTGGTAGCTGGTGCAAAAAATTTAGAGAACTAGGAGCTTGTTTTTGCCAGCGCCATATGGCGCTGGTTTCTGCACATGCTCAAAAAAGCTCATGTATGCAACTAGCGGTAAAAAAGTGTTACCACGTCACGAACTAGATCCCGGTCACAGAGCAGCTGGCCCTTTTTGTTAATTGAATTAAATTAGTCTTCTGTAGTAATCTGGCTTTGTGCGTTTTTCTTTTTATGTTTTATACTATTTAATTTACTATTTTTTCTTTTGAACAAAACAATTATGGAAATAATGCAATTTAGAGTATTATATATAGTTCACTGTTGCTGTTTACAATTTGTTATTAAAAATACATGGTGCAAATGTTGCACATTCCATTAAAAAATAGTAAATCAATGGCCTTTTCCATAACCCTTTACTGAATGGTTGCTAATCAAATCTTATTCCACCAGTGAATTAGTTTGCTTGACTGAGTTTCACATACCCTTATTCATAAATAAGGGTATGTGACCCTGCCTCCGTAACCATCCCTGCCTCCAGAAGAAGTTGAGGCTCAGGATCTTTTTTTTTTTTTTTTTTTTTTGCTTTAACCCCTGAGCTCAGGATGAGCAGTTTGGAGACAAAGTAAGAGAGGCAAGAGTAAGATGGTTTGGACACGTGCAGAGGAGATATAGTGGATATATTGGACAAAGGATGTTGAAGATGGAGTGGACAGGCGGGAGGAAAAGAGGAAGACCACAGAGAAGATTCATGGGTGTAGTGAAGGAGGACATGGAGAGGGTTGGTGTTAGAAAAGAAGATGCAAGGGATAGGGTAAGCTGGAGGCAGATGGGAGCAGCCAAAAGCAGAAGAAGATTTTAATGTTGATATATTAAGACACTGAACAACTTTTGAGCCTACAGGATACAGCGTGCAGATTATGCATTTATTTATTTAATGAACAGAGACTCCCCCATGGATCACCACCTTACTGTGGTGGGGGGTTTGTGTGCCCTATTGATCCCAGGAGCTATGTGGTCCGGGGCAATTTGCCTCTGGTAGGGTCTCCCAAGACAAACTGGTCCTGGGCGAAGGGCCAGACTGAGTGATCCAACAGACTCCCATGAATGGAAAAAATCAAGGATTCAGTGTACCCTGCCCGGTATGGGGTTACCGGGGCCCCGCCCTGGAGCCAGGCCTGGGGAAGGGGCTCGATGGCTAATGCCTGGTGGCCGGGTTTCCACCCATGGGACCCAGCCGGGCTCAGCCCGAAGGAGTTACATGGATCCGCCCTCCAGTGGGCTCGCCACCTGCAAGAGGGACCATGGTGGTCTGGTGCTATGTGGATCAGGCAGCAGGCAAAGGCAGAGACCTTCGCGGTCTGATCCCCGGCTTTCGAAACTGGCTTTTGGGACATGGAACGTCATCTCTGTGGTGGGGAAGGAGCTGGAGCTGGTGCACGAAATTGAGAGATATAGTTGGGCTCACCTCAACGCACAGATTCAGTTCTGGAACCAGTTTCCTGGAGGGGGACTGGAGCTTGGACTACTCTGGAGTTGCCCCGGGTGAGAGGCAACGGGCAGAGGTGAGTATTCTTGTATCCCCTCACCTTGCTGCCTCGACATTGGAGTTCTCCCTGGGGGATGAAAGGGTAGTTCTCCTGTGCCTTTGGGTTGGGAAACGGGTCTTGACCATCATTTGTGCCTATGCACCAAATGATGGTTCAGAGTACCCACCATTTTTGGAATCTCTGAGTGGGGTGCTGGAGAGTGCTTCTCTTGAGACTCCATTGTTCTGCTGGGGACTTAAATGCACACATGGGCAACAACAGTGAAACCTCAAGGGGCATGATTGGGAGGAACGGCCTGCCCGATCTGAACCCGAGTGGTGTTCAGTTATTGGACTTCTGTGCCAACACAGTTTGTCCATAACAAACACCATGTTCAAGCATAAGGGTGTCCATATGTGCACCTGGCACCAGGACACCCTAGGTCACAGGTCAATGATCGATTTTGAAACAGCTGAGGTGTACCGGCCGCCAAGCAGACTGCAGCTTGATTGGTTGCTGAAGCAAAAACTCAGGTGTGGGAGGAGTTTGGTGAGGCGATGGAACAAGACTTTTGGTCGGCCTCAAAGAGATTCTGGCAAACTGTCCAGCGACTCTGGAGGGGGAAGCAACTCCCTGTCCACATTGTGTATGGTGCGGATGGGGCACTGCCGACTTTGACTGGGGACATCGTCGGGCAGTGGAAGGAATACTTCAAGGATCTCCTCAAATCCCACTGACATGCCTTCCCCAGAGGAAGCAGGGCATGAGGATGAGGGGGACAGCTCACCCATCACAGGGACTGAGGTAGCCAAAGTGGTTAAAAACTCTTTGATGGCCAGGCCCCAGGAGTGGACGAGATTCACCCTGAGTACCTCAAGGCCTTGGATGTTGTAGGGCTGTTATGGTTGACACACCTCTGCAATGTTGCGTGTAGGTTGGGGACAGTGCCTTTGGCATGTCAAACCGGGGTGGTGGTTCCTCTTTTTAAAAAGGTGGACCGGAGGGTGTGTTCCAACTTTATGAGATCACACTTCTCAGCCTCCCTGGGAAGGTCTATGCCAGGGTACTGGAGAGGAGAGTCCAACTGCTGGTTGAACCTCAGATCCAGGAGGAGCAATGTGGTTTTCATCCTGGCCATGGCACATTGGACCAACTCTTTACCCTCTCGAGAATCTTCGAGGGTTCGTGGGAGTTTGCCCAATCAGTCCACATGTGTTTTGTGGACTTGGAGAAAGCATTCGACCACGTCCCTCGTGGTCTCTTGTGGGGGGTGCTGTGGGAGTATGGGATATCGGGCTCATTGTTACGAGCTATCCGGTTCCTATATGACCGTTGCAAGAGTTTGGTTTGTATTGCCAACTCCCAGTCAAACTCATTTCCAGTGAGAGTTGGACTCCGCCAGGGCTGCCCTTTGTCACCAATCCTGTTCATAATTTTTATGGACAGGATATCTAGGCGCAGCCAAGGATCGGAGGGTATCATGCTCGGTGACCACAGGATTGCATCTCTGCTGTTTGCAGATGATGTTGTCCTGTTGGCTTCATCGACCAATGACTACAAGCCTTGCTGGGACAGTTTGCTACTGAGTGTGAAGCGGCTGGGATGAGAATCAGCACCTCCAAGTCCGAGTTCATGGTCCTCAGCCGGAAAAAGGTGGATTGCCCTCTCCGGGTTGGGGACAAGCTCCTGCCCCAAGTGGAGTAGTTTAAGTATCTCTGGGTCTCATTCACGAGTGAAGGGAGAATGGAGCAAGAGCTTGACAGATGGATTGAAGCAGCATCTGCAGTGATGCGGACATTGTACCGGTCTGTTGTGGTGAAGAGGGAGCTGAGCTCTAAAGCAAAGCTGTCGATTTACCGGTTAATCTACGTTCCTACCCTCACCTATGGTCACGAGCTTTGGGTAATGACCAAAAGAATGAGATCGTGAATACAAGCGGCTGAAATGAGCTTTCTCCATGGGATTGCTGGACTTACCGTCAGAGATAGGGTGAGGAGCTCACTCATCCAGGAGAGACTCAGAGTAGAACCGCTGCTCCTCCACATCGCAAGGAGCCAGTTGAGGTAGTTTGGGCATCTGATCAGGATGCCTCCTGGACGCCTCCCACTTGAGGTATTTTGGGCACGTCCCACTGGAAGCAGACCCCGGGGCAGACCCAGGACACGCTGGAGAGACTACGTCTCCCAGCTGCCCTGGGAACGTCTTGATATCCTCTCTGAAGAGCTGGAGCAGGTGGCCGGGGAGAGGGAAGTCTGGGCTTCTCTGGTTGAGCTGCTGCCTCTGTGACCCAGACCTCCTGAAAGGCGATAGAAAATGGATGGATGGAGAGTGGGATCAGTAATCAGTGCCACACAAAGCAAATTTTCCTTTAATATAGTGACAGCAGAGGAGCAGGGAGGTGCAAGGATACACAGGCAGCAATGCATGTTTGTGCTTCATCCGTCGCTTGCTTCACCCCTCTTAACAGCATCACAACTGTTTGGCTGTTTAAAGGATTCACTCAGCTGCTTTCTTATTTTTGCAGTTTTAGTGAAGCAGAGACTGTAGCTGCACATAGACAAAGAAAAGTCAGTTGTCATAAAGACTGTTGATAAGGACTAGATTAAAAACTAGACATAAAGGGTAGAATTTTTAACTAGATAATTGCTATTTATTATGCTTTATAAAGAGGATGGGCAGTGGCAGACTCAGATATGTGCCATGTGGGCAAGCGTCCGGGGTGCCAGTCTTTTGAGGGTGCCATGAGAATCAAAAGAATAAAAATAATAATAAAAGATTCAAAATTTTGTGTGCTGAGTGTGTATTTGTGGCAAATGTGTGCCCTCTACAGGCGGTATATCGGCACCCTCTGGCTGGCAGACTCCACAGATCAAGCTCGAGTATGGCCCATTCAAAGCGCAGCAAAGGAAGAAAAAAAAAAAACGTTAAAAGTAGTTTTTTGTTCTTAAATTATGCAGCGGTTTGAACTTTAAAACATTGAGCCCTAAAACAGCAACATTTGGTTAGCACAGCTTATGTTATGTAACATAATTTTTCTCCAATGTGTTGTAGTCGGCTTCAGTTTAGTGCCCACATGAATTAATTTCAGGGCTGTGCAGAGACCATTTGAGAGGCAGGGGTGCAAATTCATTTAAAAAAGGGCACATGGAATGAGATTTTTAAAAATATATGTCAGCTCTATATGTTACTTAGTTGGTATCTGTTTTACTTTAATAACTATACACTCATGGATATATTTAATACCCCACATATTTTAACAAATTATCAACTGCCACAGAGACCACAGTCTTTATCATTAATTATGTAAAAGTCAGTGACAAAAAAAATAAATAAAATTGGCAGCTTCCATTGAAAAATGATTATCTCTTCAAAATAAAAACATCTTTGCAAAAATCTGAAAAAATGCTTGCCTTTCAATAATTAAATAATTAAAACTTCATTCAAATGACTAAATCATTGCAAAAAAAATTAAAAAGGCCATTCGCCTGGTCAGCAAAATGAACCATAAACCATCCCCTCTGATAAACTGCCCCCCTCCATCTCCACAAAGACTGCAAGGATAATTTATACAGGACAACGTAGTACAGGTGCATCTCAATAAATTAAATGTCATCAAATGTTGATTTATTTCAGTAATTCAGTTAAAAAATTAAAGTCATATATACATAGATTCATTACACACACAGCGATATATTTCAAGAGTTTATTTCTTTTAATGTTGATGGTTATGGCTTATAGCTCATGAAAACCCCAAATTCAGTTTCTCAAAAAAATTAGAAGGTTACGTATAAGTAATTTTTTTAATAGAAATATTGGCTGACTGAGAAGTATGTCCATGTACACCCTCAATACTTGGTTGGGGCTCCTTTTGCATGAAATACTGCATCAGTGCGGTATGTCATGGAGCTGATCAGCCTGTGGTACTGCTGAGGTGTTATGGAGGCCAAGGTTGCTTTGATAATGACCTTCGGCTAATCTGCATTGTTGGGTGTGGTGTCTCTCATCATCCTCTTGACAATACTCCATAGATTCTGTATGGGGTTTAGGTCAGGAGGGTTTGCTGGCCAATCAAGCTCAGTGATACCATGGTCTTTAAACCAGGTTTTGATACTTTTGGCAGTGTGGGCAGGTGCCAAAACCTGCTGGAAAATGAAATCAGTATCTCCATAAAGCTTGAGAGTAGAGGGAAGCATGAAGTGCTCTAAAATTTCCCGGTAGACGGCTGCACTGACTTTGAATTTAAAAAAATAAATAAATAAATAAAATTAATTTTATGTAATGTTCTTTTTTTTTTTTTGAGAAACTGAATTTGGGGTTTTCATCAGGCATCAGGCTTACTAACACATTTGTCCCTACACATGGTTCTTGCAGGCCATTAATTTTCTAAATCTTCAGTTCTCATAAAGATGTGCTCACTTACACACAGGTGGAATTCATCATTTTTACGCAGTCTGTTTACAGGGTTTTGTAGGACTTTTAAAAATTTGTAGAATCTGGAGTGGCTCGTCTGTACTAATGCAGCTTATCAACACAGTACCTGGGATTTACAGTACATGTACTAATATTTGCATGAGGACCAATGTTTCTGTTTTTATAGTTCACAGTAGCTTCACCCACCTCCTACAAAAACTGTCTGTAAGGAACAAATTAAGAAACTCTATTTAACCTCTAGTTAATTATGTGTGACACTGCAAAACATATTTGACCCTTAAAATGAGTTTAAAACAGCTGGTCAGTCAACATTAGTAATAGGTGACTTTTTTCCTTTTAAATATACAACTATTTTCTCTGAAATTTGTGACTTTTCTTGGTAATTTGAATCTTTATTCATGTTTTTAACTTTTTTTAAATCTACTTTTTCTCATGGAAATTTGCCCCTTGTAATCTAGCTTTTTGTAAAATGGCAACTTTAGGTTTTTTTTTTTTAGAAAAAAATGTAGCTTCTTACCTTTTAACAAATTGATGAGGTTTTAGTTTTTTTGTCAACGCCACATGGAGTGGATAAAGGAGCTGCAGATTGCCATCCCTTTGGGGTGCACTATCACTCTGTACAACAATACAGATTCTTCTGAAGCGTGACAATGCACATTTCATAAAATAGAAACATAGAGCTGAAAACTGTATAAGATCCAGTCTGAAATATTTCAAGACGTATCAACACCAGAGACTTGCACAGACTTTTTGGATGGCTGTTGGTCTAACCTGAAACAAGGGCAAAACTACAAGGAAACAAAATGCAATTTATAAGGCAAAAGTCAAATTCATGAGAAAAATTGCAAATTGATGAGAAAAAGAGTCAAGAAATGTATAAAAACTGGAAAAAATTATGAGGAAAAGAAAGAAATGTATTTTTAAAAAATGCACTAAATTTGTGAGGGGGAAAAATATACATTTTTGACAAAACATCACAAAATTATAAGATAAAAGTAATACATTTAAAAGAAAAAATCTATTGAAAAAATTATCAATGGAAAGACATGAGGGGAAAAATACTAATTTGCAAAGTTGGAAGACTAAAAAGATGTGAATTTATGACAGAAGTCACAAATTCATGCAAGAAAAAAACTGCATATTTACTAGTACAAAGTGATACTTTATGAAAAAAGTCAAAGCAGCTTTTCTTTAAATTCTTTGATTTTTTTCTTTCTCTGGATGGGTGGGCAACTTGGGCAATAATAGCAAATGGGCTGTTGCCTGGGCAACAATAGCCCATACCTGTGCATGTCCTTAATCAACACCATATCAAAGTGTCCACACTTTGACTTTTATATCTCAACCTATTATACAGTAGGTGAGTTACAAAATACTGTATTTATAAAGTCGTACAGAAGAAACTATTTTTCAAGGAATCATACTATGAAAATATCACATTTTCAGTGCTTTTGTGTATGAATAAGAGCATCTGTAGTGGCTACCAATCCAAAAATACAACCCTGTTACTTTTTTGGGGTCCACCTTTGTTTATCTACTATTTGTCCAATGAACAGTTTTGATTTGGATCTGGTTATGACATAAGAACCAAAGCTCATTCCTGCAGCTTTTATCTCTACCCTTTGTATTGATGGTGGACAGTGTTATGTCTGTAAAATGACAGAGAGCGAGGCGAGTCTTCATGCAGCAAACAACTCTAACTTTATTACAGAACAGGGTTTATATACAGAATGGGCCGTGCCCGCCTGACGTCACCCTGTGGGTGGGCACGGCATCCCAGACACACCTATCCATACGGTGTAGGGAACCTACGCTGGGATAATCATCTCAGACTGGAAGCAGAGGAGAGGGGAATATTACCTCTGCCGGCAGAGCGTGGGCGATTTAATGGAGGACAGTACGTATTGTAATGTGTGAATGTATTGTGATGCAAGATATCAGGCAACAGGGGGAAGGAATGGAGTGATATAAAAGGAGGGACCCTGGTGTATTAAACAATTCTTTTTCTGTGTATGAATGAAGTGAGAGAGAGAAATAAAGTTCGTCTGTCGCGTAAGTCTGGTTCCTTTATTTGCACTCTCCACACTGGTGACCTTTGACGAATTATGGAACACGAGGCAAGAACCCCGGAGTCGACCCGGACGGGAAGCCCCAGCAACGCAGCAAGCATCCCAGAGACGACCCGGACGGGAAGCCCCAGCAACGCGTGCGCTGTTTCGGTCAAACTACCGGACTTTTGGCTGCACGACCCGCTGTCTTGGTTCTACCACACCGAGGCTCAGTTCACCCTCCGGGGAATAACGGCAGATGACACCAGATATTACTATGTGGTCGCAGTGCTGGACGCTCGCACGTCTCAGCAAGTAGCGAGCCTGCTCCAACAGCTTCTAGCCCACGATAAATACGGGACTCTCAAGACCGCGCTGACCCGGCGTTACACGCTCTCGGACTGTGAGAGAGCGGAGGGGCTCCTGAGGCGCTCCGAGTTAGGAGATGGGTCGGCGGTCGAACTGATGGAGAAGATGTTGGCGTTGATGGGCACGGATGACGGGCATTTTCTGTTTGCCCACCTCTTCCTCTGGAACCTCCCAACAGAGGCAAGAGCGGTCCTGGTCAACTCACCATTACTGGCCGCACGCGACTACCGTGCGCTAGCCCAGGAGGCAGATCGGATCATCCTCACCACCAGAGCCCTCACAGTGAATGCGGCGGCGTTGGAACCCAGCGAGACGACCAGCGGGGGCAAGGAGCCGGCGACGGTAGCGGCAGCGGGGGCCAGAAGGTGCCAGAGAGACATGCTCTGCTTCTACCACCGCCACTTTGGAGAGAACGCACGCAGATGTGCGCCACCGTGCCAATTCAAGTGTTTGGGAAACGCCAAGGCCGGCAGTCAGTAGCAACTGTGACTGCTGGTGAAGAAAACAAGCTGCTCTACGTGACGGACTCACGCTCGTGGAGACGGTTCCTCGTAGACACCGGCTCCCAAAGGAGCCTCATCCTGCCGTCCTACACCGACCGGCTAGAGGGAGCTAGTGACCCCGAGCTGATAGCCGCAAACGGCTCAGACATTAGGACTTTTGGTGAGAGGACACTGACTGTATCCCTACACGGTCGTATGTACGAGTGGACATTCGTCATAGCGGCATGCAGCTTCCCAATCTTGGGAGCTGATTTTCTGTGTGCACACGGGTTGCTAGTCGATGTTGCTAACAGACGCCTGGTTAATGCAATGTCTTTTGATTCTCTCGAATCGCACAGCTCGAGGGGCCGGGCCAACAACACTAGCCAACGTCACAGCTCCGTGCGGTAAGTTCCACACACTGCTCACTCAGTTCCCAGCACTCACGGTCCTGACGTTTTCGGCGGCCATCACTAAACACGGGGTGGAACACTTTATCACCACCACTGGGCCACCCATTTTCGCACAACCTCGGCACCTGGATGCAGCTAAACTGGCCATAGCGCGCGAGGAGTTTGCCAACTTGGAAAGGTTGGACATCATCAGGCGCTCAAACAGCCCATGGGCATCCCCGCTACACATGGTCCCTAAGGCCAAGGGATCGTGGCGACTGTGCGAAGATTTAAGCAGATTGAATAACGCCACAGCGCATGACCGCTACCCGATTCCCCATATTCAGGATTTTTCCATTCACCCCGCCGGGGCAGGCATTTTTTCTAAAATAGACCTGGTCTGCGGTTAGTTACCACCAAGTCCCGGTGCACGCGGAGGACATACCCAAAACAGTGGTAATAACTCCGTTTTTCTTGTTTGAGTTTTTAGGCATGCCCTTCGGATTAAAAGGTGCGGCACAGACAGTCCAACGCATGATGGATGCGGTGTTGCGCGATCTGCCGTTTGTGTTCATCTCTCTGGATGACATCCTGGTGGCCAGCACGTCCGAGGACGAACACATAACCCACCTCAGGACGGTTTTCCAGAGGATGGAAGAGCACGGGTTAATAATCAGCCCGGCGAAATGCCAGTTTGGCGTGACGGGGATTGATTTTTTGGGGCACCGCATCTCACCGGAGGGAGCGATACCCTTGCCCGACAAGGTACGCGCCGTGGCGAATTTTCCCTGGCCTCAGACGGTCAGGGCGCTGCAAGAGTTTTTGGGGATGGTTAACTTTTATAACTGGTTCCTCCCCCGCACAGCTCAGCTCATGCAGTCAGTGTACCCCATGCTCAAGAAATGGAAGCCGGCAGACAGAGTCGAATGGACTCCAGAGCAGGAGCAAGCATTCTCTGAGGTTAAAACAGCCCTGGCAAGCGCCGCACTGTTGGCGCACCCGGACCCGGCGGCCTGGATAGCGCTCACTACCGAAGCCTCAGATGTGGCCATAGGGACCGTCGTGGAGCAACGCGTCGCCGGTTCTTGGCAGCCGCTCGCTTTTTTCAGCAGGTCATTGCACGACAGTGAGCGTAAATACAGCGCGTTCAACAGAGAGTTGCTGGCTCTCCACCTGGCCATACGCCACTTCCAGTTCTGGCTGGAAGGGCACAGCTTCACTGTGTTCGTGGACCACAAGCCGCTAACGTACGCGATGGCCAAGGTTTTGGAACCATGGTCGGGCCGGCAGCAGAGACAGCTGGCCGCGATCTCGGAGTTTAAGACCGATATTCAGCATGTGGCCGGTAAACTGATTGTGGTGGCGGACTGCCTCTCGCGTGCAGTAGTGGCCTCAGTCTGCGTAGGGATAGATTATACATGTAGCCATATAGCCATGGCCACAGAGCAGATTGGCGATGCGGACATGTGCGCGCTCCAGTCTGGACCAATAGGGTTAAGGCTGGAGAGCAGAGTACTGCAAGAAGGCAGCCCCCCCAATCTGTGACGTCTCCACGGGACGCCCGCGCCAGGTGGTCCCAGTTGCTTGGCGCCGTCGAGTGTTTGAGTCAGTTCACGCTCTGGCACACCCAGGGGTGCGCGTGTCAGTCAAAATGGTGGGAGCGAAGTTCGGATGGCCAGGCCTGCGCAAACAAGTGAAAGAGTGGGCGGCAGCCTGCGTAGTGTGCCAACGAGCCAAAGTACACAGACACACGAAGGCCCCTTTGGAGCCGTTTCATATACCGGCTAAGAGGTTCGACCATGTTCACGTGGATCTCGTGGGCCCCCTCCCGCCATTGCAGGGGTTCACGCACCTTCTGACAGTGGTGGACCGCACCACACGCTGGCCAGAAGCAGTCTCGCTAGCGGCAACCACGTCCGCGGACGTGGCACATGCCTTTTTGACAACATGGGTGGCACGTTTGGCATCCCGTCGGACATCACATCCGATAGGGGCCCTCAGTTTGTTTCCGACCTCTGGTCTGCGATGGCCCGTAGCCTGGGTGTAGCAATTCATCGCACAACCACGTACAACCCACAGGCCAATGGGTTATGCGAGCGTTTCCATAGGTCGCTGAAAGCAGCGCTCAGGGCTTCGCTTACGGATGCAAATTGGGTAGACCGGTTGCCATGGGTTCTGTTAGGGTTGCGTTCTGCACCAAAAGAGGATTTGGAGGCTTCCCCAGCGGAGCTTGTTTTTTCTCAGCCACTGCGGCTCCCCAGGGGATTTTTACCAGATAATCCCGCGCCGGACAACTATCTGTCTCAGCGTTCGCAACATAGTGCAGATACAGGCACACTACCGGGCCCGGCCCACCACTGTTTTCCACGCGCTTTTGTGCCAAAAACTTTGAAGAATGCGGCATTCGTGTTTGTCAGGCACGATGCCCATTGCACCCACCCTACAATGGCCCGTTCAGAGTGCTGGAACCAGTGGACAAATATTTTTTGTTAGATTTGGGGGGTCGTCGGGAGAAAATATGTATAGACAGACTTAAGCCCGTTTTTGTGGTGGCGGACAAGCGAGTGATGTTGGCTCGGGCCCCTCGGGGTGGAAGACCCCCACTGAGAACTCCCCAGGTAGAAGATTCATCAGAGCAGCCACACGGGCAAGTAGAATGTCTCTTCCCTCGCTATTGCCCACCCGCAGACAGACACACCCCCAAGAGCCCCCAACCGGCACAGCGGCACCGCAGAGTCAAAGGTTCCTCGTTACAGCAGATATGGGAGGAGACTGAAGCCAAAAGGACATGAGGGTTGAAACTCAGTCTGAGACTCTGGGGGGGGGGGGGGGGGTGTAGGGAACCCACGCTGGGATAATCATCTCAGACTGGAAGCAGAGGGGAGGGGAATATTCCCTCTGCCGGCAGAGCGTGGGCGATTTAATGGAGGACAGTACGTATTGTAATGTGTGACTGTATTGTAATGCAAGATTTTAGGCAACAGGGGGAAGGAATGGAGTGATATAAAAGAAGAGACCCTGGTGTATTAAACCATTCTTTTTCTGTGTATGAATGAAGTGAGAGAGAGAAATAAAGTTCGTCTGTCGTGCAAGTCTGGTTCCTTTATTTGCACTCTCCACAACACCACATTTCCGCCCCCACCCCCCACCCCCCCAAAAAAAATCAAGCACACAGGAAACCCACCCAAATCTGGTAACCCGACTCACACACTAAGAACAGGGAGAAAACAGTAATAAAGCAACCTATCACCTTCACACAAGCAATATAACTGGACCTAGTCTCTGCAAAAATAAAATTAATCCCATATTACCACTCACTCACATGCACACCAGCATCAGATATATACTGTATATACATATCATTATTTACACAAATAAATTATTAAGTGACACCATAGTCTCTGGGCAGCCACCATTCACATCGTCGCTCCGACGATGGCGTTTGGTGCTCAGCAAAACCGCGGCAAAATGTCCTGCTCTGCCCTCTATTCTTTTTGCCTCAAACACTCCGAACTCCCGTGGTCGTGCTCCTGGGACCGCCGAAACCCGCTCGTCGCTCGTTGCCACCGTGTCCTGCGGCTGCTGTCGCTCACCTCCAGGGCCTGCACCATCACCTTCACCGGGCTCGCTCACCCACCTGGGCTCCTCGCCGCTGCACCCAGCGCTCCGCTGTGCCATCATCATGCCCAGCTCTCCTCGTTCGCTTTCGGGGTCCACACCATCACCGTCGTCAGGCTTGCTCACCGACCTGGGGTCCTCACCGCTGCATCCATTGCTTTCGGCATCGGTGCTCCGCTGTGCCGCCATCATGTTCGGCCGCGGCTCTTCCCCGAAGTCCTCGGCCTGCACTGTCCTGCTCGCCCACTGTACAGCTTCCAACAGCGGGGCCGACTCCTGCTGCGTCGCCTCTCCGTCCTGCTGCATCACCCCTCCGAGGCTCTCGACATCACCCTCACCAGTCACGTCCTCCGACACCGGCTCCTGGTCGTCTTTCCCAGCATCCCCGGTCACGGTGCTCCTTTGTGCTGTTATCTCATCAATGGCCAGGGTCTCCTCCACATGTGGCCCCGGTTCTGTCTCAAGGCCCAGTTTTGCGCCATTAGCCTCGTTTCGGCGCAAAACTAGCTTGTCAGCTAGCCTGTCCATAGTCTCCGACTGAGCCGTTAGCTCTCCAAAGCTAGCTAGCTCCTGCTCGACCAACGCCATCAGCCTCTTCGCCCGCAACTCTCTGGCCCTTGACCGCTCCACAAAGTGTGCCTCCATGAGCCCGACAGCCTCCACGTAGTCCTCAAAGTAAGTAAAAAAAAAATACCCTAAAAGTTTAGAACTACAAATTAATTTTCTTCCATTGATTCTTGGTTTATTTGTTTTAATTTTGCCATTTAAATAGGCCATCACTTCTCAAAATAACTTCATGACTTTAATGCTTTACTCACATTACATAAATCAATTTTGTCCTGTTTTGTTAAATGTTAGAATATCAAATTTAATCAAAAGACTAGAGTAGTGGCCTAGTTGATAGAGCATCAGCCTCCCAACCAGGAGGTTGGGGGTTCAAATCTTGACTGGGTCATACCAAAGACCATATAAAAATGGTACTTCACACCTTCTAGCTTGGTGCTCAGTGTAATAGAATGGGGGGGAAAGAAAAGTTGTTTGTGGTGGTGCATTGTAGTGGCCCCTCTGATTGTGCATATGATTAACATTGTAGATAGGAGAAACGTAATTTTGTTCTGCTGTATGGATTGAATGACAAAGTTAGCTTCTTCTTATGTGGGGTGGAATTGCTTGCTCTACGTCCAACCCTCTTCCTTTATCCAGGCTTGGGACAGTACAGGCAGTATGCTCGTGTATCATCTTCAATAAACAGCTCCCTGTAAAACAGGATGGGATGGGGGTGGGGTGGGGGGGTGCATGCACAATTCATTTGCAGTCTGGACACGAGTGGTGTTAGGGTTGCCAACTGTACCGGTTTACCTGGGACGTCCCATTTATTGGGCTAAATATGTTTGTACCGAGCGGGACGTGTGTTGTCCCGTATATTTAAGGCCGTCTTAATGAACAGGCTGGGCTGAAGCCCAGGGGCCTATGAAGATCAGAGCCTATCATGAGCCAATGAAAAAGATCACATTGTTGTTAATTGGTCATATTCTATGTCCATCACTTGATATTCATGTATGGCTGCTGATTAGTCTAATTTACAAGTGCCCCATGTGGGTACCAGTAACAATAGGCTATCAGAGGAATTGTTTTGACATGTGACTATGGAAGTGCCAGTGAGAGTAAGGAGTAATTAGCTCGGTCAAAATGTCCAGAAAAAAGTTTGAAAGTGGCACTCAAAAAATTATTGACAGGAAAACAGCTTAGGGAAAATGAATTGCTCAAAAAAACCTGAAGTATAAAGGATTTTTCTAAGCTGGAACATTGCATGGAGGAAGCTGCTAATTACGCACGGAGACAGGTGGGCCGTTAAAGCACTCACCTGGAGGAGAAAGGAGAAGCAAGGCCATGATTGCTTACATCAGACAGCTGTGCGTGGGACAGTGGACTCCAAACTTGGTAAAAAGTAGACTGTGGGACACATATGTGGGTTTCATATGCTTCACATGTATATTACTGTAAGCTTATTGTATGCTTCACGTCTCAGAGGAACAAAAGGACTGAACCTCCTAGGAGATAACAGGAGGATGTGAAATGTGGCCTTTTGTATGCAAAGAGATGACCTTGAGGGATTTCCTGACCACCAGTGACTTCAGGTGGAGGTGAGAAGACCTGGAAGAAGACGCATTGTGACTTGGGATTAAAAGACAATGTGACTGTGTGCTTTGATGTCCTGGGGTATAAAAGGGACAGATGTTGGGGGCTTCTTTCTCTTTTCTGTTTTTGATGATGTTGGAGAATGAAATAAACCTGACTTGTGAGATAAACTCAGCCTCGTCATTTCCACATTCTCCACACTGGTGACCCTAAGACGTATCATGACTGGAGGAAATTCTCCCGAGCCAGACTCGTCAGGAGCCAGCCAAACGAATGCAGCCACAGTTCAGCTCCCAGACTTCTGGCAGAACAATCCGCGCTCCTGGTTTAACGCGGTCGAGGTGCAGTTCAACCTCCGGAGGATTTCGGTAGACGACACAAAGTTCTACCATGTGGTTGCATAGCTGGACAACCGCACAGCCCAGCGGGTGGAGAGCCTGATCAACCAGCCGCCGGACAGCGACAAGTACAGCGCGTTGAAGGCTGCACTCATCCGTTACTTCACCCCCTCGGTGGAGGAGCGAGCAGAGGTGCTGGTGCTGGTGCTGACTGAATTTGAAAGCGACAGGCCTGCGGACCTGATGGAGAAGCTGTTGAGGTTGAAAGACTCTGACGATGATCATTTCATCTTCACCCACCTTTTCTTCAGGACCCTACCATCAGCAGTGAGAGTGACCCTGGCCAGTTCACCACTGTTGGCCCGACGAGACTACCGCGAGCTGAGCCAGGAGGCGCAGCGACTCGTCAACGCCAATAAACGGCGTGCGGCCATGGCCGCGGCAGCGGAGCTCGGCGCAACGTCCGGAGATGGCAGGGGGCCAGAGGCTGCAGTACCAGACTCACCGACGACGGCGGCGGCAGGGGCCAGGAAACACGGAGCAGACGACGTGCCTTGTTTCTACCATCGCCGCTTCACAGAGAGGGCACGCAAATGTATACCACCGTGCCATTTCAAGCGCTCTGGAAACGCCAAGACCGGGGGTCGGTAGCAGCTGCGGCCCTCGGAGAGGAGAACAAGCTGCTCTACTTGAGGGATGCGCGCTCGGGGAGGCATTTCCTCGTGGACACAGGCTCCCAGCTGAGTTTCATCACACCTTCCTCCGCTGACCGGCTGGCGCCTTTCAGTGGTTCCGGGGTGTCAGCATCGAACGGCTTGGCGATTAAGACCTTCGGTGAGAGGACTCTGCTTCTGTCTTTACACGGCCGTACATTCGAGTGGACTTTCGTCATAGCTGCAGTCAATTTCAACATGTTAGGAGCCGATTTTTTGTGCTCACATGGTTTGTTGGTTGATCTTGCTAACAGATGCCTGGTTAATGCACTCTCTTTTTATTCTATTCCCTGTACAGCTCGAGTGGCCCCGCCAACAGCACAAGCCAACGTCACAGCTGCAAGTGGTAAGTTCTACACACTCCTCACTCAGTTCCCAGCACTCACGGTCCCAACATTTTCGGCGACCGTGGCTAAACACGGGGTGGAACATTTTATTACTACCACCGGACCGCCCGTTTTTGCAAAAGCTCGGCACTTGGATTCAGCTAAACTGACCATAGCGCGCGAGGAGTTCGCCAACCTGGAAAAGTTGGGCATCATCAGGCGTTCGAAAAGCCCATGGGCTTCACCGCTTCACATGGTCCCGAAAGCTGATGGCTCATGGCGACCTTGCGGTGATTTCCGCAGGTTGAACAACGCTACAGCACACGACCGCTACCCGATCCCGCACATCCAAGATTTTTCAGTTCCATTTGGCGGGGGCGCGCGTTTTTTCTAAGATAGACTTGGTACGCGGTCACCACCAGGTCCCAGTGCGCGCTGAGGACATACCCAAAACAGCGGTAATAACTCCGTTCGGGCTATTCGAGTTTTTGCGCATGCCGTTTGGGCTTAAAGGCGCGGCTTAGACATTCCAACGCATGATGGACGCGGTGTTGCGCGATCTCCCCTTCGTGTTCGTCTACCTGGACGACATATTGGTAGCCAGCGCGTCCGAAGACGAACACGAAAACCACCTCACGGCAGTTTTCCGGAGGTTGGCAGAGCACGGGTTAATAATCAACCCAGCGAAGTGTCAGTTCGGGGTGACGCAGATTGATTTTTTGGGGCATCGCGTCTCTCCAGAAGGAGCGGTTCCTCTGCCTGACAAAGTGCGCGCAGTAACAAATTTTCCCCAGCCACAAACGGTCAAAGCGTTACAGGAGTTTTTGGGAATGGTGAATTTTCAACCATTCCCAATTTCAACCAGTTTCAACCATTGTATGCTGCACTAAAAAAACAAAAACCCACAAATAAAATCGAATGGTCTCCGGAGCGAGAGCGCGCATTCTCTGAAGTCAAAACAGCCCTGGCAAACGCTGCGTTGTTGGCACATTCAGTCCCAACGGATCGCCCACCTTATGATGGACCATATAGAGTGCTGGAAACAGGGGATAAGCATTTTTTGCTAGATTTGGGAGGCAGAAAAGAAATGATTGGCATAAACAGGCTCAAACCCGCTTTTGTGATAGCTGACGAAGGTGTGCAGTTGGCTAAGGCTCCTCGGCGCGGAAGACCCCCTAGAGAGCATTCCCCAGAACACCCACAGAGATTGACTAACATTCCTCATCCTCAGGCAGCAGCTCCACAGCAGGAAGACGCTGCGGAGGTGGTACAGCCTGCTTACAGCAAATACGGGAGAAGACTGAGGCCCAAGCAGCACGTGGACTGATATGTAGTGATTTTATTATGACATGCAATCTGTGGTTATGTTGTTCCATCTTAGACGTTTGGGGGGGGGGGGGGTCATGTGGCACATATGTGGGTTTCATATGCTTCACATACCTCCTGCCTCCAGATCAACGCGAGGAAAACTAAGGAGCTGGTGGTGGACTGCCGCAGGCATGGGCAGCCCCTCACAGTACCAGTAAATATACAGGGAACAGACATCGAGATGGTGACATCCTATAAGTACCTGGGTATTCATCTGAACAATAAACTAGACTGGTCACACAATACTGATGCACTCTACAAGAAGGGACAGCGCAGGCTGTTCCTGCTGAGGAGACTCAGGTCTTTTGGTGTACAAGGGGCGCTGCTGAAGTCATTCTATGACACGGTGGTGGCATCAGCCATCACTTTTGGAGTGGTCTGCTGGGGCAGTGGCATTACTGCAGCCGATAGGAAGAGACTGAACAAACTGATTAAGAAAGCTAGCTCTGTCCTGGGGCAGCGCCTTGATCCGATGGAGGAGATAGGAGAGAGAAGGACGGTGGCTAAACTGTCATCTCTGCTGGAGTCCGAGTTCCACCCTATGCAGGACATACTGAATGCACTGAGGAGCTCATTTAGCAGCAGACTACATCATCCCAGGTGCACAACCGAGAGGTTTCGTAGGTCCTTCCTACCAACGGCTGTCAGACTGTACAACCTAAGCAGGGCTGCTCGCAGAGATAGCAAAAAGACGTAACAAACTAATAGTTTTTTGAATGCAAAAGATGCAATAGACTTACACAATGGTCCCCTCCGGCATACAACTAGGAACATACCGGTCGCTATGGAGGGTGAGAATATGTATGGGCACATAATCATACCATGTAGGATAACTAAGTAGACGGTTATGCTGTTTCATTCCATCTAGCAACAATGCTCTGCACTGTGTGTGTTTATATATTTGCATATTTATTCCATCTAGCTACAATGCTCAGCACTGGGTGTGTTTATATATTTATATATCTACATATTATTCCATCTAGCTACATTGCTCCGCACTGTGTGTGTTTATATACTTGCATATTTATTCCACCTAGCTGCAATGCTCCGTACTGTGGGTGTTTATATATTTACATATTTATTCCATCTAGCTACAATGCTCTGCACTGTGTGTTCATATATTCATATATTTATTCCATCCAGCTACAATGCTCTGCACTGTGTGTCTGTGTGTGTGTGTATATATATATATTTTATAGTAATACGTACATATGTTTATTAGCTGCTCTTGCTTGCTTGTTTTTTTTCTTGCCTTCTGATTGTTGCTCTGAGTGTTGCTATCCCTGTGCTGTTGCAATCCTGGAATTTCCCCGTTGTGGGACTAATAAAGGCTTATCTTATCTTATCTTATCTTATACAGTCGGGCAAAAAAGTATTTAGTCAGCCACCAATTGTGCAAGTTCTCCCACTTAAAAGATGAGAGAGGTCTCCAATTTTCATCATAGGTATACCTCAACTATGAGAGACAAAATGAGAAAAAAAAAATCCAGAAAATCACATTGAAGGATTTTTAAAGAATTTATTTGCAAATTATGGTGGAAAATAAGTATTTGGTCACCTACAAACAAGCAAGATTTCTGGCTCTCACTGACCTGTAACTTCTTCTTTAAGAGGCTCCTCTGTCCCCCACTCGTTACCTGTATTAATGGCACCTGTTTGAACTCATTATAAGATAAGATAAGATAAGATAAGCCTTTATTAGTCCCACAACGGGGAAATTCCAGGATTGCAACAGCACAGGGATAGCAACACTCAGAGCAACAATCAGAAGGCAAGAAAAAAAACAAGCAAGCAAGAGCAGCTAATAAACATATGTACGTATTACTATAAAATATATATATATACACACACACACAGACACACAGTGCAGAGCATTGTAGCTGGATGGAATAAATATATGAATATATGAACACACAGTGCAGAGCATTGTAGCTAGATGGAATAAATATGTAAATATATAAACACCCACAGTACGGAGCATTGCAGCTAGGTGGAATAAATATGCAAGTATATAAACACACACAGTGCGGAGCAATGTAGCTAGATGGAATAATATGTAGATATATAAATATATAAACACACCCAGTGCTGAGCATTGTAGCTAGATGGAATAAATATGCAAATATATAAACACACACAGTGCAGAGCATTGTTGCTAGATGGAATGAAACAGCATAACCGTCTACTTAGTTATCCTACATGGTATGATTATGTGCCCATACATATTCTCACCCTCCATAGCGACCGGTATGTTCCTAGTTGTATGCCGGAGGGGACCATTGTGTAAGTCTATTGCATCTTTTGCATTCAAAAAACTATTAGTTTGTTACGTCTTTTTGCTATCTCTGCGAGCAGCCCTGCTTAGGTTGTACAGTCTGACAGCCGTTGGTAGGAAGGACCTACGAAACCTCTCGGTTGTGCACCTGGGATGATGTAGTCTGCTGCTAAATGAGCTCCTCAGTGCATTCAGTATGTCCTGCATAGGGTGGAACTCGGACTCCAGCAGAGATGACAGTTTAGCCACCGTCCTTCTCTCTCCTATCTCCTCCATCGGATCAAGGCGCTGCCCCAGGACAGAGCTAGCTTTCTTAATCAGTTTGTTCAGTCTCTTCCTATCGGCTGCAGTAATGCCACTGCCCCAGCAGACCACTCCAAAAGTGATGGCTGATGCCACCACCGTGTCATAGAATGACTTCAGCAGCGCCCCTTGTACACCAAAAGACCTGAGTCTCCTCAGCAGGAACAGCCTGCGCTGTCCCTTCTTGTAGAGTGCATCAGTATTGTGTGACCAGTCTAGTTTATTGTTCAGATGAATACCCAGGTACTTATAGGATGTCACCATCTCGATGTCTGTTCCCTGTATATTTACTGGTACTGTGAGGGGCTGCCCATGCCTGCGGCAGTCCACCACCAGCTCCTTAGTTTTCCTCGCGTTGATCTGGAGGCAGTTCCGATGGCACCAGTCCACGAAGTCCTGGATAAGCCCTCTGTACTCAGCTTCATCTCCATTGGAGATGAGGCCAACGATCGCAGAGTCATCAGAGAACTTCTGTAGATGGCAGTGTGTTGTGTTGTGTGAGAAGTCCGCAGTATAAAGAGTGAACAGGAAGGGAGCCAGCACCGTTCCCTGGGGGGCCCCCGTGCTACTGATGATCGTGTCGGACACACAGTCCCGGGTTCTCACAAACTGAGGCCGGTTCGTGAGGTAGTCCAGGATCCATGATGACAGGTGCTGGTCCACCCCTGCGCACAGCAGCTTGTCCTTCAGGATCATCGGTTGGATGGTGTTGAAAGCACTGGAGAAGTCAAAGAACATGATCCTCACCATATTCCCGGGCTTCTCCAGGTGGGACAGAGAACGGTGAAGGAGGAAGATCACCGCATCCTCCACCCCAATGCCATGCTGGTAGGCGAACTGGAGTGGATCCATCGCTGGTTCCACCAGGGGGCGGAGGAACCAGTATATATCAGTATAATATATAGTATATTATCAGTATAAAAGACACCTGTCCACAACCTCAACCAGTCAGACTTCAAACTCCACTATGGCCAAGACCAAAGAGCTGTCAAAGGACACCAGAAACAAAATTGTAGACCTGCACCAGGCTGGGAAGACTGAATCTGCAATAGGTAAGCAGCTTGGTGTGAAGAAATCAACTGTGGGAGCAATTATTAGAAAATGGAAGACATACAAGACCACTGATAATCTCCCTCGATCTGGGGCTCCACGCAAGATCTCACCCCGTGGGGTCAAAATGATCACGAGAACGGTGAGCAAAAATCCCAGAACCACACGGGGGGACCTAATGAATGACCTGCAGAGAGCTGGAACCAAAGTAACAAAGGCTACCATCAGTAACACACTACGCCGCCAGGGACTCAAATCCTGCAGTGCCAGACGTGTTCCCCTGCTTAAGCCAGTACATGTCCAGGCCCGTCTGAAGTTTTCTAGAGAGCATTTGGATGATCCAGAAGAGGATTGGGAGAATATCATATGGTCAGATGAAACCAAAATAGAACTTTTTGGTAAAAACTCAACTTGTCGTGTTTGGAGGAGAAAGAATGCTGAGTTGCATCCAAAGAACACCATACCTACTGTGAAGCATGGGGGTGGAAACATCATGCTTTTGGGCTGTTTTTCTGCAAAGGGACCAGGACGACTGATCTGTGTAAAGGAAAGAATGAATGGGGCCATGTATCGTGAGATTTTGAGTGAAAACCTCCTTCCATCAGCAAGGGCATTGAAGATGAAACGTGGCTGGGTCTTTCAGCATGACAATGATCCCAAACACACCGCCCGGGCAACGAAGGAGTGGCTTCGTAAGAAGCATTTCAAGGTCCTGGAGTGGCCTAGCCAGTCTCCAGATCTCAACCCCATAGAAAATCTTTGGAGGGAGTTGAAAGTCCGTGTTGCCCAGCGACAGCCCCAAAACATCACTGCTCTAGAAGAGATCTGCATGGAGGAATGGGCCAAAATACCAGCAACAGTGTGTGAAAACCTTGTGAAGACTTACAGAAAACGTTTGACCTCTGTCATTGCCAACAAAGGGTATATAACAAAGTATTGACATGAACTTTTGTTATTGACCAAATACTTATTTTCCACCATAATTTGCAAATAAATTCTTTAAAAAATCAGGCAATGTGATTTTCTGGATTTTTTTTTCTCATTTTGTCTCTCATAGTTGAGGTATACCTATGATGAAAATTGGAGACCTCTCTCATCTTTTAAGTGGGAGAACTTGCACAATTGGTGGCTGAGTAAATACTTTTTTGCTCCACTGTATATATTACTGTATGCTTATTGTATGCTTCATGTCTCAGAGGAACAAAAGGACTGAACCTCCTAAGGGTAACAGGAGGATGTGAGATCTGGCCTTTTGTATGCAAAGAGATGGCCTTGAGGGATTTCCTGACCACTAGGACTTTAGGTGGAGGTGAGAAAACCTGGAGGGGGATGCATTGTGACTTGGGATTAAAAGACAATGTGACTGTGTGCTTTGATGTCCTGGGGTATAAAAGGGACAGATGTTGGGGGATTCATTCTCTTTCTGTTTTTGAATGTTGGAGAATATGAATAAAACTGGACTTGTGAAATAAACTCAGCCTCGTCCTTCCACACTCTCCACATAACCACTCTTTATGAAAAAAATTGTCCATTAGTAAAGAAAAAGCTTAAACATAAATTTGCCGATAAGCCATGGTTAACCAAAGGATTACAAAAGGTGTGTAAAAAGAAAAATTTATTATGTAAAGCTTTTCTAAAGAAAAGGACAAAAGAAGCAGAGCAGCCGTATAAAACATACAAAAATAAGTTAACATATATAATAAGATGTAGTAAAAGAGACTATTACAGTAAAGAACTGGAGAAAAACAGAGACAATATTAAAAATACATGGACAATACTTAACAATATTCTTGGAAATAAAAACAGAAATACAAGCTACCCAACCAATTTTTCAAAAAATAATAAAACAACTCAGTGTGAATGCAGCTTCACCTGCAGATGAATTTAATAACTTTTTTGTTAACATTGGTCCTAATTTGGCTTGAGAAATACCCATTACGGCACCCACAGGTGATACAATAAGCAAAACCACTGCTATAAAAGACTCCATTTTCATAAAGAACACAGACGAGAGAGAGGTCATTGAAATTGTTAAGTCGTTTAAAAGTAAAACATCTACGGACTGTGATGGTATTGACATGCCCTTAGTCAAAACTATTATTGAATGCTTAGTGAAACCACTGACGTATATCTGTAACCTGTCTCTCCAAACAGATAAATTTCCCAATGCAATGAAAATAGCTAAAGTAATTCCGATATACAAGACGGGCGACAGAGGGGAATTCTCAAACTATAGACCAATTTCACTATTGCCGCAATTCTCCAAGATGCTTGAAAAAATAGTCTATGAGAGAATTGACAACTTCATACTGAAGAATAATTTATTGTGTGAGCAGCAATATGGGTTCAGACACAAGAGGACAACTGCATTTGCTCTAATGGATTTTATAGAAAAAATATCAACTGCCATTGAAAATAAAGAGTATTCAGTTGGGGTATTCCTGGATCTTAAAAAAAAACATTTGATACAGTGGATCATAATTTATTATTAAAGAAACTACAAAATTGTGGTGTTGGGGGGGTAGCACTGTCCTGGTTATGTAGTTACTTAAAGAATAGATATCAGTATGTATGTGTTGGTAACAAAAACTCACAGTTACTGAAGGTTACTTGTGGAGTCCCACAGGGTTCAGTTTTGGGGCCATTGTTATTCAATATGTATAGAAATGATATATGTAAAGTTTCAGAAAAAATGGATTTAATATTGTTTACCGATGACACTAATTTATTATGCAGTAGAAGCAATTTGGAACAACTTTTGGATACACTCGGAAAGGAATTAGGAAAGCTTAAACTGTAGTTTGATTCAAACAAATTAACGCTCAAATTAAGTTAGACAAAATTTATAGTTTTTAACAACCATCACAACAACTTAGGATCTAAACTCAGTGTAAATGGTGTAGAGATTGAAATGGTATCCGAAACTAAATTTCTTGGAGTAATAATTGATAAACTGTGTTGGAAGTCACATATTAATTATATTAAAGGTAAAATATCCAAATCAATTGCAATACTACACAGAGTGAAATATTTGCTGAATCAACCCACACTATATACCTTGTATCATTCATTAATACTCCTATACATGACATATTGTACTGAAGTATGGGGAAATACATATAAAACAAACATATATCCAGTCTTTATGCTTCAGAAGAGAGCTATTAGAATAATAAACAAAGCTGCTTACAGGGAACCAACAAACCCACTTTTTCTTAAATTAAAAGCTCTCAAGTTGAAAGATCTGATTGACTTTAAAACTGCAGTAATTATGTTTACAGTGAAGAATCTATCACTGCCCGCAAATATCCAAAAGTTGTTCCGAATAAGGGAGAAACAATATCATTTCAGAGGAACATGTATATTTCAAAAACCTTCAGTGAGAACTACCACCAAGCAACACTGTGTTTCAGTGCAAGGAGTCAGATTATGGAACGATTTTGGACCTGAATTAAAATCATGTACAACGCTTGGACAATTTAAACAAAAACTAAAGGAAGAAATACTCCAAATGTAGGGAGCTTGAAATGAGGAAGCAAAGTGATTTTATAAATCAAGTTTTATTATCAGCTTCCAGTCCCTAACATGTCTCATCTCGATGCAGAAGCAGAATGAGAGGCTGATCGCAGTCAGACCTTCCTACTTATACATCACATCACAAAAGACATTGCATATCAAAGCCGACATCTCCCAAGGTGTTATCTTCCTCCATTGTCCTCTCTCTCCTCCACCTGACCCTGGGGGGTCAGGAAGTCCATTCAGGTCTCCACCGCTGTGCCTCCGTCTACTCCTTGATCTTTGCTGGCAGTCGAGACCTCTTGTCCTGCCCTGAGACGTGAGGTCCTTTCACATAGGTAATCACTAAACATTCCTCTTAAGTTTATACATATGCAGGTATGGATATATGAATAATATAAGCCACACACACCCCCAAACGTCTAAGAAAAGGACAATAAGATTAAGTTTACAGCTTAAGATCGCCTTCATGACATATTATACCATTATTCACTTCAACATGAAAAAGGAAAAATATCTCCAGCAGCTATGCTACCTACAAGCTATACAGCATGCACATGTTGAAAATTCAGTGGTAAAAACAACAGTATAGTCTGTGTCATAAGTCAGCCCTAAAACTGCAACGGTACAATCCGACAACATAGTTAACAACCCTTTGGGAATTTTACATCAGTCTATGTGTCGTCTGGGTTTCAATCTTCTCCCGAATCTGCCGTAGGCCCGCTTTGGTGTCTTGGCGGGGTCGTCCTGTAAGGGATTTGCAGCTGGGGGAGAAGAGTGGTTATTTGATCCCTGCGGGGGGGGCTGAGTTGTGTCTCTTGGGGGGTCTACCCCGTCGAGGTGCTCTCGCCACCCGTGCAGGTTCGTCTCTCAACACGAATGCAGGTTTAAGTCTGTCAATGCTGACTGTTTCTTTTCTGTCCCCTAAATCAAGCACAAAATGCTTATCACCAGGTTCCAGCACTCTATATGGTCCATCATATGGTGGGCGGAGGGTTGGTTTTAAAGCTTCGTGCCTAACAAAAACGAACTCAGCGTTTTTTAAGGCTTGGGGGACAAAAACCCGCAGGAAAGAGTGGTGTACGGGTCCGGGGAGCATGTCCGGTCCCGTGCTGCTTAGGGGCCTCAGAGCTGGTAGGTGTCCGGGCTCTGGATGTTCTGGTAAGAACTTACCCAGAAGCCTGAGGGGTTGTGCGAAAACTAATTCTGCCGGGGAGGCATCTAGATCCTCCTTAGGTGCAGAACGCAACCCTAATAAAACCCAGGGAAGTTTATTGACCCAATCTGTATCCGTCAGTGAGGCCCTGAGGGCGGCCTTTAAAGACCTATGAAAACGCTCCCATAACCCGTTAGCCTGAGGGTGATATGCGGTGGTGCGATGAATTGTCGCCCCTAAGCTGCCGGCCATAGCTGACCAGAGCTCTGAGACAAATTGAGGCCCCCTATCGGACGTGATGTCCGATGGGACGCTGAAGCGCGCCACCCAGGTTGTTAAAAAAACGCGAGCGATTTCCGCGGCTGTGGTTGACACCAGCGGGACCGCTTCTGGCCAGCGTGTGGTGCGGTCTACCATTGTTAAAAGGTGTGTGAACCCTTGCGACGGCGGTAGTGGGCCCACGAGGTCGACGTGTACGTGGTCAAATCTCCTGGCTGGGATTCGGAAAGGTTCTAGAGGAGCTTTTGTGTGTTTGTGAATTTTGGCGCGTTGGCAAGACATGCAAGTCCTTGCCCATTTCTTTACATTTTTACGCAGGCCTGGCCAAACAAACTTCTCCGCGACCATTTTAACTGAGGCGCGCAACCGCGCCACGCAGCTGGAACTACCGGGCGAGGTCGGCCGGTTGACACGTCGCAGATTAGGGGGGGAACACCGTCACGCAAACCCCTTTCCTCCAGTCTTAACCCTGTTGGTCCAGACTGGAGCGCGCGCACGTCCGCGTCGCTGCTTTGTTCCGCAGCCATGGCCGCGTAATCTATCCCTACGTGGATTGGGGCCGCGTACGCGTCCGCGTTGGCCATGAGCTCTGCGGCTGTGGTAGTATAATCTGCTTCCTCGCGCTCTGACGATGTCACAGCGCGGGAGAGGCAGTCTGCTACCACATTAAGTTTGCCTGCCACATGTCGAATATCTGTGGTGAACTCTGAAATTGCAGCTAGTTGTCTTTGTTGCCTGCCTGACCATGGTTCTGAAATTTTAGCCATCGCGAAAGTGAGTGGTTTGTGGTCTACAAAAGCCGTGAAACGCCGCCCTTCCAGCCAGAACTGGAAGTGGCGGATGGATAAATGAAGCGCTAGCAGCTCCCTGTCAAAGGTGCTGTATTTGCGCTCGGTTTGGTTTAAGGATTTGCTTAAGAATGCTAATGGTTGCCAGGTTCCGCCAACCTGTTGTTCCACGACTGCCCCTATGGCCAGGTCTGAAGCGTCTGTGGTTAGCGCTATGCGGGCCGGGGGATCGGGGTGAACTAACAGTGCAGCATTCGCTAGTGCACTTTTTACTTCCGCGAAGGCGCGTTCCCGCTCCGGGGTCCATTCGACCGCGTTGGAGGGCTTTTGTTTTCTGAGCGCGGCTTACAGGGTTTGCATGAGTTGAGCTGCACAGGGGAGGAAACGGTTGTAAAAATTCACCATTCCTAAAAATTCTTGTAGCGATCTGACCGTTTGTGGTCGTGGGAAATTTGCTACCGCGCGCACTTTGTCCGGCAATGGAACTGCCCCCTCTGGAGAAACTCTGTGTCCCAAAAAATCAATCTGTGACACGCTGAATCGGCATTTGGCTGGGTTGATTATTAACCCGTGCTCTTCTAGCCTCTGAAAAACCGTAGTGAGGTGTTGTTCGTGTTCTTCCTCTGACGAGCTGGCTACCAGAATATCGTCGAGGTAGATGAACACGAAGGGGAGGTCGCGTAATACCGCGTCCATCATACACTGAAAAGTTTGGGCAGCGTCTTTGAGGCCAAACGGCATTCGCAAGAATTCAAAAAGACCAAAAGGGGTTATTACAGCCGTTTTAGGAACGTCCTCCGGTCGAACCAGGACTTGGTGGTAGCCGCGGACCAGGTCTATTTTAGAAAAAAATGCGCACACCCGCCAAATATAGTGAAAAATCTTGGATGTGAGGGATCGGGTAGCGGTCATGCGCTGTCGCATTGTTTAATCTGCGGTAATCACCGCAAGGTCTCCAAGAACCGTCGGTTTTCGGGACCATATGTAGTGGCGATGCCCAAGGGCTTTTCGAGCGCCGAATAATACCCAGTTTTTCTAGGCTGGCAAACTCGTCGCATGCTATGGCGAGCTTGGTCGCGTCTAAGCGCCGAGCTTTGGTAAAAACAGGTGGGCCTGTTGTGGGGATGAAGTGTTCAACCCCATGTTTCGCTACTGTTGCTGAGAATTTGGGAACTGTGAGTGCTGGAAATTGGGTGAGGAGTTGGTCGAACTTACCTCCTGCTGTGGTGACGCTGGCCTGCACGGGTGGTGGAGAGACTCGAGCTGAGCAGGGGATAGAAGAAAAGGATAGTGCATTAACCAAGCGTCTATTTGCAAGATCAACTAACAACCCATGTGCACATAAGAAATCAGCGCCCAACAAGTTAAAACTCACCGCCGCTATAATAAATGTCCACCTATAATTGCGGCCGTGAATGGACAGAGGCAGGTTTCTTTCACCGAAAGTGTCGATGATCGAGCCGTTAGCTGCCATCGCTCCGTTTCCCCGGGGTCCTGTTGCCCGGTCTGCGTTGGACGGGGTGATGAAGCTCACCTGGGCTCCGGTGTCGATGAGGAACTGTCTCCCGGAGCGTCCGTCAGTCACGTAGAGTAGCTTGTTAGTCTCGCCGAGCGCCGCAGCTGTTAACGGTTTCCGGCTCTTGAAACTGCAGGGGGGCGTGCATTTGTACGCCCTCTCGGCGAAACGTTGATGATAGTAGCAGAGGTCGTTCCGCTTGCTGCGCCTTGGTCGCATTGCTGCCATGGTGGGCGGGTTCTGCTCCATCGTCTGTGGCTCTCCGCTGCTCTGGGCTTCCGCGCCGAGATCTGCAGATGCTGCTGTGGCCATCTGTTCGCCGCAGGAGTTGATGAGCCGCTGCGCTTCTCGGGCCAGCGCACGGAAGTCCTGCTGGGTGCTGCACTGCATGTTGGCCAGGGTCCCTCTCATGTGCGACGGCAGAGTGCTGAGGAAGATATGTTGGAAGAGGAAATTGTCATTGTCTGCCTCCCTCAGCTGCAGCATGTCCTCCATGAGGGCCATCGGTCTGTGTCCTCTGTGGCCGTAAACCGCCAGAATCCTCCCTGCCCTTTCCTCAGCCGAGGGGACGAAGCTCTCGATGAGGATTGCCTTCAGTTCTTTGTATTTGTCGTGGGCGGGCGGTTGTTGAATCACGCTCCGCGCGCATCTTGATGTGGCGGCATCGAGTCTGGCGACGATGTGGTAAAATTTTGTTTCATCCGCCGTTATCCTCGCCAGTGCAAACTGAGCCTCAGCTTGCTGGAACCATGAGCTCGGGTCGTTTTGCCAGAACTCTGGGAGTTTGACGGTGACGGCGCTTGCCTGGGCCGTCTCTGATGTGTCTGCAGGGCGAGAACGCCTTTCTTCCATTCTCGCAGCGGAGCTGGGGACGGTGCTCAGTTGAGCCCTCTCTGACGATTCTGCTGTGGGGGAATGTCTTCGGTCCATCCTCACGTCTGGTCACCAATGTAGGGAGCTTGAAATGAGGAAGCGAAGTGATTTTATAAATCAAGTTTTATTATCAGCTTCCAGTCCCTAACATGTCTCATCTCGATACAGAAGCAGAATGAGAGGCTGATCGCAGTCAGACCTTCCTACTTATACATCACATCACAAAAGACATTGCATATCAAAGCCGACATCTCCCAAGGTGTTATCTTCCTCCATTGTCCTCTCTCTCCTCCACCTGACCCTGGGGGGTCAGGAAGTCCATTCAGGTCTCCACCGCTGTGCCTCCGTCTACTCCTTGATCTTTGCTGGCAGTCGAGACCTCTTGTCCTGCCCTGAGACGTGAGGTCCTTTCACATATGTAATCACTAAACATTCCTCTTAAGTTTATACATATGCAGGTATGGATATATGAATAATATAAGCCACACCAAACATATATACAAGATGACATGTAAAATAAGATAAGATAAGATAAGATAGGATAAGCCTTTATTAGTCCCACAATGGGGAAATTCCAGGATTGCAACAGCACAGGGATAGCAACACTCAGAGCAACAATCAGAAGGCAAGAAAAAAAAAACAAGAGCAGCGAGTATACATATGTACATATAAATATAAATATATATATATACAGACACACAGTGCGGAGCATTATAGCTAGATGGGATAGGTATATAAATATATAAGCACAGTGCGGAGCATTGTAGCTGGATGGAATAAATATATGAGTATATAAACACACAGTGCGGAGTATTGTAGTTAGATGGAATGATTATGTTGTAGGGGGACACATTCGTGACCTGCTTTTGGACTCACATTTTAGACCAGAGCAAGGGCAGAGCTTCTGTGGTTATTACAGGAAGCTGCAGGAGAGTTAGCTTTGGTATGCAAAGCTTGAGACTGTGGGATATAATTAAGGGATTAATGAGGGGAGGCATTGTAGATAGTGGTGTGATATCATGCAGAGAGGATGCATTGTTGCTGTGTTTATAATGCAATGGTTTTGTGAGACGTGACCTGTTAACTGTGAGAGTCCTGGTATTTAAGGACGAGAGTTCCCTTTGTCGTCCTCTTTTATTCTGCTTCGTGATGTTGGAAGATGTGATTAAAACTGACTCGAGAGATGGACTTCCGGTCTGGACGCCATGGTGATAGCAACCTAACGCTGAAACTCCCAGACTCAATCCAAGGAAAACATCCTCAAAATCAGACCTAACGGATTTTTGGAAGATTAAAAATCAAAAGACAATAACACCATGCCTAACCACAAGCAGAGGAAACTGACATTCCCCAGGTCAGGACGCACAGCGGCTGCAGAATCTGAACCGGAGGACCTCCGTTCAGAAGACGAGGACCTGGGCCTAGCTAACAAAAGGATTAGCTTGAAATCGCTATTTGACGAAATACGACGATTTCGGACCGAATTTCTTGAATTCAGAGAGGATCTAAAAAAGGCGAACAGCAGAATGGACCAGGCCGAAAACCGAATCTTGGAAGCTGAAGAAAGAGTAAAAGTGCTTGAAGATTCTGTGCTGGATTTACACAGAAAACAGTCATGGCTGGAGGCTAAGCTAACCGACCAAGAAGGAAGACAGAGACGAGATAACATCAGAATTCACGGTCTGAAAGAAGGAGCTGAAGATGGTTTCAACACAGTGGCGGAATGCGTGGAATCCTTATTGAGAGAGAAGTTGGATATTCCACAAACCACCGATTTGAAGATAGAAAAAGCCCATCGTACATTAGCCGCAAAGCCAGCCCCGGAAGCGCCCCCACGTTCTGTGGTGGTAAGATTCGCAAATTTCAAAATAAAACAAGAGGTTGTAAGACGGGCTTGGCAGAAAAAAGGATTTATGCATCATGAGAGAAAAGTCTTCGTGGAGCACGATTACGCCCCTGAGGTTCTTAAAAAACGACGGGAATATAATGACGCCAAAAAGGTTTTACGGGAACAGAATCTACGCTTTCAGACGCCATTTCCGGCGAAGCTAAGGGTCTTTTACGGTGAAGAGTCATGTCTCTATAATTCAGCGGAAGAAGCAACAACTGACATGGCAAGGAGAGGACTCCCGGTAACGGTGTTTAAACCCGCAGCGGATCTGAGCGAGAAAATCAGAGCTCAAACGTGGTCCACTCAGAGACCTTCAAAATCCACGGGCCAGCAGCGGGAAACCCAGCCCCAGAGCTACAAAGATAAGCTTTCCAGTTCCAGGAAGGAATAGCGACCTTTTTGTTTGTTTTTTTTTCTTTTCAGTCACTCTGCACTTCCACCCCCCCCTCCTACAAGGTAACAAACATTAAAGGAGATGCAGAATCAGCATGTGGTAACACCTTTCATGGAGCAGTTATAGCATTAGAAACAAATGTCTTCTTAATTTAAAGGGGGAAAAAAAATCATGTTAAAATAGAAATGTAACAATGACCCACATGTTCTCTCCATACTAACAAATACTGTATTAGAGTGAATGTTTGCTGTGATGGGGGTGGGAGGGTGCACACAATCTCATAGGTTATAGGCATAAAAAAAAAAAAAAAATCATTACAAATTCGGATTGGGATCTGAAATTCACGTTAAAAACATGGGACAACTTACAGGGGTAAGAGAGGGCCCTCAACACGTAACAGAGTTTAAGGAATTTCCCTCAGAGCCTACACTCCATCAGGGCTCTTACATGGTCTTTAAAGAGACCCCAGCTCAGGAAGTTTTTTTGACAGTTTTTTGTTTTAAAGTTTCGTACACTATGTTCTTAATGTTTTTTATGTTCTTAATGTTCTTTCAGTTTCTGAGTAGCAAAAAAGAGGGCCACCACACTGTTATACTAAATAAGAAAATACAATGGAGAAACAGGGTGTAACCAAAATAGCCTCATATAATGTAAAAGGGTTCCTGAATCCAGTTAAAAGATCCAAGATTCTACGCAAAATGAAAAAAGACAAAGCAGAAATAATATTTTTACAAGAAACCCACCTAACAGACGTGGAACACACTAAACTCAATAGACAAGGGTTTAAAATGATCTCTTCATCTTCATATAAATCAGGGAGGAGGAGGGGAGTAGCGACATTGATATCAACCAAAATTACATTTGAAAAAAAATCAGAACACAAAGATAAAGAAGGGAGGTACAGTTTGGTAACTGGGCGGCTAGAGGGAGAAGATATCACCCTGCTGAATGTATATGCACCACCAGGGGCTAAATGGAAATTTTATAAAAATGTATTCGACCTAATGATAACTAAAGCCCAAGGTTTAGTGATATGTGGTGGAGACTTCAATCTAAGACTGAAGCCATACTGGGATGCGACAGGTAATTCTTCACATCAAAATAACACCCAAAGTAAGAATACTCGGATGCTACTAAAAGAAATGGGAATCTGTGACGTATGGAGGGAATTCAACCCCAATGTAAAAGATTATACTTTTTATTCAACGCCACATTCATCTTACTCAAGGATTGATTACTTTTTTATGTTTAATAGAGACATTGGAAGAGTAAAAACATGTAAAATAGGACTGATGGATCTCTCCGACCACAGTCCGATCTATATGGACTTAAACATCCAAAAATACACAAATAATACAGTTTCCTGGAGGTTGAATTCAAGTGTCCTGAAAGGACCACTGAAAGATGAATTGGAATCAGATATTCTCAGACATTTGGAAGAAAACGATAATGGAGAAGTATCTCCTTTAATACTGTGGGATGCGTGCAAAGCTGTAATAAGGGGAAAAATTATTGCAAAACTGGCAACCCAAAAGAAACTGAGACAAGAAAAACTAATCACACTAGAGTCAGAACTCAAGAACCTAGAAAAAGAACACAAAGGCAACACTCAGTCTAATGGCTCGCTCAAGATTAAAGAAATTAAAAATCAAATAAATGAGATCTACACAATAGAAATCCAGAAGAAACTTACATTTCTGAAACAAAAACACTATGAAGCAGGCAGTAAATCGGCAAAATTACTAGCCTATAAATTGAGGAAACAACAAACGGAAAGAGCAATCTACAAAATCAGAGACCCAGTATCAAAGGAAATAAAATTCAGAATTCAGGATATTCTTAAAAGCTTCGAGAATTACTACAAGAACTTATACTCCCGCAAAAAACATAAAAACGCATCCGAGACATTACTAAACACATTAAACCTTCCCCAACTTACGGATTCACAAAATAAAACCCTACTGTCAGAAATACAACCTAAAGAATTGGAAAAAGCAATTATGAAACTTAAAGCTAACAAATCCCCAGGAGCAGATGGCTATACAGCAGAATGGTACAAAACCTTTAAACAGCAACTATCTCTTCTCCTGAAAACATTTAATTATGTCCTCCACACAGGGGAAATCCCCCCCTCCTGGAGAGAAGGGGTCATTGCAGTTATACCTAAACCTGAAAAGGATAAACTAGAATGCTCCAACTACAGACCAATCAGTGTATTAAATCAGGACTATAAGCTTTTTACCACTATCCTTGCCAAAAGGTTAGAAAACATACTGACAGACTTAGTTCACTTAGACCAAACAGGTTTTATAAGACAAAGACAGACACAAGACAACATTCAACGCACTTTACACATAATTCATCATATAAAAAAATATAACTTAAATGCAGTCATATTGGGATTAGATGCTGAAAAAGCATTCGATTCGGTTGACTGGTCTTTCCTATATAGAATCTTATCCAGTTTCAATTTTCATAACAACTTCATTAGAACTATACAGGCATTATATAAAAAACCAACAGCTAAAATAAGGATTAACGGTAATTTATCATCATCTTTTGAGCTGGAAAGAGGATGTCGTCAGGGCTGCCCCCTGTCTCCACTGCTCTTTGCAATCTTCATAGAACCTCTGAGCCAATGGATTAGACAAAATCAAGAAATTCAAGGTATTACACTTGGTCAGAAGGAACATAAAATAGCAGTCTTTGCTGATGACATTTTAATATACCTAGGGCAGCCAGACACTTCTCTACCAGAACTAATCTCAGTTTTTTCAGACTATGGAGATTTATCGGGGTACAAATTAAACATGCATAAAACCCAAGTCTTAACATTCAACTATGACCCAAATCATTTTTCACTAAATGAACTCAAAACTAACTGGGAGTTGGAATCTATGAAATATCTGGGGGTCAATATCCCGAAACAACTCGACAAAATTATAACACTAAACTATGATCCACTGGTGACAAAAATAAAATCTGACCTAGCAAGATGGAATATGATACCATTCTTAGGTACTGCACAAAGAATTGAAGCAGTCAAAATGAATATACTTCCACGTCTTCTATACCTTTTCCAAACAATACCGGTAGAACCTCCCAAAAAAACATGGCAGGAGCTGGACAGAAGGATCTCAAGATTCATATGGCAGGGTAAGAGACCTAGAATCAGATATAGAACCCTACAGCTAAACAAAGACAAAGGTGGGCTCGCGCTGCCAAATATCAGGGACTATTTTATAGCTGCACAAACTAAAACTTTAGTAGAGATATGTAACCCAGTCTACACTGCACAATGGAAGGAGATGGAATGCCAAATAACAAGTGACATCCCCCTACAGGCAATAATAGGGAACAATGCCTTAACTAAACTCTTGAATAACACCAACCCGTGGATAGAGACCCCGCTAAAAATTTGGTTTAAGATAGTCAGAGAGAATCAAGCTAAAGAGCCCTACCGACTTCTGCAATGGATTGCCTATGATCAAGACTTTACCCCCAATAAAACAGACACTAGATTTAAAGAGTGGAAAGAGAAAGGGCTGATAAAATATTACGATTTTTTTAAGGGGCAAACTTTAAGAAATTTTGAAGATTTGAAAAAACAAGGTCTAATAAATCAAGATCTTTACAGGTTCTTTCAGCTTAGACACCACATAAACAATATACTTAAAAAGGAGGATTTGGAAAGGGCCCAGTCAGGTGTTCTGAAGGTCTTCTTAATGGCATATAAAGGGATCCCAGGGATCAGATACATTTCTAAAATATATCAAGGTCTTCAAGACTTAAAAGGAGACAACACATCATATATAAAAGAGAGATGGGAAAAAGAGGGGAATTTCACTTTACAATTGGAAATATGGGAAAAGCTAAATAAACAGCAATGGAAAAGTACCTCATCCCTGCAGTGGAGAGAATTTGGATGGAAAAATTTGGTAAGATTTTTCAGAACACCTGCACAAAACAAATTTACCCATAAGGGGTTGAACTGTTGGCGCTTGTGTGGTGAAAAGACTGCAAATCATTTTCATGTGTTTTGGTCATGCCCAATTATCCACCAATATTGGACCAACGTACAGACAATATTGGGGAAAATATTCAAAATAACAGTTCCCTTTTCTTTTGTAACTTTGTATTTGGGTTTACTACGGGACTCACTGGAAAGACGAGGAGATAAATACTTATTCAATGTTTTAATATTGGCAAGTAAAAAAGCCCTAACTAAAAAATGGATGCTGAAGGACTGTCCTACACCTGAAGATTGGATTAACGTGATTCAAGACATTTACTCGATGGAAAAGTTGACATTCGCACTGAGACAGGACATGGTTGGGTTCATGAACTTTTGGCAACCCTGGATCGCATATGTGTCTTCCATTAGATCTAATCTTTGACAAATACCATTTCAATAATGGCACCGCTCTTTGTTCCAACGCTACTCAGATGCTCTTTTACTTTTATTTACTTAATTTTCTGTTTGTTTGTTTTTTGCTGTTCTGTTTGTTTGTTTATTCGTGTTTTGTTTTGTTTTTATTTAATTCTCCTTAATTTCACTTTTTCTTTCACTTTAAAAAAAAAAGGGGGGGTGTTGTAATAACTATCCTATCAATGTTGTCAAATAGCAAAAAATAAGGGAACATATGATGAAAATGTAAACAATGCAATGCTGTAATGACCTGTATACCCTTTACAAAAACTTAAATAAAAAAAAAAAACTGACTCGAGAGATAAACTCTGCCTCGTCATTTTCACATTTCCACAATGTGAATATATAAACACAGTGCGGAGCATTGTAGCTAGATGGAATAAATATGTAGATATATAAACACACACAGTGCGGAGCATTGTAGCTAGATGGAATAAATATGTTAAATATATAAACACACACAGTGCGTTTCAAAATCACATAAGGATTGTCATATCCAGTCTGCGTTGTGTTGTTGTGTGGAACATGTGCTCAAGGATGAGGCTGAGTTTATTTCTCAGGTTCAGCTTTATTGTCAGAACACATACTCTAGCAATCTCTCAACAAGAAAAGAGGCTGATCAATGAAACATCACACTCTTATACTCCTGGAGCATCGAAACCTAAGTCACATGGTGCTTTAGCAAACATACAGTCACATAGTACTTAATCCCAGTCACAATGCAACTCTTTGATCTTTCACCGAAATCCTTCTGGGGCATCTTCTCTGAGACAAAGGCCAAATCTCACACCTCCTCGTTATCTCCTGCAGACCTCTGCAGATCCAGACCTTCTTTGTCCCGCGAGACGTGAAGCACCCAATACACATACAGCAATACATTTGTGGAAAATATGAACCCAACATACAGTATGTGCCACAGTTGCTTATTTTTTTTTGTCACATTTTGTCTTAGCTTTGTTTTGAATTGTAATCACTCTTGTTTTGTTTTTCTTTTGAATTCTTGGATGGAATATGGGTGGGCAATATAAGCTGCGGCTTCAGCCATCACCCATTTCGGATAACTTATGTTGAACTGTATAATCAGAGGAGTTATTATCTAATTTGACCTTGTTGGATTTTCTTTCCCCCTTTGTTATATTATTCTGTTTCTTTTTTAATCTTTACTTTTAATCTATCCGAAATAAAGATTCATTCATTCATTCATTCATAAGTAACTCAGTAACAGTCTATGATGCCCATGATACTGTACATGTAAATTCTCTGTTTTAAAGTTACCAATTGCTAAATTCTTAAGCTTAAGTCTTAGTGCATAAGAGTTTCCACTTCTATAAAACGTGGATGGTGCCCTAACGAGGAATTGAGTGTGATGAAAGTAAATCTTCATTCCTGCTCACATTCATATTTACACTAATACGTGTACCAACAGCGGCAGCCCAGAGCTGCGGCCGCAAGGTGGTCGGTGCATCTCGTGGTGGCAACCCCCGAACCAAGTGGTGGACACCAGTGGTGAGGGGGGCCATTAAGCTGAAGAAGGAGTCCTATCAAGCTTGGTTGGCTTGTGGGACTCCCGAAGCAGCTGAGGTGTACCGGCAGGCCAAGCGGAGTGCAGCTCGGGTGGTTGCTGAAGCAAAAACCCGGGTATGGGAGGAGTTCGGTGAGGCCATGGAACAAGACTTTCGGTCGGCTTCAAAGAGATTCTGGCAAACTGTTCGGCGGCTCAGGAGGGGAAAGCAGCTCCCCGTCCACACTGTGTATGGTGCGGATGGGACACTGTTGACTTCAACTGGGGATATCGTCGGGCGGTGGAAGGAATACTTCGAGGATCTCCTCAATCCCACTGATACGCCTTCCACAGAGGAAGCAGGGTTTGGGGACGAGGGGGATGACTCGCCTATCACAGGGGCTGAGGTCGCCAAGGTGGTTAAAAATCTCCTTGGTGGCCGGGCCCCGGGGGTGGACGAGATTCGCCCCGAGTACCTCAAGGCCCTGGATGTTGTTGGGTTGTCATGGTTGACACGCCTCTGCAACATTGCGTGGAGGTCGGGGGCAGTGCCTTTGGCATGGCAAACCGGGGTGGTGGTTCCTCTCTTCAAAAAAGGGGACCGGAGGGTGTGCTCCAACTTTAGAGGGATCACACTCCTCAGCCTCCCTGGGAAGGTCTATGCCAAGGTACTGGAGAGGAGAGTCCGGCCGTTGGTCGAACCTCGGATTCAGGAGGAGCAATGTGGTTTTCGTCCTGGCCGTGGCACATCGGACCAGCTCTTTACCCTCTCGAGAATTCTTGAGGGTTCGTGGGAGTTTGCCCAACCAGTTTACATGTGTTTTGTGGACTTGGAGAAGGCATTTGACCGCGTCCCTCGTGGATTTTTGTGGGGGGTGCTTCGGGAGTATGGGGTATCGGGCTTGTTGTTACGAGCTATTCGGTCTCTGTACGACCGTTGTGAGAGTTTAGTTCGCATTGCCAACACTCGGTCGGAGTCATTCCCAGTGAGAGTTGGACTCCGCCAGGGCTGCCCTTTGTCACCGGTCCTGTTCATAATTTTTATGGACAGGATTTCTAGGCGCAGCCAGGGAATGGAGGGTGTCATGCTTGGTGACCACAGGATCTCATCTCTGTTGTTTGCAGATGATGTTGTCCTGTTGGCTTCATCCAGCAATGACCTACAGCTCTTGCTGGGACGGTTTGCCGCTGAGTGTGAAGCGGCTGGGATGAGAATCAGCACCTCCAAGTCCGAGTCCATGGTCCTCAGCCGGAAAAAGGTGGATTGTCCTCTCCGGGTTGGGGACAGGCTCCTGCCCCAAGTGGAGGAGTTTAAGTATCTTGGGGTCTTGTTCACGAGTGAGGGGAAAATGGAGCGAGAGATCGACAGACGGATTGGAGCAGCATCTGCAGTGATGCGGACGTTGTACCGGTCTGTTGTGGCGAAGAGGGAGCTTAGTTCTAAGGCAAAGCTGTCGATTTACCAGTCAATCTACGTTCCTACTCTCACCTATGGTCACGAGCTTTGGGTAATGACCGAAAGAACGAGATCGCGGATACAAGCGGCTGAAATGAGCTTTCTCCGTAGGATTGCTGGACTCACCCTCAGAGATAGGGTGAGGAGCTCAGTCATCCGGGAGAGGCTCAGAGTAGAACCGCTGCTCCTCCACATTGAAAGGAGTCAGTTGAGGTGGTATGGGCATCTGATTAGGATGCCTCCTGGACGCCTCCCACTTGAGGTGTTTCAGGCACATCCCACTGGGAGGAGACCCCGGGGCAGACCCAGGACTCGGTGGAGAGACTATGTCTCCCAGCTAGTCTGGGAACGCCTTGGTATCCCCTCTGAAGAGCTGGAGCAGGTGGCTGGGGAGAGGGAAGTCTGGGCTTCTCTGCTTGAACTGCTGCCTCCGCGACCCGGACCTCCGGAAAAGCGGTAGAAGATGGATGGATGGATGGGTGTACCAACATTAAATTACCTATAAAACCCTTTAATTTCACTACAGCGGATAACAGAAGGTAGGGAGACTGTGAGGTTGAGTAGATAATAGCATTGTATTCGCACCTTGATGAATTATGTTGATTTTATTTTGGTGGTTATTTATGTATTGGTTGTATTGTGGAGTGTGTAAATAACGAGGCGGATTTGACTCAGACAGTTTATTACACATCTCACACAGAAGCATAGTCAGAAAGAGGACATCTCAGCCAAGGCTCTTCTCTTAAATACTATGGCATTCCTCCAGAAACTTCTAACACACAAAAGGTCACATTGCATTCACTTCCTTAATCCTTTACCATCCTCCTAGAAGTTTCTGATACACAAAAGATCACACTGCATTCACTTTACCATCCTCCTAGAAGTTTCTGATACACAAAAGATCACACTGCATTCATCCTTCACACCTCCCTGTTATCTCACCAGGGAACCTCTGCTCTTTGTTCTTATCTAAGATGTTACACATTATGCTTTCCCCATGTGACTGTACAGTATTATGTATTGGTTGTATGTATGGTATGCGTTTTTGCTATGCAGCAGATCCTTTTGTCCAAGACAAATCTTTCCTAAAGGAGATCAATAAAGGTACTTTGACTTTGACACCATCACACTACCACCACCATATTTTACAGTTGGTATGATGTTCCTTTTCTGAAATGCTGTGTTACTTTTACGCTGGATGTAACGGGACACACACCTTCCAAAAAGTTCAACTTTTGTCTCATCAGTCCACAGAGTATTTTCCCAAAGGTCCTGGGGATCATTAAGATGTTTTCTGGCAAAACTGAGACAAGACTTTATGTTCTTTTTGCTCAGCAGTGGTTTTCGTCTTGGAACTTTGTCATGCAGGCTATTTTTGCCCACTGTGGGGCACATATGTTGGTTTCATATGTTCCACAGATATACAGTATTACTGTATGTTTATTGTGTGCTTCACGTCTCAGGGGAACAAAGGGACTGAGCCTCCTAGGGGTAACGGGAGGGTGTGAGATTTGGCCTTTTGTTTCAAGGAGATGGCCTTGAGAGATTTCCTGACCACCAGAGACTAGGGGGTGGATGGCGTTAAGATCGGGGGAAGTTACATTGTGACTGGGATTAAGTACCATGTGACTGTATGTTTGATTAAACACCATGTGACTGTAGGTTTGATGTCCTGGGTATAAAAGGACAGATGTGAGAAGATTCATCCTCTTTTTCTGCTTTGGAATGTTGGAGTATGTGATTGTGAATAAAGCTGAACCTGAGGAATAAACTCAGTCTCGTCCTTCAACACATCTCCACACTGGTGACCTTACGACGACGCATGAGGAGGAGTAATTCTCCCGAGCCGGACTCGTCAGAAGCCAGCCTGATGAATGCCGCCACGTTCCAGCTGCCGGACTTCTGGCAGAATAGTCTGCGCTCCTGGTTTAGCGCGGTCGAGGCGCAGTTCAACCTCCGGAGAATCTCGAGAGACGACACAAAGTTCTACCATGCGGTAGCAAAGCTGGACAACCACACAGTCCAGAGGGTGGAGAACCTGGTCAACCACCCACCGGACAGCGACAAGTACAGCGCATTGAAGGCTGCACTTATCAGCCACTTCACCCCCTCAGTGCAACAGCGAGCAGAGGGGCTCCTGGCGTTGACGGAGTTTGAGAACGACAGACCTGTAGACCTGATGGGGAAAATGCTGAGGTTGAGAGACTCCGAAGATGACAGCTTTATCTTCACTCACCTTTTCCTCAGGACCCTACCGCCAGCGGTGAGAGTGACCCTGGCCGGTTCACCTCTGTTGGCCCGGCGAGACTACCACGAGCTGAGCCAGGAGGCGCAACGACTTGTTGACGCCCACAAATGGAGCGCGGTTTCGGCCGCGGCAGCAGAGCTAGGTGCAACGTCCGGAGACGGCATGGGGCCAGAGGCTGCAGCACCAGACTCACCGACGACGGCAGCAGCAAGGGCCAGGCGACACGGAGTCGTCGACGTCCTTTGCTTCTACCATCGCCGCTTTGCAGAGAGGGCACGCAAGTGCATTCCACCGTGCCATTTCAAGCACTCGGGAAATGCCAAGACCGGGGGTCGGTAGCAGCTGTGGCCCTCGGGGAGGAGAACAAGCTGCTCTACCTGAAGGATGCACGCTCGGGGAGGCATTTCCTCGTGGACACAGGCTCCCAGCTGAGCTTCATCATGCCTTCCTACGCGGACCGGCTGGCGCCTTCCAGTGGTCCCCAGGTGTCAGCAGCGAACGGCTCAGCGATTAAGACCTTCGGTGAGAGGACTCTGCTTCTGTCTTTGCAGGGCCGTGCATTTGAGTGGACTTTTGTTGTAGCGGCAGTCAATTTCAACATGTTAGGGGCTGATTTTTTGTGCTCACATGGTTTATTGGTTGATCTTGCTAACAGACTTCTGGTTAATGCACTCTCCTTTCACTCTATTCCCTGCACAGCTCGAGTGGCCCCGCCAACTGCACAAGCCAACGTCACAGCTGCAGGTGGTAAGTTCCACACACTCCTCACTCAGTTCCCAGCACTCACGGTCCCAACGTTTTCGGCGACAGTGGCTAAACATGGGGTGGAACATTTTATTACTACCACCGGCCCACCCGTTTTTGCAAAAGCTCGGCATTTGGACTCAGCTAAACTGACCATAGCGCGTGAGGAGTTCGCCAACCTGGAAAGACTGGGCATCATCAGGCGTTCGAAGAGCCCATGGGCTTCACCGCTGCACATGGTCCCAAAGGCTGATGGCTCGTGGCGACCTTGCGGTGATTTCCACAGGTTGAATAACGCCACAGCGCACGACCGCGACCCAATCCCGCACATCCAAGATTTTTCGGTTCATTTGGCGGGGGCGCGCATTTTTTTCTAAAATAGATTTGGTACGCGGTTACCACCAGGTTCCAGTGCGCGCTGAGGACATACCCAAAACAGCGGTAATAACTCCTTTCGGGCTTTTCAAGTTTTTGCGCATGCCGTTTGTGCTTAAGGGAGCGGCGCAGACGTTCCAACGCATGATGGACGCGGTCCTGCGCGATCTCCCTTTCGTGTTCGTCTACCTGGACGACATTTTGGTAGCCAGCGCATCCGAAGACGAACACGAATGCCACCTTACAGCAGTTTTCCGGAGGTTGGCAGAGCACGGGTTAATAATCAATCCAGCGAAGTGTCAGTTCGGGGTGGCGCAGATTGATTTTTTGGGGCATCGCGTTTCGCCAGAAGGAGCGGTCCCTCTGCCCGATAAGGTGTGAGCAATAACAAATTTTCCCCAACCACAGACGGTCAAAGCATTACAGGAGTTTTTGGGAATGGTTAATTTTTATAACCGTTTCCTCCCCCTCGCAGTGCAGCTCATGCAACCATTGTATGCTGCACTAAAAAAACAAAAACCCACGAGTAAAATCGAATGGTCTCCTGAGCGGGAGTGCGCATTCTCTCAAGTCAAATCAGGCCTGGCAAACGCTGCGTTGTTGGCACACCCAGTCCCAACGGCCCACATGGCGCTCACTACTGATGCGTCAGATGTGGCCATAGGGGCGGTCGTTGAACAGTACGTGGCTGGGGCCTGGCAACCGCTTGCGTTTTTCAGCAAAACCTTGCGCGATAGCGAGCGAAAATACAGCGCGTTTGACACAGAGTTGTTAGCTCTACACTTGGCCATCCGCCACTTCCAGTTCTGGCTGGAAGGATGCCATTTCACCGCGTTCGTGGACCACAAACCACTGACTTTCGCGATGGCCAAGATTTCGGAACCTTGGTCGGGCCGGCAGCATAGACAGCTGGCGGCGATATCGGAGTTTACTACCGATATCCAGCATGTGGCAGGTAAATATAATGTAGTGGCAGACTGCCTCTCACGTGCTGTGGCGACTCCAGGCCCCATGGGGGCAGACTCTGCAGCCATGGCCGCAGACCAGGGTAGCGACGCGGAAGCGCGCGCGTCCCCGGTCCGCATAGGGATAGATTATGCAGCCATGGCCGCGGAGCAGGTTAGCGACGCGGACGTGCGCGCGCTCCAGTCTGGACCAACAGGGTTAAGGCTGGAGAACAGGGTGCTGCAAGACGGTATGCCCCCCCTAATCTGCGATGTCTCCACTGGACCACTGCGTCCGGTTGTGCCAGCCGCATGGCGCCGCCGCGTTTTTGACTCGATCCATTCTCTGGCGCACCAGGGGGTGCGCGTGTCGATCAAAATGGTAGGAGAGAAATTTGTATGGCCGTGCCTGCGCAAGCAAGTCAAGGAGTGGGTGGCAGCCTGCGTGGCTTGTCAGCGAGCCAAAATACACAAACACACTAGAGCTCCTTTGGAGCCTTTTCACATCCTGGCTAAGCGGTTCGACCATGTGCATGTCGACCTCGTAGGCCCCCTCCCGCCGTCACAGGGGTGCACACACCTTTTGACAATGGTGGACCGCACCATGCGTTGGCCGGAAGTGGTTCCACTGGCATCAACCACAGCCGAGGAGGTGGCGCGCGCGTTTTTAACAGCATGGGTAGCGCGTTTTGGAGTTCCATCAGACATTACGTCCGACAGAGGTCCTCAATTTGTTTCCGAGCTCTGGTCAGCGATGGCCCGCAGCCTGGGGGTAACGATCCACCGCACTACCGCGTACAACCCGCAGGCTAATGGTTTATGCGAACGTTTCCATAGGTCATTGAAAGCAGCCCTCAGAGCGTCGCTTACGGATGCAAATTGGGTGGACAGGCTACCATGGGTTTTATTGGGGTTGCGTTCTGCACCTAAAGAGGATTTAAAAGCCTCCCCAGCTGAGTTAGTTTTTGCGCAGCCACTCCGGCTGCCCGGGGAGTTTCTCCCGGATAATCCTGCGCCAGAGTGCCCCCCCCCGCTCAACGGTTGCAGAGCGACACGGGATCGAGCACGCTTCCTGGCCCAGTTCATCACAGCTTCCCGCGCATTTTTGTGCCTAAAGCTTTAAAAGATGCGGAGTTTGTTTTTGTCAGACATGATGCCCATCGCACAAACTTGCGCCCGCCTTATGATGGACCATTTAGAGTGCTGGAAACAGGAGAGAAGCATTTTTTGCTAGATTTGGGAGGCAGAAAGGAAGTGATTGGCATAAACAGGCTCAAACCCGCTTTTGTGATGGCTGACGAGGCTGTGCAGTTGGCGAGGGCCTCCTGGTGCGGCAGACCCCCTAGAGGGCATTCCCCAGAACACCCACAGAGATTGACTAACAGTTCTAACCAACAGGCAGCAGCCCCACAGCAGGAGGACACTGCGGAGGCAGTGAAGCCGGTTTACAGCAAATACGGCAGAAGACTAAAGCCTAAGCGGCATGTGGACTGATATGTAGTGATTTTATTATGACATGCATCTTTAGTTATGATTGTTCCATCTTAGACGTTTGGGGGGGGGGGTCATGTGGGGCACATATGTTGGTTTCATATGTTCCACAGATATATTACTGTATGTTTATTGTGTGCTTCACGTCTCAGGGGAACAAAGGGACTGAGCCTCCTAGGGGTAACAGGAGGGTGTGAGATTTGGCCTTTTGTTTCAAGGAGATGGCCTTGAGAGATTTCCTGACCACCGGAGACTAGGGGGTGGATGGCGTTAAGATCGAGGGAAGTTACATTGTGACTGGGATTAAGTACCATGTGACTGTATGTTTGATTAAACACCATGTGACTGTAGGTTTGATGTCCTGGGTATAAAAGGACAGATGTGAGAAGATTCATCCTCTTTTTCTGCTTTGGAATGTTGGAGTATGTGATTGTGAATAAAGCTGAACCCGAGGAATAAACTCAGTCTCGTCCTTCAACACATCTCCACACCCACTCTCTTTCTTATGGTGGAGTCATGAACACTGACTTTAACTGAGGCAAGTGGGGCCTGCAGTTCTTTGTATGTTGTTGTGGAATCTTTTGTGACCTCTTGGATGAGTCGTCGCTGCACCCATGGGGTAATTTTGGCCACTTCTGGGAAGGTTTGCCACTGTTCCATGTTTTCACCATTTGTGGATAATGGCTGTCACTGTGGTTTGCTTGAGTCCCAAAGCTTTAGAAATGGCTTTATAACCTTTTCCAGACTGATAGATCTCAGTTACTTTGTTTCTCATTTGTTCCTGAATTTCTTTGGACCGTAGCATGATGTCTAGCCTTTGACGATCTTTTGGTCTACTTCACTTCTTCTTCTTCTTTTAGATTTGATTGGTGGTTGGCAACCAGCTTACAGGTGCATTACCGCCACGTACAGTATGTCACTCTATACCAGGGGTCGGTAACCCGCGGCTCCGGAGCCACATGCGGCTCTTTCATCCCTCTGCTGCGGCTCCCTGTGGCTTTGGAAAATAAATAATGAGTATTTAATTAAAATGTATTTTATTTTAGTTCATTAGTTTTTAAAATGTAATTCTAAATTTGAAGATTATGGTGATCTTGTAAAATCTAAAAAAAAAAAACGTGTTAAAGTTTAATCACCGTCAGCGAAAATCAACACGATTACATAAGCGCTCGGCGCTTCCCCGGAAGTCGTCTCCCGCGATAACCCGGATGTGTTGTGTTCAAGCTACTGCTGTATTGCAGTAGCTTGACAGCCCTGCGATTGGATAGTTGCAAACGATTGGACCAATCAAATGGCTCGTTGTATGCTTTTTCAAAGATTCATGACGGCGTGTTCTCAGGGATGTGATTTTCTGTTAATTCGCCGAATTCCGCTTTATTTTATCTTCCAGGAAGATAAAGTACGTTAAGTACGTTAGCGGCTTGTGGTCCACGAACGCCGTGAAGCTGCGCCCTTTCAGGCAGGACTGGAAGTGGCGTATGGCCACTTCCGGTAATTGGTATGGCCAGGTGGAGAGTCATTAACTCTCTGTTACTGGCGGCTGTATGAGCTGGGCTGGCGCGAGGGAGGAAACAGTAATAAAAGTTAACCATCCCCTTTTATGATTCCAAACAGTTTGAAATTGACAGTGCACAGTGGACATTGACTCATAACTTTTGAATATTTCTAAGACTTGGCTACATCAGTGATTGTGCAAATGAACTGCTCAAGTCTCAATGGAGATTGAAACTGGTGATCTGAAATGAATGCTGAAATTATAAAAAGTAATGGTATGTTGGAATTTTATTTCTATTATGGAACAGATAAAATTAACTGATTTTGATTTTGATCAAGTGTTAAAGCATGTGATGGATAATGCTTGTTGGAATATTTTAGGAATGCTATCTTCTTGGAACATAAGTCAATATTATACATTAATAAGTGGCATTCAGCTGTTTGTTTTATGTCATTTAAGCACAGTTCTGGTACTTAAAAATCATAAAAACCCAGGAGCTTCGGGGGGCTTTGCCCCCCACCCCACCCCACCAGGGCTCTGCCTCGGACCCCGCTGGGGGACTATGTCCCCCAGACCCCCTGCTGAATTTCAGATAATTTCCCCAAACCCCAAATCACATCGCTGGTTGGTGTTGGAATTCTGAGCTTTCGGTATTGTTTTCAGCGGAATTATGCGATTTTTATCGAAGGATCAGGAGTCATCAGTGCTAGAAATAGCACTCTCCTTTCAACCCAATGTCAACCTTCAACCAATGTCTTTTTTTTTTTTTGGAGTTCAAAATGTTTCTGTTGCATGCAGAAATGTAATTTTGTTTTCTCTGCAGGAGTTCCCTGATTTCATAAATGCAACACATTGTAGTTTGTTTATACATAGCATAAAGGGAAAAAAAAGTTATACGCAGTGTTATTTCATTTTAAGTGTCAAAAGGGTTTTTGTGGCTCCCAGTGTTTTCTTTTCTGTGGGAAACGGGTCCAAATGGCTCTTTGAGTGGTAAAGGTTGCTGACCCCTGCTCTATACATATCATCATTCATCACTATACATATCTTGACTGTGGCAACTCCACGTCTACTTCACTTCTTCTTCTTCTTCTTTTAGATTTGATTGGCGGTTGGCAACCAGCTTACAGGTGCATTACCGCCACTGACTTGGTCCTATTTAAGCGATTTCTTGATTGAGAACAGGTGTGGCAGTAATCGAGCCTGGGTGTGGCTAGAGAAATTGAACTCAGCTTTCCAAAGATGTGATAAACAACAATTGATTTATGTTTTAACCGGGGGGGGGGGGGGCAATCACTTTTTCACACAGGGCCATGTAGGTTTGGATTTTTTTTTTAACCCTTAATAAATATCTTCATTTAAAAACTGCATTTTGCGTTTACTTGTGTTATCTTTGTCTAATTAAATTTGTTTGATGATCTGAAACATTTAAGTGTGACAAACATCACTATAAATTCAAGAAATCTCTTGTCAGTATGTCAGTGTGTGTGTCTGTCAGTGTGTCACAATCATAGAACATCAGAAGACAGCCTATGATGTTTCTATGATGTCTGCATGATGTCCTATGATGCCTGCCTTGATGTCTTTATGATGTCATATAGATCATAGGACAGCGTATGATGTTCCAATGATGTCTGCATGATGTCCAATGATGCCTGCCTTGATGTCTTTTTGATGTCCACTCTAAATTCAAGAAATCTCTCAGTGTGTGTGTCTGTCAGTGTGTCACGATCATAGGACAGCCTATGATGTCATCATGCATGATGTCCTATGACGCCTGCCTTGATGTCTCACGATCACAGGACATCATAGGACAGCGTATGATGTTCCTATGATGCCTGCATGATGTCCTATGATGCCTGCCTTGATGTCTTTATGATGTCATACAGATCATAGGACAGTGTATGATGTTCCTGTGATGTCTGCATTATGTCCTATGATGCACGTCAGGACATGGCAGGGCATGGTTACAGAAAATGGGATGGGTGGGGCTGCACAGATAATCACACACAGGGGACCAGAGGAGAGACAAGACCAAGGCAATCACTCTATAAATTCAAGAAATCTCTCAGTTTGTCAGTGTGTGTGTGTGTGTCACGATCATAGGACGCCTATGATGTCTGCATGAGGTGCTATGATGACCCTATGATATCAGGCAACATAGGACTTGCGCTGCCGTCATATAGACATCATAGGATTGCCTACGATGCTCGACGTCATATAGACATGTCTGCCTACTCTGTTCGACATCATATAGACATGTCTGCATGATGTCCTATGATGCTCCTATGATATCAGGCAACGTAGGACTTGCGATGCCGTCATATAGACAATAGGACTGGCTACAAGATCATAGAGTTGCCTACGATGTTCCTATGACATCTACATGATGTCTGTTTGACGTCATATAGACAGCATAGTATTGAGTCGCCTCTGAGGTTCCTATGATGTCTACATGATGTCTATATGACGCCAGATAGACATCATATCTGGCGTCATTGATTTGAGTAATAATCTGGTGGGTTGGATTCTGGATTTTTTAACCAACAGGACACAAAGAGTAAGGGTCAATGGTACATTGTCTGACCAAAAGTGTTCTTCTACTGGCCCTCCTCGGGTGGGGTGTGTGTGTGTGTTGTCACCACTACTCTTCATCCTGTACACAAACATGTGTCGGAGCAGACATGACAACAGACACATTATAAAATATGCTGATAATTCAGTTATTGTCAGTCTCCTCCAGGATGGTGAGTGACCATGGCCCAGTAGTTGATGATTTTGTTCACTGGTGTGAGGATTCCTACCTGCAGCTGAATACGACAAAAACTAAAGACATGATTGTTGACTTTAGGAGGAAAACTCCCCGGCACAAAGTCACTGTACTTAAAGGCCAGATCACTGAATGTGTGCAATCTTACAAATATCTTGGGACGATTATTGTTAGTAATTTAAACTTTGAAGAGAACTGTGAAAGAGTGTGCAAAAAGGGTCAGCAACATTTGCATTGTTTAAGGAAACTCGTATACTTCCAAATTGACCGAACCATAATGTTAGTGTTTTATCGGGCTTTTGTTGAATCTGTTTTATCCTTTTCTTTAGTGTCATGGTTTGATCAGATAAAACTGAAACAGGGGAAATCTTTAGACCAGGTAAGTTAGATGGTCCAGTCGTTTGCTTGGTGAGTCACAGCTGAGCCTGACATCCTGTACACCAGACAGAGGATTGCTACCTCCATTTTAAATGATGACTCCCTGTAGAGAATGCGTTCAAGGATGAGGCTGAGTTTATTTCTCAGGTTCAGCTTTATTATGAGAACACATACTCTAGCAATCTCTAAACAAGAAAAGAGACTGAGCAATGAAATACCACACTCTTATACTGCTGGAGCCACGAAACCTAAGTCACATGGTGCTTTAGCAAACATACAATCACATGGTACTTAATCCCAGTCACAATGCAACTCTTTGATGTTTCACTGTTGTCTCTTATCACTCGATGATCCGGGAATCCTTCTGGGGCATCCTCTCTGAGACAAAGGCCAAAACTCACACCTCCTCGTCATCTCCTGTAGACCTCTGCAGACCCAGACCTTCTTTGTCCCGCGAGACGTGAAGCACCCAATACACATACAGCCATATCTTTGTGGGAAATATGAACTCAATATATGTGCCACATAACCCCCCCCCAAAACGTCTATTAAGGGACAAAACATAATCAGAGATGCATGACAGAAAACATCACTATATATCACAAATCAATCCACCAATTGCTTGGGTTTTAACCTCCTGCCATATCTGCTGTAAGCCGGCTTTGTTCCTTCTGCAGCGACTTCCTGCATCTGTGGATCAGAATTGTTAGCACATCTCTGTGGTGGCTCCGAAGAATGTCTTCCCGGCGGCCTGCCACGGCGGGGGGCCCTGGCCAACTGCACGTGTTCATCAGCCAGAACAAAGGCGGGTTTGAGTCTGTTAATACAAATCAACTCTTTTCTGCCTCCTAAATCAAGCAAAAAATGTTTCTCCCCTGTTTCCAACACTCTGAAAGGCCCGTCGTAAGGCGGTCGCAAACCTGGGCGTTGAGCATCATGTCTAACAAAAACAAACTCCGCATTTTTTAAAGCCTTTGGCACAAAAACGCGTGGAAAACTGTGATGAACTGGGCCAGGAAGGGTGTTAGATCCTGTGCCGCTCTGCAACAGCTGAGCGGGGGGACAATTTGGCGCAGGGTTGTCGGGAAGGAATTCCCCTGGCAAACGGAGTGGTTGTGCAAAAACTAATTCAGCCAGAGAGGCCTGCAAATCCTCCTTAGGTGCGGAACGCAACCCCAATAAAACCCATGGAAGTTTATCCACCCAATTTGTATCCGTAAGAGACGCTCTGAGGGCTGCTTTCAATGACCTATGAAAGCGTTCGCACAAACCGTTAGCCTGGGGGTTATATGCGGTAGTGCGGTGAATCTTCACCCCTAGGCTGTGGGTCATCGATGACCAGAGTTCGGAAACAAATTGGGGACCCCTGCCGGACGTTATGTCCGACGGAACTCCAGAACGCACAACCCAAGCTGTTAAAAACGCGCGTGCAACGTCTGCTGCTGTAGTTGACGCCAGAGGAACCACTTCTGGCCAACACGTGGTGCGATCTACCATCATCAAAAGGTGTGTACACCCCTGCGACAACGGATGGGGGCCCACCAAGTCAACATGCACATGATCAAAACGCTTAGCCGGGATGTGGAAAGGCTCCAAAGGGGCTCTAGTGTGCTTGTGTATTTTAGCTCGCTGACATGCTACACAGGCTGCTGCCCATTCCTTGACCTGTTTACGCAACCCCGGCCAAACAAGTTTCTCCCCCACCATCTTAATCGATGCGCGCACCCCCGGGTGCGCCAGAGATTGGATTGAGTCAAAAACGCGGCGGCGCCACGCAGCTGGAACCACAGGGCGAGGCCGCCCCGTGGAGACATCGCAGATTAGAGGGGGCATACCTATTTGCTGCACCCTGTGCTCCAGCCTTCACCCTGTTGGTCCAGACTGGAGCGCGCGCACATCCGCGTCGCTAACCTGCTCCGCGGCCATGGCTGCAAAATCTAAACCCACGCGGACCGGGGCTGCGAGCGCTTCCGCACCACAAACCTGGCCCGCGGCCACGGCTGCCGAGTCTGCCCCCACGGGGCCTGGCGCTGCTACCGCATGCGAAAGACAATCTGCCACTACATTATGTTTGCCCGCGACATGCTGAATATCGGTGGTGAACTCCGATATCGCGGCCAGCTGTCATTGCTGCCGGCCTGATCAAGGCTCTGAAATCTTGGCCATCGCAAACGTTAGCGGCTTGTGGTCCACAAACGCGGTGAAACGGCGCCCCTCCAGCCAGAACTGGAAATGGCGGATGGCCAAACGCAGGGCCAACAGCTCCCTGTCGAACGTGCTGTATTTCCGCTCGTTATCGCGCAAGGTTTTGCTGAAAAACGCGAGCGGCTGCCAGCTCCCTACCACAAACTGTTCAACGACCACCCCCACCGCTAAATCGGAAGCGTCCGTGGTGAGCGCCATGCGGGCCGTTGGCACCGGGTGTGCCAACAAAACGGCGTTCACCAGGGCTGATTTGACTTGGGAGAATGCGAGCTCCCGCTCCGGGGACCATTCAATCTTATTTGCAGGTTTTTGTTTTTTAAGTGCCGCGTACAATGGTTGCATGAGCTGTGCTGCGCTTAGGAGGAAACGGTTATAAAAATTAACCATTCCCAAAAATTCCTGCAATGCTTTGATCGTCTGAGGTTGGGGAAAATTTGTTATTGTGCGTACTTTAGCGGGCAGAGGGATCGCTCCTTCTGGTGAAACGCGGTGCCCCAAAAAATCAATTTGCGCCACCCCAAACTGGCACTTCGCTGGGTTAATTATTAACCCGTGCTCTGCCAGCCTCCGAAAAACCGCTGTGAGGTGGCTTTCATGTTCGTCTTCGGACGTGCTGGCTACCAAAATATCATCCAAGTAGACGAACACGAAAGGGAGGCTGCATAAAACTGCATCCATCATGCGCTGGAAAGTCTGCGCAGCACCCTTGAGTCCAAGCGGCATACGCAAAAACTCGAAAAGCCCAAAAGAAGTTATTACTGCTGTTTTGGGTATGTCCTGAGCGCGAACTGGGACTTGATGGTACCCGCGCACCAAATCTATTTTAGAAAAAATGCGCACCCCCACTAAATGGACCGAAAAATCTTGGATGTGCGGAATCGGGTAGCGGTCGTGTGCTGAAGCGTTGAATTCAACCTGCGGAAATCACCGCAAGGCGGCCACGAGCCATCAGCCTTGGGGACCATATGCAGCGGTGAAGCCCAGGGGCTGTTAGAGTGTCTAATGATGCCCAGCTTTTCCAGGTTGGCGAATTCCTCGTGCGCTATGGCTAGTTTAGCTGAGTCCAAGCGCCGCGCTTTTGCAAAAACGGGGGGCCCAGTGGTAGTTATAAAATGTTCCACCCCGTGTTTAGCCACTGACGCCAAAAACGTTGGGACTGTGAGTGCTGGAAACTGAGTGAGTAGTGCTTGGAACTTACCACCCGCAGCTGTGATGTTGGCCTGTGCAGTAGGCGGGACCACCCGGGCTGTACAGGAAATAGAGTGGAAAGACAGTGCATTAACCAGACGTCTATTAGCAAGATCAACCAATAAACTATTCGAGCACAAAAAATCAGCACCTAACATGTTATGACTGACTGCCACTATGACGAAAGTCCACTCGAATGTCCGACCGTGAAAAGACAGGGGGAAGGTCTTCTCCGCGAAGGTCTTGATCGTCGAGCCATTCGCCGCCAACACCAGGGGTCCGCTGGAAGGCGCCAGCCGGTCAGCGTAGGAAGGTGTGATGAAACTCAGCTGGGAGCCTGTGTCCACCAGGAACTGCCTCCCTGATTTCGTGTCCGTAAGGTAGAGCAGCTTGTTCTTCACGCCGAGAGACGCAGCTGCTACCGACTCCCGGTCCTGGCATTTCCCGAGCGCTTGAACTGGCACGGTGGAATGCACTTGCGTGCCCTCTCGGCGAAACGTCGATGATAAAAGCAGAGGACGTCGCCCACTCCGTGTCTCCTGGCCTCCGCCGCTGCTGACGTCAGCGAATCTGGTGCTGCAGCCTCTGGCCCCCTGCCGTCTCCGGGCGTTGCGCTCAGCTCCGCTGCCGCCGTTGTGGCCGTGTGCCGTCTATGGGCGTTGACGAGTCGCTGTGCCTCCTGGCCCAGCTCGTGGTAATCTCGGTTGGTCAGCAGCTGTGAACCGGCCAGGGTAACTCTCACCGCTGATGGTAGTGTCCTGAGGAAAAGATGGGCGAAGATAAAGCCATCATCATCATCGCTTCTTAGACTCAGCATCCTCGCCATCAGGTCCGCAGGCCTGTCTGCCTCGCCTTCAGTCAATACCAGAAACTTCTCTGCTTGCTCTCCCAGCGAGGGGGTGAAAGCACGGATGAGAGCGGCTTTCAATGCGCCGTACTTGTCATCGTCTGGTGGGTGGTTAGTCAGGCTCTCCACCTGCTGGGCTGTGAGGCTGTCCAGCTTTGCGACTACATGGTAGAATTTCGTTGCATCCGCTGAAATTCCCCGAAGGTGGAACTGCGCCTCGACAGTGTTAAACCAGGAGCGCAGGCTATGCTGCCAGAAATCAGGCAGCTGGACTGCGGTAGCTGCGTTAGCCTAGCTGGCTCCTGATGAGTCCGGTGCGGGAAGGTCGTCCCTGGCCATAATTTGTCGTAGGGTCACCAGTGTAGAGAATGCATTCAAGGATGGTGGCGGAGGGCTGCACGGTGGCGCAGTGGTTTAGCACTGTGGCAGCACAGTTTACCCTCGGCCGGGGGATCGCGGGGATCATGAGATCGTGGGTTCGATCCCAGCCCCCGACCAACAGTGAGCTGTGTGGAGTTTGCATGTTCTCCCCGTGTTGCGTGGGTTTACTCCGGGATTTCTCCGGTTTCCTCCCGCATACCAAAAACATGTAGGTTTAGGGCGCTCGCGCACGCAGCGACCAGCAGCCGGTGGCTTGTCACCAGACTGCAAACCAAATCTACCTACGGGTACAAATAAGTAACAAAAAAAAAAAAAAAAAGGATGAGGCTGAGTTTATTTCTCAGGTTCAGCTTTATTATGAGAACACATTCTCTAGCAATCTCTCAACAAGAAAAAGAGACTGAGCAATGAAATACCATACTCTTATACTGCTGGAGCCACGAAACCTAAGTCACATGGTGCTTTAGCAAACATACAATCACATGGTACTTAATCCCAGTCACAATGCAACTCTTTGATGTTCCACTATTGTCTCTTATCACTCGATGATCCGGGAATCCTTCTGGGGCATCCTCTCTGAGACAAAGGCCAAAACTCACACCTCCTCGTCATCTCCTGTAGACCTCTGCAGACCCAGACCTTCTTTGTCCCGCGAGACGTGAAGCATGTGTTCTCATAATAAAGCTGAACCTGAGAAATAAACTCAGCCTCATCCTTGAACGCATTCTCTACAATGTGACCTATAGAGATATATTATTATTATTATTATTATTACTATTATATGTTTGTCTTGGCCTGTCCTTGCCACTGATAATACCTCTATCTGCCAAAAATGTGCTGCTAGTCCAGCAAAAGCTAGCGGTACTCAAATACTTTACAAGCAGTTTCATGAAATGGTCAGTCAGAAAGCATCTCATACCGACTCAGACGTCGCCCAGGTTAACAAGGTCAGGAGTTCCTGGCAGCGGAAGGTGAAGGACAGAGCTGCGTGGAGGAATCTGATCAGATCTAAATGAAACAGTCTGACATATTTATCGGCCCAGGAAACACGCACGCAGGCTCAGGTAAGATTTAATAGCTTTATTTAACAGCAAAGGAGTGTTTGGGTGCGTGTGTGAGATATGTATGTGGATTGTGGGTGGACGATGAGAGTCGGGAACAGAGCAGCACGCCGTGCAGCCAGACAACCCTATGGGAAGAACAGAGAGGGAAATTAGCTGGGCTTAACCACACGGGGAAATAATACAGAATGATGCTCACTTGCAGAAGGGAAGGTGGCTGGCGTTGGCTAGGATCTTCGGCCTGGGAGACAGCGCCCTGCTGCGCACACGACGAGACATGAAGATGCGGAAGGAGATGGCGAAGATGGGAGAGTCCGCCGCCGGGGAATCCACCTGTGCACAGGGGAAGACTGATAGACAGGTAAGTGGCAAACAGCTTACGTGTCGTAGCGAAGAGTGGCAGGATGGGAAGAGACGATCCTGCTGAGGGTTTGAGCGCGTAGTAGAACAGACGGCTCCAGACCGATGCTCAGGGCCGAGTGGAATAAATAGCCCATCACTGATGAGGCGCAGGTGTGCGCGCAGCTGAGGTGGATGCCTGAGAGCGACGAGTTGTGACACAGTCATTGTCGCCCCCGACAGACTGCTATGATGATGATATGATGATACATGTGCAATTTCAGCTTCCTACAAAAACTGGAAGTGGCTCAGAGAAAATCTTTAATAAGCAGCCCTTGTAACGTAGAAGTCTAGGGGAAAAGCAGCCTAAAGTGACAATAATAGCAAATGCTGTTATTGGTCTTCTGCGCTGGTTTATTTTTCAGCTCTGAATGTTGTTTCTTGGTCACTCATAACATTTTGGGAAGTGCAGCCTCACTTTCTTGCAAAGAAAATTGATGCTACTCACATCTGCTCACACACAACAATATACAGTAAATCTTCCCATCTCACACCGTAAGAAAGCGATTAAGGGCATTTCTTGCCATGTCAAATTATTGCTATAAATTACACATTCAGCCACATTACATCTTTCCCATTTTAACTTTTGTTTCATCAAGATGGGGAAGAGAAAAGTAGCACTCAAAAGTTTTTTTTGGACACATAAATGCCCCTCTGCGCACACTGAGCAGGGCTTTGATGTATAACTCAGTGCTGTAAATGCTAAGTCTCTGCAGAGTTGCTGTTTGCCGGATGAAAGATCCCTGAGACTGCAGAGCTGAGCCTGCATCCTCAGGTGAGGGATACAAAGAGCTGCTATTTCAATAAACACCTCCCAAGTCTCACTATCTTGTTCTCTCACTGGTTTCTTTTTCTTTTTTGTCATCACTGAACAGTCGGCACTCAACAAAAGGCTTGTGTTCGGCTGTAGCCATCTGCTGCTTTGCTGTCCTTGGACACAGCCAGCTCTCACAGAGATAAAGAAAAAGTCGTGCTATATTTGTAGGGTGAATCTGGGGCAACTCAACTGTTCACCAGTGGTCATCAGTCAGCAATAATATATTCTGGATTTGTACAAAGAAACAAATATACTGTATGTGGAGATCAGTGGGAGGTAAAGTGAAAGCGGCATTACTATATGATGATAATAATAACTTTGTGGAGAATGAAATCAGACGAGACAGCAAGCTGGATGACACACAAACTTTATTCAGTCCTCCATCACAAAAAACAGAATATCAAGTGCCTGGGTCTGTAGGCTTTGTTGTCTGTTTCAGAGTACCCACCCTTTTTGGAGTCTGTGACTGGGGTGCTGGAGGGTGCTCCTCCTGGAGACTCCATTGTCCTACTGGGGGACTTCAATGCGCACGTGGGCAACGACAGTGAAACTTGGAGGGGGGTGATTGGGAGGAACGGCCTGCCCGATCTGAACCCGAGTGGTGTTCAGTTATTGGACTTCTGTGCTAACCACAGTCTGTCCATAACGAACACCATGTTCAAGCATAAGGGTGTCCATATGTGCACCTGGCACCAGGACACCCTACGCCGCAGGTCGATGATCGATTTTGTTATCGTATCATCAGACCTGCGACCGTATGTCTTGGACACCCGAGTAAAGAGAGGTGCAGAGCTGTCAACTGATCACCACCTGGTGGTGAGTTGGATCCGATGGCAGGGGAGGAAGCCATTCAGACCTGGTAGACCCAAACGTATAGTGAGGGTGTGCTGGGAGCGTCTGGCTGAGGCCCCTGTCCGGGAGGTCTTCAACTCCCACCTCCGGAAGAACTTCAACCACATTCCGAGGGAGTCTGGAGACATGGAGTCTGAATGGGCCATGTTCTCCACCTCTGTTGTCGAAGCGGCGGCCCAGAGCTGCGGCCGCAAGGTGGTCGGTGCATCTCGTGGTGGCAACCCCCGAACCAAGTGGTGGACACCAGTGGTGAGGGGGGCCATTAAGCTGAAGAAGGAGTCCTATCAAGCTTGGTTGGCTTGTGGGACTCCCGAAGCAGCTGAGGTGTACCGGCAGGCCAAGCGGAGTGCAGCTCGGGTGGTTGCTGAAGCAAAAACCCGGGTATGGGAGGAGTTCGGTGAGGCCATGGAACAAGACTTTCGGTCGGCTTCAAAGAGATTCTGGCAAACTGTTCGGCGGCTCAGGAGGGGAAAGCAGCTCCCCGTCCACACTGTGTATGGTGCGGATGGGACACTGTTGACTTCAACTGGGGATATCGTCGGGCGGTGGAAGGAATACTTCGAGGATCTCCTCAATCCCACTGATACGCCTTCCACAGAGGAAGCAGGGTTTGGGGACAAGGGGGATGACTCGCCTATCACAGGGGCTGAGGTCGCCAAGGTGGTTAAAAATCTCCTTGGTGGCCGGGCCCCAGGGGTGGACGAGATTCGCCCCGAGTACCTCAAGGCCCTGGATGTTGTTGGGTTGTCATGGTTGACACGCCTCTGCAACATTGCGTGGAGGTCGGGGGCAGTGCCTTTGGCATGGCAAACCGGGGTGGTGGTTCCTCTCTTCAAAAAAGGGGACCGGAGGGTGTGCTCCAACTTTAGAGGGATCACACTCCTCAGCCTCCCTGGGAAGGTCTATGCCAAGGTACTGAAGAGGAGAGTCCGGCCGTTGGTCGAACCTCGGATTCAGGAGGAGCAATGTGGTTTTCGTCCTGGCCGTGGCACATCGGACCAGCTCTTTACCCTCTCGAGAATTCTTGAGGGTTCGTGGGAGTTTGCCCAACCAGTTTACATGTGTTTTGTGGACTTGGAGAAGGCATTTGACCGTGTCCCTCGTGGATTTTTGTGGGGGGTGCTTCAGGAGTATGGGGTATCGGGCTTGTTGTTACGAGCTATTCGGTCTCTATACGACCGTTGTGAGAGTTTAGTTCGTATCGCCAACACTCGGTCGGAGTCATTCCCAGTGAGAGTTGGACTCCGCCAGGGCTGCCCTTTGTCACCGGTCCTGTTCATAATTTTTATGGACAGGATTTCTAGGCGCAGCCAGGGGATGGAGGGTGTCATGCTTGGTGACCACAGGATCTCATCTCTGTTGTTTGCAGATGATGTTGTCCTGTTGGCTTCATCCAGCAATGACCTACAGCTCTTGCTGGGACGGTTTGCCGCTGAGTGTGAAGCGGCTGGGATGAGAATCAGCACCTCCAAGTCCGAGTCCATGGTCCTCAGCCGGAAAAAGGTGGATTGTCCTCTCCGGGTTGGGGACAGGCTCCTGCCCCAAGTGGAGGAGTTTAAGTATCTTGGGGTCTTGTTCTCGAGTGAGGGGAAAATGGAGCGAGAGATCGACAGACGGATTGGAGCAGCATCTGCAGTGATGCGGACGTTGTACCGGTCTGTTGTGGTGAAGAGGGAGCTTAGTTCTAAGGCAAAGCTGTCAATTTACCAGTCAATCTACGTTCCTACTCTCACCTATGGTCACGAGCTTTGGGTAATGACCGAAAGAACGAGATCGCGGATACAAGCGGCTGAAATGAGCTTTCTCCGTAGGATTGCTGGACTCACCCTCAGAGATAGGGTGAGGAGCTCAGTCATCCGGGAGAGGCTCAGAGTAGAACCGCTGCTCCTCCACATTGAAAGGAGTCAGTTGAGGTGGTATGGGCATCTGATTAGGATGCCTCCTGGACGCCTCCCACTTGAGGTGTTTCAGGCACGTCCCACTGGGAGGAGACCCCGGGGCAGACCCAGGACTCGGTGGAGAGACTATGTCTCCCAGCTAGTCTGGGAACGCCTTGGTATCCCCTCTGAAGAGCTGGAGCAGGTGGCTGGGGAGAGGGAAGTCTGGGCTTCTCTGCTTGAACTGCTGCCTCCGCGACCCGGACCTCCGGAAAAGCGGTAGAAGATGGATGGATGGATGGATGGGTCTGTAGGCGCTCACCTTTATACCTCTTTATTCCCGCCTCGCAGACCCGGGGATAAAAGACATTTTACACAGTACACAAAGCATATCGGGCACATCAACATACAGAACACAGAGTGCTACCTATTATCATCTATCGCTCCCCTGCGAACTCCGGTGTGACTCCTGTCACCACAGGGGTCAATGGCTCCTTATTGTTACATCTAAAACCCTTCTGTCCTTTAATCCATCTCTCCCCCCGACCCCCAGCTCTGGGTGGAGAACTCTTTACTGTGTGCCCCCCCCCCTTCTCGAGCACCCAGAAAGGGCCCTAACCCATCGGTCCTTTGGGCTTGAGCCAGCACCCGTAGCAGCTGTAGCGGGGAACCAGCGGTCCGGTCGAAACGCCCTCCTGGCAAGGTGTGTGGGAGGGAATGCTGGTCTGTGGAGGGGAAGAGGGTCGGGAGGGAACAGGGTTAGTTTCACAAGCACAGTTCTCTGCAGGGGCACAACCAACTTGTGGAAGCACCGTAGGTGGGCACCCGCGCGGGGGAGCTTGAGCCAACATCACCTGTTCGTCTGCCAACACATAAGCAGGCTTCAGCCTGTCAATGCAGACAGTTTCCTTATGCTCCCCCAAATGTAACACAAAATTCTTTGCCCCAGTTTCCAACACTCTGAATGGGCCATCATACGGTGGACGCAGTGGGATTCTGTGTGCATCATGCCTGACAAAAATTAACTTGGCGCTCTGTAAGCTCTTTGGCACAAAGGTGTGGGGAAAACAATGGTGCGCCGGGCCCAGCACGCTAGCAGCCCCTGTACTGTGTAAAATTTTGCATGGGTGGATTGGTCCCGGGTGCAGGGTTTTCCGGTAAAAATTCCCCGGGGATGCGCAACGGCTGAGAAAAAACAAGTTCTGCCAGGGAGGCTGCCAGATCCTCCTTAGGCGTGGAACGCAACCCCAATAGAACCCAAGGTAGGCGGTTGACCCAGCTGTCTGAGGCTCTGAGTGCTGCTTTAAGCGACCTATGAAAACTTTTGCATAATCCATTGGCCTGGGGATTTACGCGGTGGTGCGGTGGATTTTGACCCCCAGGCTATCAGCCATCGCAGACCAGAGCTCCGAAACGAATTGCGGACACCTGATGGAAGTGATGTCCAACGGGGATCTGAACCGTGCAACCCAAGCCGACAAAAAAGTGCGAGCAACCTCAATGAACGTGGTGGAGGTCATCGAGACCACTTCAGGCCAATGCATGGTTCGGTCCACGATTGTCAAAAGGTGGACCGAATCTATTCCCATGTAGACCTGGGAGACTAACGCGCACAACAGGCAGTCAGCCACTACATTAAGCTTATCGACTACGTGTTGAATGTCGGCTGTGAATTCCAAGATCGCAGCCAAATGTTGTTGCTGCCGAGCCGACTACGGTTCCAAGACTTTGGACATTCCGTACGTTAGTAGTTTATGATCAACGAACGCGGGGAACTTGCGCCCCTCCAGCCAAAACTGGAAATGGTGCTTCACCAGGTGGAAAGCCAACAACTCTCTGTCAAACGTACTGTATTTGCGTTCGTTGTCGCACAAAGTACGGCTGAAAAACGTGAGTGGCTGCCACGAACTGGAGACATTCTGCTCCACCACTGCCCCTATGACAACATCAGATGCATCTGTGGTGAGTGCTATCCGTGCTGAAAGGGTGGGGTGGGCTATCAAAGCAGCGTTAGCGAGTGCTGTTTTGGCATTTGTGAAAGCCTGGACCCGCTCGGGGGTCCAGTCAATGTTCTCTGCAGGCTTCTGTTTTTTTGAGTGTGCCATACAGCGGCTGCAGCAGATAGGCTGCCCAGGGGAGGAAGCAGTTGTAAAAATTGACCATTCCCAAAAATTCCTGCAGTGCCCTCATGGTCTGTGGATGTGGAAAATCTGACACCACACACACTTTATCTGGCAGTGGAACTGCGCCCTCCGGCAAGATGCAGTGGCCCAAAAAATCAATTACCGGCATCCCAAACTGGCACTTTGCCGGGTTAACAATAAGCCCGGGCGCTTTCAACCACTGGAAAACTTGTTTAAGATGGTCGAGGTGCTCCTCCTCCAACGCGCTAGCCACCAAAATGTCGTCTAAGTAGACAAAAACGAAGGGCAAGTCGCAGAGCACCACGTCCATCATTCTTTGGAAAGTTAGCCTGGCACCCTTTAACCTGAATGGCATGCGTAAAAACTCAAAAAGGAGTTATTACCACTGTTTTGGGAACGTCCTCCGTGTGCACTGGGACCTGGTGGTAACCGTGGACCAGGCCTACTTTTGAAAAAACGCGGGTCCGGCCAGGTGCATGGAAAAATCCTGGATGTGCAGGATGGGATACCGGTTGTGTTCGGTGGCGTTGTTCAAGCGCTGGAAATCACCGCACGGTCACCACGACCCATCAGCCTTGGGCACCATGTGTAGCGGAGATGCCCACAGGCTGTTGGAGCACCTAACGATACCTAGCCGCTCTAAGTTAGCAAACTCCTTTGTTGTTATGAAATGCTTGACCCCGTGTTTGGTTACTGTCGTGGAAAAAGTGGGAACCGTGAATGCTGGGAACTGTGAAAGCAAATGCTGGTACTTTCCCCCTGGAGCTAGAATGTTAGCGTGTGTTGGTGGCTCAACTCCCCGAGCTGTGCAGTGCAAGGAGGAAAAAGGGACAGCGTCCACTAAACATCTGTTGGCAAGATCGACTAACAGTCCATAAGCACATAAAAAATCAGCACCTAAAATTGGGACCAAACAGGCAGCTATCACAAAGTCCCACTGGAAATTGCATCCGTGTAAGCACACCATCAGCGTCCTTTCGCCAAACATCTTGATGTGAGATCCGTTGGCAGCCGTAAGCTCGGGGCCGCTGCTTTCTGCCAGCTTGTCCGCACTGACCAGCCGAATGAGGCTCTTCTGGGAGCCAGAGTCCACCAAAAAACGTTTTCCAGAACGTGTGTCCGTGATGAAAAGCAGCTTGGTTCTGTCGTAAACGGTCGCAGCTACCACTGATCGCTGGCCGTCCCGTTTACCTGCTTTCTTGAAGTGGCATGGCAGCAGACAACATTGCGATTCTTTGCCAAAACGGCGGTGATAAAAACGCAACGACCCATTCCTGCATCTCCTGGTGGCTGTCCCAGCCACTATTGTCGGCTCCTCGACCCTGCTGGATTCCTCCGTGGGTTCCGGTGCCACTGCTTGCAGGATGATGCAGTCTGCTTCTTGCGCCCGTGCGCGGTAGTTCCTGGTCACCAGCAGTGGTGAGTTAGCAAGTATTGCTCTCGCTGTAGCTGGTAGGTTTCTGAGGAAGAAGTGGGTGAACAGGAAGAAGCCATTTTCCTTCCCCATCAGTGCTAACATGCTCTCCATCAGGTCCACAGCTGATCTGTCACCCAACTCTGAGTACGTGAGGAGTTTTCTGCTCTCTCCCCTTCCGAAAGGGTGTAACGTTGAACCAGCATGTGCTTGAGCTTGTTGTATTTCCCTTGGGCTGGCGGTTCTTAGAACAAGCATGTTACTTGCTGTGTGGCGTGCACATCCAGTGCAGCGACCACATGATGATATTTTGTGTCGTCAGTAGAGATCCCGCGGAATGCAAATTGGGCTTCCACATGTAAAAACCAAGCGGTCGGATTGTGGAGCCAAAAGTCCAGGAGCCTGACTGTGACAGCGCACACCACGCTGGTGTACTCTCTCTGGGGTGTCTTCACGGAGGTGCTCAGCTCGTTCTCCATTGCACGTCTTAAGGTCACCAGTGCAGAGAATGAAATCAGACGAGACGGTGAGCTGGATGACACACAAACTTTAATCAATACTCCATCACAAAAAACAGAATATCAAGTGCCTGGGTCTGTGGCGCTCACCTTTATGCCTCTTTATTCCCGCCTCGCAGACCCGGGGATAAAAGACATTACACACACTACACAAAGCATATCTGGAACATCAACATACACTAACACAGAGTGCTACTTATTATCATCTGTCACTCCCCTGTGAGCTCCGGTGTGACTGCTGTCATCGTGGGGGTCAATGGCTCCCTTTTATTATATCTAAAACCCTTCTGTCCTTTAATCCATCTCGCCCCCTGACCCCCGCCTCTGGGTGGAGAACTCCTTACTCTGTGCCCCCACAACTTAAGTGTAAGTCACCAAAGAAATTTCTTGTAATAGTAAGAAAATATATTAAAAAAGTAACTTGAGTATTAAAGAATTATTATTAATATTTCCATTTTGTGAAGTTTTTCTCTTAAATTTGTGACTCTTCAAATAAATTAGCATGCTTTTCTCATAAATTTGTGACTTTTTCCTCATATATGTACTATACTGCTGTTTTCAGAAAAATCTGAAACTTTTTCCCATAAAGTGTGTTGTTCTTTTTCTAATTTGTGCAGGTTTTCATTTAACTTGGGGCATTTTTCTTGTAAATATGCACCATTTTTTCTGATAGATTTGCTATTTCACCCCTCATAAACATGTGATTTTCTCCTAATAAATTTATTGTTTTTCTCCCATATGGTTGCTGGTTTTGTGATAAATTTGTGATTATTTTCAAGCACATGTACAAGTTTTTATTCATAAATTTGCAACTTTATTCTCATACATTTGCAACATTTTCCTGTCATATTGATAGAATGAACAGCTCACGTGCAGGATGCTACACCAGAGGAAACACTCACAACACAGAGAAGCAACGTTTAAATAGTTTATTAATTTCAAAAGAGGAGCACTGCTTATAGAAAACGGGAAGACACAGCCTGTGGGGAGAGACGAGAGCAATCAATAAGAGAAGGGAGGTAGGGAAGTGGGAAGACAGATTTGCCACTTACGTGAGCCGAGCAGAAAACCCGACAGAGAACCCAGTAGGAATAGCCGAACCAGCAGGATGAAGCTGGTTGGGGGTTGGAGCTGGGTGGTGTCTGACCGGGTGGAGATAGGAAGCTGAGGCGGGGTGAGGATGATGGAGCAGGTGAGCACACAACAATCCCCGGAGAGGCACCGCACGGATGGCAGCAACCTGGAAAAGGAGAAAAAGAGAGGAATGTGAGTAGGCAATCCTCTGTGATAAATTCAAACGTACTTGTTGGCATAGGCAGTATACCCAGTGAGCCAGCGCTGAAGCTTCCACTTGATGGTCCTTATAAGCGCTGGCAAAGAGGTTGCAGGTGCGTCCACTCACGCAGGTGTGATGATTGCCTGCAGAGCCGAGGAATCTTTAGCAGAAAGGAGGGGGTGTGCGCTCACCTGAATATGACAGTGCCCTCCCCCCTCAAGGAATGCTTCCTGGCGGTCCACTGGGCTTATCCGGATGGGCTTGGTGAAAGGCCCGGACCATCCCTTTGTCGTGGAAGTATGATTTGGGGATCCACAACCTTTCTTCAGGGCCGTAGCCCTCCCAGTGGACTAGATATTGTAAGCCTCAGCCCCGGCGGTGAACGTCCAGAATTCTGCGGACGGTATAGGTGGTTTGGCCGTCGAGGGTCTGAGGGGGAGGAGGCGGCTTGGGAGGGACAGAGAGGACTGGCAGAGAGGGGTTTGATCTGGGAGACGTGAAAAGTAGGGTGGCCATAGAGAGTCCATGGGAGCTGTAGGCGGACCGTGGCGTCGTTGAGGATCCTGATGATGGGAAATGGACCCAAGAAGTGAGGTTCCGTTTCTGGCGCCACACGAGTTGGCTGCCTTTTGCAACAGCGGCTCAATTCTGAGTCTTTTTATCTTCCTTCTTCTTTCTGATCCGGTGATAACTTTCTGATCTGGCACACCTTTCACTCTATATATATCACGGACACACAGATCGCCCCAAAGGTCTCCTGAGTCAGTGGGCGGAGCCTCTGTTTACAGCAGGAGACGATACAGCAGGGAAGAGCTAGCTAGCACTCAACCGCCACCCGGTGCTAACGGAGAAACTCGACATACCGGGGAACTGAAGTGAAAACGACGCGGGTGCCGGGCTGGAGTTTAGGCGGCATGCAAGAAATATAAGACAGAATAATAAAGAGCGATGGCAAGAACCAAGCAGACCGCCCGTAAATCTACTGGAGGAAAAGCGCCCCAGGAAGCAGCTGGCCACCAAGGCTGCTCCAAAAAGCGCTCCGGCCACCAGCGGAGTGAAGAATCCTCACCGTTACAGGCCCGGTACCGTGGCTCTGAGAGAGATCCGTCGCTACCAGAAATCCACGGAGCTGCTCATCCGTAAGCTACCCTTCCAGCGCCTGGTGAGGGAGATCGCTCAGGACTTCAAGACCGACCTGCGCTTCCAGAGCTCCGCCGTCATGGCTCTGCAGGAGGCCAGCGAGGCCTACCTGGTGGGTCTCTTCGAGGACACCAACCTGTGCGCCATCCACGCCAAGAGGGTCACCATCATGCCCAAAGACATCCAGCTGGCCCGCCACATCCGCGGAGAGAGAGCTTAGACTTTCTGCTGCACATCCACCAACCACAATGCTCCGCACTGTGTGTCTATATATATACTGTATATATATTTATAGTAATATGTACATATGTATACTAGCTGCTCTTGTTTTTTCTTGCCTTCTGATTGTTGCTCTGAGTGTTGCTATCCCTGTGCTGTTGCAATCCTGGAATTTCCCCATTGTGGGACTAACAAAGGCTTATCTTATCTTATCTTATCTTATCTTATCTTATCTTATCTGGTCTGCCAAAAGCCACACTTGCTGACCGACCTTGTACTTGGGAGCTGGGGCCTGCTTCCGGTCCACATACTGGCAGTTACGCTCCGTAGAGCGGAGGAGGGCAGCTCGGGTGGCCCTCCGGAGCCGGCGGCAGCGGCATGCGTGAGCCCCCATGGATTGCACCGCGACTTCCCTCTCCACCATGGGCAACGGGGGGGAGTGTACCCCATAGTGGCCTCAAATGGTGTGAGTCCCGTGGCAACGGAGACAGCCGAGTTGTGGGTGTATTCCACCCAGGTCAGATGCGTACTCAAAGAGGAAGGGTTTTCGGCTGCTACACATCTAAGGGCGGTCTCCAGGGACTGGTTGGTATGCTCAGCCTGCCCGTCTCTCTGGGGTGGTAACCAGACGTGAGACTGACTGTGGTTCCAAGCAATTGGCAGAAGGATTTCCAAGCTTGTAAAGTGAATTGTGGGCCCCGGTCAGACATGATGTCCACAGGGATACCATGTAGGCGGATGACGTGAGTGGAGGAGGTCGGCAGTTTCAGAGGCGAAGGGTAGTTTGGGGAGGGGTACCAGATGAATAGCTTTGGAGAATTGGTCAACAATTGTAAGAATGACGGTCTTGCCATGAGGGGGGGAAGTCCTGTGACAAAGTCCATGGTGATATGGGACCAAGGTCGACTGGGGATGGGGTAAGGGATGAAGCAGGCCAGCAGGGGGTGAGGAGTTGGACTTGTTGCAAGCGCAGGTCTGACATGCCTTAACATAGTCTTGGACATCCCTCCGCAGGGTGGGCCACCAGAACACTCGTCGGACCAGGTCTATCGTCCGAATTACCCCAGGATGACAGGCGAAATGGCTGGAGTGGCCCCACTGGATGACATCACTACGGAGGGTGGCAGGAGCAAACAGGCGGTCTCTAGGCCACCCTGCTGGTTCGGGCTCCAGGGACTGGTCCTGTCGGACTCTCTGCTCGATTTCCCAGGTAAGGGCTCCAAGGATGCACGAAGGCGAGACGATTAGCTGGGAGAGGGATGGGGGGGCTGAATGGTTGGAACAGAATTGTCGGGGGAGAGCGTCCGGTTTGATGTTGGGCGAGCCAGGCCTGTATGTGATGGTGAAATTGAATCTAAGGAAGAATAAGGCCCAGTGGGCCTGCCTGGCGTTAAGTTGGCGGGCCGATCGGAGGTACTCTAAATTCTTGTGGTCGATCCACACAACTATAGGATGGACTGCTCCCTCCAACCAGTACCTCCACTCCTCTAAAGCCAACTTAATGGCTAGGAGCTCTCGATCCCCTACGTCGTAATTTCTCTCGGCTGGGGTAAGCCGCCAAGAGAAAAACGCGCATGGGTGGAGTTTCTGATCGGAGGTTGAGCGCTGTGAGAGGACCGCGCCCACCCCCGAATCAGAAGCGTCCACCTCCAGGGTAAACTGGAGCTGAGGATTAACCTGGGCCAAGATGGGCGTATTGGAGAACAGGCTCTTTAATTTGGAAAAAGCCTGCTCGGCTGCCTGGGACCAGAGAAATGGCACCTTAACGGAGGTCAACTGTGTAAGAGGCTCTGCTACCCCACTGTAGTTCCTGATGAACCTGGGCTAAAAGTTCGCAAACCCCAAGAAGTGCTGGAGCTCCTTGCGGGAGTGGGATGTAGGTTAATCCAGCACAGCCTTCACCTTGGCCAGGTTGGCTCTCAGCTCCCCCTCCGCCACAATAAATCCCAGGAAGGAAGTGGAGCTGGTGGAAAACTCTCACTTTTCAGACTTCACAAAAAGGTGGTTCTCCAGGAGCCATTGTAACAAGGCCCTGACATGGACCTTGTGTTCCTCTGGTGTGCAAGAAAAAATGAGAATATCGTCCAAATATACGAAAGCAAACTGATTCATCATATCGTGGAGAACATCACTAATGAGGCGTTGGAAGACAGCGGGGGTGTTGGTCAGCCCAAACGGCATAACCAGATAATCAAACTGCCCCAAGTGTGTTTTAAATGCCGTCTTCCATTCCCCCCCCCCCCACGAATATGGATTAAATGATACGCAATGCGTAAATCAAGCTTGGTAAACACCCGCGTGTGCTGAAGGAGCTCGGACGTGGAGTTTATCAGGGGCAAAGGATATTTGTCTTTATGTAATAGCATTCAGCTCCTGGTAATTGATACACAGGCGCAGAGATCCGTCCTTCTTACCAACAAAAAAGAAACCTGCCCCAAGAGGGGCCGAGGAAGGCTGAATGAGGCCGTCATTCAACTAGTCTTTAATATATTTCTCCATTGCCTCCCTCTCCAGACCAGAGATGCTATAAAGTCGACTGGACGGCAGCCACGCACCCGGGAGGAGGTCTTATAGCACAGTTGTATGAGTGGTGAGGTGGAAGAGAGAGTGCTCTCAACTTACTAAAGACCTCCTCAAGGTCATGATAGACCTCGGGTATGAGGGTGAGGTCCGGTGGCTCTACTGGAGGGGAGGAGATGGGTAGAGATGGTGAACACTTGGCTGAACTCAAACAGGATGCTAAACAATATGGACTCCAGGAGAAAATGGAGTTTTGTGCCCAATTAATAATAGGATTATGCCTCCAGAGCCACAGGTACCCCAGGACCACCGGAGAGGATGAATTTGGGAAAACTAGGAATGATAATTCCTCCCAGTGGTTCCCGGAAAGAAGGACGGAAATAGGCACCGTGCATTCCAAGACTGATGCCACGTTCTGGCCTGATAGAGTAGTGACGTTCAAAGAAATGGATAATTTAGTAGTGGGACTACCCATCTCCTGAACGAGTTGGAAGGAGACGAAATTCTGCTCCGCCCCTGAATCAGTCAAAGCCGTAACACTCCTCTCAGCCCCCAGCAATTGGATCAGGGCCGAAATAGAGAAATTATCAGGGGGATGAGAAAGAGTCCCGCCTGTCAGACCCCCCGCGGCTACTGATGGGCCGCGTCTTTTGGCTTCAGGTGGCAGTTGTCCAATTTATGCTTTAAAGAGCCACAATACAAGCACGCACCGACCCTTTTCCACCACTGGTGCTCTTCCGGAGTCAGCAGAGACCGGCTGAGCACCATCGGTTCAGAGGAGAAATCGGCTCCACCTGTGTCAGTAGCTTGGAGGGGCACACGGGCGAAGGGCGGGCGAGAGGAGGATTGGCGCTCCTTTGCGTGCTTGCAGTACCGGTTATCCAAGCCAACAGCCTGATCAATTACACCGTCCAGCGAGGAGGAAACAGCATGAATTGCTAGGTCATCACGGACGTTGGGGTTTAAACCGTGGAGGAAGGCGCTTCGTAGCGAAACTTCATTCCATCTAGAGTCCGCCACTTCGACCCGAAACTCCACAGAGTAGTCCGACTACAGACCGACTTCCCTGGCGGAGAGACAAGAGGCGGCTCATTATGTTGCCCTCACTCTCTGTTCGGTCAAAGGTTCAGGAGAATTCGGCGACAAAACGATCAAATGTGTAGTTAAGACCCTCCGGGCTGTCAAGAACTGACCGGGCCCAACTAAGGGCCCGGTTGCGCAGCAGGAGGATCAGGAAATGGATCTTGGAAGTCTCGTCCGGGTACCCCCCCCCCCCCCACAACCTGGCCCAAATATAGCCAAACATGACAAAGAAAATCCTTACATTTCCCCACCTCCCCTGTGTATGGGGCCGGTGAGGGAACGGAGGTAGTTCAGTGCACGATGGAAGAAACAGGGGCAGCAGGTGGAGAAGAAGGCCCCGAGCGAGAAATATGGGCCAAATGCTCAGTGACTGTACTCAGCTGCTGCGTAATTGTTTCCAGCTGCTGCATGAGTACGGCCACCTACCTCTCTGTGGCGTCAAGGCCGTGAAGAGCAGAGTGATCTGCTGATGCAGCTCCCACTGAGCTCATGTTGTGGCTGGCTCCTTCTGTCATATTGATAGAATGAACAGCTTACGTGCAGGATGCTACACCAGAGGAGCAACGTTTAAATAGTTTATTAATTTCAAAAGAGGAGCACTGCTTATAGAAAACATCACTCGCCACGGGAAGACACAGCCTGTGGGGAGAGATGAGAGCAATCAATAAGAGAAGAGAGGTAGGGAAGTAGAAAGACGAATTTGCCACTCAAGTGAGTCGAGCAGAGAGCCCAACAGAGAACCCAGTAGGAATAGACGAGGTGTCTGACCTGGTGGAGATAAGAAGCAGAGCGGGGTGAGGATGATGGAGCAGGTGAGCGCACAACAATCCCCGGAGACGCACCGCACGGATGGCAGCAACCTGGAAAAGGAGCAAAAGAGAGGAATGTGAGTAGACAATCCTCTGTGATAAATTCAAACTTACTTGTTGGCGTAGGCAGTATCCCCAATGAGCCATCGCTGAAGCTTCCACTTGATGGACCTTATAAGCACTGGCAAGGAAGAGGCGGCAGGTCCGTCCACGCACACAGGTGTGATGATTGCCTGTGGAGCCAGGGAATCTTTAGCAGGAAGGAGGGGGCGCCCGCTCACCTGAATATGACAGTTTTCTAGTAAATTTGCAACTTTACTCAACAGTTTGGGAGGTTTTTCGTCTTGAATGTCTGTAGTCTGAAGAAAATAAAATATGTCTATGCACATGTTCCCTCTGTTATAATCCTAAAAATATAAAGAAACAGCAGAAAGTAATAAATCAAATATTTCCTGAGCCAGAACAGAAAAACACTGATTTCAAATCTGGTGAGGAAAAAAAATGGATCAGAGAAAAACTGGATTTGCCTTCAGTTCAAATCAATGAAATAAGTGTTTTTTCATCAAATTCAGGATTTATAATTATTTCAGTAAAGTTTGGAGTAAGAAGTGTGCATCTGAAGTTTTTGCTAATCTTAAATTGAACTAATCAGGGTCTTCAGATGTCAGCTAAATTTGATCATTATCAGCAGGAGGTGATTTTAGGGTAGGATGCCATCACCTTTGATAGCAAAATGACTTCACATCATCCCTTTGTTACAGTGCCATCCTACCATTCCCATCCCCATAAAGAGTGCAAGGACAGCATTTTACAAAATTGTACTTTCATGACTCGTGTGGAGTTTGTACGTTTTCTCTCAAGCTAAAACTTCTAAGAAGAAAATGTCACAAATTGGTGAGAATAGCTGCAAATCTGTGCACAGGGGGTGCACAAGCCAGTGTACTCCTAGTGCTGGTCCCAAGCCTGGGTAAATGGGGAGGGTTGTGTCGGGAAGGGCATCCAACGTAAAACCTTTGCCCAATCAAACATGCAGATCATGATGAATGAGACTTTCATACTGGATCGGTCGAGGCCCAGGTTAACAACGACCACCACCAGTGCTGTTAGCTGACAGGGTGCCGGTGGAAATTGATCTACTGTTGGTTGAAGATCAGTCGAAGATTGAGGAGGAGGAGGAGGAGGAGAGGGAGAAGGTGTGTTAGGAGGGAGAGAGAGAAAAGGGAAGGTAGAAGTGTGGAGGTGAGAGTAGGGATGTTAAATGCAGGGACCATGACTGGTAAAGGCAGAGAGTTGGCTGATATGATGGAGAGAAGAAAGGTAAGATAAGATAAGATAAGCCTTTATTAGTCCCACAACGGGGAAATTCCAGGATTGCAACAGCACAGGGATAGCAACACTCAGAGCAACAATCAGAAGGCAAGAAAAAAAACAAGCAAGCAAGAGCAGCTAATAAACATATGTATGTATTACTATAAAATATATATATATATACACACACACACAGACACACAGTGCAGAGCATTGTAGCTGGATGGAATAAATATATGAATATATGAACACACAGTGCAGAGCATTGTAGCTAGATGGAATAAATATGTAAATATATAAACACCCACAGTACGGAGCATTGCAGCTAGGTGGAATAAATATGCAAGTATATAAACACACACAGTGCGGAGCAATGTAGCTAGATGGAATAATATGTAGATATATAAATATATAAACACACCCAGTGCTGAGCATTGTAGCTAGATGGAATAAATATGCAAATATATAAACACACAGTGCAGAGCATTGTTGCTAGATGGAATGAAACAGCATAACCGTCTACTTAGTTATCCTACATGGTATGATTATGTGCCCATACATATTCTCACCCTCCATAGCGACCGGTATGTTCCTAGTTGTATGCCGGAGGGGACCATTGTGTAAGTCTATTGCATCTTTTGCATTCAAAAAACTATTAGTTTGTTACGTCTTTTTGCTATCTCTGCGAGCAGCCCTGCTTAGGTTGTACAGTCTGACAGCCGTTGGTAGGAAGGACCTACGAAACCTCTCGGTTGTGCACCTGGGATGATGTAGTCTGCTGCTAAATGAGCTCCTCAGTGCATTCAGTATGTCCTGCATAGGGTGGAACTCGGACTCCAGCAGAGATGACAGTTTAGCCACCGTCCTTCTCTCTCCTATCTCCTCCATCGGATCAAGGCGCTGCCCCAGGACAGAGCTAGCTTTCTTAATCAGTTTGTTCAGTCTCTTCCTATCGGCTGCAGTAATGCCACTGCCCCAGCAGACCACTCCAAAAGTGATGGCTGATGCCACCACCGTGTCATAGAATGACTTCAGCAGCGCCCCTTGTACACCAAAAGACCTGAGTCTCCTCAGCAGGAACAGCCTGCGCTGTCCCTTCTTGTAGAGTGCATCAGTATTGTGTGACCAGTCTAGTTTATTGTTCAGATGAATACCCAGGTACTTATAGGATGTCACCATCTCGATGTCTGTTCCCTGTATATTTACTGGTACTGTGAGGGGCTGCCCATGCCTGCGGCAGTCCACCACCAGCTCCTTAGTTTTCCTCGCGTTGATCTGGAGGCAGTTCCGATGGCACCAGTCCACGAAGTCCTGGATAAGCCCTCTGTACTCAGCTTCATCTCCATTGGAGATGAGGCCAACGATCGCAGAGTCATCAGAGAACTTCTGTAGATGGCAGTGTGTTGTGTTGTGTGAGAAGTCCGCAGTATAAAGAGTGAACAGGAAGGGAGCCAGCACCGTTCCCTGGGGGGCCCCCGTGCTACTGATGATCGTGTCGGACACACAGTCCCGGGTTCTCACAAACTGAGGCCGGTTCGTGAGGTAGTCCAGGATCCATGATGACAGGTGCTGGTCCACCCCTGCGCGCAGCAGCTTGTCCTTCAGGATCATCGGTTGGATGGTGTTGAAAGCACTGGAGAAGTCAAAGAACATGATCCTCACCATATTCCCGGGCTTCTCCAGGTGGGACAGAGAACGGTGAAGGAGGAAGATCACCGCATCCTCCACCCCAATGCCATGCTGGTAGGCGAACTGGAGTGGATCCATCGCTGGTTCCACCAGGGGGCGGAGGTGAGCAAGGAGCAGTCTCTCCAGGGTCTTCATCAAGTGGGACGTCAAGGCCACCGGTCTGTAGCTGTTCAGGTCTTTGGGGTGGGAAGTTTTTGGTACAGGTACCACACAAGATGTTTTCCACAGCTGTGGTACCCTCCCCAGTTTCAGGCTCATGTTGAAGATATACGTCACAATCCCACACAGCTGGTCTGCACAGGACTTGAGGAGCTTTGCGCTGATGCCGTCCGGTCCCGGCGCCTTCCTCGCCTTGATCTTCCTCAGCTCCGTCCTCACCTGGGTCCTGGTCAGGGTCAGGATGGGGGGCTGTGTGTTGGGAGTGGGGGGGTGTTGGTGGAGTGGGGAGTGGGCAGCAGGACTTGATTTCTTTAGAGGCAGCAGTGGTTGTTGTGCAGTCAGGGGGGAGGGCGGTTGGTCAAATCTATTGAAAAACAGATTCAGGTTGTTCGCCCACTCCCTGCCCCCTGTGGCCTGGGGGGAGGTATTCTGGAGCCCCGAGATGGTTTTGAGGTTTCTCCAGACCCCGCTGATGTCGCTCTGTTGCAGCTTGTCCTCCATCTTCTTCCTGAAGCTGTCCTTGCCTTCTCTGATCTTTCTCCTCAGCTCCCTCTGTACGGACTTCAGCATCTCCCTGTTCCCTGACCTGAAGATCCTCTTCTTCTCTCTCAGAAGTGTTTTTATCTCAGGGTTGATCCAGGGTTTGTTGTTTGAGTGACGCCGTATGGTCTTGGTGGGAACGGATTTGTCCACACAGAAGCTGAGGTAGCCCGTGAAGGTGTGAATGAGGCCATCGATGTCCTCACCATGTGGATCGCAGAGCTGCTTCCAGGCGGTGGCTTCAAAACAGCCCTTTAGGGTGTCCATTGTCTCCTCAGACCATAACTCCACAGTGTGCCGGAGGTTGTCTGTGCACTAGGGGTTTGTACACCGGCCGGAGATGAACCAAGTTGTGATCCGATCTCCCGAGTGGGGGGAGTTGTGATGAGGTGTACGCCTCCTTAGTGTTTGCGTAGAATAAATCCAGTGTTTTATTGTCTCTAGTGTGGCATGTGACATACTGGGTGAACGTGGGTAGAATGGGAGACAGTGAAACATGGTTGAAATCGCCTGAGATGAGGAGAAGAGCATCTGGGTGTTCTGTCTGCAGCCTGCTGGTTACTGAATGGATGACGTCACGTGCTGTCCCAGCGTTCGCCGTCGGATTTGCATAAACAACAATGCAGATCACGTGTGAGTGTTCTCTCGGGAGATATGTAGGCCTCATGCTAACAGCTAGCAACTCAATGTCTTTGCTGCAGTGTCGCTGTTTAACAGTGATATGTCCCGGTCTGCACCAGTTGTTGTTAACATACATTATCACTCCACCGCCCCTAGCCTTGCCACTGTCTGGTGTTCGGTCAGCTCGTATCATGTGAAAACCCTCCAGCTCAATGTTAGCATCTGCTGCTAGTTCAGTTAGCCACGTCTCAGTAAACAAAAGGAGAGAGCACTCCCGGTATGTGCTATCATAACGGGAGATAGCCGCTAGCTCATCTAACTTTCCCAGTATCGACCGTACATTTCCCATGACAACAGATGGAAGGGAGGGTCTGTACCTTATATTTTTTGTCCTCCGCCTTACTCCAGCCCGGCAACTCTCCAATTACCAAAAGAGAAAGGAGGCATGGGCCTACCGAGTCTAAAAGAATATTACTACTCAGCACAAATAAGATATATTATATTATATGTTGGTGCGATGGAGGATACGAGGCAAAATGGAAAGAAATGGAAAAGGAAATTGAGGGACTCCCAGTACAAAGCATAATAGGAGATAAGGATGCATATAAGCAAATCAAACAAATAGACCCAATCACTAAATTTACTTTGGAACTGTGGTATAAAATAGTACAAAAGTATAATATAAAGGAGGACATAAAACTATTGAAATGGGTAGCATCTGACAGTCAGTTTGAACCGGCAAAGCAAGATAGAGGATACAAAAATCTGGTGAACAAGGGAATCACAGAATGGGGCAATATCGGAAAAAAAGATCTCGGGAGTTTTGTAACAGATATAACTAGAACTAGATATAACAGGTAGATATACTGTACGCTCAAGAAACCTGATGGAAGGGAAGTAAGGCTAGGAGCACTGGAGGTGGATTTAAACTGTTCTATGGTGTAGATAGGAAGATAAATGGAATAGGAGTAATCTTGAAGGAAGAGTATGTGTTGAGTGTTCAGAAGGTGAAGAGGGAGTCAGACAGAATCATGAGTTTGAAGCTAGAAATCAAAGGTGTGATGTTGAATGTTGTCAGTGTGTATGCCCCACAAGTTGGATGTCAGGTAGAAGAGAAAGATGAATTCTGGAGTAAGTTGGATGAAGTCATAAAGAGTGTTCCCAGGGGGGAGAGAGTAGTGATTGGAGCGGACTTTAATAGACATGTAGGTGAAGGGAACAGAGGTGATGAGGAGGTTCTGGATAGGTATGGTTTTAAGAAGAGAATTGTGGAAGGACAGATGGTTGTGGATTTTGCTAAAAGGATGGAAATGGCTGTGGTGAACACATACTTCAAAAAGATAGAAGAATATAGGTTGACTTACAAGAGTGGAGGAAGGTGCACACAGGTGGACCACATCTTATGCAGAAGGAAAAATCTGAAAGAAATAGGAGACTGCAAGTTTGTGGCAGGGGAGAATGTAGCTAGACAGCATCGGACGGTAGTCTGTAGGATGACTTTGGAAAGCAAGAAGAGGAAGAGAGTGAAGGCAGAGTCAAAGATTAAGTGGAGGAAGTTACAGAAGGAAGAAGGTCACACAGAGTTCAGGAAGGAGTTGATACAGGCTCTGGGTGGTAGTGGGATAGTCAGGGAGATGAAGAAAGTAGACAACAGTATTTGGAATCTAGACGCATGGCAAAGAGAGAGGTGGCAAAGGTAAAGGAAAAGGCATATAGTAAGTTGTATGAGAGGCTAAACACTATTGAAGGAGAAAAGGGCTTGTATTGATTGGCTAGACAGAGAGATCAAGCTGAAAAGGATGTGCAGCAAGTTAGGCTGATTAAGGACAGAAATGGTAATGTACTAACAAATGACGGGAATGTGTTGAGAAGGTGGAAGAAGTACTTTGAAGAGCTGATGAATAAAGAAAATGAGAGAGAGAGGAGGATGGAGGAAGGAAAGATGGTGAACAAGGAAGTCCTGATGATTAGCAAGATGGAAATGAGGGTAGCTTTGAAGAGGATGAAGAATGGAAAGGCAGCTGGTCCAGATGACATACCTGTGGAGGTATGGAGGTGTTTAGGAGAGATGGCGGTGGACTTTTGAACCAGATTGTTTAATGCAATCTTGGCGAGTGAGAGGATGCGTAAGGAGTGAAGAAGTCTTTTGATTCAAGATTTAAAGGCTTTATTATCATGTGCACAGTTACGAAATGCAACATTTCCTGAGCAATGAAATGTCACAGCCCGCTCTCGCCTGTCTCCCGCTCCAGCTGTGAGCACACCTGTGCCTCATCAAGCCCGGGCTATTTAGCCCACTCCGCCTCGAGCTTCGGTCTGGAGCCGTCTGCTCACCAACAACCGTGCTACCCGCACTCGCCTTCTCTTCGATGCCTCTAAAGACTTCCAACCATCACTTCCCACGTAAGCAATCATCCTTCGTCTCACCTTTTCTCCAGTCTTTCTCCCCTGTGCACAGGTGGATTCCCTGGCGGCGGATTCTCCCTCCGTCGTCATCCAACTCTCACCCGCAGCGCCGAGCGCGCATTGGAGCACTGTCTTCCAGGCAGGAGACCTGCGGCTTGCCGATGTCAGCCACCAAGAACATCTGCAAGTAAGCCATAGTCCAAATATTAATCCACCAGGTCAGACCCAGCAACTAACCTCTCCTCTGCTCTGCCCTAGGGTTGCCTGGCTGCACGGCGCGCTGCTCCACCCGCGGCGCATCCTGTCTTCCAGCAACACATCCACTCTCACACTCACGCATCCATACATGCTTATTATTCAATAAATCATTGTTGCAATTGACTCGAGCCTGTGTGCGTGTTCCCTGGGCCAGAACTCATGTCAGTACGGCTCCAGCAGCATGACCCAGCAGACAGCGGGCTCGCACACCGGTTAACCAACTTGGAGGCTCGAGTCGATCAGGTCATACATCAGCAACAGGTGATTTTAAACCAGCTCACCGTAATCACCCTCCGGCTGGATCGTCTGGATCCCCCGGAGGTGTTTCCTCCGGCTCCTCAAGGCGGGCTAGCTCCTGCCGCTCCTCCGGCTGGCCAGGCTAACCCGGGGGCACCAACCCGGCTCACTCCCATTCCCACGGCCACGCGCTTCGGCGGCAAGCTCGGTGAGGCACGTGGGTTCCTTCTCCAATGTGAGTCGGTGTTCCAGCGTGTTTCTGGGGACTTCCCGACGGATCACAGCCGAATTGGTTACATCGCCAACCTCTTGGAAGGGCCAGCGTTAGCCTGGGCCTATGCCATCATAGCGCGACCCAGCTACGCTAACCTAACTTATGCTTAATTCATCCGAGATTTTAATGAGGTTTTTGACCATTCGGACCATGATAACATGCTAACATCCCGGTTGCTAAACCTTCGCCAGGGTAGCCGATCGGCCGCCGACTACGCTGTCGACTTCCGGGTTGTGGCGGCGGAAGTTGGATGGGGAGATGCTGCCCTCTGCAGCATTTTCATCCGTAGCCTGAGCTCTAGCCTTCGGGACGAACTGGCCTGTAAGGATCTGCCGGAGCGGCTCTCCGAGCTGATTTCCCTTACCATTAGCCTGGGTAACAGGTTGAGAGAGCGGGCCGCCGAGCGGAAGTCCTCCAGCCGCTCAAGCGGTGCTCCTCCCCGCTCCTCTCAACCTCGCCCCCTGGCGTTGCCCGCGCCTGAGTCCGCTGACGAGCCGCAGGCAATGCTGATTGGCTGGGCGAAGCTCCCACAGGCAGAGAAACAGCAACGTAGGGAGCTGGGTCTCTGCATGTATTGTGGAGACAACCAGCATGCCTTGGAGTCCTGCCCGGTAAGGCCAAAAGGGGGAGTCCGCGAGTCACTATAGGGGGCCTCGCGGACGCATCCCAGCCTAACCCCCTACCTAAGTGCATGCTACCAATTAGGTTCTGTCATAACCCCATAGAACACCTCACTCACGCACTGGTGGACTCGGGGGCGGAGCAGAGCTTCATTTCTAAGGGCCTGCCATCCCGTCTGGGCATCCCCTGCCATCCACTGCAGGTCCCTTTGAATCTTGTCTACCTCGCTGCCACCCCCCTGGAGCGGGTTACACACCGGACAGTCCCAGTCCCGGTCATTATTTCTGGCAATCACTGGGAGGACCTTAGCTTCTTTGTGCTGCCCACCTCGGCCGCCTCCGTCATTCTGGGCTACCCCTGGCTGCACCTGCACGGCCCAACTTTGGATTGGCAGTCGGGGAGCGTCCTCTCCTGGAGTACCTTTTGTTTGGGCGCCTGCCTCCAGTCCGCCGCTTGTGCCCCGTCACTTCCTCCTCCTCCCTCCAATGTGCCCCCTCCGGACCTCTCCTTAGTGCCTCCGGAGTTTCATGACCTTGGTGTAGTCTTCAGCAAGTCCAAAGCGCTGTCCCTCCCCCCCCCCACCGCCCCATGACTGTGCCATCAACCTCCGCCCGGGGGCGCCCTTGCCCTCCAGTCATTTATACAACCTGTCAGCACCGGAGCGCGAAGCCATGGACTCCTATATCAAGGAATCGCTTAGCTCCGGCATCATTCATCCTTCTTCGTCTCCAGTCGGTGCAGGTTTCTTCTTCGTTGCCAAGAAGGATGGGTCCCTCCGGCCATGCATCGACTACCGGGCGCTAAATGATATTACAGTCAAGGACAGGTATACGCTGCCATTAATGGACTCGGCTTTCGATTCTCTGCAGGGGGCCACCTGGTTTACAAAGCTGGACCTCCGCAGAGCATATCATCTCGTTCGGATCCGGGAAGGCGACTAATGGAAGACGGGGTTCCGGACGCCCAGCGGTCATTTTGAATATCTTGTCATGCCGTTTGGGCTCACGAACGTGCCGGCCGTCTTCCAGCACCTAATTAATGACGTCCTCCGCGATTTCCTGGGGGTGTTCATCTTTGTGTACCTGGACGACATCTTGATCTTCTCCCGGTTGCAGAAGGAGCACCAGGTTCACGTGAGGCGGGTCCTTCAGTGCCTTTTGGAGAACAGGCTCTATGTAAAAGCGGAGAAGTGCGAATTCTATGCTGACAAGATCTCCTTCCTGGGCTTTATTATTTCTCACAATCAGATCATCCCCGATCCTGCCAAGGTCAAGGCGGTCGTCGAGTGGCCCACCCCCTCGTCTAGGAAGCAGGTCCAGCAGTTTCTCGGCTTCGCCAATTTTTACCGGCATTTTGTCCCTGAATTCGGTGCCATCACCTCTCCCCTGACCCGCCTCACCTCCCCCAAGGTGCCTTTTCAGTGGACTGAGGATGCTGAGGATGCTGAGGCTGCCTTCGCGGCGCTGAAGATGGAGTTCTCCTCCTCCCGGGTCCTGACCCAGGTGGACCCCTCTCTGCAGTGCCTTGTAGAAGTGGACGCCTCTGATACGGGGGTGGGGGCGGTGTTGTCTCAGCGCTCACCGGGGGACGGGGTGGTTCGCCCCTGCGCCTTTTTCTCCCGGCGCCTATCTGTTGCGGAGAAGAATTATAACGTCGGCGACAGAGAGCTCCTGGCAGTCAAGCTCGCGCTCCAGGAATGGTGTCACTGGCTCAAGGGGGCGGCTCAACCTTTCGTGGTTTGGACTGACCACAAGAACCTGGAGTACCTGAGGACGGCCAAGCGCCTGAATGCCTGCCAGGCGCGCTGGTCTCTGTTCTTTGGCCGCTTCAGGTTCACAATCACCTACAGTCCAGGCTTGAAGAACGGTAAACCGGACGCTCTGTCCAGGCAGTTTGCCCCAGAAGCCCCCGAGGACCGGGACCATACCATCCTGCCGGCCTCATGTGTCGTGGGCGCCGTCTCCTGGTCCATCAGGGATAAGGTCCGGAGGGCACAGGAAACCGAACCCGATCCTGGCGGCGGACCAGCAGGTAGGCTGTTCGTTCCTTCGTCGGTCCGGAGTGACGTCATCCACTGGGCTCACACCACCAAGCTTGCCTGTCACCCTGGGATCTCCCGCCTGATTGAGCTCCTTCAGAGGTCCTTTTGGTGGCCGGGCCTCCGGGGCGACGTCGAGAATTACGTCCGCGCCTGCTCCCAGTGTGCGACTGGCAAGACATCTTCCTCTCCCCCAGCTGGTCTCCTCCACCCTCTGCCAACCCCCAGCAGACCTTGGTCCCATGTGGCCTTAGATTTCGTTACCAGTCTCCCGTCGTCCAACTCCTTCACCACCATCCTGACCATCGTGGACCGATTCTCCAAGGCCACCCACTTCGTGCGGCTCCACGGTCTCCCTACGGCGCAGGAGACGGCGGACCTACTGGTCCAACATGTTGTGAGGCTGCATGGGATTCCAGCGGACATCGTTTCTGACCGGGGTCCCCAGTTTGTGTCCAGAGTCTGGTCGTGCTTCTGCAAGGCCTTGGGGGCCACGGTGAGTTTGTCTTCCGGTCACCACCCCCAGTCCAATGGGCAGTGCGAGCAGACGAACCAGGAGCTGGAAGCTGCGCTGCGTCACCTCCTCCAACCCTTCCTCCTGGAGCGCCTATCTGCCCTGGATTGAATATGCGCATAACGCCACCTTGTCATCAGCCATCGGGATGTCTCCCTTCCAGGCGTCGCTTGGATATGACCCCCCGTTGTTCCCTGAGGAAGAAGGGGAGGTGGCGGTGCCATCCATCCAGGCCCATCTCAGGCGCTGTCGCCGCATTTGGACAGCTGTGCGCCGTGCACTTTTACGCACGGCTGAGTGCAACATCAGGATGGCTAACCGCCACAGGAGGGCCGCACCGCTCTATCAGGTGGGTCAGCAAGTCTGGCTGTCTATGCGGGACATCAACCTGAAAGCCGAGAGGAAGAAACTGGCCCAACGTTTCATTGGCCCATTCCCCATCACGAAAGTCATCAATCCGGTGGCTGTGCGTCTGGCTCTCCCCGCCTCCCTCCGCGTCTGTCCTACGCTCCATGTCTCCCGCATTAAACCTGTGGTGTCTCATCCTCTCTGTCCTCCTCCCCCTCCCGTGATGATCGACGGCGACCTGGCGTGGAGGGTCTCTTCCATCCTGGACTCCCGCCGCGAGGTCGCGGGCTACAATACCTGGTGGATTGGGAGGGGTATGGCCCCGAGTGGAGGTCCTGGGTGCGCCCATTGTTCGTGCTGGACAAGCGCCTCGTCACGGAGTTCCACCTGGCGCACTCAGGTAAGCCAGTGCCGGGAGGCGCTGCTCGGGGGGGGGGGAGTACTGTCACAGCCCGCTCTCGCCTGTCTCCCGCTCCAGCTGTGAGCACACCTGCACCTCATCAAGCCCGGGCTATTTCGCCCACTCCACCTCGAGCTTCGGTCTGGAGCCGTCTGCTCACCAACGACCGTGCTACCCGCACTCGCCTTCTCTTCGACGCCTCTAAAGACTTCCAACCATCCCTTCCCACGTAAGCAATCATCCTTCGTCTCACCTTTTCTCCAGTCTTTCTCCCCTGTGCACAGGTGGATTCCCTGGCGGTGGATTCTCCCTCCATCGTCATCCAACTCTCACCCGCAGCGCCGAGCGCGCATTGGAGCACTGTCTTCCAGGCAGGAGACCTGCAGCTTGCCAACGTCAGCCACCAAGAACATCTGCAAGTAAGCCATAGTCCAAATATTAATCCACCGGGTCAGACCCAGCAACTAACTTCTCCTCTGCTCTGCCCTAGGGTTGCCTGGCTGCACGGCGCGCTGCTCCGCCCTCAGCGCATCCTGTCTTCCAGCAACACATCCACTCTCACACTCACACATCCATACATGCTTATTATTCAATAAATCATTGTTGCAATTGACTCGAGCCTGTGTGCGTGTTCCCTGGGCCAGAACTCATGTCATGAAATTCTTACTCTGCTCTCCGAACAAATGCCAAGGTAATAGATACACATCAATACTAATAAGGTAATAACACACCTAATATTTACGAATACTAATAACACTCATTAGGCCATTAGGACACTTTAAACACACCTTAATACAAAGTACTAATACTAATGAATACTAATAACACACATTAGGCAGTTAGGACAGTTAAAGCAGTTAAACTAGAGTAAAAAAGAAGAATGAAAATTGAAAATTCACTGGATGACTATAATGGACAATGGTATATTAATACCAGAGATGATATGAACCTGAGATAGCATAAGCCTATGTACTGTGTGCAAATGAGCAATGTACAAATTAGCACCCAGTGTCACAATTTCTCTGTAATGAGAATACCCAGTAGACTGTACAATGATAATTTAGCTGCAGAGATAATATGGACATGAGACGGGTGAGACTATGTACACTGTGCAAGTGAACAATGTGCAAATTTAGCAACCAGTGTGTGAGTTCCTATTTGCAAAGCTGTGTCCGGAGTTTGTTATTTATTCAGGAGTCTGATGGCAGTGGGAAAGAAGGAATTTTTAGTCTGGATGTCCTGCATTTCACACTTCTGTACCTCCGGCCTGAGCGTAGAAGTGTGAACATTCTGTGCTGGGGGTGGGCGGGGTCCTGGAGGATGGCAGCAGCTCTCCTTTGGACTCTGCGGTGGTAGATCCTCTGCAGAGAGAGGAATGGAGCCCTGATGATCTTCTCCGCTGTCTTCACCACTCTCTGCAGGTGTTTGCGGTCCAAGCAGTAGTCCTGCCATACCACGCAGTGATGCAGTTGGTTAAGATGCTCTCAATGATGCAGCTGTAGAAATTGTTGAGGATCTTGGGGGACATGCCAAACTTCTTCGGCCTCCTCAGAAAGTACAGCCGCTGTTGAGCTCTCTTAACCAGCTCTGTGGTGTTGAGTGCCCACGTAAGGTCCTCACTGATGTGGATGCCTAGGTATTTAAAGCTGCTCACCCTCTCCACCTCAAGCTTCCGGATGAACAGCAACTGATGGGGTCTCCTCCTCCCCTTCCTCATGTCCACTATCATCTCCTTTGTCTTGTCCGTGTTGAGGGTGAGGTTCTTGTCCTCACACCATGACACCAGGCTGGCCACCTCCCTCCTGTAGGATGCTTCATCACCACCAGCGATGCGTACCAATTTTGGTGCCAGTTTTCAAGAACAAGGGTGATGCTCAGAGCTGTAGTAACTACAGAGGCATAAAGTTGATCAGCCACACTATGAAGATATGGGAAAGAGTTGTGGAAGCCAGGTTAACAGGAGAGGTGACAATCAGTGAGCAGCAGTATGATTTCATGCCAAGAAAGAGTACTATAGAGACAATGTTTGCTCTAAGAGTGCTGATGGAGAACACAGTGAGACGGTAGTGAGGTGTGCTGTAGGAGTGACAGATGGGTTCAAGGTGGGGGTGGGGTTATATATTTCCTGCCACATGCCATTTCACTGTACAATAACTCATTCTGATGTTGAATTCTGGTCATAATTATGTTGCCATACTGCATCTTGCAGTCTAATTGGTACCTCTCATTGCACCCTGCGCCTGGTAGTCCTGCATTATACAGCGAGTATGATTCATGTGTCTATACAGATCATCATCTGGCAGTGCGGTGGCGCAGTGGTTAGCACTGTGGCAGCACAGCAACTCACCCTTGGCCATGGGATCCTGGGTTCGATCCCAGCCCCTGACCAACAGTGATCTGTGTGGAGTTTGCATGTTCTCCCCGTGTCTGCATGGGTTTACTCCGGGATTTCTCTTGTTTCCTCCTACAGGCCAAAAGCATGCAGGTTAGATTAATTGGAGACTCTAAAGTGGCCCTAGGTGTGAATGTGTGTGTGACTGGTTAAGGGATAGCGCCGTGCCGTGGCTGCTTCATCCATCCAGGTGGATGCCCTGAATTTCCCCTCTGGGGATCAATAAAGTATACAAAATCAAATCATCTATTTATCTACAATGTATATAAGTTATTTAGGCAGTTTTACTTTCCATGGGTAATCCCTTTGTCTATTATGCTATGTGTGTTTGTTATTTTGGTCGTCTACTGTCATGCTGGTGTTAATAAAGTACATATATCTATCTATACATCTATCTGGGACCGGCTCTGAGCCCCTTCTTGGTTGCTATGGTGATGGACAGGCTGACAGATGAGGTCAGGCAGGAGTCTCTGTGGACCATGATGTTTACAGACGGCATTGTGATCTGTAGTGAGAGTAGGGAGCAGGTGGAAGAGAACCTGGAGAGGTGGTGGTATGCTCTGGCAAGAAGAGGAATGAAAGTCAGTCTAAGCAAAACAGAATACATGAGTATGAATGAGAGGGAGGCAGGTGTAATGGTGAAGATGGAAGGAATAGAAGTAGTGAAAGTAGAGGACTTTAAATACCTGGGGTTAACCATCCAAAGCAATTGAATCAGTGAGTTCAAAAAGGGCCCAAGTCCCCATTGAAAAAGTATGGACTTGGGCCCTTTTTGAATTCACCGATTCAATTGAGAATGCACAAGAGAGGTGAAGAAAGAGTGCATGCAGGGTGGAGTGGGTGGAGATGAGTGTTGGGGTGATTTATGACAGAAGGGTAGCAGCAAGCGTGAAAGGGAAGATTTACAAGACGGTAGTGAGACCTGCTATGATGTATGGTTTGGAGACAGTGGCACTGACAAAAAGACAGGAGGTGGAGCTGGAGGTGGCAGAGTTGAAGATGCTAAGATTTTCATTGAGAGTGACTAGGAGGGAAAAGATTAGAAATGAGTATATTCGAGGGACAGCTCAGGTTGAACAGTTTGGAGACAAAGTAAGAGATGCAAGGCTGAGATGGTTTGGACATGTGCAGAGGAGGGATAGTGGATGTACTGGACAAAGGATGTTGAAGATGGAGCTGCCAGGCAGGAGGAAAAGAAGAAAACCTCAGAGAAGATACATGGATGTAGTGAATCAGGACATGGAGGGTTGTTGTTACAGAGGAAGATGCAAAGGGATAGGGTAAGATGGAGGCAGATGATCCACTGTGGTGACCCATAAAGGGAGCAGCCGAAAGAAAATGAAGCTGCAAATCTACTAGAAAATTTAGGAAAAATAAGTTGCAAATTTATGAGTACATCTCTGTAAATTTGTGTGGAAAAAGAGTAGCAAATTTATGACCAAAACTGGTACTTTCATAACAATTACTTAATTTATCAGAAAAAAAAAAATCAAAGTTGCCAGGGGAATGTTGCAGATTTAACTGAAAAAGGTTATGAAATTTTCAAGAATGTAACAAGTTTACAAAAAAGCTATGAATTAGAAAATTTATGAGGAAAAAAGTTCAAAATTTATACAGATGTGCCATTTTTGTTCTTGTAAATTTGCACAAAAAAAAAATAATAATAATTTAAAATTTGTGACTTTATTGTTATGAATTTAGATTTTTTTTTTCCTATTGCATTTGTGAGTTGTTTTTTCTCACAGATTTGGAACTTTTTTCTCATAAATTTGTGACTTTTGTAATTGTAAATTACTGTTTTTTGTCATATTTTTGCACCTTTATTCTTGCAAATCTATACTTAATTTACATTTATACATTGTATCTTATGCTTATACATTCATATAAGCACAGAAATACATTTGTATAAGCTGAGAAAAACAGTCCCTTCCGAATGTACCTAGTTACAGTAACTGTTGCTAAGCACCTCAATGAGCATGATATAGAAAAGAATTGGACTGTTGTCATTTCACACATGTGAACAAATTAAATATTGTCCAGTGCAGAAGTCAGTACATACTAGTTACCTGTTGGGTTGGCTTTTTGAGTCACGTGACTTGTGCTGGTGGGTAGTTAATTAGTTCATTAGCAATTTAGATTTTGTTATGACCCAAGCGCCGATCTCGTCCGCGCTCGGGCCATGTATCATCTCTGCCGGCCTTGACAGCTGTGGATTACATTCTGGCTCCACCGGGCTCTTATTGTGACAGCGCTCAGTGGGGTTTCCGGCTGTCAAGGTCGATCAGCTGTTCGGCATCACCGCTCATTAGCTGCCGGCTTTATTAGCAGGCGCTGACAGCTGGCTGATGCTGGAGTATCGTCAAACATTCCTCGTCAAACATTCCTAGTCCTCGTTCGTGTCAGGTTCTTGTTCATGTCATAGTTAAGGTCGTACTGGCTGGGGTTGGCCCTACGATCCCTTGTATTCTGTAGTGTGTGTTTTGCCCTCAGCGGCTCACAGCTTTGTGTCTCGTCTTGTCTTGTTATAATAAAACATCAATGCAAAACTCACTGGAGACTTTTGGCGTCTTATGGTGGCCCGCGAGGGTCACCACATGACAGTATACTCCAGCCAGGACGTCTAAATAGAGACGCCACACCGAGACGCCTTTTCACCGTGAGTTTTTGCGTAAATTGGACTATTGTTCTTCCCTGTCCGGGTGTCATTTGCTGGGAGAATGCCGTCATCCAGGGGGCCGCGGTCAGCGCCTGGGCAAGGAGCTAGCGGAGGCTCTGGAGTATGTGGATGGAACTCTATTCACCGCTACGTTTTACGACACTCCCAGTGACATACGCCGGCACCTGGACTACGCTGAGGTTCTTCTCGACAACCTTCCTCTCCACTATGACGATCACCCGGAGGTGATGACGAGGAGGGCTGAGCTCGCCGCACAGCGTGAGATACTCCGTGGGCTGGAGGTGGACTACGGAAGGAAGCAGAGGAGGAGGCATCCTTGCTCCCCGCGTTGGGAGACCGTTCCTGCCCCTGATCCAGTCCAGGAGTTCTTGCCATCTGGGGGCCGTCGAAGACGTCGGCGCCACGGCCAAGGTGAACCTCAGCAGAATCCCCGGCTGGACCCGCTGCCGGCGAAGCCCGTCAGCAGACCTCCGAGAGCAGCTCCTCCTCATCCTTCCAGGAGGCCCTCTGTCGCCATCCAGCGGGGAGAGGGAGGAACTATGTCCCCTACAGCAGGCACCATCCCCCCTCCGGCAGAAAGACAAGTGCTAGTTCATTCTTTACATGATAATTGTGATCTGCCTTGTTTGACTCCAGGGGGCGGAGTTCGGGGTTCGCAGTCCCCCAAGCTCCTACCACCTGCTGTAGTTACATTAACTAAACCTACTGCCTCTGTGTCTCCCTCTGCTGAGTGGTCCGCGATGCCAGGTCTATGTCGCGGGGTGAGGAGGGGGCCTGCGGTGCTGGAAAGCCTGGATCCGGCCCTGCAGCCACGTCATGGACAGAGGAGAAGAGCGGACTGCGGCCTGGAACCTGTGCCGACGATGAGGCGTCCCCGGGTCTCCTCGCCGGAGTGGTCCGAACCAGTGGGTCGAGGGTCCCCTGCCTCCACGCCATACGGGTCATCGGCGTGGGCATCAGCGTGAGAGGAACCTCAGACTGTGGAATCCATCTTGCCAGCTGCGGAGCCCGACGCAGCTGAGTTGGAGCCTACGCACGAACTTCTTCGCCCTGAGCCTGGATCGACGGAGTCCTGGACGGCAACAGAACCCGAGTGCAGGCATGTGCTCCTTCTTGTGTCTCTGTCCCCTGTGTTGGAGCATTTTTTCTTGCCTCTCGGGGAGGCGAGTGAGGGGCAGCCACCTGCTGCGCCCGAACTCGTCTCGCTGGGTTCTGTTGCTGCCGGTGATACTGATCCCGGTTTTTCTGTGTGTTCTGAGCCTCCTTGCAGTGTCACCGGCGTGGAGCCAGTCGGGGTCGCCGAGTTGGAGGTTCCAGGTTCGGGGGTGGAGGTCATCAGCGGAGCTGCACCGACCCAGTTGGGAGTCCATTGTGGAGGCTGCCGTGGCCCAATCGGGGTCCGACGTGGGTGCGCTCAAGACCCAATCGGGGTCCATCGCGGGAGCTGCTTTGGCCCAATCGAGGTCCGACGTGGGTGCGCCCAAGGCCCGATCGGGGTCCACCGCAGGTACTGTGCTGGCCCAATCAGGGTCCGACGTGGGCGCAGCCGGGACCCAATCGGGGTACAGCGGAGGTGCAGCGCCAGTGTGGTCCATGGACGGTGGAGGAGCTGCAGACCCTTTGCCACCTGACCCAGTTCAGGCTCATCCTTGCCGGGGTTGGCCCTACGATCCCTTGTATTCTGTAGTGTGTGTTTTGCCCTCAGCGGCTCACAGCTTTGTGTCTTGTTATAATAAAACATCAATGCAAAACTCACTGGAGACTTTTGGCGTCTTATGGTGGCTCGTGAGGGTCACCGCATGACAGATTTGGTGCATTTCCATACCAGTTTCAACGCATTTCACTTTTTCTTGGCATTTTTTAAATGAAATAAAGAGTCCATCACCACAACAGAATTATGGTTTGCTAGTTGAGACAATAAATCCAACTCTAGCATGTCTGTTTAGTTGTAAACAAATGTGATTAGCCAGATGTTTACTGGGACGGGTCTTCTGGGTCATGGAGGTCTGGGTTTTGACAGTTTCTTTTCAAACAGTACCTCACTGTGGAAATGAAGGTGTCCAACACATTATTACAATTCTCACATAACAGAAGGTGCACTAGATGTTTGTTATCTATTATTTTGACAGATAGCACTGTAAAATTGTATCATAATCTAGTATTACCTTCCATTTTAATTGATTTTAATTTGATCTCTCAAAATGACAGCTTTGGGCAGCGCGGTGGCGGAGTGGTTAGCATTGCGGCAGTACAGCAACTCACCCTTGGCCGGGGGATCCTGGGTTTGATCCCAGCCCCTGACCAACAGTGATCTGTGTGGAGTTTGCATGTTCTCCCCATGCCTGCGTGGGATTTCTCTGGTTTCCTCCCACATGCAAAAAAACCCCAACAACAACAAAAAAAACCACATGCAAGTTAGGTTAATTGGAGACTCTAAAGTGGCCCCAGGTGTGAATGTGGGTGTGAATGGTGAAAGGGTTGGCAGTGGCTGCCTCATCCACTCATGTGGATGCCCTGTAATTTCCCTATTGTGGGACTAAAAGGAATCTAAATCTTCAGAGTTTTTTGTCACTGCTGAAAAACTTTGTCAATGAAGGACAAGTTTCATGAGTGCAACCTCTGTATTATAAGATGCCACTGATATTAACTATAATTTAAAGATTATTTAAAACACAGCTGAAGCGGAATAATACATATTTGGTAAAACATTGAATCCCTATTGTTCAATCAGATTGCTCATATGGAACTAACTGTTGTATAAGTCATTAATATAAAACATTTCCATTAATAATGAAAAAGACCTTTGTGTTTTATCTTCTTTTCCTTTTAAATAGTGTTTTTTGTATGCAAAACACGTTCTCCTTTATCAGTTCCAAAATGTGGTTAGTCTACCTGGTCATGACTCAACAGTGTCAGGGGAAAAAAAACATTTTGGTTGATCCATGGTTGGAGGTGTGGTGTAGTGTGTGTTAATATTCTGGTCTGGTCTAACAGGGATTTTCTTTTTGCAGTTCAATGAAATTAAAAGCATAAATAGCTCAGTTCCCAGGCTGACTTTTTAGCTTTTCCAAGGCGTTACATCATGCACTTTTGACATTTTCATTCATCACAGTCAAAATTTGCTTGACAGCTCTGAGCCTTGACACTTGACCACCTAGACTGACCATATCAATCCAAAATATGTGTCAAAAAAGGTCAATAGACTTATTTAACTTTATGCAAAACATGAAGCAAGCATAATAAATAGCTGATATATTTTGTTCTCTCCACAGGTGCAGAACAGTCAGCAAAAGATAAACCACACAGAAGTCATGGACCTTCCTCTTCATCAGCATTTCATCTCTTTTTTTCTTCTTCTTTTTTTGCATTGTGTAAAGGTGGCTGTGTGTGAGAGTTTTTCAGTGTGTCTGAAAGTGAGAGGGGGAGAGTGTGTGGTTGTGTCAAGGGAACTCAAGGCTGCATTTTTCTTCCCACTTTGGAACAAAAATTACAAAGAGCTGTAACACTGCATTAAGTTCCCACACCACAACACACATGTGCTCATAATGTGCATAATCAATCAATACACAAGCAACAACGTGAATGAAGATGAGAAGGTAATCATATTCAACAGGCGAAAAGTGTGACACACAAAACAAACAAAAAAAAACCCGTCAGTACTATTTTCTTCTCAAGTGTGTGTGAGAGTGCACGTGCATGTGTACCTGAATGCGGTGTGTCCTTGTGAGGTCGCTGTGTGTCCTGCTGATGCCTGTGGAGCAGAGCAGAAAAGAATATTATGTCCACGTTATCAAAGTGTGCTCATTATTCAATGTAAATATGAGCTTAGACAAAATAGAGTCACACCTGGTCCCCGACAATATTTTTACTCTTAAGTCTATTGACATGACTTCAAGTTAAAATGGAGCCAGTAGACCAGAAAACAAATATGATATGCTCCATTTTGTCTGCAGTGTTTACTTGAAATCTGTTACAGCAAATACTAAAGAGAAATGTAGCTTAAAATATCCTCCTATAAATATAAGAGGTCATCAAACAAGTCAGCCAAAGGGTTATTATGTCATGGGATGCCTCCGGCAGACAGTAAATTGACTCCTTAAGGCGGATATGGTGAAGAGCAAACAAGGATTTATTCCACAAAACAGGATGATCAAGACAGAAGACAGACTGGAGCGGTCTAGAGGTGGCCGGAGTGGTGGCCTTGAGGTAGAGCATCCGCCCCACAACCGGGAGGTCGAGGTTCAAGTCCCAGCCAGGTCATGCCAAAGACCATATAAAAATGAAACTTCCTGTCATCCAGCTTGGTGCTCAGCAAAAATGGAATGGAGTAGGGAAATGTGGGCAGCAGTTGGTCAGGAGTTAGAGCGGGTCGTCCAATAACCGCGGTTCAAATCCTGCTCTCCCCAGCCATCCTGCCGTTGTGACCCTGGGCAAGACACTTTACCCACCTTGCCTCCAGTGTTCAGGACACTGGGTATGAATGTGTATAAATATTCGGTAGCGGTCGGAGAGGCCGTTGGCATGAATTTGCAGCCACGTTTTTGTCAGACTGCTCCAGGGCAGCTGTGGCTACAGTAGTAGCTTACCACTACCAATGTCTGTCTGGAGTGAATGAATAATGGACTCACTGTAAGCGCTTTGAGATGTCACTTGACATGTAAAGCGCCATATAAATCTAATCCATTATTTATTATTATTACAGAAGACAGACTGAGCTGCCAAACGCATAACTTGGTTTTAACTAAACGATGAACAAAGAGGAGGGCCAGAGACCTAACCCGTGCGATGATCTGCACTACGACTCAATGTTCCAGCACCAGGCAACAGAAGAGGACGGCTAAAAAAGGAAACTGGTGATTACCAAACACAGAACAGGTGAGACAAATCAGAGACCAGCAGACAACTGGGGACCAACTACAGGTGAGGAAAATAGGACGGGCAGGGCTGTGCAGACAATGGACACCGGGGAGCTAGAGAATGATAATAAACATACATGCAGGAACCAAAAACTACAGAACATAATTACAGACATGGTCATTAAAAATTAACACGATCAACCAAGGCTGAGGTAGGAAACACAGGAAAAACATTCACAAGTAACAGCTTGTGCTGGACACAGGGAACTTAGATAATATAAATGATATAGAAAGCCAATAATGGTGCAAATGGTTTAAAACGCAACAGAAAGCGTGGACATGGTTGGAAACCATGTCCAGATATGATCGTGTCCCCACATCTCCCTTAAGGGCAGATTCAAGACACCCCAAAAAGAAAAAACAAGAACAGCAAATCGGGCAGGTGGAGGGGGGACAAAGTACTGGAGGGAAAGAGTCAATATGAAAACAAAACAAAAACAGTTCATCGGATGGTCAGCTGGAGTCTAAAGACCACCACTCAGGGGAGCACGGCATGTCAGGGGGCTGACCAAAGTCCAAGGACCCCCAGATAAGAGAGCAGCGTGGGTGAGAGGGCCAACTGGAGTCCGAGGACCCCCACCCCCACCCAACCAAAGAGCAGAGTGGATCAGGAAGTCGCCCAAAATCCATGGCCTCCCAAATCAAAAAACACGGCTGATCTGGTGGCCTTCCAAAATCCATGGCCCACCAGACGGTTGAACATGATGCGTCGGGTGGCCTACCAAAGTCCAAGGACCACCAGATGGATGAACACAGTGCCGTGGAAGCATTGGGCTCAGGAGCTTTTAACAAGGGAGATAACATAGGACCTTTAAACATCATAAGAGCTTCTGGCTATGGAGGCAACATAGGAGCTTTATGCACTGGAAATTACACAGAAACTTTAAGCTCAAGGGATAATAGCATAGAAGCTCTAAACTCAGGAGATGACACCAGAGTTTCTTGCTCTGGAGATAACACAGAAACTTTAAACTCAGGAGATAATGGCATAGAAACTTCAAACTCAAGAGATGACATGGGAGCTTTAACAAAGTGAAGTATTGGAAGGATTTGTGATGTGTTTTGGTGGAGATTTTGCATGAGACACATGGAGCCAGCATGGAAGAGAGAATGTTTTGCCATGTGGTAATATTTTCAATTGATTTCGGTCAGTCAGATAGGTTTGGTAGCTCTGTGCCAAGAATGAATGAACTGACATAGCCCCGGTGCGATGAGAAACTATGGAGAGTGGCCGGCATTTTTATAAATCTTAATTTTGTTGCTGTGTTAAACTCAGCGCAGATCAGTGGTGGATTACACAGATATATAGATAGTTACAAACATCAAAGGGAGATTACACCATGGCACATGTTTAACCAAAGAAAGTTTATTCATCAAAATTATTAACCATTATTTCTAAACCAAAAAAAAAAGAAAACATGTTCAAAGTACCATGATGATAGCCCAAAATCAGACAGAATTGTAATGTAATAATAAACAGAAGTTCTCAACTCTAGAGTGGGAAACCATAAAGCAGTTCACTTTTGGTCACCAGATGGCACCAAAAAGGACTGTGTTGAAAAGCTTCAAGTAATGAACCCTTTTTAGATACAAGCTTCTTTCCTTCAGAAAGCTTCATTTGTCCGTCACTAGTTTTAACTAAACAAACAAAAATGGGTGCCAGAGGTACAACCCATGCGACAATCTGCACTACGACTCACAATGTTCCAGCACCAGGCAACAGAAGAGGATGGCTAAAAAAGGAAACATGATTACCAAACACCTAACAGGTGAGACAAATTAGGGACCAACAGACAACAGGGGATCAGCTACAGGTGAGGAAAACAGGACGGGCAGGGCTGTGAAGACAATGGACACCAGGGAGCTTGAGAATGATAACACTGGTCAACACCAAATTTATTGTCTAAGTTTTTTTTAGCTGATTTAGGACAATTTTGATGTGCTGAATCCAAAAATCACATTGGTTTTGATCAATGAGGTCAACTTTTTGAATTATGGCCACATGTTTTTTTATACGTTTTTGTTTACATGTACAGGTATTTTCGCTTTATATGATGCAAAATTCTTTTTTATGTCTTGAAATTCTCTCAATTTTGAACAATGATGATGTAACATTCAATTTACATGTACTTACCTTTATATAAAGTTAAGTACATGCACAGTACTAAGTACTAAGTAAGTACAGGTTTTTACTTAGCACCTGATCGAGAGAAACGGATGTAATTTTCAGATTCAGCGGTGCAAAATTGTCTTAAATCAGTTGAAAAAACACAGACAACTTACAAAAAAATTATTTTTGTAACCCTGTGTAATAAACATACACGTAGGAACCAAAAACTACAAAATATAATTACAGACATGATAATGAAAAATAAACAATGATCAACCAAGGCTGAGGTAGGGAACACAGGAAAAACATTCAAAAGTAACAGCTCGTGCTGGACACAGGGAATTTAAATAATATAAATTATAATAGAAAGCCAATAATGGTGCAAATGGTTCAAAACACAACAGAAAGCTGACATATTCTGAACACACAGCAAATTTACTATATCTTTACCTCTAACCAGTTGTGTTTTGTTATATTGTCTGTTTTTACATCAATTCTATTTTACAGTGCACCTGGAAAGTATTCACAACACTTCACTTTTTACACATTTTATGTCACAGCCTTATTCCAAAATGGATTAAATTCTTTTTTTTCCCTCAAAATTATACACACAATACCTCATAATGACAATGTGAAAAAAGTTGTTTTTTTCAGTTTTTGCAAATTTATTAAAAATAAAAAAACTAAGAAAGTACATCCACATACTGTAAATATTCACAGCTCTTGCCAAGAAGCTCAAAATTGAGCTCAGGTGCATCCTGTTTCCACTGATCATCCTTGAGATGTTTCTACAACTTAATTGGAGTCCACATGCAGTAAATTCAGTTGATTGGATATGATTTGGAAAGGCACACACCTGTCTATATAAGGTCCCACAATTGACAGTGCATGTCAGAGCACAAACCAAGCATGAAGTCAAAGGAATTGTCTGTAGACCTCCGAGACAGGATTGTCTCGAGCCACAAATCTGGGGAAGGGTCCAGAAAGATTTTCTGCTGCTTTGGAGGTCCCAATGAGCACAGTGGCCTCCATCATCCGTAAATGGAAGAAGTTCGGAACCACTGGGACTCTTCCTAGAGCTGGCTGGCCGTCTATCGACCCCTCGATCAGGGGAGAAGGGCCTTAGTCAGGGAGATGACCAAGAACCCAATGATTACTCTGTCAGAGCTCCAGCATTCCTCTGTGGAGAGAGGAGAACCTTCCAGAAGGCTAACCATTTCTGCAGCAATCTACCAAGGCCTGTATGGTAGAGTGGCCAGACGGAAGCCACTCCTCGGTAAAACGCACATGACAGCCCACCTGGAGTTGGCCAAAAGTCACCTGAAGGACTCTCAGACCATGAGAAACCAAGTTCTCTGGTCTAATGAGACAAAGATTGAATTCTTTGGCATGAATGCCAGGCGCCATGTTTGAAGGAAACCAGGCACCACTTATCACCAGGCCAATACCATCCCTACAGTGAAGCATGGTGGTGGCATCATCATGCTGTGGGGATGTTATTCAGCGGCAGGAACTTGGAGACTAGTCAGGATAGAGGAAAAGATGAATGCAGCAATGTACGGAGACATGAAAACTGAGATACAGAGATCTGAAAAGGACTGTGAACCGACGCTTCCCATCCAACCTGATGGAGCTTGAGAGGTGCTGCAAAGAGGAATGGGCAAAACTCCCCAAAGATAGGTGTGACAAGCTTTTAGCATCATATTCAAAAAGACTTGAGGCTGTAATTGTGGCCAAAGGTGTATCAACAAAGTCTTGAGCAAAGGCTGTGAATACTTATATACATGTGATTTCTTAGTTTTTTATTTTTAATAAATTTGCAAAAATCTCAAAACTTTTTTCACATTGTCATTATTATGTATTGTGTGTAGAATGTTGAGGGAAAAAAATTAATTTAATCCATTTTGGAATAAAGCTGTAGCATAACAAAATGTGGAAAAAATGAAGCGCTGTGAACACTTTCCAGATGCACTTTACATTTTTTTTAATTTTGTTTTCCTATATTTATGTTCCACATTCTCTCAATTGTGTTGCCAAGAATTGAAATGGATTTTTGAGGGGTTTGTATTATTTGATTTATACAACATAATTAGAATTTTTAAGATGTAAAATATTTTTATTGTAAAACAAACAAGACAAGTAACTGAAGAAAAAATTAGTATGAATATACACGCCATCTTTTGCAGCAATTACAGCTGCAGGTCTAGGGCCAACCCTTGCCATTTTGGTGCCCTAGGCAGATTAGGGTAAGCCACTCCACCACCACCCCCAGCACACGTGTGTGCGCATACACATGCACACACACACACAACCCCAAACATTATACCCTCTCAGGTCCTGAAGTCCCCGATACCATTAACAGACTAGGGAACTCACGTTACAGCTCATTAAAAAAAATAAATAAATAAAAAAATTGAATAAGCCCCTTTTAATCAAGGCTTGCCGCTATTACCCACGGCAGATGACTCCGTAAATGACCCTGTAGGCAGCGTGGGTCATTGACCACCTCACTTCAGTTCAGCAGACATTTGAATAGGAAAGGGATAAATGGGAAGAGACAGTGGAAATTATTCATGAGGCTGTCTGTCATTTTTCTGACAGATTATATTCATTTCAAAGCTGCAACAGACAACTGTGTGCGCCAGCAGTGCTTAGCTCACATTTGTTTGGGCAGCTACACCAACACCGCAGCAAATTTTTAAAAAAAAAATGTGCGCATGAGTTGGGACTCAGAGGAAAAAAATACTAAAAGAAAGGAGCCCAGCAGCACAGACACAGACACCTGTAAGAAAACAAAGCACCTCCACTGGTCACAGTAGCTTTCCCTGCCTGGAGTTAGACCCTAGGTTTAAGGACAAAAGCAATGGTTATGCAAAAAGGTGCAGTTCAGTGTGTGTGGCAATGCATATTGTTATATACTGTAGTTATTTTACTGTGGAGTGCTGGGTGGTGATGCTCACCTCCGGTGACGTCACCGGGCCATGCTATGTAAGGTGGAGGTCGGCCATCTTAGGCTCTCTTATCTCACCTGGAGGTTGGCCGGTGCTGAGTCTGTAACTGTGGTTATCAGTGAGCTAAATAAAGGTGTATTCCAAGTCACCTCACCTCTTCTGTACAGCAGGTAATACCAGACATAACATTGGCGACGTCGGATTAAGATAAGATAAGATAAGATAAGATAAGATAAGCCTTTATTAGTCCCACAATGGGGAAATTAAACCATGGAGGTGTGCATTGTCCCTATTTGCCCTTTCCTCGAGGCGCCCGGAGACCCACCGGTGCCCTGGCCTAGGTGGTTCGAAGCTTTTTAGAACTACGTTGCCGTGCTGGGTCTCGGGGAGCTCGACAAGCTGCGAGCCCGGACGCTGTTGGTTCACAATTTGGGCATAGAGGGACAGCGAATCCTGGGAATGCTCGGTGCTGCTGACATGTATGAAGAGGTAGCAGGGTTGCTAGCTAGCCATTTCGACACCCCGAATAATGTGACGGTCCAGAGGATCTGTTTTCAGCAGCAATGTCAACGGGTTGGTGAACCCGTCCGCCAGTTTGTTGCCAACTTGAGGCAGCTGGCTAGTGAGTGCCGTTTTGGAGCTCTGGAGGAGGAAATGATCCATGACCAGCTGGTGGAACACACTTGTAGCACCATAATGCGAGCTAGGCTACTTACAGCGCCAAGTGAGCTTACTTAGCCAGAGCTGTCAAGGTAGTACTCCAAATGGAAGCCGCGGACAAGTTAGCTCTAGAGCAAACTGGGCACCAGTCACAGCAGCCGTTCAAGCCTCTTGTCGCAGCAAATGCCACGGACCTGGACAGCGAAGAAAACTTGGACAGCAAGGAGATGGAAGCCAACGCTACTTGCCGGGGGTCGGCAAGTCCCTTTGCATGGACTGTGGGTCTGCAACACACCGCAAAAAGACTAAGGACTGTCCGGTGAAAGGAGCACATTGTAACAGATGTGGCCGCTTGAACCATTTTGCCAGGGTCTGCCGTGGATTTAACCCGGAGAGCCCACAGAAGAAATCACTCCGCCCGTCCCTGACAACCATCCACACGGTGTGGGCTGAAGAACTAGCGGGCACCATGGTGGTCAAGCAGGACCAATTTCGCCCAGGGTTGGTACCTAAACTGACGAGTGACACTAATGGGCTGGCCCCACATGCCTCCGGAGCCTGGCCACAGTAGGACAGAGGGTCTGCGGCTACAATGGTGAACGTTACAACAGTATTAGAAGAGGTCAGAGCAGGACCAAGAAGCACGGAGGATTAGCGTGCTCGACAACAATGTCTCAAGCCGAGCCAGGCCCCGTTGAGGGCCTGGATTGGGTTGAGAGCCAAGATAAGAAACATCTGAGGCAAAAATAGGCCAGATGACAACCTGAGGAGCATCGGGAGTGTCCGCACATAGTGGGCAAACTGGGTGCAGCACACTTCAGGCTATCTGACAGCTCGGTGTGGCATGCAAATCGGCTTCGGTGTGCCCGGGAGAAGACTTCGGGAAACGAGGCTGAACTTGGGATGAGGGCAAGGGTGAGGATGAGCAGTTTCAGCGCCCAGCTGGCCAGCCATCACCACAAAGACGGGCTGTTTCCAGGGGCGCATCTGCTGAGAGGGTGCCCTGGGCCCCCATGCCAGTTATGTCCTTGTTACTTGAACATTTGGGTTGTAAATAGTATATGTTAAAGTTTGGGTGTTGTTGTAAAAAAAAAAAAAAAGTTATATAAGGGATTATTTTGGTTTTCTTTGTTCGAGTTTAGGAGCATGACTTGCAATTTTAGTTATTAGTGGACTTTAATTTACCCCAGCAGGTGGCAGAATAATCCACCTTGCCATGTGGGCAGGACGGCAGTCCACCCGTCCTCCCTATTTTAGGTTTTGTTGTGTGAATGTGTTAGGCCATTTGGAAATATTAGTTGTCTTTTGTTAGTGTGTGATTCGGGTCCCAAATTAGGGAGTGTCTTAATTGAGTGAGTTGTTTTGGACTTTTTAAAGGGGGAGGAAAATGTTATATTGTGGAGAGTGTAAATAACGAGACTGATTTATGCAGCAGACGATTTTATTCACTCTCACATCAGTCATACACAGAAAAGCATGTCTCAATACACCATGGGTTCTCCTTTTATACCAACCGCCCATTTCACATCTGCATGACATCTCACATCACAATACATTCATCGCTTCTCCCCCCAACTCCTTCTTCCTGCTAACTCGCCATAATCTCTATAGCTATTGTCCTTCTCTGTTTACCCTCTGCATCCAGTCTGAGATGATTAGCCCAGTCTCTACACCGCCCACCCACCCCCGAATCTCAGACCGAGTTTCAGTCCTCACGTCCTTTTGGCTTCAGTCTCCTCCCATATCTGCTGTAACGGGGGTTTACCGCCTCTGCGGCGCTGCTGTGCCATCGGGGGGCTCCTGGGGGTGTGTCTGTCTGCGGGTGGGCCATGGCAAGGGGGGTGAAACCTTCGACTTGCCCGTGTGGCTGCTCTGATGAATCGTTTACCTGGGGAGTTCTCAGTGGGGGTCTTCCGCGCCAAGGGGCCCGAGCCAACAGCACTTGCTCGTCCGCCACCACACAGGCGGGCTTAAGTCTGTCTATGCATATTTTCTCACGACGACCCCCCAAGTCTAACAAAAAATGTTGTCCCCTGTTTCCAGCACTCTGAACGGGCCATCGTAGGGTGGGCGCAATGGAGGGCGGTGGGCATCGTCCCTGACAAACACGAACACCGCGTTCTTCAAAGTTTTTGGCACAAAAGCGCGTGGAAAACAGTGGTGGGCCGGGCCTGGCAGCGTGCCTGTATCTGCACTATGCTGCAAACACTGAGACAGGCAGTTGTCCGGCGCGGGATTATCTGGCAAAAATTCCCAAGGCAGCCGCAGTGGCTGAGAAAAAAACAAGCTCCGCCGGGGAAGCCTCCAAATCCTCTTTTGGTGCGGAACGCAACCCCAATAAAACCCACAGCAACCGGTCTACCCAATTTACATCTGTCAGCGAAGCCCTGAGCGCTGCTTTCAGTGACCTATGGAAACGCTCGCATAACCCATTGGCCTGTGGGTTGTACGCGGTTGTGCGATGAATTGTAACACCCAGGCTACGGGCCATCGCGGACCAGAGGTCTGAAACAAACTGAGGGCCCCTATCGGACGTAATGTCCGACGAGATTCCAAAACGTGCCACCCATGTCATCAAAAAAGCACGCGCCACATCCACGGATGTGGTTGCCGCCAGCGGGACTGCTTCTGGCCAGCGTGTGGTGCGGTCCACCACTGTCAGAAGGTGCCTGCACCCCTGCGATGGCGGGAAGGGGCCCACAAGGTCCACGTGAACATGGTCGAACCTCTTAGCCGGGATACGAAACGGCTCCAAAGGAGCCTTCGTGTGTCTGTGTACTTTGGCTCATTGGCACGCTATGCAGGCTGCAGCCCACTCTTTCACTTGTTTGCGCAGGCCTGGCCACAAGAACTTCGCTCCCACCATTTTGACTGACGCGCGCACCCCTGGGTGTGCCAGAGCGTGAACTGACTCAAACACGCGGCGGCGCCAAGCGACTGGGACCACCGGGCGCGGGCGTCACGTGGAGATGTCGTAGATTGGGGGGGGCTTGCTGTCTTGCAGCACTCTGCTCTCCAGCCTTAACCCTGCTGGTCCAGACTGGAGCGCACGCACGTCCGTATCGCCAATCTGCTCTGCGGCCATGGCTGTATAATCTATCCCCACGCAGACCGGGGCCACTACTGCGCGCGAGAGGCAGTCCGCTACCACATTCAGTTTACCCGAAACATGCTGAATATCGGTTGTAAACTCTGAGATCGCGGCCAGCTGTCTCTGCTGCCGGCCCGACCATGGTTCCGAAACCTTGGCCATCGCAAACGTTAGCGGCTTGTGGTCCACGAACGCGGTGAAGCTGCGCCCTTCCAGCCAGAACTGGAAGTGGCATATGGCCAGGTGGAGAGCCAGCAACTCTCTGTCGAACGTGCTGTATTTACGCTCACTGTCGTGCAAAGCCCTGCTGAAAAAAGCGAGCGGCTGCCTGGAACCAGCGACACGTTGCTCCACCACGGCCCCTATGGCCACGTCCGAGGCGTCGGTAGTGAGCGCTATCTGGGCCGCCAGGTCTGGGTGTGCCAACAGTGCGGCGTTTACCAGGGCTGTTTTAACCTCAGAGAATGCCTGCTCTCGGTCCGGAGTCCATTCGACTCTGTCCGCGGGTTTCCGTTTCTTGAGCGCGGCGTATAATGACTGCATGAGTTGAGCTGCGCGGGGGAGGAACCGGTTATAAAAGTTAACCATCCCCAAAAATTCTTGCAGCGCCCTGACCGTCTGAGGCCGGAGAAAATTTGCCACGCCGTGCACTTTGTCGGGCAAGGGTATCGCTCCCTCCGGTTAGACGCGGTGCCCCAAAAAAATCAATCCCCGTCACGCCGAACTGGCATTTCGCCGGGTTGATTATTAACCCGTGCTCCTCCAACCTCTGGAAAACCGTCCTGAGGTGGGTTACGTGTTCGTCCTCGGACGCACTGGCCACCAGGATATCCTCCAGGTAGACAAACACAAACGGGAGATCGCGCAGCACCGCATCCATCATGCGTTGGAATGTCTGTGCCGCTCCTTTTAATCCGAAGGGCATGCGTAAAAACTCAAACAAGCCAAACGGAGCTATTACCGCTGTTTTGGGTATGTCCTCCATGCGCACTGGGACCTGGTGGTAACTGTGGACCAGGTCTATTTTAGAAAAAATGCGTGCTCCGGCGAGGTGAACGGTAAAATCCTGAATATGGAGAATCGGGTAGCGGTCGTGCGCTGTGGCGTTATTCAATCTGCGGAAATCTCCGCACGGTTGCCACGATCCCTCGGACTTAGGGACCATGTGTAGCGGGGATGCCCATGGGCTGTTCGATCACCTGATGATGCCCAACCTTTCCAGGTTGGCAAATCCCTCGCGCGCTATGGCAAGTTTAGCTGCGTCCAAGCGCCGAGGTCATGCGAAAACGGGCGGCCCGGTGGTGGTGATAAAGTGTTCCACCCCGTGTTTAGCGATGGCTGCCAAAGACATCGGGACTGTGAGTGCTGGGAACTGAGTGAGCAGTGTGTGGAACTTATCGCCTGGAGCTGTGACGTTGGCTTGCGTTATTGGCCCGGCCCCTCGAGCTGTACAGGGGAGAGAATCAAAAGACCAGGCGCCTGTTAGCAACATCGACTAGCAACCCATGTGCACACAGAAAATCAGCTCCCAGGATTGGGAAACTCAGTGCCGCTATGACAAAAGTCCACTCATACATACGGCCGTGTAGGGATAAAGTCAGTGTTCTCTCACCAAAAGTCTTAATGCCCGAGTCGTTTACTGCTACCAGCACGGGGCCGCTAGGTCCTGCTAGCTGGTCGGCGTAGGACAGCAGGATGATGCTCCTCTGGGCTCCGGTGTCTACGAGGAAGCGTCTCCCCGAGCGCGAGTCGGTCACATAGAGCAGCTTGTTCTCTTCACCGGTGGTCACAGCTGCTACCGACTGTCGGCCTTGGTGTTTCCCGAGCACTTGAATTGGCACGGTGGCGCACATCTGCGTGCGTTCTCTCCAAAGCGGCGGTGGTAGAAGCAGAGCGCGTCTCTCTGGCACTTCCTGGCCTCTGCTGCCGCTACCGTCGGCGGCTCCTCGCCTCCGCTGGTCGTCTCGCTGGGTTCCGACGCCACCGCGTTCACTGTGAGGGCTCTAGTGGTGAGGATGATCCGATCTGCCTCCTGGGCTAGCGCACGGTCGTCACGCGCGGCCAGCAACGGCGAATTGGCAAGAACCGCTCTTGCCTCTGTTGGGAGGTTCCGGAGGAAAAGGTGGGCAAACAGAAAATGCCCGTCGTCCGTGCCCATTAACGCCAACATCTTCTCCATCAGTTCGACCGCCGAACCATCTCCTAACTCGGAGCGCCTCAGGAGCCTCTCTGCTCTCTCACAGTCTGAGAGAGTGTAGTGCCGGGTCAGCGCAACCTTGAGAGTCCCGTATTTGTCGTGGGCTGGAGGCTGTTGGCGCAGGCTCGCTACCTGCTGAGATGTGTGAGCATCCAGCGCTGTGACCACATAGTAATATTTGGTGTCGTCTGCCGTTATTCCCCGGAGGGCAAACTGAGCCTCGGTGTGGTGGAACCAAGACCGCGGGTCGTGCAGCCAAAAGTCCGGTAGTTTGACCAAAACAGCGCACGCGTTGCTGGGGGTTCCGGTCCGGGCCGACCCCGGGGTTCTTGCCTCGTGTTCCATAATTCGTCAAGGGGTCACCAGTGTGGAGAGTGCAAATAACGAGACTGATTTATGCAGCAGACGATTTTATTCACTCTCACATCAGTCATACACAGAAAAGCATGTCTCAATACACCATGGGTTCTCCTTTTATACCAACCGCCCATCTCACATCTGCATGACATCTCACATCACAATACATTCATCCCTTCTCCCCCCAACTCCTTCTTCCTGCTACTTCGCCATAATCTCTATAGCTATTGTCCTTCTCTGTTTGCTCTCTGCATCCAGTCTGAGATGATTAACCCAGTCTCTACAATATAGTTATTTTACTGTGGAGTGCAGGATGGTGACGCTTACCTCCAGTGACGTCACCAGGCCGTGCTATGTAAGGCTGAGGTTGGCCATCTTTGGCTCTCTTATCTCACCTGGAGGTTGGCCGGAGCTGAGTCTGTAGCTGTGGTTATCAGTGAGCTAAATAAAGCTGTGTTCCAAGTCACCTCGCCTCTTCTGTACAGCAGGTAATACCAGACATAACATATACAGCAGTTGTTTAATTCAAATGACCGAGCGTCTGCTTTTATTCCTTAGGTTACTGCACTTCCATACATATAGAATAGGTTTGTTTTTAAATGCACTATCCCAGCCTGTGATTTTTCAAGTTATTTTAGTACATACAATAGTTTGGGTCAAAATACATAATTTTAAAGTGACAGTACTGTTTGAAAAATACCCGATTCTTTGATTGAAAGATCCAAGAACAAGCCGGAGATTTCTTCAATTTTAAGATGAAACATTTATTTAGAAGTCACATGTAAAGCAAGCAGCGCTGGATCAGTTTGATGCTGTCCCCTTGGGAGCGTCGTCAGACTGATCCCGACTTCCAGGTGTGGGTTACAGTTATCTTCTCAGGTGGGGGCAACCCAGTACAATAGGATGGACTTATACGCGACTATCTGATTGGCTAATCTACCTATGGCGGGAACAGGCCATCCACTGCACACGCCGCTTCATTCTAGAATGTGCTATTAACAGTGTGCGTGGGTGTTGAGTCTGGGTGTGTATCTAATGTGAAAGACCTGACTTAAAAGAGAGAGAGAGAGAGAGAGAGCTCTATAGCTTTGTCTCATTCCTGTTTTATCAGTTTACCATAACATAATTGTTCATAAGCATGCAAACAGAATTTGTATGGAATATGTGTAGAGCATAATGGGAGATTACCTACAGAATTATTATTTTGGCACTAACTTTACATTAACCCTTTCATATTTCTTCATTTCCCATTTGGCAACACTGTGTGCCACAAATATCACAGCTTAAGGTGAGAGCCTCCTGCATCTGACTGTTCCCCGGCTGCTGTGGAGCAGATACAAGCCTATCCTGTTCCAGCAAGAGGAAATCTGTCTAGTTCTGACTCTGTGCCCGTTCATGCATCCCAGTTCACCTCCCATTAATTTATCCTCTGCTAATCTTTTTCGTGACAGTCCCCTGCAAAATAAAACGTGCCCCACCTTCCATGGCGCTGGAAATGAAACGACACACAAACACACATCCTCACCAAATAAAACTACAAGCCTGTGCACACAAACACACACAAGAACAAAAACAGAACCACTACAATGAATGCACCAAGGTGCATCTTCTTCAGTGCAGCCTCTACTGGCCCGGCCTAATTATTGCAATACCTTTTATCGCGGCTCCAATCTCAAAATTCTGGCAAATTAAAAGTCGAGAAAATATGGCGATATAATGATACAAGCCTTTAGTTCCACTTGATTTTTACCGGGTGCACTGAAAAGCTGGTAACAGACAGATACACGCAGACACACACACAGACACATTGAGTGATTACTGTGATTTTATTTTATAAATTTAAAGAAATTGAGGGCTTTCAGCTCCACCCCCTCCAGCAGGTGGCGCCCTAGGCAACAACCTATGTCACCTATGCCTCGAGCCAGCCCTGTGCAAGTCTCTTGGGGTTGTTTCTATGAGCTTGGTACATTTAGCCAATGGAATTTTTGTTAATTCACTGAATATGGTCTAGCTCTTTCAGTCTTGCTCTTTCAAGTTTTATTGTTCTGCTTGTGCATAATAATTAATGAAAGTACCAAGGTGCTGATGCCTCGGTGCCAGAGCCTCGGCGGAGTTTTAGTTATCAGTCCTGAAGCTCAGAGAAAGAAACTTTTACCAAAATTACAAACATTATCTCTTATTCCATCAAAACAAATTAAAAACCTGGGCATTATCTTTGACTCTGAGCTAAGTTTAATTCTGCATGTTAATAATATTTTAAAAACTGGATTTTATCATCTAAAAAATATAGCCAGAGTCCACCCATTTCTCTCTCGAGAAAACACAGAGACGCTAATGCATGCTTTTATTTCCAGTCGTATTGATTATTGCAGTGCAGACCAGAAAGGAGAGCCTTTCTTGGTCTTGGTCCTTATTTATTTGATCTGCTTTAACCATGTCGTCCCTCGCGGACCCTGAGGTCCTCTGGTTCTGGCCTTTTAATGATACCTAAAGTTAAGCCAAAAACCCACGGTGAGGCATCGTTCAAGTTTTTTGGCCCACATCTGTGGAACGGCCTGCCAGGAGACCTCAGGGCTGCAGAGAGCGTTGATATTTTTAAAAGGATGCTCAAGACCCACCTTTTTAATTTAGCTTTTACCTAATTTTATCATTCATGTTTATATACTTATTTGGCTATTTTATTTATATATATATATACTGTATATATATATCTTTATGTTTTTACATTATTTCAATCCAGTTTTGCATTACTGTATACAGTATATGGGTATATTTATTATTCCTTTAACCATTTTATTCTCTTTTATTTTTATTCATGATCTTACTCTGCTTCTTATTGTATTCTATTGTATTTTACTTTATCATGTTATTTTTAGCTCTAGTGTTTCCTTATTGGGGGGCTCTCGGCACTTGGAGCTGTAACTGGCACTGGCGGTGGGGATGCTGCTGTGGTGGTGACCCTGGCTTGGTGGGATGGGCGAGTCCAGTCACAGCCTGTTGGTTGTGGTGTGGACTCCTCCGTCTGCCTGGGCCAGGGTGGGTTTTGTGGTGGTGTCTCTGCAGCTGTGGGCTGACACTGGCTCCTGCTGCTGACGGTCCCACTATGATGGCGTTTTGTTACTCTGGTTCCTCAGTCCTCAGTCATGTTTTAACAATGCCTATTATTACTTGTGTGTGGGGGGGGGCAGGTTGGGAAGAGGTGGGCTCTGGGGTGGGTTGGGGGTCAGGTGGATGGATGCCTTGGACAAGAGTGGGGATGGGGGGAGCTTGGGGAGGGGGTCTCTTTGTCTTTTATTTGTTTTCTGGAATTGTTTTTAGCTATAAAGCACTTTGAGCTGTACTTTGTTGTATGAAAGGTGCTATATAAATAAATAAAGTTTAAAGTCTCTTTCTGATTGTAGAGGCATGCACTTTCACATCAACAGTAGCAAGAGCCTGCTATAGGTCCCCTGATGACATTTTAGGGTTTTTGGAGATTTCTTTTAGCATCTTGCAGTCTGCTCTCGGGGTGAACTTGTTTGAACAGCCAAACCTGGGCATGTTGGCAGTTGTTTTGAATGTCCTCCACTTGTAGACTATTTTCCGGACAATGGAATGACTGATTTCAAATTCTTTTGAGGTCTTTCTAAATCCTTTGCCAGACTCATAAACTGCTACAATCTTCGTTCTGAAGGCCTCAGACAGCTCTTTCGATCTCACCATGGTGTTCACTCTCACTTCAACAGTCACCAAACTACACATCAAACTAAATGTCTGAGGTTTGAATAGGACAAGCCTCCTTCAAAATGTTTTTAGAATTACATTTTACAGAAAATTTTGAAAAGTCTTTTCTTTAGTTTTAATTGTTTAGTTATATTACTTGAATCTCCCAGTATTTGTAAAATTGATATTAAATATCCATATGTCCAAATATGTTAAAAAAAATACAAAACAAAACACAAGCTTTCATTGGGTGTCCTACTTTTTTCACATGACTGCATGTATATGGAATGTGACCAGCCTGGTGGCTTGCCATGTCCTATCTAGTGTTTGTATATATCTATGGCTGGTAAGGATGTGACAGCCAGTCACAGCCAATAGCATAACTGGGTTGATGTCACATGTCTCTGCCAATCATTTGGGGCAAGAGTAAGTGCAGCACCTACTGGCCAGGGGGGTTGCGATCACCTTTAACAAACCTGTTTACAATAATATGTGTTGTAAGATGTGTCTCTTTAGACAGGACAGCTCAGTGCGTGAATGTGAGTGAGTGCGTGCGCGCAGCCGAGGCGCGCCCCAGGTGTGTGGAACGGCCCCGACGAGTGAACGGTGTGTATGATTTTGGGCGGATGAGAGACAGAGAGCGAGGCGACCGGAGCAGGTAGATATCATTGCTATCAACAGTGCAGTCTGTGAATAAAGCCCCAACGCTTCAGCAATACGGCCTGTGCCTCTGTGTACCACCATATCTCCTGCTTAACAAGAGTGAGGTTTTACTCGGGAGTTGACCCCGGAGGAGGAAAAGCGCCTCCGGCCCTGGAGAAGACAGATCTCCCCTGCGTCCTCCAACCACGGTTAGGAGACCAGAAGCAGGAACGGTTAACACTGGCGACCACGAAGGGACTCTCACGCTGTTAAGAGGGTGGTGAGTACCAAACGCAAAGGACAGCGGCAGCTGGGCCGAGTGACTGTTATAGCAGCTAAGCTAGTGCGATATGGCGGCCGCTCGCTATCCCGCCGATATTCATACACAAGTAATGAGCTGCTCAAACCCGTTCATGTCGCTAAGCAATGATCAGGAGTGCAGACGAGGTGCTGTGAGGGCTCATGAATGTCGGGCTGAGACGAAGTCTGGACATTATAACCCATTTTTGTGTGATGAAAGCTGCGCGGGCGCACCCGTTGATGGAGAGGATTTGTTCGTGCCATTCAGCAGCCCCGCTCAATTCGCCCCCACAAATCCCTTTTTCAGAGCCGACAATCAAAGCCATGCCCCCGTGGGAGGCGTAGACATTTACATGCCCCCGAATCCTGCTCCAAACACATCATTAAAGCTGTATTATGCAGATACAAACCCCTTTGCCACGGCTCACATGAGAAGTTTTGTACACAGCACACCAGCTATTTCCAAGCCCAAAGCAGGTACGCTCCCCATGTTTACTCCTTACATAAATTCAGAGGAGACTGATAAACAGGGGTATTCACCATTGAGCCATTCCTGTCACTCACATACACACAAGAGCTGCTCTGCGCCCAGTCAGCCTCTTACATCAGACAGTGATGAGGACTATGACCCCAAAGAAAGAGTCCCCACTCTACGTCCAGGCCAGTATGACGCACACCATGGAGAGAGTTCCTGCACAGATTTGAGACCTGCGCAGAGGCAAATCACTGGTCAGAAAAGACAATGGCCATCCAGCTGAAATTCTGCCTTGTTGGAGCTGCAGGTGCCATCATCCACAGAAACCCTCGTTCATCCGAATGGGACTACCGCCGCCTGCTGGAGGAACTTGAAACTGCATACGGCCCTTCCTCATATCACTCAGCAGCTGTGGCAGTGGAACTGAGGCAAAGAGTACGCAAAGTTGGTGAGGCCCTTCATGTGTTCAGAGATGACATTTATGGGAAAGTAGCTGTAGCTTATGGAAATTGGCCAGAGGCTGAGCAAGATGCTATAGCTGTTGAAGTTTTCACAAATGGCCTGGGCGATGCAGAGCTAATCCAAAAACTGTTAGAAGAACGTCCAGCCATACTAGCTAGAGCTTATGAGATAGCCCATCGCCATGAAACCACAAAGAGAGCTGCGTCCTATATCACTAGCGTCATGCAGCCAGGGGCCCGTAACCTCACTGAACGCAGGCCCCGGGCCGCTATTGTCAGAGAAAGAGACGAGAATGAGACTGTAACTGCCACTACACCTGCAGCTAGCTCCTCACCCAATCGCTTTGCCCCACACACGTCTGCAAAAACACCAAGGCAACACAAGAACTTTAAAAAGGGTGACATTCGCTGCCATAACTGTAAGGGCTGGGGTCACAAACAGAGCCAGTGTTCATCCCCTCAAAGAAATGCAAAGACTTTAATTCCGAGCACTCCCCAGGGAGGCCCACAGGCCATGGTGCTCCACTTTAAAGGCCAGAGTCGTGACATGAGCATCCACATGCACATATATGAACTGGAGGTGTGCGCAGTCTTGGACAGTGGAGCGCGGAGGAACGTGCTGCCCCTTCACCATTACAATGCCATTCACCAAGACATGAGACCCCCACTACAGTCATCCATCGTCGAGACTCTGCTCGGGGGTGGGACCAGGAGACGTGCTTGTGTGTGGTGAGGCCAAAATACCTGTCAGTATTAACAACTGGCAAGTTGAAGTGGACTTCCTCGTGGCGGACATAACGGGCAATGAAGTACTGCTAGGCCACCCATTCCTCACCCAAGCTGAGGCCCGCCTTGATTTTGGTAAGCGCCGCGTAGTTCTGTTTGGGGAAGAAGTGCCATACTTTCACCCAGAGACTGTCCCAAAGTCACATGCTGTGAGAGTAGCCAGAACTGTCGTGGTTGAACCCGGACAAGAGTACCTAGTCAAGGGCACTGTGCCTTGTGGCAAAGCAGCTCAGGGAGACATGATGCTCAGCCCCACAAAAGGCTTTGTTGAGAAGCACAAAATACTCATTGCCAGGGTCCTAGTCAACGCTCAGCCCACTAATGTTGTTCCACTACGCCTCTTTAACCCTGGCAACAAGGCCGTCACTATTAAAGAAGGTGCCATTGCAGGCCTCCTCCAGCCAGCTGAAGCTCTTCCCCCGCCCAGTGCCTCCACAGCGGCAGACTTCCCAGCAAGCTCCCCTGCAGTCCCAGAGCACCTCCAGGAGCTCTATGCCCAGAGTTCCACCGAGCTTAATGACAATGAAAAACTTGAACTGTTTAACCTGTTGTGTGCCTATGAAAATGTGTTTTCCAGAGGGCCCGGTGACCTGGGACAGACCAGTCTTGTGCAGCATGACATCATAACCCGGCCTGGAGCTCCTGTGAAGCAGCCCCCTCGTCGCATGGCTGGAGAAAAGCAGCAACACGCAGACCAGCAGATCCGTGAGAACCTCCAGAACGGCCTCGCCACCCGCAGCCACAGCAGTTGGGCCTCACCGATTGTTATGGTACGTAAAAAGGATGGAACTTACCGTCTTTGTATAGACTATAGAACACTCAACGACCGCACCATCACTGACGCATACCCGCTACCCCGCATCCAAGACACATTAGACACCCTCGCCACCGCCAAATGGTTCAGCACCTTGGACCTTGCTTCAGGTTATTGGCAAGTCGAGCTGACTCCAAGAGCTCGCCGCGCAGCCGCCTTTTGCACCCGAAATGGGCTGTTTGAATGGAACGTTATGCCGTTTGGGTTATGCAATGCGCCAGCGACGTTCCAACACCTTATGGACCGCGTCCTCGCCGGCATGCAGTGGGAGACCTGCCTCGTTTACTTGGATGACATCATCGTGCTGGCCAAGGATGTGTCCGGGATGCTGCAGCGGCTGAGTCAGGTGTTCCAGAGACTTAAACATGCAAACCTCAAACTAAAACCAGCCAAATGCTGCCTCTTCCGCCGCCAAGTGGCTTATCTAGGTCACATTGTGTCCGAGCACGGTGTAGCCACTGACCCCAATAAAGTCCACAAAGTCCAAGCTTGGCCCACTCCCACATCGGTCCAAGAGGTCCGACGTTTCATTGGCCTCGCCTCCTACTATCGCAGGTTCGTGAAAGACTTTGCCTCCATTGCCGAACCGTTACACAACCTGACAAGGAAAAACGCACATTTCCAGTGGCACGCTGAACACCAAGCTGCTTTCAACACGCTCAAGCACCGTCTCACCACAGCTCCTGTCTTAGGCTACCCACTGGACCATGGTGAAATGATCTTGGACACCGATGCTAGTGACACAGGCATCGGTGCCGTCCTCTCACAGATGCAGGATGGCGCAGAACGTGTGTTGGCATACGGCAGCCGCAAACTAGCCAAAGCTGAACAGAACTATTGCACTACAAGACGAGAGCTGCTAGCCATTGTTGATTTCACGTCACATTTTCGGCAGTATCTACTTGGGCGGCCTTTCAAAGTACGTACCGACCACAGCAGCCTGCGTTGGTTAACCCGAATGAAAGAGCCAGAAGGTCAGTTAGCCCGGTGGCTTGAGAAGCTAGCAGAGTACGAGTTTGAAATCATTCATCGCCCAGGTCGCTTACACACTAATGCTGACAGTCTCTCCCGCAGGCCCTGCCGCCAGTCCTGTCCTTGTAAAATGCAGGACCCCTCCTCACAGCCGAGAATCACAAACCACCAAGCCATTCAGTGTGAATTGGACTCCGACACCAGCTCCCTGTCGCTGAGTCCGGTGGGGGTAGAGACATGCCCTACAACCACAGCCGTGAGTCTGGTGGGGGTAAGTGCAGACAGCTTTACCAATACAGACACTTTAAAACAAAAAGAGACAATTTATGTGACGAATACAAACGAGATCACATTGTTTCCTGGCTGGACTATAGAAGAGTTGTGCCAGGCCCAAGCCGCTGATACAGACATTGCACCAATAAAAGCTTGGTTAGAGGCCAGCAGTGAGCGCCCTCCCTGGACCACAGTCGCCCCTTGCAGTCCAGCCACCAAAAGATACTGGAGCCAATGGAAAAGACTGTATTTCCGAGATGGAGTTCTGGTCCGCCGTTTTTACTGTCTGGACGACACACAGTACTACCCCCAAATTGTCCTGCCACGCAAAATGCAACCCGATGTCATGTGCCAGATGCACGAGGGGCCAATAGGTGGACATTTTGGTATTGAACGGACTGTGGCCAGACTTCAAACCAGATATTACTGGTACCACATGAGAGAAGACGTGGCTCTCTGGTGCCGGACTTGTACCAACTGTGCATGCAGAGCCAGACCCCACAAAACGCCACAAGCGCCCATGGGAACTGTCAGGGTCGGAGCCCCCATGGAGCGCATTGCACTGGACATTATGGGCCCACTCAATGAGACAGAACGCAAAAACCGCTATGTGCTCGTAATACAGGAGTATTTCACAAAATGGGCTGAAGCATTTCCTATTCCAGACGAAAAGGCTGTCACCGTGGCACGCGTTGTTGCAACAGAATGGGTGTGCCGCTTCGGAATGCCTCACTCTTTGCACAGCGACCAAGGGCGCAATTTTGAATCAGAGGTGTTTCAAGAAATGTGCCGTCTATTTGGCATTGAGAAAACCCACACTACACCATTCAGACCACAGTCAGATGGCCAGGTTGAGCGTTTCAATGCCACACTGCAAAAGATCTTGGCCTCTACTGCAGAACGCTGTCACTGGGATTGGGACCTGATGACCCCATATGCAGTTATGGCCTACAGAGCGACCAAGCACAGTGCTACTGGTTTTACCCCCAACTATATGATGTTCGGACGTGAAATAAATGAGCCTGTGGCCCTTGTAGCCGGTCTGCCCCCGGACTCTGACCCTGCACCTTCAGCCCCAGAGTATGTGCAGCAAATACGCGAGCGGCTGGAGCTGGCTCACAACATTACTCGAGAAGCCCTGGGTGAGTCAGTCACACGTGCAAAAAGACAATATGACAAAAACGCTTGCCACACACAGTACAAAGTCGGAGACGCAGTCAAAAAGTTCCTCCCCTCATACGAAGGACCCTTCTTTGTTATGGGACAGCTGGATGATCTAGTCTACCGGATCCAAAAGAGCCCCAGAGCCAAAGTCAAAGTCATCCATCATGACCAACTGAAACATTACCGCAGCCGTGAGCAGCTGGACAACACTTGGGTCATGGACCAAGCCCAGAACTGGACACCTTCTGAGATCTTGCCACCAGCTGTGGAAGGGGACCCGGCAGACAAGGACCTCAGCCTGTACAACCTGTTTGCTACTGCCTCCAGTGATGGCCCCAGCAGTTCCCGGCCGTCCACTCCACCTACTAATGCTCCCAATGTGATCGGGTCTCTTCCACCCACTCCTTCCCATGTGATATTTGGCCATGGTGGGGGTGCGGTGGGAGAACCACGCCATCAGGCTCAGCACGTGTCACGGCCCAAACGTCGGCACAGAGGACCGGACCGTTACGGGGACTGGGTTACTGAGTGAGCCAACTGTGGTAGTTCATGTTTGCACTAGAGATTCTCCAGTTCACATTTTTGGACTCTAGTGTGGTTATAATGTTCTGTATGTTTGTTTTTTAAAAAAAAAAAAAAAAAAGCTGAAGTGACAATGCTTTCATATACCAACATGCATTTTATTCCATTTGAATGTATTGTATTCTAATTAGTTACACAGTATTACTCCCGGTCGCCTAGAAATAGATTTCAACGTATAATGTACTCCTCTTTGTTTAATTAGAGACAATTGCAGTTCAATGTTTTTTTTTTACTCATGTGTTCACTGCTAAATGAGCTAACTTTTATATTGTATGGACACTTGTCATTAATATTAATTGCCAGTCCATGGTGGGGGTAGTGTTGTAAGATGTGTCTCTTTAGACAGGACAGCTCAGTGCGTGAACGTGAGTGAGTGCGTGCGCGCAGCCGAGGCGCGCCCCAGGTGTGTGGAATGGCCCCGACGAGTGAACGGTGTGTATGATTTTGGGCGGATGAGAGAGAGAGCGAGGCGACCGGAGCAAGTAGATATCATTGCTATCAACAGTGCAGTCTGTGAATAAAGCCCCAACGCTTCAGCAATACGGCCTGTGCCTCTGTGTACCACCATATCTCCTGCTTAACAAGAGTGAGGTTTTACTCGGGAGTTGACCCCGGAGGAGGAAAAGCGCCTCCGGCCCTGGAGAAGACAGATCTCCCCTGTGTCCCCCAACCACGGTTAGGAGACCAGAAGCAGGAACGGTTAACACATGATTACCTTGTGAAACAGAACAGCAAATCTAAATGAGGCGTTTCAGACAGTTGTAGTCCTAGATTCTGTGGGAGAGGAGAACTCCTTTGCAGGGCAGGGTTTTGAGCTGTTTGACTTTGCAAATCATATAACATCTCAAAAATTCTACAGAACCCACCAAAATAAAGGGGAAACCCCAAAAAGCATAATAGGGCCTCTTTAAAGGACTTTTAGATCGGTTGTAAGAAAATATAAAAACATCCAAAAAAAACATTAAACTGTACAGGTTTTAAGTGAAGGACAAAAAAGAGAGAGATGTGCAACCCAGATTTTACCTTACCTTTTTATTTCACATCATGTAACTTTTCTAGTACGACTGGTATTCATACTATGTAGGATAGCCAAGTAGACGGTTATGCTGTTTATTCCATCTTGCTACAATGCTCCGCACTTTGTATATATATTTATATATTTATGTGTATGTATGTATATCCACTGCTCTTTATTTATATCTTCCGTATCTTCTTAATTATTGCTCTGAGTGTTGCTATCCCTGTGCTGTTGCAATCCTGGAATTTCCCCATTGTGGGACTAATAAAGGCTTATCTTATCTTATCTTATCATGAAGTGATTACATATCTCTCTCTATGTGTTAGCTTAAGATTTAAAAATACTTTTACAAAAGTTGTGTGATTATTATTCATTACATTTATTTCTAGTAGAGGCCAGTGTTACTAATAGATTTTCATCGCTCTGGCTTGAAATTTGTGTGTTATTTGCATCTGTCTTGTTATGGTCTGTTTTTTTTTTCAGCTGGTGTTGTAAGGCAAATTACCTCCTGTCATGAGCTCCCCGTGCACCTCTCTAATGCACACGGCGAGGGGAGAAAAGACGAGAGGATTTAAGTGCAGGGTTACACCAAACACACATTTATTAACACAAAACTTAACAGACACAGAACGGCTTGGATCCTCGTTAGTGTCCTCAAGGTAGCCCTACACACACAGTGGAGGAAAACAGCGGCGAACAGAGCACAGGCAGTTACTAACAGTGGGGAGCAGACCGAGTCATCACAGCGAAAATCCAAGACACACAGACAGTCCTTAGTGACGTGACGATGGGCAGGGAACCGCCCATCCAACACGTACAATGATCCAGCGGCGTCTGTGTAGTGAAGAGCTCCTTTAATACAGACGCCGCTGGCATGACAAATAAGGAACACCTGGGCGAGGCACAGACGGATCATTACCGGGACTGGAAACAGCTGATGAGCCAGAAGGAGAGCGAGGGGGCGTGGCTGGGCCGGCAGCCTGTCAGCAGCGTGAGAGAAAGGAGATGACAAATGCTGACTAACAGCTGCCAGTCAGACAGTGGCTAGGGACATGGAAAAACGTACCAGAATACCTCAAAATACACAGCCCCAGCAAAGCCAACCCCACAAAGAGATCGAGGCCGAGCCGGGGAAAGCCAAGCTGGCTCAGGATGTGATAGGGCCCCTCCTTCTAGGAGTGGATACCAGACACCCACGGTAACATCATCAGAAGCCCCCCCCCCCAATCCCCACAGACAAAACAATAACACACGAACCCGGGTGAGAGGTAGGGGGAACAGGAAAGGAGGGAACACAACACCCTGCCCAGGGTCCACAATCAACCCCCCCCCCCCCCAAGTCCACGGGTCAGGAGGCCGCCCAGAGTCCCAGGCCCAGCAGAAGTTCCGGTGGACGGAATCCGACGGCCTGCCGGAAAACACGGGCCACCAGACCTGGGGAGTCAATTCTTCTGGCAGCCGGCCCACATTGCTTAGCCACCAGGACGGAGGGGGTGAAGCAGGAGGCGGCCTGCCCACCGGAAGGCTGACTGGAATGCAACCGGACCGGGGAGAGGGAACCTCCACGGCATCCTCAGTAGCACCCGCGGTGGGCCCCGACCGGGCCGGCTCCGCTGCACCCACGATGGACTCCAGCAAGAGCCTAACTGCGCCCATGGTGGCCCCTGACCGGGCCGGCTCTGCTGCACCCATGGTGGACTCCAGCGGAAGCCTAGCTGCGCCCACGGTGACCCCCGGCTGGGGTTCTCGGGCACCCGCAGTGGACCCCAATTGGGCCGAAGCTGCACCCATGGTGAGCGGACCAACCCGCAGAAGCACCAGGCTGAGGAGACGATCGATGGGAGGAGCCCTGACGACCCTGGCAGGAGGAGCTGGAGCAGCAACGTCCTCCTTCGGCAGGACCGGACCCTCAGCAACCTCCAGCGGCGACACACTCTCTCCGGCAACCGTAGTTGAAGGCTCAGGGGAAGCAGGAGAAGAAAGATGGTTAGGGTCACCGGCAGCGGCAGAGCCCGGCGAAGGAAGTTCAGACGCAGCTGCGCCCGACTCTCCTCACCCAGAGCCAGGCAAGATCTCTCTAGAACTGAAATAAGAAAAACAAGAGAGATAACTTTCCTGAGCTCGAGCTCCACCACAGTCCAGGTCTCTGTCGATCCCGGCGATGAACTCTCGGGCCTGGCCTCCAAGAGGTCCAGCTCAGGTTCCCAGTCCACTGCAGACGCCTCCACAGTTGGCAAGATGGTGACAGCAGTCCTATAAACCTCCTGCTGCAGTTCCAACGCAGGGGATTCCACCGGCGTGGCTGCAGGGGGCCCTCTCTGTACTGGCTCCGGGAAGGGATCATCCGGAACCACCGGCTCCTCCATCATCTGGCGGCTCAGTTCTTGGACCAACAGGCACTCAGGAATAGAAGGAGACACATAGGGAGTGGAGGATAAATTCACCGCTGCAGCTGGAGGAGAGGACCCAGTGGACTGCTGAGACTGGGCCTCTCCCTCGGAAGGCAGACAAGGGTTTTTGTCGGTAGGTTGAATTAAATGAAAACGCACTTGCTTGTCACCCCGGCGTTTGATGTTCTTGGCTGAAGCCGGTGAGATGGTGGCGTCAGTCTGAAGCTCCTCCTGCAGTGGCTCCAACGCTGGGAAATCCTTCGGCGTGGCTGCAGGGGAGCCTCTCCATGCTGGCTCCGGGAATGGATCATCCGAGGCCACTGGCTCCTCCGCTGTCTGATGGCCCTGACCTTGGGTCAGTAGGCCCTCAGGGGAAATGAGAGGAGACATGGAGAGGAGAAAAGGTGATTTGATATCTGCAGCTGGAGGAGAGGACCCAGCGGACTGCTTAAACTGGGTCTCTCCCTCGGGAGACAGACAAGATTTAATACTATTTTTTTTTTTCCACAATATCTTTATTGAACCTTTTTTTTTTTTTTAACAAACATGATACAAACAATCAAACACTAACACTAAAGTACTACAAAAAAAAAAAAATACCCTAAAAACACCAACAACCACCAACAAAATCAAGTCTTCAACAATGCTCCTCTGTTTAGTCTAGACAATCCAATACATAAGTATACATATTATGTTCACCAGTTTGGAATTTACAAGGTCCACACACATCATTCACCTTCTTCTTCAAGAGTTATGTTTAAATTTTTTACATAATCAATAAAAGGTCTCCATATATTCTCAAACACAATTTCCTTTGATTTCAGTATATATGTTATTCTTTCTAATGGAAGGTTTGTTAACATCTGTCTTAACCACTGAGTCACATCTGGTCTATGAGTCTTTTTCCATAATAGTGCAATACATTTTTTGGCATTAAGCAAACTGAGGTCTATGAATGTTCTTTCACTTTTATTGAAATTATGCTTTTCTGGGTACAGACCCAACAAAAACAGTTTAGGATTCAATATGATTTGTTTTGAGATTATTTTTTCAATTGTTACCCTCACCTCCTCCCAAAACATTCTTATTAATCTACATTCCCATAAACAATGAAATAGGGTTCCTTTACTTTCCATGCATTTTGTGCATGTATCTGGTATATTTTTGTTATATCTATTTAACTCCTCCGGTGTAACATACATCCGCATTAACCATTTGAAATGTATCAATTTAAGGCGTGCATTTATTGATTTGGTTTGAGCTTCTGTACAAGCCAATTCCCATTGTTCCTCCGAAATTTCAATTTGCAGATCTTCTTTCCAGTAGTTTAATCTTTTCAGTGAATTTTCACTTGAAGATAGTGTCAATGAGTTATAAAACTCTGAAATAATACCCTTTCTTTTACTATCTTTCATCATCATTTTTTCCAAGGATGAATAAATAGGTCGAGTGAGAGCTTTATTTTGATTTGATCGAATAAAGTTTCTAAGTTGAAGATATTTTAAAAAATGTGTTCTATTGAGATTAAATTTGATCCTCAGCTCTTCAAAAGGCATCATGTTTTCTGCACATGGCAAATATAAATCCTGAATCTTTTGTATCCCTTTTAAATTCCATACTTTAAATACAGCGTCCGCTCTCCCTGGTTTAAAATATTGTTTACCCCATATTGGACTAAATTGTGACAATAACTGTGGTTCTTTTAAATAGTTTTTAGCTTCACACCATATTTTGATCATATGCTTTACAAATGGATTTTTAACTTGTTTTTGTAATTTTTTTGCCGAATCTGAGTATATGAATATGGGAAGAGGTAAAGGTAAATTGTATGATTCCATTTCAGTCCAGTGAGGGAGATCATTTGATGAAAAATAATATGTCATAGACCTCAGTTGTGCCGACCAATAATACAACATAAAATTTGGACATTTCAGACCTCCACGATCAAATGGTAAATATAATAAAGACAAACGTAATCTAGCCCTCCTGTTGTTCCATATAAATTCCACTAACTTTTTTTTTATTCTTGAGAATAGATCTAAAGGTGGTGATAAGGGAATGTATTGAAATAAATAAAGTATTTTAGGTAAAATATTACTTTTAAGTATATTGATTCTCCCGATCATCGACATTGGTAGTGACATCCATCTCTGAGTTAACTCATTGATATCTGACATTAAGGCTTCATAGTTGACACTGGCGACTGATTCTAGCTTAGGCATAATTTGGATTCCTAAATATTTAAACTGATTTACAACATTGAATTGATTTACCTCAGGGGCTGGGTAATTTCTCTGGGTCTCATTTAGCATTAATATTGAAGATTTAGTTTTATTTATTTTATATCCTGATATTTCCCCAAAATTCTTTATTAAATTCAACAAGGTTGGAATTGATTTTTTTAGATTCGACATAAACAAAATTATATCATCGGCGTACAGGGAGATTTTATGTTCTGTTGGTCCAACTTTAATTCCATATATTTGTGAATGTAAACGTATCGCTATCGCTAAAGGTTCAATTGCCATAGTAAACAGTAAAGGTGAAAGTGGACAGCCTTGTCGACATCCTCTATTGATTTTTATTGGTTTTGAAATATTGTTATTTGTTAGGATTTCTGCTGTAGCATTATTGTATATTATTTGAACCCATTTTATGAAATTATTTCCAAGTCTAAACCTTTGTAAGACTTCAAAAAGAAAGGGCCATTCAACTCTATCAAAGGCCTTTTCGGCGTCCAATGATAGGAGAGCTGTATCCGGTGCTTCTTTATTAAAATAAATAATATTAAATAGTCTTCTTACATTATGGAAGCCTTGTCTACCCTTTATAAAGCCATTCTGATCTCGATTAATAATATTTGGTAAAATTTCTTGTATTCGTCTTGCTAAAATTTTACAGATTATCTTAAGGTCGGCGTTTAATAGGCTTATTGGTCTCATATTTTCACATTTATTAGAGGGCTTACCTGGTTTTGGCAGCAGTATAATTAAGGCATTATTTATGTATGATGGTAAATTATTATTTTGAAATGCTTCTAAAACCATCCATCCATCCATCCATCCATCTTCTACCGCTTTTCCGGAGGTCCGGGTCGCGGAGGCAGCAGTTCAAGCAGAGAAGCCCAGACTTCCCTCTCCCCAGCCACCTGCTCCAGCTCTTCGGAGGGGATACCAAGGCGTTCCCAGACTAGCTGGGAGACATAGTCTCTCCACCGAGTCCTGGGTCTGCCCCGGGGTCTCCTCCCAGTGGGACGTGCCTGAAACACCTCAAGTGGGAGGCGTCCAGGAGGCATCCTAATCAGATGCCCATACCACCTCAACTGACTCCTTTCAATGTGGAGGAGCAGCGGTTCTACTCTGAGCCTCTCCCGGATGACTGAGCTCCTCACCCTATCTCTGAGGGTGAGTCCAGCAATCCTACGGAGAAAGCTCATTTCAGCCGCTTGTATCCGCGATCTCGTTCTTTCGGTCATTACCCAAAGCTCGTGACCATAGGTGAGAGTAGGAACGTAGATTGACTGGTAAATCGACAGCTTTGCCTTAGAACTAAGCTCCCTCTTCACCACAACAGACCGGTACAACGTCCGCATCACTGCAGATGCTGCTCCAATCCGTCTGTCGATCTCTCGCTCCATTTTCCCCTCACTCGTGAACAAGACCCCAAGATACTTAAACTCCTCCACTTGGGGCAGGAGCCTGTCCCCAACCCGGAGAGGACAATCCACCTTTTTCCGGCTGAGGACCATGGACTCGGACTTGGAGGTGCTGATTCTCATCCCAGCCGCTTCACACTCAGCGGCAAACCGTCCCAGCAAGAGCTGTAGGTCATTGCTGGATGAAGCCAACAGGACAACATCATCTGCAAACAACAGAGATGAGATCCTGTGGTCACCAAGCATGACACCCTCCATTCCCTGGCTGCGCCTAGAAATCCTGTCCATAAAAATTATGAACAGGACCGGTGACAAAGGGCAGCCCTGGCGGAGTCCAACTCTCACTGGGAATGACTCCGACCGAGTGTTGGCAATGCGAACTAAACTCTCACAACGGTCGTACAGAGACCGAATAGCTCGTAACAACAAGCCCGATACCCCATACTCCCGAAGCACCCCCCACAAAAATCCACGAGGGACGCGGTCAAATGCCTTCTCCAAGTCCACAAAACACATGTAAACTGGTTGGGCAAACTCCCACGAACCCTCAAGAATTCTCGAGAGGGTAAAGAGCTGGTCCGATGTGCCACGGCCAGGACGAAAACCACATTGCTCCTCCTGAATCCGAGGTTCGACCAACGGCCGGACTCTCCTCTCCAGTACCTTGGCATAGACCTTCCCAGGGAGGCTGAGGAGTGTGATCCCTCTAAAGTTGGAGCACACCCTCCGGTCCCCTTTTTTGAAGGAAGTCCGGTGCTATGTGGATTAGGTGGCAGTCAAAGGCGGAGACCTTGGCGGACTGATCCCAAGCTTTCTAAACTGCTTCTAAAACCATTTCCAAAAAAGGTTTTATTAATTTATTCTTAAATTTTTTATAAAGGTCAACTGGAAGACCATCTGGTCCTGCACTTTTTCCTGATTTCATATTATCAATGGCTAGCCCAACTTCTTCTTGACTAATTTTAGACTCCAATATCTCCCTGTTTTCATTTGGAATACACGGTATAGATAGTTCGTTCAAAAACCCATTTAGTTTTGTTAAATCAGGTTCATTTTTGGTATCATAATTTTTCATAGTAATCTCTAAAGGCTCTATTAATTTCTAAAGGATCTATAACTACCTGTCCATTACTTATAATACTGGTAATTGGTGTTTTAATTTCCAATTGTTTAATCTGCCATGCTAATAATTTTCCTGATTTTTCACCTTGTTCATAAAAAGATTGTTTCAATCTTAGAAGACTCGAGGCAGCTCTATTCGCTGATTTTTTGTCGTATTCAGCTCTCAAAATCAGTAATTCATTCTCCAACCTTGGGTCACTTCCTGCATACACTTTTTCCTGAAGACTTTTTATTTTATGTTCCAATTTAGCTCTCTCCTCTCGAGTCTTCTTAGATTTTGATCCTGTATAACTAATAATATGTCCCCTAATAAAAGCTTTGAAAGCCTCCCACTTTACACATGCTGATGTTTGTGTAGTATTGATGTCAAAGAACTCGTCTATCTGTTTTTCTATATACTTGACAAATTCCTCATCCTGAAGCCATTTATGCTGAAATTGCCATCTACCTGATTCCTTTGTCAATTTTTTATCTACATATATTAGACAACAGGGTGCATGATCAGAAATCACGATGTTATCATAAAAGCAGTTTTGAATCTTGGACCTTAATTCTGTGGAAATCAAAAAATAATCAATACGTGAGAATGTCTTGTAGGTACTGGAATAACAAGAATAGGCTTTAACTTGTGGTTTCATTTCTCTCCATATATCTAACAATCTCAATTCTTTCATAAAATGATTAATAGTCATCCTACATCCAATGTGCGTACAATCCAGTCCTGTTGATCTATCCACACCTGGATTCAATGTACAATTAAAATCCCCTGCTATTATATGTTGCCCTGTAAGTGATGATAAGATGAGAAATAAATTAGCAAAGAATTTCTGATCATCTATATTGGGACCATATAAGTTCACAAGATTTATATTTTCTAATAGCAAAGAACCTTGAATGATTACATATCTTCCAAATTTGTCTCCAATTACATTTTTCACCTGAAAAGGAACTGATTTATGTATGAGAGTCATAACTCCCCTGGCTCGGGATGAAAATGAAGAGGTGAATACACTTCCCTGCCATCTACTCCTAATTCTTTTAACATCCTCCTCTATCAGATGAGTTTCTTGTAAAAACACAATTCTTGAACCCATGTCCTTTATTTTATTCATAACTTGTTTAAGTTTTTTTAAATTTTGTAGACCTCTGCAATTCCATGAAGTTAAATTAAGATTAACACTTTGGTCCATGATCAATAGAGAGTTTGGGATTACCTTGCAGTGTAAACATGCTCATACAGAGAAGCAAAAACATGAGTGGTTGAACATTCATCCTACAAACTACACACAAACAAATTTCCCCTTCCCACACTTGTGGCAAACCCCCCAAAATCAAAAGAAAAATTCTGTCTCCCGATATAGCCATCGACCGTTCCACACCCACGGGGAACAGCCTAAGCCACTCCTTCTTCATCCTCCCAATCACCCTAACTCTACTGCTTTTAATGACGTAACATTAACTCTCCTCTGTAGTTTTCCAACTTAACTCCAAAATTTTTAACAACTTTGTACATCATAGTTTGTTTTTTTTTGTTTGTTTTGTTTTTGTTTTGTTTTTTTAATATATAATACAATCTATATTTTGTAAACTTACTATTTACTTCAAGTCAGTCAGATGCCTGTGCAAATGCTTAATTATTCTACCTTATATTTTGTTCATGCTTAGCTCCCACCAGTCTCTTCTTCTTCTTTGATCTTCTTGATGAACTCCTGCGCCTCCTCTGGGGTCTTGAAGATGTGGGTTCTGCCCTCATACGTGGTCAGCAGTCTCGCAGGATAGATTACACCATGACGAATCCCAAGGTTGCGCAGCTCCTTACGTACGGGATCAAACTGCTTCCTCAATTGCTGGATTCCTGTGGCCAAATCTGGGTAGAACCGCACCTGCTGGTCCTGGTGTTTAATCTCTCCTTTAGCACGTGCAGCGTTGAAGATCTTCATCCTGTCTCTGTTGCTAAGAAACTTCATAATTAAGGTCCTCGGCGGTCCCTTATCTCTCCGTGGGCCAATACGATGTGCTTTTTCCAGAACCACTGCTGATTGCAACTCCTCGCTGCCCAGCACCTCCGGAATCCACTTTTCCAGAAAGGAACATACGTCCCGACCTTCTGATTCCTCTGGAAGACCCACCAGCCTCAAATTATTCTGTCTCGACCGAGATTCCAAATCCAAAATATTATCTTCCAGAGATTTTTTTTTTTTTTTCCAAAGTGCGCACCTTTAATTGAAGACGGGTGACGTCATCTTCAGCACTAGCGAGACGGAGCTCCATCTGCGCCGTTCGTTCTACACAGTCACCCAATTCCTTTCTTATTCCTTCCAACGCTGTCATAATCCCATCAAATCTAGAGGAAAAGTCCGCTCTCATTGAACTCATGGCAGCCATCAGCGCATCTGCGCCATTCCCCGCAGATATCGCACCGCCGCCAGCCTCCTCCGCCATATATGGAGTTTTGTTTGCTGCGTCACAGACCTGAAAGTCCGTTAATTTGGACTGTTTCGGCGGCTCGCTTTTTCCTTTTCCTGGTTTTCCAGCCTTAGGCTTCGCCGACATATCCTCGCCCAAATGCTGGGATACGTTCTGTCCCAAATGAGAGAGTTATTTGCCGATTTTTTTTCTCCAGGAGCAGAGCAGAGCGAGACACGTCCGTCCTACGTGGCAGCCATAACCGGAAGTTAGATTTAATACTATTTGGTGAAATAGAATAATAAAGTACTCGCCTGTCATCCCGGTTTTTGGTTTTAACAGCTGCAGACAATAGACAGTCATCCCTCTCCGTGTCAGCAGTGACGTAGGCCCCTCTGCAGACTGGTGGAGGAGCCGTCTCCATGGCGACGGAGGTGGGAGTGGCCGGGGTGAGTTCAGTGGACTTCGGAGCGACAGGAATCGCTGCAGATAAGGAGGGCTCCCGGTGTCTCCTGGGACGACGTCGATGACTGGGTGCTGGAGCTGGAGGAGCTGGGACAGGAGTGGGCGTCTCGCGCTGGCGGGAGGAAGGAGGAATGGAGTCCCAGGAGTGCTTGACTCTCGGCGCAAGCTCGGTCTTCTTAGGGGATTTCCTCACCCCTTCGCCGCACCCACACTGCAGCGCTGCCAATCGGTCAGTCCTCTTCAGTCCCTTGGCATGCCGAGCGAGCTGAGGGCACCACCGGACCTCTGCCTCTGCCAGACCTACGTACCAGACAATGTCCTCCGGGGTAGAATAAATGCTGGCCGACGTGATGAGCCCATCGATGTCCATCAATGCCTTGCAAACCTCCCATCCCAAGCTTAAAGGATAGCTGCGGGGTGCCAAATCCATGGCCCACTCCAACACAGCTCAGTCACAAAAAAAAATCACACAAAAAGAAGAAACGGAAAAAAGATGTGTGTGTGTGTACTCGCTAAATTCTATGGTTCGGCTGGATCATTCTGTTATGAGCCCCCCGTGCGCCTCTCTAATGCGCATGGTGAGGGGAGAAAGGACGAGAGGATTTAGGTGCAGGGTTACACCAAACACACATTTATTAACACAAAACTTAACATACAGACACAGAACGGCTTGGATCCTCGTTGGTGTCCTCAAGGTAGCCTTACACATACACTGGAGGAAAACAGTGGCCAACAGAGCACAGGCAGTTACTCACAGTGGGGGGGCAGACCGAGTCATCACAGCGAAAATCCAAGACACACAGACAGTCCTTAGTGACGTGACGATGGACAGGGAACCGACCATCCAACAGGTACAATGATCCAGCGGCGTCTGTGTAGCGAAGAGCTCCTTTAATACAGACGCCGCTGGCGTGACAAATAAGGAACACCTGGGCGAGGCACGGATGGATCATTACCGGGAGCTGGAAACAGCTGATGAGCCAGAAGGAGAGCGAGGGGGCGTGGCTGGGCCGGCAGCCTGTCAGCAGTGTGAGAGAAAGGAGATGACAAAAGCTGACTAACAGCTGCCGGTCAGACAGTGGCTAGGGACATGGAAAAACGTACCAGAATACCTCAAAATACACAGCCCCAGCAAAGCCAACCCCACAAAGAGATTGAGGCTGAGCCGAGGAAAGCCAAGCCGGCTCGGCACGCGACACCTCTTGTCTTTTGGCCCTAAAGTTGATTGAAAACTGTTTAAGGCATTTCATTTTAACCTCTGATATTGTGACCTTTCTATTTTGGGCTGATAATCAACCTTAAATTGTAACATTTGTATATGTTGGGGGGTTGTATTTGTATTGTGGGATTTAGTTGCCTTTTATTTACTCATTTAGTTAAAGTATTTTTTAGACAATAATGGTCTAATGGTCATATTCACCACAGAATTTTAGTTGTAAGGTTATGTGACTGGTAATAGGTAATTTGAGGAGGCATTGTATTATGTAGACTAATGTGCAATTATCTGATAAAGAGCAGTGGTGCTCCTAACCATACCTGACACTGAGGTGTAAAAACAGCCTTGCAACATGCTAGGTTGTAATCCCCCCCTCCCCCCGGGGATGTTGTGTAAAATGTAAATAAAAACAAAATACAATATTTTAAAAATCGCTTTGAACTTACAGTGGTATGAAAAAGTGTTTGCCCCCTTTCTGATTTCTCATTTTTTTGTATGTTTGTCACACTTAAATGTTTCAAATCATCAAACAAATTTAAATATTAGACAAAAATAACACAAGTAAACGAAAAATGCAGTTTTTAAATGGTGTTTATTATTAAGGGTAAATAAAAATCCAAACCTACATGGCCCTGTGTGAAAAAGTGACACCCCCCCCATCCCGTTAAAACATAAATTAACTGTGGTTTATCACATCTTTGGAAAGCTGAGTTCAATTTCTCTAGCCACACCCAGGCCTGATTACTGCCACACCTGTTCTCAATCAAGAAATCACTTAGATAGGACCTGCCTGACAAAGTGAAATAGACCAAAAGATCCTCAAAAGCTAGACATCATGCTGCGATCCAAAGATATTCAGGAACAAATGAGAAACAAAGTAATTGAGATCTATCAATCTGGAAATGGTTACAAAGCCATTTCTAAAGCTTTGGGACTCCAGCAAACCACAGTGAAAACCATTATCCACAGACGGTGAAAACATGGAACAGTGGTGAACCTTCCCAGGAGTGGCCAGCCGACCAAAATTACTCCAAGAGCGCAGCGACAACTCATCCAAGAGGTCACAAAAGACCCCACAACAACATCCAAAGAACTGCAGACCTCACTTGCCTCAGTTAAGGTCAGTGTTCATGACTCCACCATAAGAAAGAGACTGGGCATAAATGGCCTGCATGGCAGAGTTCCAAGACGAAAACCATTGTTGAGCAAAAACAATATAAAGGTTCATCTCAGTTTTGCTAGAAAACATCTTGATGAGCCCCAAGACTTTGGGGAAAATACTTTGTGGACTGATGAGACATAAGGTGAACTTTCTGGAAGGTGTGTGTTCCATTACATCCGGTGTAAAAGGAACAGCATTTCAGAAAACATCATACCAGCAATAAAATATGGTGGTAATAGTGTGATGGTCCGGGGCTGTTTTGCTGCTTCAGGACCTGGAAGACTTGCTGTGGTAAATGAAACCATGAATTCTGCTGTCTACCAAAAACTCCTGAAGGAGAATGTCCAGCCTGTTCATGAGCTCAGGCTGAAGCGCACTTGGGTTCTGCAGCAGGACAGTGATCCAAAACACTCCAGCAAGTCCACCTCTGAAAGACTTCAGAAAAACAAAATGAAGACTCTGGAGTGGCCTAGTCAAAGTTCTGACCTGAATCCAATTGGGATGCTGTGGAATGACCTTAAAAAGACAAATAAAAATGACCTTAAAAAGAAAAATAATATAAGCCTTTATTAGTCCCACAATGGGGAAATTCCTGGATTACAGCAACACAGGGATAGCAGCACTCATAGCAATAATTAATAAGGTAATAAGAACAAATGAATATACATACACAGATATATACACAGCACGGGAGTATTGCAGCTAGATGGTATAAACAGCATTACGGTCTGTTAAGTTACCCCGCAGAATATGAATATGTACCCAGACAGTATATTTCATAGTTGAATCAGCCATGTTGTCACCCTCAGTAATGATTGATATTGTCCTAGTTGTATAATGGAGGAGACCATTTATTGTGCAAGATTGTTATGTTTTGTACATTCAGTACAACGTCTATGAACAGCTGTGGTTAGGTTATAAAGTCTGACAGCCTTAGGTAGGAAGGACCTGGGGAACTTCTCCATCGTGCACCTAGGATGGTACAGCCTACTGCTAAATGAGCTCCTCAGTGCATTCAGCGTGTCCTGCATGGAGTAGGACTCAGACTCCAGCAGAGATGACAGCTTAGCCACCATCCTCCTCTCTCCTATTCCCTCTACTGGGTCAAGGTGCCGCCCCAGAACAGAGCTAGCTTTTTTGATCAGTGTGTTCAGTCTCTTCCTGTCGGCTGCTGTGATGCCGCTGCCCCAGCAGACCACTCCAAATGTGATGGGTGATGCTACCACCGAATCATAAAAGGTCTTCAGGAGTGCCCCTTGCACTCCAAAAGACCTGAGCCTCCTCAGGAGGAACAGCCTGCATTGCCCCTTCTTATAGAGTGCGTTGGTGTTGTGTGACCAGTCCAGTTTATTGTTCAGGTGAACATCCAGGTACTTGTAGGATGTCACCGTCTCAATGTCTGTTCCCTCTATGTTTACTGGTGCTGTGGGAGGTTGTCCTCACCTGCTGCAGTCCACCACCAGTTCCTTGGTTTTCCTCACATTGATCTGGAGGCAGTTCTGTTGGCACCAGTCCACGAAGTCCTGGATAAGTTCTCTGTCCGCATCATCTCCATCAGAGATAAGGCCAATGATCGCAGAGTCGTCAGAGAACTTCAGTAGGTGGCAGTGTGGTGTGTTGTGTGAAAAGTCCACAGTATAGAGGGTGAACAGGAAGGGAGCCAGAACCGTTCCCTGGGGGGACCCCGTACTGCAGATAATGGTGTCAGACACACAGTCCTGGGTTCTCACAAACTGTGGTCGTTTTGTGAGGTAGTCTAGGATCGACGATGACAGGTGCTGGTCCACCTCTGGGCACAGTAGCTTGTCCTTCAGGATCACCAGTTAGATGGTGTTGAAAGTACTGAAGTGTCTCCAGAATCTTTATCAGGTGTGATGTGAGGGCCAGTGGTCTGTAGCTGTTCAGGTCCTTGGGATGAGGGGTCTTTGGTAGAGGAACCACACAGGATGTTTTCCACAGCTGTGGTACCCTCCCTAGCTTCAGGCTCAGGTTGAAGATGTGCTCCATGATCCCACACAGCTGGTCTGCGCAGGACTTGAGGAGCTTCAAGCTGATGCTGTCCGGACCCGAGGCCTTCTTCGCCTTGATCTTCCCCAGCTCCGCTCTCACCTGGGTCTTAATGATGGTCAGGTTGGGGCAGGGGGGCTGTGTGCCGGGAGTGGGGGGTGTTGGGAGGAGGCCGTGGACAGCGGGACTAGATGAAGGTGGAGGCAGTATTGGTTGGTGGGCAGGCGGAGAAGAGGGCAGTTGGTCAAACCTGTTAAAAAACAGGTTCCGGTTGTTCACATGTTCACAGACACCCCCCCCCCCCCCCGTGGCCTGGGAGGAGGTATTCTGGTGCCCAGAGATGGTTTTGAGGCTTCTCCAGACCCTGCTGATGTCTCTCTGTTGCAGCTTGTCTTCCATCATCTTCCTGTAGCTGTCCTTCCCCTCTCTGATCTTCCTCCTTAGCTCCCTCTGTACGGACTTCAGCTCCTCCTTGTTTCCCAACCTGAAGATCCTTTTCTTCTCCTTCAGTAGTGACTTTATCTCAGGGTTGATCCAGGATTTGTTGTTTGAGAAACCGTATGGTCTTGGTAGGTATGGTGTTATCCACACAGAAGTTGACGTAGTCTGTGATATGTGTGTGTGAGCCTGTTGATGTCCTCACCATGTGGATCACAAAGTTGTTCCAATACAGTGGATTCAAAACAGTCCTTCAGAGCGTCCATCGCTTCGTCAGACCATATTTTCACTGTGCGAGTAACAGGAGGTTGTCTGTGTACCAGGGGTTTGTAGACAGGCAGGAGGTGAACCAAGTTCTGATCTGATCTCCCGAGGTGGGGGGGAGTGGCGAAGAGGTGTAAGCCTCCTTATTGTTTGCGTAAAATAAGTCCAATGTTTAAAGTAGAACTGAACCCACCTTTTGGCGCAAAAAGTAGAATAGCAGATTAATTCCTTATTACCTATTGTATTTTTCAACACATAAAAGAAATTTTTAGGCCGTGCGATGGCCAAGCTATAAGCCGATAAACTTTTGCCTCTGGCTGGCAGTGCCAAACAAACTGGAAGTAGTGCAGACGACGCTGCGTGACGTCACGAGTGTGATCCCTAAACAAAACAACAATGGCAGATGATAGCAGTTCCAGCAGTCAAGAACACCAGAGTTTTCAGAGTGAAGAGGCATTCAGGATCGGTGACGAGATAGAGGAGGATGCAGGAGTGTGGCAGGTGGCAGGCGTGCACGCGAGCCCGGGAGACAGCGACCTAATGCACCTGTGACAGCAGCTGGCAGACGGCGATGCAGAGGCGAGGTCCGCCGCCGGGGAATACACCTGTGCACAGGGGAGAGACTGGAAAGGCAAAGGTAGGTATGCTTACGCTGTAGATCTTGCTGGGAGATGAGGGGGTTCCTCTGCAGCAAGAGGGCTGAAGGAATCAGACGGCTTCATGCCGAAGCCCAGGGCAGAGTGGCTTATATCCCACGCTGCTGATGAGGCGCAAGTGTGTGCGCAGCTGGCGCCGCTAATGAGCGGCGAGTTGTAACATATCCAGCCTGTGTTGTGTTGTAGCTTAGTTTTCTTTTTTCTCTGTCACATTTTGTCTTAGTTTTGTTTTGAATTGTAATCGCTCTTGCCTGTTTTCTCTTTTGAATTCTTGGATGGAATATGGGTGGGCAATATAAGCTGCGGCTTCAACCATCACCCATTTCGGATAACTTACGTTGAATTGTATAATCAGATGAGTCATTGTTCAATTTGACCTTGTTGTTATATCATTCAGTTTCTTTCAACCTGTACTGTACTATCCGAAATAAATAAATTCATTCATTCATTCAAAAAATTGGGCTATGTATTACAATACTTCTACAGACTATAGTGGCAATACACATGAACAGAACTGGCCTCTGCATTTGACTGTGCTATTTATAAATACTGTAATATCTATATCTAGAAACGCATCGCTTCCCGGTCGCTTTTCCTCCCCCTTTCTTTTCTTTCGTCACCATGACAGCTTTCCTTGGCCACTGAACAGATCTTCCCAGGTGTTGGAAGTGTTTTGTAGTCGACTATCATGACAAAATGCACCAAAAACAACCAGTGTCGACGTGCTCGCAATGGTAAACATGGAGGACTGTGTCACACTCATGACGTCACGCGGAACTCCGGCTGCACTTCCGGTTAATCGGCGGATTTGTCTGATTTTTCAGGGCGGGAAATTCAAAATCGCGATTTTCTCCAAGATTCTGGGATTTGTGGAGGGGGTGCCAATGATAAATTATCTTTATAATTGTATGTACTATCACCCAGTGCCATTCAATGCCGTTCAGTTCAGTTCTACTTTAATTGTCTCTGATGTGGCACGTGACATACTGGGTGAACGTGGGCAGAATGGAGGACAGTGAAGTATGGTTAAAATCACCCGAGATGAGGAGGATAGCATTTAGGTACTGTGTTTGCTGCCTGCTAGTGACTGAGTGGATGATGTCACTCGCTGCCTCAGCGCTCGCCGAGGGGAGTACATAAATAACAATGCCGACGACATGTGAAAATTCCCTTGGGAGGTAAGCCGGTTGCATGCTAACAGCTTATAGGCTAACAGCTATAAGGCTAAGGGCCTTATAGCTGGGCCTGTTAGCTTAGGGCCTGTTAGCCCTGTTAGGGCCTTAGGGCCTGTTAGCTTATAGGCTAAGGGCCTATAAGCTGTTATATAGGCCCTTAGAATAGAGGGTTAGTACTAGTGAAGCGCTTTGAGTGGTCTTTGAGACTAGAAAAGCGCTATATAAGTACAGGTCCTTATCCTTATCCTTAGCTAGCAACTCAATGTCCTTGCTGCAATGTTGTTCTTTAATCATGACGTGCCCAGGATTACACCATCTGTTGTTCACACACATTATCAGCCCCCCGTCTCTGCTCTTCCCGCTGTTTGATGTCCAATCTTCCCGTATTGCGTGGAAACCCTCCAGATCGATGCTAGCATCTGTTACTAGTTCTGTTATCCACGTCTCAGTAAACAACATAATGCTAATTTCTCTGAAGACGCTCATACCGGGACATAGCCGCCAGTTCGTCAGTCTTGTTAAGCAGCGATCTCACATTTCCCATAATAACGGATCGAAGGACGGGTCTGTACCTTGTCTTCCTCGTGTGTCGCTTCAATCCAGCTCGACATCCACGTCATTTTTGCCTGATTTCTCTTGGTATGTCAAGTTTTTGCGTTAGCACCGTGGGGTAGTCTTATACTAACAGCTGACTCCTACTGTAAACAATAGCTCCTCCACTCACCAAGTCGGGAGACATTTGTGATATTAGCCGAAAGATGACTAATATCAGCACCAGTGCGGTGATCTGTGTGTCCTTGGCGTCCGTTGTGGATACAGGGTCGCAAGATCATAAAGTTGTGGCAAGAAAAAAGACAGATAGTAAATAAAAACAAGAAAGAAACTCAGAATTGAGCCGCTGCTGCAAAAAGGCAGGTGACTCGTGTGGTGCCGGAAGTAATAGCTCGAAATGTCATGCTCAAAAACCCTCCAATGTGGCCGAATTACAACAATTGTGCAAAGATGAGTAGGCCAAAATTCCTCCACAGCACTGTAAAAGACTCACTAACAGTTATCACAAAGGCCTGATTGCAGTTGTTGCTGCTAAGGGTGGCCCAACCAGTTATTAGGTTTAAGGGGCAATCACTTTTTCACACAGGGCCATGTAGGTTTGGATTTTTTTCCCCCTTTATTATAAACACCTTCATTTAAAAACTGCATTTTGTGTTTACTTGTGTTATCTTTGTCTAATATTTAAATTTGTTTGATGATCTGAAACATTTAAGTGTGACAAACATACAAAAAAAATGAGAAATCGGGAAGGGACAAACACTTTTTCACACCACTGTATATTCAATTGAATGCACTATAGAGATGAGATGAGATGAGATTCAACTTTACTGTCATTACACATGTATGAATACAAGGTAACGAAACGTGACTTGGCATTTGGGCACGCTCTGCAGAGCGCATTCAAGGCCGGGGCAGCCGCTAGGCGCCAGTCATATATATATATATATAGTCATATAGAGACAAGTCTTTTAACGTTGACACTGATAAAATTTGTTTTTCACAAATATTCACTCATTTTGAATTTAATGCCTGCAAGACATTCCAAAAAAGCTGGGACAAGGGCATGTTTACCCCTGTGTTTCATCACCTTTCCTTTTAACAAGGGGGGCAGCTGTGGCGTAGGTGTAGTGTGGCCGACTACTGATCGGAAGGTCAGGGGTTCAATTCCCGCTTTGTCTGCAGTCTACATGTCAAAGTGTCCTTGAGCAAGACACTGAATCCCCAATTGCTCCTGGTGGGTCAGGCCAGCACCTGTGCATGACAGCTCCGCCGCCATCAGTGAGTGAATGGGTGGATAGCAGGATCTGTAAAGAGCTTTGGTCATCTAGAAATAAGAAAAAGCGCTATATAAGTGAACGCCATTTACCAGCACTCAATAAGCATTCAGGAACTGAGGACACTGACATGTTTTATGACTGGCCTGAAAGCAGACACAAGACAGAGGGAGTTCAAGTGCAAAAGGTGAAGTTTATTGATAAGTGATAATGAATGTGCATGAACAAAGACCTGGCAACCCTGTGGTGAGAGGGGAAGAGGAAAATGAGAACATGGTACATAATGTTGGCAGTTTGGAGACATTGCAAAGAGTAAATGTTCTTACAGACCAGAACAGTGGCTTAGAGTTAGAGCATCCGCCCCACAACTGGGAGGCCGAGTCATGCCAAAGACCATATAAAAATGGAACTTCCTGCCGTCCACCTTGGTGCTCAGCAAAATGGAACGGAGGAGGGAAATGTTGATTGCCCAGCCACAGGGGGTGCACAAGCCAGTGTACTCCCTGTGCCGGTCCCAAGCCTGGATAAAAATGGGCAGGGTTGTGTCACGAAAGGCATCCGGCATAAAACTCAGCTCCAACCTATGGAATATGGCAGATATATCGATGTCTGCCACAACAACCCCACCAGAATGTGGGACTAAAGCTAAAAGAAGAAAAAAAATGTTCTTACAGGTGATAATGGCGAGGTAAATGGTGAGTCAGCTTGTTCCCATACGTCTTTGGGTTGGTGTTTATCCGGTGCAGCAGGGCAGGCAAAAGGGATGGGAATTGATATGATTTTATCAATACCAATGCCATTGTCAATTTTGCTTATCAATCTGATTCTTTATCGAGTCCCTTATCAATTCTTGATCAGTTTTCCATGTGGAGAAAAAAGCAGACTTTCACAGGATTTCAACATCAATGCAGGAGTTTTGTTATTTTTCTGACTAAACCAGGGGTGTCCAATCACGTGCCATGGAGGGCCAAGACCCTGCAGGCTTTACCTCTAACCAGTGTCTTCAGCAGCAGATTTCACTGAATTTCTTCCCACTGATTGCTGATAAGTGAAAACACCTGCTGAACAGACTGGGTAAAAAAGAAAACCTGCAGGGTCTTGGCCCTCCATGGCACATGATTGGACACCCCTTGACTAAACAATGCTTCTGCTCTTCAAAAGATATAATAAAGTCAAATACAAAAAACTTTAAACATGTAAAAATGGGCATTTACTGTCATGATTTATTATTAACGACACCCCAAGTGCACGATGCAGCAACAGGAGGACAATCAAAGACACAAAAACCACGTTTGAGGAGTTTATTAAATGTCAAAATGAGCCACAGCCTATGGATAACATCACTCGCCAGAGGAATCATTACTGTAATATCCAAATGTGTCTCAGGGACGTGTGAATGGCTGTCGGGGTGGGGGGTGTGAGTGTGTTTTTAAATTATGTTTTTTTTTACAATACGGATGCCTAGAGAAACGCAATGTCATCTTGCTTGCACTATAGTTGTATGCATAGCATCATGACAATAAAGGTTGATTGATTGATTGATTGATTGATTGATTGATTGATTGATTGATTGATTGATTGATTGATTGATTGATTGAATCAGTCTGTGGAGAGAGAACGAGAGCTGTGAGGAGAAGAACGGAGACAGGGAAGTTTGGCGAGCCAAATTGCCACTTTCGTGGGATAATAGGGATGACTGGCAGGACCTCGAACGGGGGAAGAGACAAACCAGCAGGGTGGAGTTGGTGGAGTCGCTGGTGCCTGACCGGGTGGAGAATGGTTGCAGCTGAGCAGAGATGAAGGGGCAGTGAGCACACGCAGTCCCCAGAGACGCACCCACGCGGTGGCAGCAACCTGGAAGGGAGAAAAGGAGACAGGTGAGTACGGAAACCTCACCTAGGAGATTAATGTTTGCTACAGTAATACTCTGCTACGGCAGTATACCCAGATGAGCCAGCGTCAGTGCACTGAAGAGCAGGTCCTTTTAAACGCTGGCTGATGAAAGGCAGCAGGTACGTCTCCTTACCCAGGTGCGTTGATGACCTGAGGAAGGAAACGATGGGAAGGAGGGGGCACACGCTCATGACCATGACAGTGCCCCTCCCTCAAGGAACGCCTCCTGGCGGTCCCTTGGGCTTGTCGGGATGGGCTTGGTGGTAGGCCCAGAGCATCCTCTTGTCCAGAACAAGGGATTTGGAGATCCACAAACGTTCCTCTGGACCGTAGCCCTCCCAATGGACCAGGTATTGAAGACCCCGGCCCCGACGGCGAACATCCAGAATGCGCTGAACTGTGTAGGCAGCGTGGCCATCGATCATCCGGGGAGGAGGAGGCGGTTTCGGGGCGGGGGCATGGAGGGCTGACCGAGGGGTTTGATGTGAGAGACGTGAAACGTCGGGTTCACCCACAGGGCCCGTGGAAGCCTCAAACGGACTGTGACGTTGTTGACCACCCTGGTGATGGAATAAGGTCCCAGGAAGTGGGGGATAGCTTCTTAGAATCTGTCTTCAGCTGGATCTGGTCTGCTGCCAACCAGACCTGCTGACCCACGGTGTACTTCAGAGCAGGAACCCTCTTCCTGTCGGCCATCTGACGGTTGCGCTCGGATGAGCGGGCGAGGGCGGCCTGGGCAGACCTCCAGATGCATCAGCAGCATCGAGCGTGGGACCCTACGGATGGCACCGCGACCTCCCTCTCGGCCATGGGCAGCAAGGGCGGGGTGTTCCCAAGGAGGTTTCAAAGGGAGTAAGCCCTGTTGCTGTGGAGACGGTGGAATTCATGGAGTACTCCACCCAGGTCAGATGCATGTTCCACAAGGAAGGATTTTTGGCTGCTATGCACCGCAGAGTGGCCTCCAAGGACTGGTTGGCGTGCCCGGCCTGCCCGTTGGACTGAGAGTGATTGCCGGAGGTGAAGCTGACAGTGGTCCTGAGAGTCCGGCAGAATGCCCTCCAAACTTGGGATGTAAACTGGGGACCCCAGTCAAATACGATGTCAGACGGAATGCCATGGACACGGATGACGTGGTTGGTTAGAAGCTCAGCAGTTTCCATGGCGGAGGGAAGTTTGGGAAGGGCCATCAGATGAATGGCTTTCGAGAAGCGGTCCACAACAGTCAGGATGACCAACTTCCTGTGGGAGGGGGGAAGTCTGGTAATGAAGTCCACGGCAATGTGAGACCAAGGATGGTCAGGGATGGGCAGAGGATGGAGGAGTCCAGCAGGGGGGGAGGAGTCTGACTTGCCCCGGACACACGTTTAGCAGACCCGTAAGTACTCCTGCATGTCCTGCCGCAAAGTGGGCCGCCAGAACACCCGCTGAATCAGGTTGGTCATACGGGTGATTCCAGGATGGCAGGCGAAGAGGCTGGAGTGGCCCCACTGGATTACGTCACGAGGCTGGCAGGGACGTACAGGAAGTTCCAGGGGCACCCTGCTGGTGCAGGCTTCTGGGACTGGGCCTGACGGACCCTCCGCTCAATATCCCAGGTAAAGGCTCCAAGGACACATGGGGGGGGAGAATAGGCTGGGATGGGAAGGAGGCGCTACCCGCTTGGAATCAAACTGGCGCGATAGCGCATCCAGTTTGGTATTCCAAGAGCCAGGCCGGTAGGGGATAGTAAAGTTGAACCTTTGAAAAAATAAGGCCCAACGAGCCAGCCTGGCATTGAGTCGGCGGACCGACCGCAGGTACTCTAGGTTCTTGTAGTCGGTCCACATGACGATGGGGTGAATAGCCCCCTTTAGCCAATGTTTCCACTCCTCCAATGCCAACTTAATGGCGAGGAGCACTCTGTCCCCTACGTCATAATTTCTCTTGGCTGGTGAGAGCCACCAGGAGAAAAATGCACATGGGTGGAGCTTCTGGTTGGAGGACGAGCGCTGTGAGAGGACAGCGCCCACCCCCGAGTCAGAAGCGTCCACCTCGAGAACAAAGTGGAGCTGAGGGTCGACCTGGGCCAAGATGGGTGTTTCAGTGAACAGACCTTTTAATTTAGTAAAGGCCTGTTCAGCTGCCTCAGTCCACCAGAAAGGAACGTTAACGGAGGTCAGCTATGTAAGCTGCAGTGCTATCCCACTATAGTTCCTGATGAACTGGTGATAAAAATTTGCAAACCCAAGGAAGCGTTGAAGCTCCCTGCGGGAGTGGGGAGATGGCCAATCAAGCACTGCCCTCACCTTGGCCGGGACGGCGATCAGTCTCCCTTCAGCCACTATGAAGCCCAAGAAGGTGGTCAAGGTGGTGGAGAACTCACACTTCTTGGCTTTAACGTAGAGCTGGTTCTCCAAGAGCTGCTGTAAAACGGCTCTCACATGGACTTCATGTTCCTCTGGCAAGCGGGAGAAGATCAAAATATCATCCAAATAGACAAATACGAATCGGTTGAGCATATCGCGAAGGACATCATTTATAAGCTGCTGCAAGATGGAGGGGACGTTGGTAAGCCCAAAGGGCATGACCAGATATTCAAACTGCTCCTCATGTGTTCTAAACACCGTCTTCCACTCATCTCCCTCGCGAATGCAAATAAGATGGTATGCGTTTCACAAGTCTAATTTGGTGAATACCTGTGAACGCTGAAGGAGCTCAAACGTGGAGTTGATCAAGGGCAGAGGATATTTGTCCTTAATGGTAATAGTGTTGAGCTCCTGGTAGTTGATACACGGGTGCAATGAGCCATCCTTCTTACCAACAAAGAAGAATCCATCTCCGAGTGGAGCCAAAGAAGGCCGAATAAGGCCAGCGTTCAGCGAGTTCTTAATGTATCTCTCCATCGCCTCCCTCTCGGGGCCAGAAATATTATAAAGCCGGCTAGACGGTAGATTCGCCCCAGGGATGAGATCCACAGCACAGTCGTAAGAGCGATGAGGCGGCAGCGACAGTGCTCTCGACTTGCTGAAGACCTCCCCCAAATCATGGTAAGCCCGGGGAACGAGGCTAAGGTCTGGCGGCTCAGCCAGAGGGCAGGAGACGGGAAGAGACGATGAGCACTCAGCTGAACTTAAACAATGAGCCAAACAGAACGGACTTCAGGAGGTGATGGAATTTTGCCCCCAGTTTATAATGGGGTTGTGCCTCCGGAGCCACGGAATGCCCAGAATCATCGGGGAAGACAAATTCGGGAGGATTAGGAACGAAAGTTCTTCCCGATGGTTCCCAGAAAGAAGGATGGCGATTGACGCCGTGCGTTCAGTGACCACCGCTACCTCTCGGCCAGAAATGGTGGTTATTCTCAAATGATTGGGCAATAACATTAGTTATGTTTCAATGATGAAAAGCAATATAAATAAAAGCAGTGTAAATGGAATACTGAAGTGATTAGAAACAACTGCACAGTGTTATTTTAGCCCTCACATAAATATAGATGCTGTACTTCGGTGTAATTTTTGCATGTTTTTAAAAATATATACAGTATGCACAGTGTATATACACTCACACATGCATAAAATAATTGTATATTATCATACTGTTAAACAGGGGCGGTTCTAGGATCAGAGCTTAGGGGTGCCGAGCACCCAATGAGCTCCACCACACACCTGCCCTTTTTCACTCACTCACACACACACACACACACACACACACACACACACACACACACACATATTATTTTGTTAGAGTTATCATCTTTCATACATCTCCTCCCTGGCTTCTAGTTAGTGAACATGGTATGTGATGATACATAAAAACAGGGACAGCTTGGATTTACTATTTTGCTTATACCAAAACGACAACAGCTTCTTTCTCTCGAATTCATACAGTGCACAGTGGTTGATTGACAATGCAACCATTAAAGAAAAACGTCTGCTAGCTATCTTAGCAAGGGCTGGACTGGGACAAAAAAGTCAGCCCTGGCATTTTTGGTCCAATTTGTTAAGTAGTGACATTCAGCCATCACATTTGGTCTAACAGAGGTCGGAATTATTCCACTTTTGCCCTTAACAAGTGAATCTCTGTGGTTTTGAAGAAAGAAAGAAAAAGAAAGAAACAAAGAAAAATTTTATTATCTATTTTGCATAAATATTGTGTCATAATTTTAAAGTCTCAAAATTTTCCAAAGGTGCAAAACTTTGAGAAAAAGCTACACAATTACAAGGAAAAAAACATCACAAATATATATACAATAAAAGCTTCAAATTTACCAAAATAATGTAACAAATTTATAGGGACAAATGTCCATTTATAATATGTACTAAATTCATGAGAGAAAAAAAAATGCAAAATTACAAGAAAAACAAACTTGAATTTAAAAGGTAAACATTACAAATTCATGGCAAAAGTTGCAAATTTATGAGGAAAAAATTCACAAATGTACAATTACAGTCATTGAGAACGTAAAAACAAGAAGTTATTAAAAAGATTTACTAAAATTCATTAAGAAAGAAAATCAATAAATTGCTGAGACAAAGGTCAAAAATCACAAGAGAAATGTAGCTCATTTGCAATAATTTAAAAAAATTAAGGAAAAAAATCAATGGAAAGATGACAGAAAATTATTAAGGCAAAGACCAAAATGTCAATCCATGAGCAAAAATTTTTCATGAAGTTTCAAATTTCAGGAAGTTTCTTAAAAAGTCTATAATTAAAAAAGAATAAAAATAATCATAAGAACTCTCCAAATTCACGTAAAAAATTTCTACATTTTCAGTTAAAAAAAATCTCTAATTTAGGTGGTAAAATAGCCTGAAACTGTACACAAGTAAACGTAGGTTATCTTTGTATATTAGGCCTATCATACAAATATACATAAGAGGAGTTACTGTCATGGCGCGTTAAGTTCTTTGACAGCTCACGCACACAATGCCAACCAAACACAGGATGAACCACACAGAGGGGCACGTTTGACAATTTATTAATAGCAAAAACACAGCAGCGCACAGCTACAGAAACAGTCACTCACCAGAGGAAAGGACCTGTGGAGAGAAGACGAGAGCCGTGAGCTGAGGAGTGGAGTAAGGGGAAAATGGGTGAGCCAAATTGCCACTTACTTGGGAAATCCAGGGATGACCAGCAGGACCCAGCAGGGAACAGACGAACCAGTAGGGTAGGGGGGAGTAGTGGAGCTGACGGTGCCTGAGCGGGGAAATGAAGTTGCTGATGGGTAGTGAGGTGGAGCAGGAGAGTGCGCGCAGTCCTGGGGACACACCGATACGGTGGCAGCAACCTGAAAAGGAGAAGAAAAGGAGGTTAACGGCGTGTTAACGATTCCAACAATACGCAGCTAGTCTGAAGGACGGGCAGTATACCCAGACGAGCCAGCGTAGACTGCGCAGAAGAGACCTCCTTAAGTACGCTGGCTGATGAGCGGGCGCAGGTTTGTCTTCTGCCTTAGGTGCCGTGATGAGCAGGAGGAGATGAGACCGGAGGGGAGGGGCACGCTCCCACTGCTCATGACAGGGCCCCCCCTTCTAGGGACGCCTCCTGGCGGACCAGAGGGCTTGTCCGGGTGGGCACGGTGAAAAGCCCGGAGCATCTCCTTGTCCAACACCCGTAATGAGGGAGTCCAGGATTGCTCCTCCGGCCCATAACCCTCCCAATCAATGAGATACTGCAGGGGCGAACATCCAAAATCCGCCGAACAGTGTGGGTGAGGTGGCCGTCGATGATACGGGGAGGAAGGGGAGGCTCGGGGGGGGGGCAAAGGGGGCTGGTCGAGAAGGGTTTGATGTTGCTGACGTGGAAGGTGGAGTTCACCCATAGGGACGAGGGCAGCTTAAGCTGGACCAACGCGTCGTTGATCACCCTGGCGATGGGATAAGGCCCAAGGAAGCGGGGAAACAGCTTCTTGAATTTACCCTTGAGGGGGATCTGGCTAGCCGCCAGCCAGACCTGCTGTCCCACGATGTACTTGGGGGCCAGCATCCGCTTACAATCAGCAGAGGCCGGGGTGCGTTCGATGGTGCGGGTCAGGGCGGCCTGAGTGGATCTCCAGACACACCGGCAGCGCCGAGAATGTGCCCCTACGGATGGCACCGAAACCTCCCTCTTGGCCATAGGGAGAAGAAGCGGCGTGTACCCCAACGACGCCTCAAAGGGGGTTAGTCCAGTGGCGGAGGATACCGCAGAATTCATGGAATATTCAACCCATGTCAGGTGTGTGCTCCAGGACGAGGGGTTATCGGCTGCTATGCACCGCAAGGCAGCCTCCAGGGACTGGTTGGCGTGCTCCGCCTGCCCTTTGATCTGAGGATGATTTCCTGATGAGAGGCTCACAGTCGTTCCAAGCATCTGGCTAAAGGACCTCCAAACCTGGGACATGAATTGGGGACCCCGGTCAGACACAATGTCAATAGGAATGCCGTGGATTCTGATGACGTATTCAGTGAGGAGGACCACTGTCTCCAAGGCCGACAGGAGTTTGGGGAGAGCCACCAGATGGACTGCCTTGGAGAAGCGATCCACAATGGTCAGAATGACCATTTTGCTGTGGGAGGAGGGCAACCCGGTCACAAAATCCATGGCAATGTGGGACCACGGCCAACCAGGGATGGGAGGGGGATGAAGGAGTCCCGATGGGGGGGGGGGAGTCAGTCTTACCCCTGATGCACGTCTGGTAGGCTCTGACGTACTCCTGGACGTCCCGCTGCAGCGTGGGCCACCAAAACGCCCGTCTGACGAAATCAATGGTCCAGGCGATGCCAGGGTGGCAGGCAAAGAGACTGGTATGACCCCACTGGACAATATCGCTGCAGAGGGCGGCCAGGATGTACAGACGGTTCTGGGGGCACCCTACTGGCACAGGCTCCCGGGACTGGGCATGGCGGACCCTCCGCTCGATATCCCAAGTAAGGGCTCCAATGACGCATGCGGGTGGCATGATGGTTTGGGGGGGGGGGGCAATGTCCTCGGAATCAAACTGGCACGACAGCGTGTCTGGTTTAGTATTCTGGGAGCCAGGCCGGTAAGTGATAGTAAAATTAAATCCCTGGAAGAATAGCGACCAGCGAGCCTGCCTGGCATTCAGTCGGCGGGCCGACCGCAAGTACTCAAGGTTCTTGTGGTCGGTCCACACGACGATGGGGTGAACAGCACCCTCTAACCAGTGCCTCCACTCCTCAAGTGCCAGCTTAATGGCCAGCAGCTCTCTGTCTCCTACGTCATAGTTCCTCTTGGCCGGCGTGAGCCGCCGAGAGAAATATGCGCATGGGCAAAGCTTCTGATCGGGGGGCGTGTGCTGTGATAGCACAGCGCTAACCCCCGAATCAGACACATCCACCTCAAGGACAAAAGGAAGCTGCGTGTCGACCTGGGCCAAGATGGGTCTTTCCGTGAACTGGCGCTTTAATTTGTGAAATGCCAGTTCAGCTGCCTTAGTCCACCGAAAGGGGACTTTAACGGAGGTCAGTTGCGTTAAAGGCAGTGCGATCCCACTGTTGTTCCGGATGAACCTGCGGTAGAAGTTTACAAACCCAAGGAAGCATTGGAGCTCCCTACGGGAGTGGGGTGTTGGCCAATCTAACACTGCCTTTACCTTGGCCGGGTTGGCAATCAGCTCCCCCTCTGCCACAAGGAAGTCCAAGAAGGTGGTAGATGGTGTAGAGAACTCACATTTGTCGGCCTTCATGAACAGCTGGTTTTCCAAGAGCCGTTGTAAAACATCCCTTACGTGGACCTCGTGTTCCTCTGGCGAACGGGAGAAAATCAGAACGTCATCAAGGTAGACGAACACGAATTGATGCATATCGCAGAGGACGTCATTAATTAACCGCTGGAAGATGGCGGGGGCATTAGTGAGCCCGAATGGCATCACTAAGTATTCAAATTGGCCCTGATGTGTTTTAAAGACTGTCTTCCACTCATCGCCCTCGCGAATGCAGACCAAATGATACGCATTCCTAAGGTCTAACTTGGTGAACACCCGTGAACGCTGAAGGAGCTCGAACGCTGAATAGATCATTGGCAGAGGGTACTTGTCCTTGATGGTAATAGCGTTGAGCTCCCAGTAGTCGATGCACGGGCACAGCGAGCCATCCTTCTTCCCGATGAAGAAGAATCCGGCCCCGACTGGGGCCGAGGATGGCCAAATGAGGCCGGCGTTCAGCAACTCCTTGATGTACTGCTCCATCGCCTCCCTCTTCGGGCCGGAAATGCTGGACAGCCAGCTGGACAGCAGCCTCACCCCCGGGATGAGGTCTATAGCACAATCGTAAGCATGGTGAGGCAGCAGTGACAGTGTTCTTGACTTGCTAAAGACCTCACCCAAATTGTGATAAGCCCGGGGGACGAGGCTGAGGTCCAGCAGCTCAGCCCGGGAGGGGGGAACAGAGAGCGATGGGGAGCATTCAGCAGAACGCTTACAGTTGGCCATACAAAATGGGCTCCAGGCAGAGATGGTGCTTTTAGCACAATTGATCATTGGGCTGTGTTTCTGGAGCCACGGGAAACCTAGGACCACCAGGGAAGATGACACTAGGAGAACCAGGAACGAAAGTTCCTCCCGGTGGTTCCCGGAAGGAAGGATGGATATAGGCACCGTGCTTAGGGTGACCACTGTGAGCTCGCTGCCAGATATAGCAATGACTCTCTGATTAAGGGGCAATTTACACATGGGAATGCCCACCTGCTTGATGAAAGCAGCTGAAACAAAATTACCCTCTGAACCTGAGTCAATCAGCGCCCCAACCCTCCTCTCGATCCCCGGCAACTGCACTGAACGAGGGCCGAAATACAAAATTTACTGGGGGTAGTAGATTTGGTCCCGCCCACCAGACCCCCCGCGGTTACTGACGGTCCATGTCTTTTGGCCACTGGCGGCATTTGTCCAGACTGTGGTTAAGTGAACCACAGTACATGCACGTGCCGGCCCTTCACCTTCGCCGACGCTCATCATCGGTTAGACTCCGAGAGAGCTCCATCGGTTTAGGCGAAGAACCAGCACCGCCAGCTCCAGTAACTGCAGTGGATACGCGCTCGGCGTGCGGGCGAGGAGTGGGGCCGCGCTCCTTCGCGCGTTCACGGTAGCGATTATCCAGCCCTACCGCCTGATCTATAAGGTCGTCAAGCATCTCCAGGACAGGATGAACAGCCAGATCATCACAGAGTTGGTTGTTCAACCCATGGAGGAACGCACTGCATAACGCAGTCTCGTTCCACCCCGACTCGTACGCCACAACCTGGAACTCCATTGAGACCGGGTACCCTGTCGGAGAGTCTGTAGGCAGCTCATAACGTTGCCCTGATGCTCGGTCTGGCCAAACTCACACTTAAATGTGGCCACAAGTTCGTCAAATGTATATCAGCGCCCCTCAGGGTTATCTAGAGTGGACTGAGCCCACTCCAGGGCTCGATCCCTGAGCAACCGGGTGAAAAACTGGATCTGAGCTACATCCCCCGGATACTCCTCCCCGACCTGCTCCAAGTACATCTGCACTTGAAGAAGGAATGGTTTACATTTCCCCACCTCCCCCTCATACAGGGAAGGCATGGGAACGGAGAAGGTACGGCACATCGTAGCGCGCAGAGCAGGCTGGGGGGGAACAGCCTCGGGATGTACCACGGACCATAAAGTCATCATATTAAGATACCTGTTGCATCAGCGCAGCGAGCTGCCGTTTGGTCGCCACTAGGCGGTCCATAGCGGATTGCTCCTGCGGTGAGGCACCGGCTGAGCTACCTTCCTGGCTGGCTCGTTCTGTCATGGTGTGTTAAGTTCTTTGACAGCTCATGCACACGATGCCAAACACAGGATGAACCACACAGAGGAGCACGTTTGACAATTTATTAATAGCAAAAACACAGCAGTGCACAGCTACAGAAACAGTCACTCGCCAGAGGAAAGGACCTGTGGAGTAAGGGGAAAATGGGTGAGCCAAATTGCCACTTACTTAGGAAATCCAGGGATGACCGGCAGGACCCAGCAGGGAATAGATGAACCAGTAGGGTAGTGGGGAGTAGTGGAGCTGATGGTGCCTGACTGGAGGAATGAAGTTGCTGATGGGTAGTGAGGTGGAGCAGGAGAGCAGGTGCAGTCCTGGGGACACACCTACATGGTGGCAGCAACCTGAAAAGAGAGAAGAAAAGGAAGTTAACGACGTGTTAACGATTCCAACAATATGCAGCTAGTCCAAAGGTACGGGCAGTATACCCAGACGAGCCAGCATAGACTGCGCGGAGGAGACCTCCTTAAGTACGCTGGCTGATGAGTCTTCTGCCTCAGGTGCCGTGATGAGCAGGAGGAGATGAGACCGGAGGGGAGGGGCGCGCTCCCGCTGCTCATGACAGTTATCCCAAAATAGTTAAGAAGTTACTGAGATGTGATTTTAGTCTGGACAGTTTGAGGTTTTTTTCTCCTAAATTTATTGCAGTTTTATTCTAAATTTACTAATTTTTCCATGTAAATTTGAAAGATTTTTTTCCCACTTAAATCAACTTTTTCTCATTTGTGTAATGCTAATTTAGGGCTTTTTCTTGCATATTTGAGACTTTACTTGCATAAATTTGTGAGGTTTTCCTCATAAATTAAAAATCAAAAATAAAATGAGCAAAGATGCAGTATTTTCTGTTATATTATAGGCTATTTATAGCCTATTAATAGCCTATTTTCTAACCCTCTCCCCATGAAAATCTCCCGTACTTTGAAACCTAAATGTTTGCAGGTATGCATCATACTCTTACTGAATAAATTCAGACAGACCCCAAAACTATTGATAACATTGCAGAATATTCCAACTGAGGCTGGTGTCATACAGCATTATGTGTGTGTTACCTGTAGATCTACAGCAGCCTCCTGTCCCCTCACTTTTCACTGTTGGGATAGGGAGCGAGGGACCTCTCTGTGTGTGTGCTCCAGGGCTGCAGCGCATGCAGGTACAGGGGAGAGAATATGTGAGAGGAGGGACCATGCCATTTGCTTGGAAAGGGCATTTTCATTTTCACTTTAAAAAAGTTTAAATGACAAACTACTAAATATGTTTTGGATGTTATTTCAGCTTGTCAAAGATGAACTAAAATTTTATAATCACAACTTTTCTCACTCCAATTTTTAGGGGTGCTGAGTTTAAATTTAAGGGTGCTACAGAACCCCTATAAAAGGCCTAACACAGCCCATGCTGTTAAAACCTCAAGACATTACTCATTCTTGGAAAGAGTCTAATTCAGTATTAATCTGTAACCTACATCACACGTACTACCTACCCAAACTCCAGCTGCTCTGCGGTCAGGAATGGATGCAAGCCTTGCACTGCACACTTCATTACAGCTCCATGTGCAGCTGGTGTCAGTGGGTTATCCTGGCCAGGAGCGGAGAATGAGCAGGTTGGTAAGGCTGCGTGTCCACCAAACGTGTTTATTCAGCTCTGGGCGGCTATTTTCCATACATTCTCTATGTAGTCCAGCATTTACAGTGCTGAGCGCCCATGGCATTGAAACGCTCTCGCCGGTGGCCGTTTTTTGTCGCGGCGCTCAGAGCACTCAAGAGTTGAAAAAAGTTCAACTTTTCAGAGACTGCAGCTGAGCTTGTCAATGTCAGACCTTAAGCAGCCAATCAGAACTGCTGCGTGGGCGGGACATAGGACGCTGGTACTAGTCTGTACTCAGACTCCTGCTTTCCGTGTCATCATATTTTACATCCAGAGCTGCTAGAAAACATTTCCTGTCCATTGTTATTTAGAGACTGCTATTAAAAAATCTGTAGAAAGTCTGACAATAGGAAAAGCGGGAATGATGAGCTGAGAGTGACAAGCTGTTGCAGAGATACAGGGCACAGACTTTTTTTCCCCCAGAGCGCAGCGTACAAACGCTGAAAAAAAAAAAGCTCAGGGCAGTCGGGGCACAAAAAACGCGTTTGGTGGACACGCAGCCTTAACCTCAGGGCTACCTACTGTTGTCATCATCTAAAAATGAGCTCATATTTAAATATCAGATGTTTTTAGCTGGGTTTTGTGAGTTAAAATACGGATTAAACTTAGCCTGCAAGGTTACTAGCATTGCGCTAATATACTACTAAAATGAATAAGCTAATATTACCGTCACTAACGGAAGTGCTGCTGTTTGAGAAGCAAAGTGCAAGTGCACTTTGTAGACTGTTGATCATATTGCAATCTTTCATTTTATCCCATGCTGTCACATCAAGAGATGTTTCAACTCATGTTTACCATACGCTTCCACCATTATACTGCGGTAGTGATGGCGTCATGGCGTTGCTTGGTAACAGCAGTGTGTAACGTCATGACGCATGCCATTTTTTAAAAAAACACAGAAGTGTTTAAACCCACAGCATCGATAAGAGGAATTGATAACATCAGTGACATATGATTCCAGGGACTCGAAAAATTTAGAACCGGTTCCCAACAGGAACATCAATTCCCATCCCTAGCAGGTGAGATGATTCCTCTGCAGAGGGTGAAATGGCTGTCCCGGCGCCAGGAACTTATTGGTTAGACAATGATGGTAAGTGCATTTACTTTTTGGGAGCTGAAAGTCCAGTTCCGCCAAGGAGAGAAGATCCACTCCACCAAATAGGAGAATAATCCTGGGTTTGACAAGAGAGGGGAGAAGATTAGAAGATGAACAGTAGCTTATGAGGGGCGCTGAAAAGTTCATAGTGGTCAAATCTGACCAAATGTGGTTTATTTTGCAACCGCAGGGATCCAAGCGCTGCAACACCGATGGAAGAAGTGTGTGGACCAAAGGGGAGACTATGTTGAAAAAAAAACCACATTTCGTCAAATTTGACCACTATGAACTTTTCAGCCTATGAACTTTTCAGCCCCTCCTCGTATATTTATCCCACGTAGGAAGAGGGCACGAGAGCCTCGGGTATGCAGGGGCAGAGAGCTCAAGCTGAACTGCAGCCACGGAGGTGTGACACAAGGCTGCCTAATCACCTGCAGGTGGAGGGTAGGTGAAAATAATCAGAGTAATCACAGGTGGGACAATGTGCACAAACCTGAAACACCACAGACACTAACTGTTGAAGCTTTGTAGGAGGAATTCTTTCCCATTCTTGCTTGATGTACGGCTTCAGTTGCTCAACAGTCTGGGGTCCCCGTTGTCGTATTTTGCGTTTCATAATGTGCCACACATTTTCAATGGGAGACAGGTCTGGACTGTAGGCAGGCCAATCTAGTACCTGCACTCTTTTAATATGAAGCCATGTTGTTGTAATAAGTAGGGACATCCCTAAAAACGAGGACTACAGATACGTTTGCTTTAAGAGTGCTGATGAGAAGTATAGAGGTCAGAAGGAGTTGCACAGTGCCTTTGTGAATCTAGAGAAAGCATATGATAGGCTGTCAAGAGAGGAAGTAGAGAAAGTGTGGTACTGTATGAGAAAGTCAGGAGTGGCAGAGAAATATGGGAGGGTGGTGCAGGACATGTATGAGGACAGCGAGACGGTGGTGAGGTGTGCTGTAGGGGCTGAGCCCCTTCTTGTTTTCCATGGTAATGGACAGGCTGACAGATGAGATCACGAAGGAGTCTCCATGGACCTGACATGATGTCGGGCCCAGGGAACACGCACACAGGCTCGAGTGAGATTCAAAAGCTTTATTCAACAACAACAGGTGTTTGGATGCGTGAGTGTGAGGTGTGAATGGACTGCTGGAGGACAGGGAGCGCCGAGGGCAGAACAGTGCGCCGTGCAGCCAGGCAACCCTAAGGGCAGAGCAAAGACAGGAGTGAGTAATGATCTTCACCACGTAGGGTTTACACACAAAGTGCTGCTTACTTGCAGATGTCGAGGTGGCTGGTGTTGGCAAGTTGCAGACTCCTGCCTGGAGGACAGTGCCCAGGTGCGCGCTCGGCGAAGCGAGGATGGGACAGACGAGGATGAGACGAAGGAGGGAGTAGTCCGCCGCCTGGAGGATCCACCTGTGCACAGGGAAGAATACTGGAGAGCAGGTAAGGGAATAACAGCTTACGTGCATGAGGAACGAAGGCACAGGCCGGGAAGGAACGGTCGTGCACTGGAATTGGGAGTGTAGACGAGCAGACGGCTCCAGGCCGAGGCTCCAAGCAGAACAGGTTAAATAGTTGAAGGCTGATGAGGCGCAGGTGTGTGCGCGGCTGAAACAGATGACGGGCGAGAGTGAGTTGTGACAGGACCATGATGTTTGCAGATGACATTGTGATGTGTAGTGAGAGTAGAGAGCAGGTGAAAGAGAACCTGGAGAGGTGGAGGTCTGCTCTGGAGAGAAGAGGAATGAAAGTCAGTAGAAGCAAGACAGAATACATGAGTGTGAATGAGAGAGGCAGCTGTAACAGTGAAAAATGGAAGGAGTAGAGGTAGTGAAAGTAGATGAGTTTAAATACTTGGCGTCAACCATCCAAAGCAATAGAAAATGCACAAGAGAGGTGAAGAAGAGAGTGCGGGCAGGGTGGAGTGGGTGGAGATGAGTGTCAAGGGTGATTTGTGACAGAAGGGTAGCAGCAAGAGTGAAAGGGAAGATTTGCACAACGGTAGTGAGACCTGCTGTGATGTATGGTTTGGAGATGGTGGCACTGACAGAAAGGCAGGAGATGGAGCTGGAGGCTGCAGAGTTGAAGATGCTAAGATTTTCACTGCGAGTGACTAGAAGAGACAGGGTTAAAAATGAGTATATCAGCGGGACAGCTCAGGTTGTGCGGTTTGGAGACAAAGTAAGAGTGGCAAGGCTGAGATGGTTTGGACATGTGCAGAGGGATAGTGGATATACTGGAAAAAGGATGTTGAAGATAGAGCTGCCAGGCAGGAGGAAAAGAGGAAGACCACAGAGAAGATTCATGAATGTAGTGAAGGAAGACAAGGAGAGAGTTGGTGGTACAGAGGAAGATGCAAGGGATTGGGTGAGATGGAGGCAAATGATTCGCTGTGGCAACCCCTAAGGGGAGCAGCCAAAAGAAGAAGATCCCTGAAAACGATGTTGCTTGGATGGCAGCATATGTTGTTCCAAAATCTGTAGGTACCATTCAGCATTAATGGTGCCTTTGCAGATGCAACTTGCCCATGCCATGGGCACTAACACACCCCTATTCCATCACAGATGCTGGCTTTTGAACTTAACGCTGATAAATCTGGATTGTCATTTTTTTCTTTCTCCCAGAAGACATGATGTCCATGATTTCTAAAAACAATTTGAAATGTAGTCCACAGCACACTTTTCCACTATGTATGTGTCTGTCCATCTCAGATGAGATCGGGGTCAGAGCAAGCAGTGGTATTTCTGGGTGTTGTTCATACAGTTAGGTCCATATATATTTGGACACTGACACAAGTTTTTTTTATTGTTATTATTTTAGCTGTTTACCTAAACAAATTCAAGATACAGTTATATCAATATGGGCTTAAAAGTGCAGAATCTCAGCTTTAATTTGAGAGTATTCACATCCACAGTGCAACCATTTTTATACAAAATCTTCTCATTTCATGATCTCAAAAGTAATTGGATAATTGACTTAAAAGCCTATTTCATGGGCTGCATGGGCTATTCCCTCATTAATTCCATCATCAATCAAGCAGGTAAAAAGGTCTGGATTTGATTCCAGGTATGGCATTTGCATTTCTAAGCTGTTGCTGTGAACTCACAACATGCGGTCAAAGGAGCGCTCAATGGAAGTAAAAGAGACCATCCTTGGGCTGAAAAAAGACGAAATCAATCAGAGAGATAGCAGAGTTCAGGAAATCAAAAAGGCCTGGACATCCATGGAAAGCAACAGTGGTGGATGATCCCAGGATCCTTTCCATGGAGAAGAAAAACCCCTTCACAACATCCACCCAAGTGAAGAACACTCTCCAGGAAGGATCAGTATCTAAGTACCATAAAGAGATAAATTCATGAGAGCAAATACAGAAGGTTCATCACAAGGTGCAAACCATTAATCAGCCTCAAAAATAGAAAGACCAGATTAAACTTTGCCAAAAAGAAAAAATCTAAAGAAGTCAGCCCAGTTCTGGAACAGCATTCTTTGGCCAAATGAAACCCAAGCAAACCAAGGCAAAGAAGTGGGATATTCTGCAATGGCCAAGTCAATCACCAGATCTCATCTTAATCGAGCATGCATTTCTCTTGCTGAAGACAAAACTTAAAGGCAGAAAAACCTACAAACAAGCAACAACTGAAGACAGCTGCAGTAAAGGCCTGGCAAACCATCACAAAGGAGGAAACCCAGTGTTTGGTGATGTTCATGGGTTCCAGACTTCAGCCAGTCATTGCTTGCAAAGGATTCTCAACAAAGTGTTTAAAATGAACATTTTATTTATGGTAATGTTAATTTGTCCAATTACTTTTGAGCCCCTGAAATTAGGAGACTTTGTATAAAAATGGATGTGAATACCCTCAATATAAAGCTGAGAGTCTGCACGTTAAGCTCATATTGACTATATACAGTAACTATATATTGAATATGTTTTGACGAACAGTTAAAATAACAGAACTTGTGTCAGTGTCCAAATATACTGTATATGGATCTAACTGTAATCAGGCTTTTGCTTTGCATGGTAAGAGTTTTAACTTGCACTCTTAGATGTAGTGACAAACTGTGTTAACTGGAAATGATTTTCCAAAGTGTTCCTGAGCCCACATGCAGAATGATGTCGGTTTTTTATGCAGTGCCGCCTAAGGGATCAAAGGTCACAGGCATTCAATGTGGGTTTTCGGCCTTGTCGCTTACGTGCAGAAATTTCTCTAGATTCTCTGAATCTTATGATGATATTATGGACTGTAGATGATGAAATCCCTAAATTCCTTGCAATTGTTCATTGAGAAACATTCTTAAACTGTTGGGACTATTTGCCCACGCAGCTGTTCACAAAATGGTGAGCCTCACCCCATCCTTGCTCTGCAATGACTGAGCCTTTCAGGGATGCTCCTTTTATACTCAATCATGACACTCACCTGTTTCCAATTAACCTTTTCACCTGTGGAATGTTCCAAAAAGGTGTTGCATTCCGCAACTTTTCCAGTCTTTTGTTGCCTCTGTCAGACATCAAATTCAAAATATTTTGTATTTGTATAATCCCCAGAGGGAAAAGGCGTCCACCTGGATGGATGGATGGATGGATGGAAAATGACTGAGTATTTGGAAAAAAACAATAAAGTTTATCTGTAACATTAAATATCTTGTCTTTGGAGTGTATTCAATTGAATATCGGTTAAAAGGGATTTTGAAATCATTGTATTTTGTTTTTATTTACATTTTACACAATGTCTCAACTTCATAAGTGGGGCTGTAGTTTAAAACAACAATTTTACTACAAACCACCAAAATCTTCAGTGATTAAAGCCCGATTGCTTTATTTTGGTGTTTGATTTCAATAAGATATTTTCAAAGCCAAATAGGAGACAGATTTCATGACAGTTTAGCAAGTTGTAAGATCTGAAAAGTATCTTCACAACATCCTGTCAAGGTCTATTCTCAGCTTTTGCAATTTTTTGCAGGCCCGACCCAGAGACCTCCTACATCCGCATACACCCTTGAAGCTGTGCAGACACCCCCAACATTCATCACTACATGGGAGAAAACACCAAAACGCCTCACATTTCTTTCTCCCTGACCTGACACTGAACCCTGAGTGGATAGACAGACAAAAACTTTCATCTGAAATGTAGAGTATAGTCTCTCACACTGCACAGTCTTCACTCATGTAAGCACAGTGGGGGAGGCAAGGACAAAGGCAGAAGAAAAAAACAAGGAAATCAGAAGAATTAAACCAAGTCTGGACCCAGACAGGCTGACATGATGTTGGCAGTGATGCTGATGATGTTGATGATTGTTAGGATGAAGACGGCGGCAGCCTTGGTGCCTGGCTCTAAAACGGATGTTAAACGAGGAATTAAAACCAGTTTGTCCAGACGAACCTTCGACCAAACAAACCAGTTGTATTGCCAGGTGAGATCCGGGGTCAAAGATATTCCCTCCAACATCTCCAGCACCTGTGAGTACCTGTAAGTAAAAGCAAAAACACACACATATATATAGTAAGTCAATAGAAAAAAAAATACATGTATGTAGTGTTACTGCTACTTTCATTATGGATCTTGTTCCCAAATTCCTAAATTTCAATCGAATGTCAAAAATGTTTGTGAGTTATTTACCTGTTAAATTACATTGAACAGCTGGTAGCTATAATTGCTTTCAGGAATGTTTATTCTACAGCCAAATTACTGTTAACAGTTGTGTGGTTTTTTGTTTTTTTGCCATTATACAGTTTGTTTAAATGATCTATCAGAATGAAAAAAAACAGTTTATGACTGTAAAATTAATGGCATAAAATGTGATTTTACAGTATAACATTGCTGGATTGTCTTGCAGCATTTTTTTTTATTCCCCCTTGTCCTGTCAGGCAGTTAGGTGAGCAGAACAGAAATCTGCTTCCCTTATTGTGCCAAACAGATTTACTTTGCCAAAAGGAGCTTTATACAGCACATATATGTACTGCATATTATTTATAAACTCCTCTTGTAATAACTCTTAATATTTTATTTAAATTGTTTTACCCATGAAGGACCTGACAGAGGGGGAATGGGGAAAGGAGGGGTGGGGGGAGAAAAGGGAGAGGAACTGACAAAGAAGACAGACTGACACAACTGAAACAAACAGAAGACAAACTGTTTCTTCTACTGAAAAAGTCTCATCACGAGTCTGGTATCTGCACCTGTTAAAGGAGAGCCGTGTGTGAGTGCATGCGTGTGTATGAGAGGGCACGCAAAATAAGTGTGTGCGTGTGAGTGGTTTGCCAGGAAACACGCGAAGAGGGTGGCAGGTCTTGCAGCATTTAGCTTCTATTAAGACCATTATATTGCCAAGTGCATTTAATAACCTTTTTTAAGAAGATAATTTATTGCAAAGTAATTCCATATAATTACGTCCCTTCAAATATGGCAAGGTCGTCTATCTCTAAAACCTGATGCAATGTATTCAGTGTCCATTTTTGTCACAGATATCAAATAGAAAACTTAATTTAGAAAAAGAAAAAACAAGTAATTTCACTGTGATTTAACTTAACTTTTTTGTCATTTGTTTCCGAAAGGTAAACAGCATTTCAAGTGTTCAGAATATTTTTAAAGAATGTTGATTGGATTTTTTTTTTTTTTTTACAGAAATATAATAGTTTTGGCACTCAGTATACCAACTCCAAATCTTTGTAGTGGGCATAATAATGTCATCAAAAACATTCTGAAATTGGATGTGGTGATCAAGGAGTGCCATTTGGTGGTAACATACACAAGTTAGATACCAGTTGGAAACACTGTATCCTGATTTATTGTCCTCTTGAATGTTATGGTCCTAGTGGACCAAGTTTTGTATGGAATTCTCCAGACAATTTGCACTCCTGTAAAATGACATGACCTGTATGGACATGCCTGTCTTTTCTCTTAGCGCTTAACTTGTGTGTAAAATTTCCAGAGCCAGGGTTTTCCTGTTGATTATAAAATATTGGCAAAATTACTAAACATTGTCTCATTTGTTCATCCTCGATTATGATGCTAGCAGCTTCCATCTACCATTGTCTCTTGTATGGCATGGTGGTAAATGAATGGTGAATGTAGCGCAACAAGGACTGCATTGTGTGTAATTAGCATGTCACATTCAAAATGATATGAAGCTAGGGAGTGAGGCCATGAAATCCTCAGGAAATGGGAATGATGCATGAATCTGTATGTGAGCTTTTATTTTATATATAGTATATTTATTTTTCTATTAGTGCTGGGAATCGATTAAAAAAATTACAGCCAAAGGAGTTGCTACCTATTGGCCATTGATAGAATCCAATTTTAAGGCCCCACATAAAGTTTTTCCCAGGCCCAACTCAAAGTCTGTTTCTTTTAAATGGTGTGATGTGATCTAGGGTCGGTCACAGCTGCAGCTTTGGCCTGCCTGGAAAAGCACCCTTCAGCCCTGGCTTGGTTTCTCGTGTACGAGCACATGCATGCATATGCTGCTTGTATATGACATATGATTAGAGCAAGGATTTCTCCTATCAATCATTTTACAATATGGGAGTCCTACCAGGAAAAAATGGCTCAAAATAAGCAACAAAGTTCATAAAGTTCAGGTGTTCACTATGTTGTTCTTCATTGTGCTCTTGGTGAGAATTTTAGGTAAACAAGCAGGGCTTTCCCCATGACAAAAAACAATGACAGTGCAGGACGTCTATGTGGACGTTAGAGCGGCGCAAGTTGCCTCAGGTGTTGCATGGGTAAACTGGCTTCAGTGTGAGTTGGCATTTGACCTTTCAGAGCTAGAAACTGCAATACGTTCATTTTTTATAAACATTTTATGAGTACGCACATTTGTGGAAAGTGTGTAGAAGATAAACTTAGATAAGACAGGATTGCCATGAATGTGCGCTCCATGTAATGGGAAGAAGTTGGCAAATTAAAAAAAACACACATAGCATGTTGACTTCCATGCACAAGCACTTCAGTAAGCTCTTTCTTTAGGTGTTTATGGTCTCAGTGGTGTCATTTTAAGTCACACTAACTAGAATATAATAAATTATGATCCGTATTCAAGTCCACTAAGACCACAAAGCAGGCTATAGCAGCAGAGCGACTATGAGATACCAATGAAGTATAGCACCCCCTGTTCATCTCAACTCAACTTTTATGTATAAAACACGTTTAAAGCAACCGAGGTTGACCAAAATGCTGTACAGGTCAAAATGAATAAAAGCAATACAGCAATAAAGCAAGAGGAATAAAAATTAAACATGACCACATGGATAAAAGTAAATAAAATAAAAACATACATGGAAGAGCAAAAATGTGCACATGAAGCAACACAAAACTAAAACAATACAATGATGCAAAAGTCAAGCTCTACCTGAATTAAAATCCAAGATTAAAAAAAAAAGGGTCTTCCAAGAAGATTTAAAAATCTCTAGTGACTGGGCAGATGTGATATGCCAGGGCAGGCTGTTGCCAAGCCTAGGAGCAGCTCCTCCAAAGGCTCGCTCACCTCTGGTCTTCAATCTCGTTTTGGGAACTTCTAGTAAGCGCCCTGGATGTGAGAGTGAGAAAATGCAGCAGATCAGAAATGTATTCGTGTGCCAGCCCATTAAGAGCTTTAATAACGATAAAATTTTCAAATTAATCCTAAAATGCACTGGGAGCCAGTGGAGTGGGGCCAATATTGGGGTGATGTGGTCCCACTATGCTTACCAGTGAGGATACAGGCTGCCACATTCGGTACAAGCTGCAGATGATGAGTCAAAGACTGGTCAATGCCAAAATAAATAGAGTTACAGTAATCCAACCTTGTAAAGCATGGATTACCTTCTTTGGGGGACCTTTGTTTGCTATAAGCATCAGTTGGTAACATCTATTTTTTATAACAGAACCAACCTGCTTACCAAATTTAAAAGAGCTACCCAAGGTTACACCGAGATAATCAGATGCAACCCTTGCTTGTCACATTCGATATCTAGACAGATGGTGATGGTGGCTTCACCTCAAGACTTTACGTGCTAACAGGGGATTTTTGTACCACTCCTCATGATAACCAGACTGATTTATCTGTATCTCAAACTAGGTCTTAAAATAATACCATTTGCCAGCCAAGCATGTAGTTTTTTAATTCATTTTTTTTAATTAAACATTTGCTGGCTCTGGGATTAAGAGTATCTGCTCATTCTCTATGTCTTGCAGCAAAACTGCGGCTCTGTTGGCAACTGTGCACAGATAGCCACAGGTTAAAAGATGCCGTGCAGAGATTCCTCATAAACAAACAGAAGTTGAGTTATGTCAGATGTTTCTCAACAGGCATGTGTGGGCTGTGAGCAGCCCTTTTTATTTTTCACAAGGTAACTGAGCCCATTGCTACTTTGCATATTAGTGTTATCAATGTGTTGGACCTCTAACACAACTGTCCAAAAATAGCCTTTGGTTAATGCCTGGAGTTGGCAAGGCAGTAAATTCTTGCTCAGTTAGGGCTCAGCAGCATTAGCTACACAGCCCAATAGTGTAATAATCATCACCATACAGACATCCACAGAGTAATGAGCCTAGTAAACCCTAAACTTTTGCTTTGGCTGTTTGAATATTTCAAGGAATCTCAAGGCCTTTTGGAGAAAAGACTGGGGGTGGCCAAGAGATCAGAATCACCTGAGGCATTCAAGCAAACTTGCACCAAGACGTACACAAGATGGGTTTAGGTATGCGTAATCACACCCACAAAAGATAGAGAGAGAAGTAAAGGATATACGTGGTTGCAGAGGAAGCAGGTGTCCCAAGAGACTTATTGTGATCTCCCAGGTGGCAATGTGTGTGTTCTCATCTGCCATGTCAAGGTCAAGGCTCGGGAACAGTAGGGATATTTTCAGCTATGCAGCAACAGATTTCCAGATCAGATGTGATCTACAAAAATAACAACCAGATGTACAAAGATGGATATCTTGTTTAGACTTTATACGTATGAATAAGCATACTTTTAATGAAATAAAAATTCCTAAGATGAGTGACTGACTGGTCATGGCCTTCTTTAAAATTACACACACACACAGAGAGAGAGAGAGAGAGCCATGTCCTCCACGACTCTTTGATCAGAGTGCTGCTGTGAAGTGATGTGCGCTGCTGTTTTTTTGCATCAACAGGGAAATTCGGCTGACACACATCAGAGAAATACTGCAGGGCAACCTCTCCAGGCTCCAGCAACTCAAGAAACTGTAAGTGTGTGATGGTCTTGGATGTGTTTACACTTTGATGTGGAAGATAATGAGCTGAGGAGGTCATAGCATACAAGACCCAGACCATCCAAACACAGGTGCAGAAATTCTGTGCTGTTTTTTGGTTAATAGGCTTCATGCACTTACGGGGAGGGGGGGCGGCTGAAAAGTTCATAGTGGTCAAATTTTACCAAATGTGGTTTATTTTTCAACATAGTCTCCCCTTAAGTCCACACACTTCTTCCATCGGTGTTGCAGCGCTTGCATCCCTGCGGTTGAAAAATAAATCCCATTTGGTCAAATTTGACCACTATGAACTTTTCAGACCCCCCTTGTAGTTACAGTTTGACATCTAAGCAGAAGCTGAGAAGAAATGAACCCTCAAGTTAGGAGAATCAACCTGTGGCTATAGGGGCACATGAAGCAGATAAACAGTGCCTTTTTTTTAGCTTTGAGAAATAAATGTATCCAAGGCATATTTCCATCCATCCATCTTCTACCGCTTATCTGGGGGACCAGGTCACAAGGGCAGCAGTCCTAAGATAGCAGCTTTTAGACTGCTGCCCAGTTCACATAGCACCATGATCCCCATGATCCCTGCTGCAAGTGGTGAGCCCGCTGGAGGATGGACCTTTGGCTCCTTTGGGTCCTTTTCATAGGGATCTGCTGGACCACTCTTAGTCCGGCCTTTCACCCAGGACCCACTACCAGGGACAACCCGACAACATAGCTTCTGGGATCATTAGGGCACGCAAACCGCTCCACTATGATAAGGTAGCGATCCACGGAGGGGATCCAAGACCCATTTATCCTATATCAATATAAGCAGGGACAATGTGTTGCTCCTTGCATCCTTTGTCTAGACTAAAGTTCTACTTTCTGGATTTTGGGTGCTGTAATCATGTGCTTTTGCAGCCAGAGTCTGCGCAGCTATGACTGTGAACCACAGTCCGGCATCGACCCATCACACTCTTTTCAGCACCCTCCTCAGTCATGACCAAATGCCAAGCTCAATCTCAGTTACACCCGTTTTTTTTGTTTGTTTGTTTGTTTGTTTGTTTTTTAGCATTAAACAGATATTCTAGAAAAAATTATTCGAGGAATATTTTTAGTCTTTAGTTTGTCAGAAAGCTGCACACTTATTTTAATGCAGCTAGTCACCAGTGGGTGTTTGAGGTGCATGTGATTCCCTTTTAGATGTCGGCCCTCTTTTTTGCAGTCTGTAGAAGAGAGTTGCAGTTTTATAAGGGGAAAAGAGCAAATTATGAGTTAAAAAAGCATGAAAAAGTTGCAAATTTACCTGGAAAAAGTCACAAATTCCATAAAGGCAAAAACTCACCTGGCTATCACTAAAACTGACAAAAAAGTTTAAACTGATATAAGCTGGCTTACCTTCATTTTAAGACTGGGTGTGTGCAAATCCAGTGACTCACAGTGAGGGCTTGGTGTCCTAGTGTAGCTGTTTAATGTTTGTGTGAGGACAGAAGACTTTTACTACTGACCAAATCCACCCACGCATACAAACAAAGTAACCCGAAATAAGATTTGCAGTTCCCTGCAAATTTCTTTGGCTAAAAATACTGTAGCTCAAAATGGCAGAGTTTGCTAACCCCTGATCAGGTGGATGTTAGGGAGATGGAGGGGTTGAAACAGCAGGCAACAGAAGTGAAATGGGAGGATGGGTGTGAAATGTAATATGTGAAGAGTAAATACTGACATGAAACATTGTAATTGTTTGTGTGATATTGGGTTCAGCACATTGTGTTTGTCTATACTTGGGACTTAGATGTAGGTCAGATCACATTTTAGGATCAATAAATGCAGAAAACCAGGTACTTTCAAAGGGGTCATACACTTTTTCTTACCACTGTAAGAGTCACTAAAGGGAGTGACATTTAAAGTAATACAAAACACAAAATGGAAGAATAAACTCAAGGAGTCAGTCTCAAACAGGGGAACGCATGAAAAATAAAAACACTAAATAAACATAGGCAAAATAGCTCACCGATATCTTTGTGGCTCAAGCACTGAAAAATAGAAATCAATATTCTTTTGCTTTATTTCTTCTTCCAACTGTAGAACCGTAAAGGAGAACGACATGTTGGAGCGTATTGGAGTGTTTGCCTTTGCCAGCCTCCCTCAGCTCAGTTATATGTAAGTGTATGGATTCCTAAAAGCCATGCGCGTGCACACACACACACACACACACACAACATACTTTATCAACGTATCTGTTTAGTCTTTGTAATGGAACAAGAAGAACCCACAAGTATACCCAAATATATATATATTTTTTTTTGACGGTCCAATTTATCACCCAAATAGTTGAGAGCGAGCAGGTCAGGGTGTTTCAGACAAAATATGTCAAATATGAAGTGTAAATGGTAGTAAATATGTTTTATTTCTGTGTTTTCCTTAGCTTAATAACAGAGCATGCTGTTTTGGAGAGTATTGGGGCTTTTGCTTTCTCTGATCTCCCTGAACTCACAGAGATGTGAGTATAACTGGCAGGATGATGATGGTGGTGAAACCTTTTAATTGCAATACCAGGTATTTATATTAACCTCTACATAAGTGATTGCCCTTTCTTTCAGATTTATAACAAAGTCAAAACACCTGACTTACATCCACCCAGATGCATTCAAGCACACTGTGAAACTCAAGCATTTGTAAGTACACAATGATTTCTCTTTCAATTTGAGTTTTTCTGTCTGATTGTGTGTTCCAGATGGGTCATGGGTGACAGGTCTACTTCTGATGGTCCATAAAGCTAGTATCTCACGGAGCAACAACTGCCGATGAACATTTTTGAATTTGCCAACTTTTTTGATGAATGTTCGTGAAAGTCAGGGTTCGCCTCTGCCATTAGTAACATTTAGTGATGTTTAGTGACAATTTGCAACATTCAGGCAAATGTTTGCGAAAATGTTTGTGAAAGACAGTTGGCAAACATTAGCAACTGTTAGCAACTGTTAGCAAATGTTAGCAAGTTTTTGCAGTGATTAGGAACTATTTGCCCCCCTTTTGCCACTGTTTGGGTCCAGGTAAAACACTAGGCGAATGTCAAGTGAATCTTGGACCCAACCCTAAAAAAAAGGGTGAGCAAAGAGTCTCCGCAAAAACAAAAAACAAGGCCACGGGCTATGCTCATGTCCCGATCAAGACAGAAACTCCCAAAACATAAATCAAAGCGAGGACATGGCACAGCCAATGTCCCGATCATGACAGGCTTTGTGATGTAAGGTGTTTAAACAAAATATTAGTTTAAGGGTATGCAAACTTAGGCAACCAACTTGTATATTTTTTAGATATATTTTCCCTGTAACAGATTTGTTTGATTTTCAAATTTACAAGGAAAAAAGTATCTAAATTTAAAAAACTAGTACATACCCGTCCATGCCCGTAGAAACCAAGTAGGCTATAAGCAAATATTTCTGCATGCCCGTTGCTGAAGGGTCTCCTCCTGTCTTAGACGGCTGTGTTGTTCACAGTCATGCCTATGGCGTACTGCTGGAACCTGAGGTGTTTCATGTTCACGGCATCTTTTCTGACATGCAGCAGTTCTCCTCATTCTATTGCGCTCCATCTGGTGGGTCTTCTTCTTCGTTCAGATCACTGGTTGAGGGATAGGTGTGTTGTAATTCTAATTCATGGGCAGGATCATGAAAATAGATCTGAGCAAAAAGTGGCTTTTGACCCTGTTCAGGAAGGCCCTTGCATGCCTGTAGAAACCAAGAAACCAGAGCACCCAGAGAAAATCAGTGCTTTGCTTGATATTTTACACATTTGTAGTGTAGACTGGCATTCTTCAAGGTTACACATTTTTACTGTGTCATCACCTCTTTAAAAACGACATTGCTGAGAAAGCAACGCTTTTGCTTCGTTTCTTCATCTTGAGCAAGAATTTGAAGACTGCTTGATCTGGCAACTCTGCTCGCGGCAACGTAGAATTGGCCATGGCTGCAGAAATCTGTTGTGCAGAAAACATGAACACACTGTAAAGACTGGCCCTGTGACTTATTCACCTTGCTAATTTCTGTATATGACATCATAAAGACATGAAGGCAGGCTTGATGTATATGACATCATAAAGACATGTTGCCTATTTGTGACGGCATCGCGAGTCCAATGATATCTGAGATCATAGGATCATCATAGGACATCATGCAGTCATCATAGGCCGTCCTATGATGTCCTATAAACGTGACAGACACACAGAGATTTCTTGAATTTATAGTGTGACTAGTGCATACCCATGCATGCCCGTAGAAACCCGTGCAAGCACATAGAGGGGGTGTGCATTGGAACAGAATTCTTGCCAGTTACAGGACAGTTGGTATAGCAACACAGCACTAAGTGGCAATCACATGTGACGGTTTTTGTGTGCAGCAAAACATAAAAATCACACAAAAATATGTCCTGCCATTTGGGGCTGTTTGCCCCTGCTTGTTACTTCTTCTCCTGCTTCTCCTGCCTGTCACTGATCTGTGTCATGTTGCTTACCTGTGTCTATATACAGTATATACTGTATGTCTTGTGGGGAGCCATGTGCTCTGTCTATGTGCCGTCATATAGACATCATCTGGTGGGTCTTCTTCTTCATTCAGACCACTGAAGGGTCTCTTCCTGCCTCAGACAGCTGTGTTGTTCACAGTCATGCCTGCGCAGCGTACTGGTGGAACCTGAGGTGTTTCATGCTCATGGCATCCTTTGACATGCAGCAGTTCTCCTCATTCTATTGCTTTCCATCTAGTGGGTCTTCTTCTTCTTCGTTCAGACCACTGGTTGAGGGATAGGTGCGTCGTAATTCCAGTTCATGGGCACGATCCAGAAAAAGTGGCTTTCGACCCTGTTCAGGAAGCCCCGTGCATGCCTATAGAAACCAAGAAATGGGAGCACCCAGAGAAAATCAGCACTTTGCTTGGCATTTTACACATTTGTAGTGTAGACTGGCATTCGTCAAGGTTACACATTTGCTGTCATGTAGACATGGCGAGTCGTCCTATGATGTTACACATTTGCCATCATGTGGCACGGGGACGGCAGTGGCTCAAGAGGTAGAGCAGGTCGTCCAATAACCACATGGTTGGCGGTTCGAATCCTGCTCTCCCCAGATATCCTGCCGTTGTGTCCCTGGGCAAGACACTTCACCCCAATTGCTCCTGGTGGGTCTGGAAGCGCCATGTTAGGCAGCATGCCACCATCAGTGTGTGAATGTGTGTGTGAATGGGTGGATAGCAGGATCTGTAAAGCGCTTTGGTCATCAAGAGATGAGAATAAAAGCGCTATATAAGTGAACGCCATTTACCATTTACCATGTAGGAATGGCGAGTCATTCTATGATGCCTGAGTTCATAGGACGCACTGTGATGATGAGGCAGAGATCATAGGCCGTCCTATGATGTCCTAGAAACGTGCTTTAAAGTCTGTCGTACCCTATGCTGGTGAAGGGTGTCCTCCTGTCTCAGACGGGTGTGATGTACTGCTGGAACCTCAGGTGTTTCATCTTCATGGCATCTTTTCTGACGTGCAACAGTTGTCGTCATTCTATTGCTCTCCATCTGGTGGGTCTTCTTCTTGGTTGAGACCACTGGTTGAGGGATAGGTGCGTCGGAATTTCAGTTCATGGACAGGATCATGAAAATCATAAAGACACATGGTCTATATGACATCATAAAGACACACTTGTCTATGTGTCCTATAGGACGTCCTATGATGTTCAGGCAGAGATCATATGACATCATAAAGACACATTTGTCTATGTGTCATAGGACGTCCTATGATCTCTGTGGTCTATGTGACATCATAAAGACACATTTGTCTATGTGTCCTATGCACATAGACACAGACAAATCTATGTGTGACATCATAAAGACAAATCATCCCATGACCTCTGTGGTCTATGTAACATCATAAAGACGCATTTGTTGTCCTATGATGTCTGAGATCATAGGACATCCTATGATGTTCAGGCAGAGATCATAGACTGTCCTATGATGTCCTATGAAGCATGACAGACACACAGTTTTCTTTCTTGCTTTTATAGAGTGATAGAGTGATGTTACACAATTACAGGAAAAGAGAAATTAAATTTTTCCTTCTTTTTTGATCCAGAATATTTTTTATTGAATTTTAACATTTAAGCATAAGCATGCCCATACAAAATTAAGCAACACACACACACACACACACACACACACACACTATTATTCCCAAACCACCTAATCCATAACAGCTGGAACCTGAAGCATGACAAAAATAACAAATCAACTGGAAGTCAAATTTACCAATCAGAAAAAGACAGGAGATACAAATGTACACAGCAGGAATTAAGTATGGTAGACCAATACAAAGAAATAAAATCTCCTTTCAATTTAAGATGGTGAAAATAATTCAAAAATGGCCCCCATACATTTAGAAATTTTCTGTCCGAGTTACAGATTGAGTACCGAACAGGACATGACATCCCTAAGCCACGAAGTATGGGTGGGCGGGGCAGCATTTCTCCAATTTTTCCTTCTTTTTGTTACGACCTGAGCGCCGGTCCTGTCTGCGCTCGGGCCACGCATAGCTCGCTGCTGGCCTTGACAGCTGTGGGTTGTATTCTGGCCTCACCGGGCTCTTATTGTGAAGGCGCTCGGTGGGGCTTCCGCCTGTCAAGGGCCGTCAGCTGGCTGTCATTACTGCTCGTTAGCATTCGCCTTTATAAGGCGGGCGCTGACAACAGTCCAATGGCAGGAGTACAATCAGACATCATCCAAGCCTCGTCAGACATTCATCGTTCTGGTCTGGTCAGGTTCGTGTGTATATTCTCGTGCTTTGCTCGTTCATGTCATGCCATGTTTTAGACCGTAAGTGGCTGGGGTTAGCCTTACGGTCTCATGCTCTGTGTTCAGTGTTTTTTCGCCACAGTCATAGTCTTGTATGTGTGTCTCATGTTTTGTAAATAAATCACCATCATTGCAAACTCATCGGTGGACTCTTGGCGTCTTATGGTAATCCGCGAGGATCACCGCATGACACTTTTTATTGGGACTTTCAAATAAAACAGTAAACACAGACAGAGGAGAATAAGAACAAACAACAGATATCAAAAGAGAAAAGAAAAACTCAAACCACCCATCGTCACCAGGCTGACAATAGTTTTATTTTATTTCAGTGAACCTGTAACCACGTGACTATGATCCTCGGTACAGGAGCATTATACCAAATTAATCACACCTGTGGATGCACACCTTGTACATACCCCTTGCATCCACCCATTCTTTCTCTTTCTATCCTTCTGGTCAATAAGAGCTTATACCAGTCTGCTTAACATTGTGTTTTTTGTGCTGTTCGGGCTGCCTTACCCTGGGTACCCCATCGCTATGTCATAAAATTGTTGTGTTTTCTGCTGAATGAGAGAAGGTTTGCAATGGCTGTGCAGTGTGATGTGCACTGTCCGTACCTGCTTGGAGGTGTGTAATATACACTTGCTGTAGAGGAGCCTGAAATAACGAGGCGATGTGATTCATAAACCAAAGTTTATTATCAGCTCCTCTAACAAGTCTCATCTAGGTGCAGCAGCAGAAGAAGTAAGAGGAAGAACACCTTCGGCTCTACGAACTTATACTCGCACATAACAAAAGACATGCATATCAAAAGCTGACATCCCTCATTATCTTAATCCCCCCATTGTCTTCGTACTCCTCCGCCTGGCCCTGGGGGGTCAGGGCAACCCATCCGGTCTCCACCGCAGTGCCTTGGATGCTCTTTAATCTTCACTGGCGGTTGAGACTCTTTGTCCTGTTCTGAGGTGTGAAGTCGTCTTACATATGTAATCACCAAACACTCTCACATGCTTAAACATATGTTGGTTATGGAATATATGATTAATATAGACCACAGCCCCCCCAAACGACTAAGAAAAGGACAATAGAAAAATTCACAGTTTAAGATAATTATTATGACATACTAACTGCTACACTTCTTGCCACAGAAGAAACTTTCCAGCAGCCATGCTCCTAAGAGAGTTCAGTGGTAATCATAACAGCATAGTAAAATCACAAGGCAGTCCTAAACTGTTACAGCACAATTAGTGAACAACTGTTGAGTAGTTTGCTTCAGTCTCCGTGCCGTCTGGGTTTTAATCTTCTCCCGAATCTGCTGTGGGTCCGCTTGGGCGTCCTGCTGGGACCTTCCTGTAAGGAATCTGCAGCTTGGGAAGGAGAGTGATTATTTGTTCCCTGCAGGGGGGCTGAGTCTTTTCTCTTGGGGGGTCTACCCCGCCGAGGTGCTCTCGCCAACTGTGCAGGCTCGTCTCTCAACAAGAAGGCAGGTTTAAGTCTGTCAATGCTGACTGTTTCTTTTCTATCCCCAAAATCAAGCACAAAGTGTTTATCACCAGGTTCCAGCACTCTGAATGGCCCATCGTATGGTGGGCGGAAAGTTGGTTTTAAAGCTTCATGCCTAACAAAAACGAATTCAGCGTTTTTTAAAGCTTGGGGGACAAAAACCCGTGGAAAAGAGTGATGTGCCGGCCCGGGGAGAGAGTCCGGTCCGTTGCTGCCTACAAACCTCGGGGCTGGAAGATGCTCTGGCTCTGGGTTCTCTGGTAAAAATTCACCTGGGAGCCTGAGAGGTTGTGCAAAAACTAATTCTGCTGGAGAGGTGTCTAGATCCTCTTTGGGCGCAGCACGCAACCCCAATAAAACCCAGGGAAGTTTATTTACCCAATTTGTATCCGTTAGTGAGGCTCTGAGGGCGGCCTTTAAAGATCTGTGAAAACGCTCGCATAACCCATTAGCCTGAGGGTGATAAACGGTGGTGCGGTGAATTGTTGCTCCTAAGCTGCTGGACATGGCTGACCAAAGCTCCGAGACAAATTGAGGCCCCCTATCGGACATGATGTTCGATGGGACGCCGAAACGTGCCACCCAGTCTGTCAAAAAAACGCGAGCAACTTCCTCCGCTGTGGTTGACGCCAGAGGGACTGCCTCTGGCCAGCGCGTGGTGCGGTCTATCATTGTTAACAGGTGTGTGAAACCTTGGGAGGAAGGTAGTGGCCCCACGAGGTCGACATGAACGTGGTCGAACCTTCTAGCAGGGATTCGAAAAGGCTCCAGAGGGGCTTTTGTGTGTTTGTGTACTTTGGCGCGCTGACAAGAAATGCAAGTCTTTGCCCATTCTTTTACGTTTTTGCGCAGGCCAGGCCACACAAACTTTTTGGCGACCATTTTAACTGAAGCGCGCACACCTGGGTGCGCGAGGGAGTGAATCAAGTCGAAAATACGGCGGCGCCATGCAGCTGGGACTAACGGGCGAGGTCGGCCGGTTGAGATGTCGCATATTGGGGGGGGCACACCATCGCGTAGACCCCTTTTCTCCAGCCTTAACCCTGTTGGTCCAGACAGGAGTGCGTGCATGTCCGCGTCACTACTTTGTTCCTCTGCCATGGCTGCATAATCTATCCCTGCATGGATTGGGGCCGCGTATGTGTCCGCGTTGGTGAAGAGTTCTGCGGCTGAGGTAGTATAATCTGTCTCCTCGCGCTCTGGCGATGTCACAGCGCGAGAGAGGCAGTCTGCTACCACGTTAAGTTTGCCTGCCACATGTCGAATGTCTGTGGTGAACTCTGAAATCGCAGCTAGCTGTCTTTGTTGCCTGCCTGACCACGGTTCGGAAATTTTAGCCATAGCAAAGGTGAGCGGTTTGTGGTTTACAAAAGCCATAAAACGCCGCCCCTCTAACCAAAACTGGAAGTGGCGGATGGATAAATGGAGCGCTAGTAGCTCTCTGTCAAAAGTGCTGTATTTACGCTCAGTTTGGTTTAGCGATTTGCTGAAGAATGCCAAAGGTTGCCAGATTCCGCCGACGTGTTGTTCTACAACTGCCCCTATGGCCAGGTCTGAAGCGTCTGTGGTTAGCGCAATGCGGGCCGAGGGATCGGGGTGAACCAACAATGTGGCATTAGCTAGGGCGCTTTTTACTTCCGCGAAGGCGCGTTCGCGCTCCGGGGTCCATTCAACCGCGTTGGAAGGTTTTTGTTTTCTGAGTGCGTCATATAGGGGCTGCATGAGCTGAGCTGCGTGGGGGAGGAAGCGGTTGTAAAAATTAACCATGCCCAAAAATTCCTGCAGCGATTTGACCGTTTGTGGCCGTGGGAAACTTTTTACTGCGTGAACTTTGTCTGGAAGTGGGACTGCCCCCTTCGGAGAAACTCTGTGTCCTAAAAAATCAATTTGTGACACGCCGAACTTGCATTTGGCTGGGTTGATTATTTAACCCGTGCTCTTCTAGTCTCTGAAAAACCATAGTGAGATGCCGCTCGTGTTCTTCCTCAGACGAGCTGGCTACCAGCATATCGTCGAGGTAGACGAACACGAAAGGGAGGTCGCGTAGTACTGCATCCATCATCCGCTGAAAGGTTTGAGCAGCGCCTTTGAGACCGAAAGGCATCCGCAAAAATTCAAAAAGACCGAAGGGGGTTATTACAGCTGTTTTAGGAATGTCCTCTGCTCGAACTGGGACTTGATGATAACCGCGGACCAGGTCTATTTTTGAAAAAATGCGCGCACCCGCCAGATGTAGTGAAAAGTCTTGAATGTGAGGAATTGGGTAGCGGTCATGCGCTGTCGCATTGTTTAATCTGCGGTAATCGCCGCACGGCCTCCAAGAACCGTCGGATTTCGGGACCATGTGAAGTGGTGACGCCCAGGGGCTTTTTGAGCGTCTGATAATGCCTAATTTTTCAAGGGTGGTGAACTCGTCCCGAGCTATGGCGAGCTTGGTCGCGTCTAAGCGCCGAGCTTTGGCGAATACGGGTGGGCCCGTTGTGGGAATGAAGTGTTCGACCCCGTGTTTAGCCACTGTGGCTGAGAATTTGGGAATTGTGAGTGCTGGAAATTGGGTGAGGAGTTGATCAAACTTACCTCCTGCTGTGGTGACGCTAGCCTGCACGGGTGGTGGAGAAAGTCGAGCTGAGCAGGGAATAGAAGCAAAGGACAGTGCATTAACCAAGCGCCTGTTCACTAGATCAACTAATAACCCATGTGCACACAAAAAATCTGCGCCCAACAAGTTAAAACTCACCGCCGCTACAACAAATGTCCATCTGTAGTTGCGACCGTGGATGCAGAGGGGCAGGCTCTTTTCGCCAAAAGTGTCGATGATGGAGCCGTTGGCTGCCACCGCTCCATTGCCCCGGGGGCCCATGGCCCGGTCTGCTTGGGAGGGCATGCCAAAACTTAGTTGAGCTCCCGTGTCGATAAGGAACCGCTTGCTGGTGTGTCCGTCCGTCACATATAAAAGTTTGCTTTTTTCGCCGAGAACCGCCGCTATTAACGGCTCTCGGCTTCGGCGTTTTCCCGAAATCGTGAATTTGCAGGGGCGAACGCATTTGTAAGCCTTCTCGGCGAAGCGGTGGTGGTAATAACAAACGTCGCTCCGTCTGTTGCGTCCTGGCCGTGTCGCTGTCACCGCGGGCTGATTCTGCTCGGTGATTTGTGGCTCCTCGTGGCTCCGGACATCAGCGTTGAGGTCTGCGGATGCTGCTGTGGGTGTCTGCTCCTTGCAGGCGTTGACGAGCCGTTGAGCTTCGTGAGCCAGCGTGCGGAAGTCTTGCTGGGTGCTGCATCGCATGTTGGCCAGCGTCCCTCTCATGTGTGGCGGCAGCGTACTGAGGAATATGAAATGGAAGAGGAAGTTGTCATTGTCCTCTTCTTTAAGCTGCAGCAAGTCCTCCATGAGGGCCTTGGGTCTGCCTCCTCTGTGGCCGTAGACCGCCAGGATCCTCTCGGCTCTCTCCTCGGCTGAGGGGACGTAATTTGCCACGATGGTCGCTTTCAGTTCTTTATATTTGTCCTGGGCCGGCGGCCGTTGGATGATGCTCCGCGCACATCTCGAAGTGGCGGCGTCGAGTTTGGCGACGATGTGATAGAACTTTGTATCATCAGCCGTGATGCCCGCAAGTGCAAACTGAGCGTCAGCTTGCTGAAACCACGAGGCGGGGTCTTCCTGCCAGAAGTCCGGCAGGTTGACGGTGACGGCGTTTGTGTGGACCGTCACTGATGTGCCCGCAGGGTGAGAGTGCCTTGCTTCGGCTCTCTCCACGGCGCTGGTGCTCGGTTGAGCCCTCTCTATCACTTCTGCCGTGGGGGAACGTCGTCCATCTGTTCCCCTGTCTGCATGGGTGCCAGCGTCTGCCTGGGTCGCCACAGATGAGTCGATCGCGGGGGAACGCCTCTGGTCCATTCTCGCGTCAGGGTCACCAGTGTAGAGGAGCCTGAAATAACGAGGCGATGTGATTCATAAACCAAAGTTTATTATCAGCTCCTCTAACAAGTCTCATCTAGGTGCAGCAGCAGAAGAAGTAAGAGGAAGAACACCTTCGGCTCTACGAACTTATACTCGCACATAACAAAAGACATGCATATCAAAAGCTGACATCCCTCATTATCTTAATCCCCCCATTGTCTTCGTACTCCTCCGCCTGGCTCTGGGGGGTCAGGGCAACCCATCCGGTCTCCACCGCAGTGCCTTGGATGCTCTTTAATCTTCACTGGCGGTTGAGACTCTTTGTCCTGTTCTGAGGTGTGAAGTCGCCTTACATATGTAATCACCAAACACTCTCACATGCTTAAACATATATTGGTTATGGAATAATATGATTAATATAGACCACACTTGCCTTCTTTTCAGCCAGAACTGTTAACAGTTTAGCAGCACGAGGTGTGTCTACCCTTACCTGCTTAAGGTTTGTGATGTATTTTTGTGCCTTCTCTTCAGGCAGAAAAACTGTTTAACAGCTTAACAGCACGTGATATGCTTTATCTGCTTGGGGTATGTGGTATATTTTGTCTTCATCAAGCAGGAATTCCTTAACAATTTAACAGCACGGTACAATTTGCCGTTAATTCTGTATTGTCCTTTTTCTCGACTGACAGCTGTCTTCTTAAAAAAAAAAAAGGGGGAGACATCTTCTTTGTCTGGGTACTGAGTGCTCCTGTGCTTGGTGCACTCTCACCACCTTTTGTGGGGGAGTGGTTCTGCATAGAAGTAGGAACTGAAATCTGATATTGCTATGTTGTCTTCTGACTAGCACGCTTGTACCTCATGGAACAGCCCTTTGGCCTGTTTATGACAGTAGTAATAACAATAATATTAACTGTCTTGGTTTCTCTCCTATTTTTCTCTTGGAGGAATAATGGCTTCTGCGGGGAGTGAAGGAGGGGAAAATAGCCCAGACACTGGTATGCCACCAGCCCAGGGTTCCATCCCTTGGTTTAGGTGCTGCTCCAGCTGAAACTGGGAAGGCCAGCAAGAAGCAGAAGTGGACTGAACAAAGCCAGCCACGCAATCCAGTGGGTGGATTTCATGCAGAGCCAATTGGAGGAAGTGCATAAGATTACTGAACATATGGCTGCAAATCACCATCGCCTTGGGTATGCCACACTAGGCTCCCATATGTATGTGCCCTGAGACCACATCCTGATGCAGTGTCTCTCATGGCCTCTAATAACTTGGGTAAGACCATCGGCTCTGGCTGTGGTGCCACTGGGAGAGTGGATGTCTCTCTGAGGTTGACGAAGTCGACAGTGACTCTCCGGTTGAGAAGACCTTCCTGAGCCCTATGATATATCTGTCAGGGCATGGCTCTCTTGGGCAGCATCAGCTGCTGGGCTTCCTCCCCCATCTTCTCCGCCTAGGGCTTCAGTTTTGGACAGAGATCCTGCAACCCAGAGGCGGGTTCCCTTGTCAGTTTATCCTGACTGTGTGGAACATCGGCAGAAATCGTGGACTCGGCTAAGGAGGCTGCTGCTCCTCGTTCTAGACTCAGTATTTTGAGTGGTGCTGCAGAGCAGGGCTTGGATGGTGCATTGAAGGTGGGTTCTACCTTTGCATTGCTGGCTGGAGCTCCCCCCGCAGGCAGCAAGTCTATATGCCACCCTAACAACAAGTGCCGTGCCACTGATGGGTTAGTGGCTAGTGCCTACCAGTCTGTGGCTATGGCCCCTAGGCTGGCAAATGCTAATACACTTCCTTTAATGCAAGGGTGTCAAACTCATTCCATGGACGGCCAAGACCCTGCAGGTTTTACTTCCACCAAGTGTCTTCAGCAGGTGTTTTCACTGACCAGCAATCAGTGGGAAGAAATTCAGTGAAATCACCTGTTGAAGGCACTGGGTGGAGGTAAAACCTGCAGGGTCTTGGCCCTCCATGGAATGAGTTTGACACCCCTGCTTTAGTGTATTTACAAGGTCTGATAAGGGACCTAGAGTCAAAAGTGGAACTGACCTTCCACCAGAGTTGGTAAGGATTGTGGACACTGTGATTCAAGGAGCTAGTTTTCAGACTACAGCACTTGGGAATTCCTTGGCCAGCTGACCATGACCGGTGGCATGTGTGGTTGAGCCAGTCTAGATTGGTGGATACAAACAAGGCTGCTGTTTTGGAGGCTGCGGTAGCACCTGCTGAGGTCTTTGGGCCCGCAGCAGAGGCGGTGTTGGATGAGGTGCAGAAGGTGAGACTCCACACACAGTCCTTTCATCGGCCAGGACCATCTAGGTCAAGTGTCCGGAGACATCTTGAGGAGTGTGAGAATCCACAATGCGTTTCACAGAGCCAGGTTCCTTTCAGAGCTTGGGTCACCCGAGGCAGAGGGCCTCTTGGCAGCGGGTGCAGGTTCAGCAGCACTCACATCTGCGCTCTTGGGAGTGTGTATGGTCCTGCCAAGCCCTGCCAGTGTCTCTGATGGTAGGCTTCCCCTGTCGTCAACCTTCTCTGCAGCGCACCTCATGAGTTGGTGTCAGTGCACCTCGTGTCTGTGGGTGATCTACACACTGGAGAGTGGATACTGTCTACAATTCAGACCTCATTCCCCAACTTCAATGGGTTTTGGTAGCAAAAGTAAGGAGGACTCTTTCAGCGGTTCCGGGCAGCTAGATCTCTGCTCTTCTGGGAAAGAACATAATACGGTCTCTGTCTCCAGGAGAAGAGAGGTGAGATATTTTACACTCCCTATTTCTTGTCTCCAAGAAAATCGGGGCATAATGCACAGAGCTACCAGAGGACTGACACCCCCCCCCCCCCCCGTAGCTTTCGCTACTTACAGTGGCTGTGTGGCCTAAGGTCAGAGAAACAGAGATAGGCACCGCCCTATACACCGTATAGTGTCCCACATGCTGTGGGAGGGAATTAACTAACTAAGCGAACCAATGGTCTCAGTCCAGTTCTGGGCCTGAGGCGGTTGAGCAGGTATCCCAAGGTGCTCCCTTTTCTGGTGCTCAGGCTGGGGACATTATTCAGGCCATATGGCCAGGTGATTGGTTCACAACAGTGGACCTTCGCAATGCTGATTTCCATATTTCCATAAATCCAGCCCACAGGAAGTTCCTCAGAGTTCCTTCAGGACAAGCCTTCAGTTACAACGTCCTGCCTTTCAGTCTGTCCCTGTTACCCAAGTGCATGGACACTGCACTTGCCCCACTGCGTCAGAGAGGCATTTGAGTTCAATTATCTGGACGATTGGCTGGTTTGTGCACCATCAGAAGCCGTAGCAAGGAGCCATATGAAGACCATATTGGCTCACCTGGCACCACTCAGGTTGCATTTAAATGTGGCGAAAGGTTGCCTGGTTCCAACCAGAGTTGTTGAGTACTTGGGGCTCACCATGGGTTCAGTTGCCATGAGGGCACCCCTGACTACAAGAGAAGACATACTATCAGGAAATGTATCAAGAGCTGCATCTTACAAAGGACTGTATCAGTGCAGCAGTGCCAGAGGATTTTAGCTCTCTTTGCTGTAGCTGCCCAGGTGGTGCCACTGGGTCTTTTATGCGCTCGTCCCCTTCAGCGGTGGTTCATGTTCAGAAGGTGGTTTTGCCCGGAGACAAAAGGAGCCTCATGGTTCTCGGGTGGTAGAGACATTCCTCAGCAGTCCGAGATGGTGTTTCCCTGGGCCAAGAGGGCTTCAGGGTGACCATTACAACCAACGCCTCCCTAGCAGGCTGGGGTGCAGTCTGGGAGGGCAGGTTTGTTTGGGGACACTGGGCTCCAGCTTAGCAGTCTTGGCATATACAGTGATCCCTCGCTACTTCGCACTTCACCTTTCACGCCCTCAGTGCATCGCGGATTTTTCAAAAATATTCATCAAAAATTCAAAATTGAGAAAAAATGGGCGGGCACTAGCAGAAGGCAGGGAGACTACATTAGAACATCAGGTATCAACACGGAGAGCCCGCACAACTCAAAATCCACCTCTCTGACCACCGCTCCACTCCTCTCCGCCCACCTCTTCACCGCTCGGGAATCTCGCAAGCTGACTGGCCGAGACGTTTTACCCAGCTTCTCTCCCTGCCGAGCGCCCATATCCAGCGAAGGAAGACCGCATTCATTGTTCGCTGTTCTCTTGTGCCTTTTTGTGCAAAATAGTCTTCCCGTCGAGCCACTACGCCGCCTCCTGCAGCTTCTCCAGTTCTATCGGAAGCTGCCCTCGACGATCCTGCGCCTCTAGCACCTGACGATGAGGCGTCACCTGAGGAGCAGTAAAGCTCTCATTAACCTGTGCAGTAAATCATCTTCATCTTGAGTTACGTATCTTGTTATAAGAATAAAAGAGTTCTAAAAACATATTTATGTACACTTTATTTACATCTACGTATGTATGTATACTTACACACACACACACACACACGTATCATATCTAACTAACTAACTAACTAACTAACCTGCACTTATATAGCGCTTTTCTAGTCACAAAGACCACTCAAAGCACTTTCACTAATACTAACCCTCTACTCTAAGGGCCTATAGGAAACAGATATCTAGGGACAATTTAGAACAGCCAATTAACCTAACATGCATCTCTCTGGATTGTGGGAGGAAACCGGAGCCCCCGGAGTAAACCCACGCAGCACAGGGAGAACATGCAAACTCCACACAGAAAGGTTCCAACCCCTGCCAACCTGGGGATTTGAACCAGGAACCTTCTAGCTGTAAGGCAACAGTGCTAACCACTGCACCACCGTGCTGCCCACGGGGAGAGAGAGAGAGTGAGAGAGAGAGTGAGAGAATGAACGTACGTATTATTTATGGGTGACGTCATTAGGGGTGACGCTACTTCGCGGTTTTTCACTTTTCGCGGTCGGTTCTGGAACCCATTAACCGCGATAAGTGAGGGATCACTGTAATCATTTCAAGATGGAGAGGAGCAGATCTGGCTTCAGTTGGCCAGGTGGAAGCAGACCTGTTTGCGACAGCGGAGAACACCCACTGTGCTCTCCAGGCCTCCGGGCCTCTCCGGGCCTCGATGCGCGGCCTGCCAGGTCCACTAGGTGCAGATGCTTGCATGGCCTCCAGTGAAACTGTTTGCATTTCCACTACTGCTTCTTCTGCCAGCTTTCCTTGTGAAGGGGAGGCCACTGTCTGTTCAAGTAATTTGATGGCCCCGAGTTGACCGCAAAGACCATGGATGGTGGAGCTCCACAAGATGTTGAGGGGCCATCCTTGGCCTCTCCCAGTAAGATGGGATGTAGTCTGTCAGGTGCAGGGCAGGATTTGGCATCTGAATCCCCAGTTCCTGAGGCTTCATGTATGGCCCTTGAACAGGAGCGATTGTGTAACTTGATTAGACAAAAAGGTTAGACACCGTGCAGGCTTCACAGCCCGTCTACCCAGCTGCAGTGCAGTGTTAAGTGGAGAGTGATTTGTACTGGTGTCAGACCAAGGGTGAGAATCCCTTGACATGTCACATCTCTGTTATCTTGTTTTTCCCTCCAGTACCTCTTTGCTAAGGTTGGGTGGAGTCAGCTATCGGGGGCTACCTGGCAGCAGTGTCAACTGCCCATGAAGAATGTATGGCTTGTTGCCTCGGGCGCATTCCTTGGCTAAGCAATTTTTGAGAGGTGTGAGATGGAGCCACCTATCCCGGCATCCTTGCAGCCCACTTGCAGTCTCCAGACAGTTCTTAGGGCTCTATGCTTGCCCCCTTTTGAGCCAATCTCCATTGCTGACTTTTGTCTGATCTCTGGGAAGACTGCTTTCTCTTGACGGTTATCTCAGCCAAGAGGGTCAGTGAATTTGAATGCGGTCTCTGTGGATGCAGCATGTCTTAGGTTTGATGGTGATCGGGTGGCCCACCTGCGGCCCAACCCAGCTTTTCAATCAAAGTGTTACTACTGGGTTTGTTTTTCCGCCCTCTCGTGCTTAAAGACTTCTACCCTCCCCACACACTTCTTCAGAGGCTGAGAGGCTCCTTAGTTGTGCCGGTAGGGCCTTTTAGGTTTATGTTGGCCGTACGAGGTCTGTCCGCTCTTCAGACAAGATTTTTGTGTTCTATGGGGAATCCACAATGGGCAGGCCTATCTCTAGCAGCGCCTGTCCCATTGGATAGTCACCCTGATTGCCTTCACGTATGTACAGGTTGGAGCAGAGCCATCAGTTGGGCTGGTGGCTCGCTCGACACAGAGATTGGCCACTGCATGGGTGTTGTTTAGCGGTGCACCCTGGAGGATGTATGCACAGCCTCTGGCTGGGCTTCTTCCTCACTGTGTTCTTGTTTCTATAGACTCAAAATGGCCTCATCAGTTGTCCCCTCATCTATTCTGGAGGTCGCAGCAGGTTCTTAAGTTGTATCTTAGTTTTCTCTCATGTAAGCCAGCACGCGTGCCTTGTGCTAAAAAGGTTTTTGTTTCAGCTCCGGTTACCTGGAGGAACCGGCTTAACTTGTATGCACTCAGTTAAGTACAATAAAGGAGACAAACTCATTTGATTGTGTTTGTGCTTAGTGGCATGAATGGGGCATGGTGCTCCTTCGGCCTGTGGGTGAATCCACCTCCATTCTCCTCAGGATTCATTTGGTATACGGTTGCCACATGGCTACAGGTTCACTGAAATGAAATAAAACGTACGTTCATGGATGTAAACGCGGTTTTATGAATGAAAAAGCATGGTGCATGGTGAAGAAGCATGGTGAAGGAGCATGGTGCTCCTTCGACCTATGAGTGAATCCACCTCCATTCTCCGCAGGATTCATTTGGCATACGGTTGCCACATGGTTACAGGTTCACTGAAATGAAATAAAACGTACGTTTATGGATGTAAACGCGGTTTTATGAATGAAAGTGAACCTGTAACCATTCATTGTCCTTCATCGTGGAGCCAGGCTCCTCCCAGTCATTAGAAAGAGGAAGAATGGGTGGATGCAAGGGGTATATACAGTGGGGCAAAAAAGTATTTAGTCAGCCACCAATTGTGCAAGTTCTCCCACTTAAAAGATGAGAGAGGTCTCCAATTTTCATCATAGGTATACCTCAACTATGAGAGACAAAATGAGAAAAAAAAAAATCCAGAAAATCACATTGAAGGATTTTTAATGAATTAATTGGTAAATTCCTCGGTAAAATAAGTATTTGGTCAATAACAAAAGTTCACCTCAATACTTTGTTATATACCCTTCGCTGGCAATGACAGAGGTCAAATGTTTTCTGTAAGTCTTCACAAGGTTTTCACACACTGTTGCTGGTATTTTGGCCCATTTCTCCACGCAGATCTCCTCTAGAGCAGTGATGTTTTGGGGCTGTCGCTGGGCAACACAGACTTTCAACTCCCTCCAAAGATTTTCTATGGGGTTGAGATCTGGAGACTGGCTAGGCCACTCCAGGACCTTGAAATGCTTCTTATGAAGCCACTCCTTCATTGCCTGGGTGGTGTGTTTGGGATCATTGTCATGCTGAAAGATCCAGCCACGTTTCATCTTCAATGCCCTTGCTGATGGAAGGAGGTTTTCACTCAAAATCTCACGATACATGGCCCCATTCATTCTTTCCTTTACACGGATCAGTCGTCCTGGTCCCTTTGCAGAAAAACAGCCCCAAAGCATGATGTTTCCACCCCCATGCTTCACAGTAGGTATGGTGTTCTTTCTCCTCCAAACACGACAAGTTGAATTTTTACCAAAAACTTCTATTTTGGTTTCATCTGACCATATGACATTCTCCCAATCCTCTTCTGGATCATCCAAATGCTCTCTAGCAAACTTTAGATGGGCCTGGACATGTACTGGCTTAAGCAGGGGGACACGTCTGGCACTGCAGGATTTGAGTCCCTGGCGGCGTAGTGTGTTACTGATGGTAGCCTTTGTTACTTTGGTCCCAGCTCTCTGCAGGTCATTCACTAGGTCCCCCCGTGTGGTTCTGGGATTTTTGCTCACCATTCTCGTGATCGTTTTGACCCCACGGGGTGAGATCTTGCATGGAGCCCCAGATCGAGGGAGATTATCAGTGGTCTTGTATGTCTTCCATTTTCTAATAATTGCTCCCACAGTTGATTTCTTCACACCAAGCTGCTTACCTATTGCAGATTCAGTCTTCCCAGCCTGGTGCAGGTCTACAATTTTGTTTCTGGTGTCCTTTGACAGCTCTTTGGTCTTGGCCATAGTGGAGTTTGGAGTCTGACTGTTTGAGGTTGTGGACAGATGTCTTTTATACTGATAACGAGTTCAAACAGGTGCCATTAACACAGGTAACGAGTGGAGGACAGAGGAGCCTCTTAAAGAAGAAGTTACAGGTCTGTGAGAGCCAGAAATCTTGCTTGTTTGTAGGTGACCAAATACTTATTTTACCGAGGAATTTACCAATTAATTCATTAAAAATCATTCAATGTGATTTTCTGGATTTTTTTTTTCATTTTGTCTCTCATAGTTGAGGTATACCTATGATGAAAATTGGAGACCTCATCTTTTAAGTGGGAGAACTTGCACAATTGGTGGCTGACTAAATACTTTTTTGCCCCACTGTATAAGGTGTGCATCCACAGGTATGATTAATTTGGTATAATGCTCCTGTCCCAAGGATCATAGTCACGTGATTACAGGTTCACTTTCATTCATAAAACCACGTTTACATCTGTAAACGTATGTTCTTAGATAGACAGCACTGAGCACCAAAAGACAGTTCAACTTCAGCGGAGAGTTCAGTCTTATTGGATCTACTTTATTCAGGACTGGCTGCCAAATCTCACTAAAACTCTCAGCTTTTTAATGATTATTTTTAAATGCTTAAAACTTGGATGCTTTACCTTTATTTTGAGGCTCAAGTATATTTTGCAGTTAATTGGAGGTTTTGTTTGGCAAGCATTCTTGTAATGGCGGAAAGGTTGTTTAAAACCTATCCACCGAGGGAAGATGAAAGTAAGAAATGACTTAAAATGAAATGAATTTTATACAAAAACAGTTAACAAAATAATAAGGAAACCTGGGACTTATGTCTCCACCATCCTTACGACTCCCTAATGAGGGCACTGTAGCAAAGGGTTATTATCACTCAGCAGCCTCAGGGCACACCATAGCCGGGAAGCACATTCAGCACCTGACATAATGGCACTAATTGACGCCCCAAGAGGAGTGTGGTCAAAATCTTCCCATCCCACAAGGGTATCAGATTGCATCTTTTTGTCAAAGCTCAGAGATAAACAAAATGTTCTTTGCTGTCCTAACTAAGGAGTCTGAAACCTGTGGCTCTTTTGCCCATAACCAGTGACTCCCTGTGGCTTTGACAAACCATACTATCAATGAGAAAACAGCTCATTCCAGCCTTATGAGCACACACTGAGGTCATCAAGAGCAGGGTGGACAGACAGGTGGATCATATTAGTTAATTTCTACTTTGCAGGATTAGGCTAATTAAAACTTAAACAACTTATAAATTCAAAAGAAAAAAGTGAATATTTATTTTTTTAGAAAGTCACAATCTTGCAAGAAAAGTTGCAAATTTAGGAGAAAATACTACAGGTTTCCTTAATTTCTGATTAGGGTCAGGTATTGTTTTAGTTTTTATATATTACTACTTCTGTTAAACCAGAAGTGTCAAACTCAGTCAAAGAGAAGTCCAAACCAAAAACCTGAAACTTTAATATCACATTTTACATGGTCGTATCTGTCACGCCGCGCCATTCATCAGCGGCGCCACCTGCTCACGCACCTGCTACTCGTCAGCGGCGAAGGATAAAAGCCGCCTCGCCCTGAGCGTCGGCCTGAAGCCGTAGACTTCGTTTCCTTTGCATGGACTTCTACCACATTCTCTTCAGCATCCTCTTTACCGGTAAGAAGTTCACTTACCTCATCTCTCCAGTCTGCTCCCCTGTGCACAGGTGGATTCCTCGGCGGCGGACAATCCCGTCCCTCGTCTCTCCTCGCTGCTGCACCGAGCCCTGCAGGTGGCTGTCTCCCGGGCTTCCATCCTTGAAGCGCCAGTCATCTGCCCAAACAAGTAAGCTTCTCTCCCTCGCCTATTCTCCTCCCGTGTTGGTGTGTGCTCATCACCCTGTGTCTGATTTCTCCCATAGGGTTGCCGGCTGAACGGTCTCCTGCCTCTGGGTCCGAAGCAGACGCCCCCACCAACACATTAACATTCTGCAGACACGCACCCAAACATCCCTGTTGTTAATAAACAGTTTGAACTACTCTGAGCCTGTGTGTGTGCGTCTCCTGAGCCGAACGTTATGTCAGTACGGCTTCAGCAGAGCGGCTCGGCGGACGGCGGGCTCGCACACCGGTTTACCATCCTCGAGGCTCGGGTGGATCAGATTGTTTATCAGCAACAGGTGGTTCTTAACCAATTATTAGAACTGACTAACCGACTGAACCGCTTGGACCCCCAACAGCCGTTCCTCCCGACTCGCCAGGGTGGCGCGGCTCCTGCTGTTCCAGTGGCCGTCCAGCCGGCTCCAGTGGCACCGGTTCGGCTCACGCCGATTCCGACCCCCGCCCGCTTTAGCGGTAAGCTCGGCGGAGCGCGGGGGTTTATTATGCAGTGTGAGTCCGTGTTCCACCGTGTGCCCGGAGATTTTCCCTCGGATCACAGCCGAATTGGTTACATAGGGAATCTTCTGGAGGGGCGTGCGTTAACTTGGACCTACGCCGTAATGGCGAGGCCCAGTTATGCCACCCTCACCTATGACCAATTCGTGAGGCGCTTTCTGGAGGTCTTTGACCACTCACAAACCGAAACGGTCCAGGTCGATCGGCTTCTCGCTCTCCAGCAGGGAAGCCGGTCGGCAGCGGACTACGCGGTCGACTTCCGGGTAGCGGCGGAGGAATTGGGCTGGGAGGAACGCTCCCTCTGTGGCCTGTTCCTCCGCAGCCTCAATAGTGATCTGAGGGATGAACTGGCTGGTCGGGATATCCCTGGGACGCTAGCGGAGCTGACGTCCTTAGCGATAAGTTTGGATAACAGGCTGCGCGAGCGCTCCTCGGGGCGGAGGTCTTCTTCTTCTCGCCCTCGTGGAGCCTCGCCGCACCTGTTCCAAGCTCGCCCCCTGGCGGCGCCGCCAGCATCGCGCCCCGAGGAGTCGGAGCCGATGGTGACGGGCTGGACTAAACTTTCCCCTGTGGAGAAACAACGCCGCCGTGAGTTGGGCCTCTGCATGTATTGCGGAGGCGACCAACACACCGTGGAGTGTTGCCCACGGAAAGCCAGTCGGTGGGGTCCGCGAGTCACTGTTGGAAGCCTCGCGGATGTCAATCGGTTAGGATCACTGACTCAATTGAAGCTGCCCATCCGTTTCTGCCATAACCCTACTGGGCACCTCACCCACGCACTGGTGGATTCGGGCGCAGAAGGCAGCTTCATTTCACAAAGCCTGGCAACCCGATTGGGCATCCGCTGCCAGGCACTCAATACTCCCATCTCCCTAATCCACCTCTCCCGTGCCACCCTCGGGAGAGTGACACATCAAACTGTTCCCCTACCGGTCATCATCTCGGGAAACCACCGGGAGGAAATGACCTTTTACGTCCTTCCCAACTCTGTGTCGCCCGTCATCCTGGGGTATCCCTGGCTCCGCCTTCACAATCCGGTCCTGGATTGGAAATCAGCTGGGATCTCGGCATGGAGTACGTTCTGTATGGGCACCTGCCTTCAGTCCGCTGCCTGCTCTCCGTCCGCTCCTCCCCCTGCGACGGACGCTGCACCCCCGGACCTGTCTCTGGTGCCCCCAGAATTTCACGACCTGGGTATGGTGTTCAGCAAAGCGAAAGCTATGTCTCTTCCCCCTCATCGGCCCTATGACTGCGCCATCAACCTCCGCCAGGGGGCTCCCTTACCTTCTGGTCGCCTTTATAGCCTGTCTGCGCCGGAGAAGGAGACGATGAACGCCTACCTGAAGGAATCTTTAAGTGCTGGGATTATCCGCCCATCATCGTCACCCGTGGGGGCAGGGTTCTTCTTCGTGGGGAAAAAGGATGGGTCCCTCCGCCCTTGTATCGACTACCGGGCCCTCAATAATATCACGGAGAAGGACCGTTACACCCTGCCTCTCATGGACACTGCTTTCCACTCCCTCCAGGGGGCGACCTGGTTCACCAAGCTGGACCTACGCAGCGCTTACCACCTCGTCCGGATCCGGGAGGGAGATGAGTGGAAAACGGCCTTCCGTACCCCGAACGGCCACTTTGAATATCTGGTGATGCCGTTCGGGTTGACCAACGCTCCTGCAGTCTTCCAGCGCCTCATAAATGACGTCCTCCGGGACTTCATTGGCCTTTTTGTGTTCGTCTACCTGGACGATATTCTCATCTTCTCCAAGTCCAGGGATGAGCACCAGGTCCACGTGAGGCGGGTCCTCCAAAGGCTGCTGGAGAACCGTCTGTACGTTAAGGCAGAAAAGTGTGAATTTTACGCCAGGAGCACGTCCTTCCTGGGGTTCATCATCGCCCACGATAGGGTGCTCCCCGACCCAGAGAAGGTAAAGGCGGTGGTGGAATGGCCCACACCTGCATCCCGGAAACAGGTGCAGCAATTTGTTGGCTTCGCCAATTTCTACCGCCGCTTTGTCCCCAACTTCAGTGCCATCGTGGGACCACTGACCCGCCTCACGTCCCCGAAGGTCCCGTTCCGGTGGACCGAAGAGGTCGCTGCCGCCTTTGAGGCGCTGAAGGCGGAATTCTCCTCCTCCCGGGTCCTTCGCCAGGTCGACCCCGCGCTGCAGTGCATTGTAGAGGTAGACGCCTCGGACACGGGAGTGGGAGCAGTGCTGTCCCAGCGGTCACCGGACGATGGCGCCAAGCGACCGTGCGCCTTCTTCTCCCGGCGCTTGTCCCCGGCGGAGAGAAACTACGATGTGGGGGACAGAGAGCTCTTGGCCATCAAGCTCGCCCTGCAGGAGTGGCGCCACTGGTTGGAGGGGGCAAGCCTGCCGTTTGTGGTCCTCACGGACCACAAGAACTTGGAATACTTACGATCTGCCAAGCGCCTGAACGCCCGCCAGGCGCGCTGGTCCCTGTTCTTCGCCAGGTTCCAATTTTCCATCACCTTCAGGCCTGGCTCTAAGAACGTCCTGCCTGACGCCCTCTCCAGGCAGTTCACCCCCGTGGAGTCGGAGGAGGCGCCCCACTCCATCCTGCCCAGGTCGTGCGTCGTGGGAGCCATCTCGTGGGACATTGAGAGCAAGATCCGGAAGGCACAGCAGGTGGAACCTGACCCTGGCGGCGGACCGGAGGGGAGGCTGTTCGTGCCATCCGCGGTCCGAGGAGAGGTCATCCACTGGCTCCACACCTCCAAGCTCACCTGTCACCCTGGCACCTCCCGGATGATAGATCTCCTCCAACGGTCCTTTTGGTGGCCAGGCCTGCGGAGGGATGCAGCCCGCTACGCCCGGGCTTGCCCAATCTGTGCCACCTGCAAATCGGGAAATGCCCCTCCAGCGGGTCTGCTCCAGCCCCTGCCCGTCCCTGGCAGGCCCTGGTCGCACATCGCTCTGGATTTCGTCACCGGACTCCCCATCTCCAACTCCTATGACACCATCCTGACCATCGTGGACCGCTTCTCCAAGGCCGTGCACTTCATCCCCCTGCGAGGCCTCCCTACTGCCCTGGAGACGGCGGACCTCCTCGTCCAACACGTGGTCAGGCTGCATGGGATTCCGGTGGACGTGGTCTCGGACCGGGGCCCCCAGTTTTCATCTGAGGTTTGGAGGTCATTCTGCAACGCCATCGGAGCCAAGGTGAGCCTCTCCTCCGGCCATCACCCCCATTCCAACGGGCAGTGTGAGAGGACCAACCAGGAGCTGGAGGCTGCGCTCCGCTGTGTGTCCAGATCCAAACCCGCGTCCTGGAGCAACCATCTTGCCTGGGTTGAATATGCCCACAACACCGCTCGCTCTTCTGCTACAGGGATGTCCCCCTTCAAAGCGTCCCTGGGTTACGACCCCCCGCTGTTTCCGGAGCAGGAGAGTGAGGTAACTGTCCCGTCAGTTAGGGCCCATCTCAGGCAGTTCCGCTCCACCTGGGCTGCCGCGCGCCATGCGCTATTACGCACAGCGGAGCGCAACAGGACTGTGGCGGACCGGCGTAGGAGACCTGCCCCGGCGTACAGAGTTGGGCAACTTGTTTACATTTCCACCCAGGACGTCACTCTAAAAGGCGAGAGGAGAAAGCTGGCACAGCGCTTCATGGGTCCCTACCCCATCACCCGGATCATCAACCCGGTGGCTGTGCGCGTGGCTATTCCCCCCTCCCTCCGCATTCATCCTACTTTCCACGTGTCGAAGGTGAAACTGGCGGTTTCTGACCCCCTTTGCCCTCCTCCTGCAGCGCAACCCGCGCCCCGGATGATTGGTGGCCATCCGGCCTGGTCCGCTTCCTCCATCCTGGACTCCCGGCGCCGGGGTCGTGGGTTGCAATACTTGGTGGACTGGGAGGGCTATGGGCCCGAGCATCGACAGTGGGTGCCCCCGTCGTTTGTGTTGGACCCATCGCTCATCGCGGACTTCCACCGAGCGCACCCGGATAAGCCATCGCCAGGAGGCGCTGCTAGAGGGGGGAGTACTGTCACGCCGCGCCATTCATCAGCGGCGCCACCTGCTCACGCACCTGCTACTCGTCAGCGGCGAAGGATAAAAGCCGCCTCGCCCTGAGCGTCGGCCTGAAGCCGTAGACTTCGTTTCCTTTGCATGGACTTCTACCACATTCTCTTCAGCATCCTCTTTACCGGTAAGAAGTTCACTTACCTCATCTCTCCAGTCTGCTCCCCTGTGCACAGGTGGATTCCTCGGCGGCGGACAATCCCGTCCCTCGTCTCTCCTCGCTGCTGCACCGAGCCCTGCAGGTGGCTGTCTCCCGGGCTTCCATCCTTGAAGCGCCAGTCATCTGCCCAAACAAGTAAGCTTCTCTCCCTCGCCTATTCTCCTCCCGTGTTGGTGTGTGCTCATCACCCTGTGTCTGATTTCTCCCATAGGGTTGCCGGCTGAACGGTCTCCTGCCTCTGGGTCCGAAGCAGACGCCCCCACCAACACATTAACATTCTGCAGACACGCACCCAAACATCCCTGTTGTTAATAAACAGTTTGAACTACTCTGAGCCTGTGTGTGTGCGTCTCCTGAGCCGAACGTTATGTCAGTATCATGACAACTGCCCCAAGATATTTCATAGAATGATCCTAGATAAAAAATAAATGAAAAATCATTGATCAAATATTTTAAAAAGACATATCAGCATCGTTTATTCTCATGTTTCCCTCTCAACAGTGTCACTGAATCATTTCCAGCGGGAAGACTTTCAAAGGCTTTTCAAGAAAATGTGAAATCATGACTTCCACATCACAAACCCAGCAAAACTAGAATATTTCATTTGTGATCAGTAAAGGGGAACACATAAATTATTATTAAAGTATAATTAAAGGGGAAGCTGCATGATGTCAGAAAAATCTGTCCTACCATCCTCCATTCATAAAAGCTTCTCTTTTCTAAATCCATGTTTTGTTTGGCCTTTCTTTTCTGCAGGCTAGCTCAAAGTTAATTTACAGCATCTACTGTAGATACACATCATCTCACAAAAGTGTCATTAGAATAGGTATGAGCGTAAACTCTTACAGGTTGGCCTTGAGTTTAACATATGTGTTAACCCTAAGGCACTACTGTCTTGCTACAACCCCACAGAGCTACCATCGTGGTTGACTTTATTCTCAAGTTTATATATCTCAAACTTAAAAACTGTTTTTAATAAACTCTTATTGTAGCTGTTAAATATTTCAGGGCTACTGCATTATATTTATCGCTCAGCCACTTGAGTTTGCCTCCAAATTGTTTTGGAACCCTCTTAGCTTGTTAATTTTTTATCTCATTGAATAGATTGCTGGGTACACTGTGTGAGATTTCATCACTGTGAGTGTCTCCAGTGTGAATGTAGTAACATTTGTTTGTTAAACCTCCATGTTACAGAACCATCTCCAACACTGGACTGAAATCCCTTCCTGACTTCTCCAAGATCCAGTCATCAGCCTACGACTTTATGCTGTAGGTCTTAGCGTGACTAAAATTGCATGCTCAGATATCCACCCACACTGCACTATTCCCACATGCACCTGATTTTATAGGCTATTGTATGCACACATAATTAGACCATCAAATATGCAATACTGGAGGCAAAACCTGCACACTGATTAGTCCTTGCAGAATATCAGGGGCACAGACCATCTGTCTCAAATTCACATTCACCTCATTTCCATTCAGATATTTACGGAGCAGAATTTAAATAGGATATTTTTGCATTTTTATTCTTAACATTTGGTATCTTCTGTTGTTTTATTTACTATTTCTTTTGCTTCTCGCTCAGTTTCCAGGTTATTATAGTTTATACCCTTGTGCTGCTTTTAGGGACCTGCTGGACAATAACCACATAGAAAGGATCCCCACCAATGCATTCAGAGGCCTCTGCACTCGAACCATTGATCAGATGTAAGTGTATTAAACTGCACACCACCCTCCCACAGATCTGAGTGGGCTAAACATGCACAGTGTTTCAGTCCTCTCTAGTCAGTGTATCTTCTTCCATTGTCTCCCTTTTCTGATGCCAGTCCTGAATCCTGGAGAAAGTAATACAGTTGAGTCTTTCAGACTTAAGCTGGAATACAGTCTTAATTTGGCTAGCTCTACACAAAATCCCAGTTTCACAGGAGTGATGTCAGCGACTGTTTCTTGGCTCTGTAGCTGTGAGAAAATCAGGATGCTACTGTACCTGGCCAATTAATAATCTGGCTTTGTTGTTGTTTTTCTACACTTTCAAAAAATACAATATAATGTGTTAATTAATGAGTTGTACAGGTGGTGGTAGGCGGATTTTTAACCTAAACCAACTGGCTACAGCTTTTTACTGACAGATAGAAGAGTGTCAATCTCATCTATTTAGAAACAAGAAGGAAATAAGAATATTTTAATACTGAAATTTATGGTAATGTTTTTAAGGTGCTGGTTTGCATGTACTGTAGATAAATGTAGATTGATTTAGTATTTAGCCAATAAATAATCATAGTGTTCTAATTAAAGAGCCTTATAGGCAATAAGCCAAGTAAGACAAAATCAAGCAAACTGTTTTATTATATTTACTAGTAGTAGTACTAGTAGTAGCAATAGTTGTAATAGTAGAAATAGTAGTAGTAGCAATAGTAGTAGTAGTACTTCAATTTAGTGCTGCCAAATGAAATATGTGGACCCATGATCTGCTGTGGCAACCCCAGAGCAGCCGTGTGTGTGTGTGTGTGTGTGTGTGTGTGTATTATTCCTTGCTTTTTTCAGAGGTTCAGAAGTGATTCACTTTATGTCAAAGCATTTTCAATGTGGAGCACTTACAGTTAGGCCCAAAAATATTTGGACAGTGACACAAGTTTTGTTATTTTAGCTGTTTACGAAAACATATTCAGGATAGAATTACATAATCAATATGGGCTTAAAGTGCAGACTCTCAGCTGTAATTTGAGAGTATTCACATCCAAATTGGAGCAAGGGTTTAGGAATTACAGCTCTTTAATACGTAGCCGCCTCTTTTTCAAGGGACCAAAAGTAATTGGACAATTGACTCAGAAGGCTGCAAAAAAAAAATAACAAGGCTGCATGGGCTCTTCCCTCATTAACCTGTCATCAGTTAAGCAGTTAAAAGGTCTGGAGTTGATTCCAGGTGTGGCGTTTGCATTTGGAAGCTGTTGCTGTGAACACACAACATGCGGTCAAAGGAGCTCTCAGTGGAGGTGAAACAGACCATCCTGAGGCTGAAAAAAAAGAAGAAATCCATCAGAGAGATAGCAGAAATGTTAGGAGTGGCCAAATCAACAGTTTGGTACATTCTGAGAAAAAGAGTGCACTGGTGAGCTTGGGAACTCAAAAAGGCCTGGACGTCCACGGAAGACAATAGTGGTGGATGATTGCAGAATCCTTTCACAACCCCTTCACAACATCCACTCAAGTGAAGAACACTCTCCAGGAAGTAGGTGTATCAGTATCTAAGTCTACCATAAAGAGAAGACTTCATGAGAGTAAATACAAAGGATTCACCATAAGGTGCAAACCATTAATCAGCCTCAAAAATAGAAAGGCCAGAATTGACTTTGCCAAAAAACACCTGAAGAAGCCAGCCCAGTTCTGGAACAGCATTCTTTGGACAGATGAGACTAAGATCAACCTGTACCAGAATGATGGGAAGAAGAAAGTTTGGAGAAGAATTGGAACAGCTCATGATCCAAAGCACTACATCTTCTGTAAAACATGGTGGAGGCAGTGTGATGGCATGGGCTTGCATGGCTTTCAGTGGCACTGGGTCACTTGTGTTTATTGATGATGTGACAAAAGACGGAAGCAGCCGGATGAATTCTGAAGTGTATAGGGATATACTTTCTGCTCAGATTCAGCCAAATGCAGCAAAGTTGATTGGATGGCGCTTCACTAATGATCCAAAACATACTGCAAAAGCAACCCAGGAGTTTTTTTAAAGCAAAGAAGTAGAATATTCTGCAATGGCCGAGTCAATCACCAGATCTCAACCCAATCGAGCATGCATTTCACTTGCTCAAGACAAAACTTAAGGCAGAAAGACCCACAAACAAGCAACAACTGAAGACAGCTGCAGTAAAGGCCTGGCAAAGCATCACAAAGGAGGAAACCCAGCGTTTGGTGATGTCCATGGGTTCCAGACTTCAGGCAGTCATTGCCTGCAAAGGATTCTCAACAAAATATTGAAAAGTAACATTTTACTTAGGGTTATGTTTATTTGTCCAATTACTTTTGAGCCCCTGAAATGAGGAGCGTTCGTATAAAAATAGCTACAATTCCTACATGTTTAATCATATATTTTTGTTCAACCCCTTGAATTAAACCTTAAAGTCTGCATTTCAATTCCGGTGTAGTTGTTTCATTTCAAATCCAATGTGGTGGCATGCAGAGCCCAAATCATGAAGATTGTGTCACTGTCCAAATATTTCTGGGCCTAACTGTGTATGTAAAATAAATAGATTTCAACTTCTTGAATGTTTATACATGTGCTCAATAAATGTTTTGACACATAACCACCTTAAAATAATAATAATATACTCACTGCCAATGAAAATGCAACACTCTAGAAAAGTTTGATTTTTTATTAATTATTAATTATTATGGAAATGGTCAATAAGCGACTTTCGCATTACGAGTGCGCATGTGCGGACTATGAGTTCCAAAGTTCACGACTACCAAACATTTCGGTAGCTGCCTTGCTTTTGTATAGAAACAGTACTGTCACACCTGAATAATTGCCGTTTAAAGTCTGCTTCAAGCTTTGAATCGCCGTTATGCCAGGTGCACATTGTGCCGTAGTGAAGTGTGGGAACGGTATGTATCATCTAGAGCGGTGGAAAAAGCAAACTTGCTGCACACATGCGTGTAACTTCGGGACCAGCGTGTGCACATGTCTGCCGCCATTCACGTTATATACATTCCCCACGGAGCTAAAGGATCCGGACAGACGCAATTGTTGGATTAAAGCAGTAAGTCTATATTATAACATAATTAAATAGTGTTGTGTATTGTTGAAGTTCTAGCCTAATTGACACGAGTCTAAACCCTGAAGTAGTAGGTACGGACAGGCAGACCTGGATCTAGGATATAGTTCTTTGTATATTGGTAATGAAGCTTGATCTACACACACATGTAATTAAGGCCATTGATAAGTAGGCCGGTATAAAATAAAATTGCAAATCATTGAAAACGTGTGGTACTTAAACTATAGTAGTATCGACCTACAGATCTAAGTAAGCAGGCTGTGCCTTGTAGTGAAATTTACTCAAAATGACAAAACCAAAGTTGAGCTGTCAACCCACTCGCTTACCTTCTTTGTAGTTGTTTCGGAGTCTCGCAAGTAAGGGTGCTTGGTCCATTGACAACAAAAAATCTGCTATGTCAGCGTACATACAGGGGGGCCATTTTGGCCAATTTCGGCAACGTGGCTGCAAATGCAAACGCAACTAGTTTATCCTTGCATTTACGGGTACAACCGGGAAGACCCCTACGCATACAATATGCTCATAGATCAGGAACTTTCCATAAATTAAGTGTATCGATAGACCATGTTTGGTAGCCACGTTCCCATGATGTTTTGCACCAGCCGAGATGCGAAAGTCGCTTATTAAAGGATGCAAATTATTTTTAGACATCTTCAAAACAATGTGAAAATCTGTGTCAATTTTCAAAATTGAGCAAAACCGAAGCACCCTGACTTTCTGAAATCACAAGAAAACATCTGTCTTCAAAGCAAAGTTCAATATGGAATATGTCTTCCATTTGCATTAATGCAGGCAGTAACACAGTGCTGTGAAAAAGTATTTATCCCCTTCCTGATTTCTTATATCTTTGCATATTTGTCACACTTCAATGTTTCAGATCGTCAAACAAATTTTAATATCAGATGAAGATAACCTTGAATGAATATAAAATGCAGTTTTCAAATGATGATTTCATTTATTAAAGGAAAAAACTATCCAAACCTACCTGGTCCTATGTGAAAAAGTAATTGCCCCTCTTCTTACGTCATGAATTAACTGTGATTAACCACATTTTTTGGAAAGCTGAGTTCAGTTTCAGTAGCTACACCCAAGCCTGATTACTGCCAGACGTGTTGAATCAAGAAATCACTTAAATAGAATCTGTTTAACAACCTGAAGCACAGACGTGGACAAAATTGTTGGTACCCCTCTGTTAATGAAAGAAAAACCCACAATGGTCACAGAAATAACTTGAATCTGACGAAAGTGATAATCAATAAAAATTCTATGAAAATTAACCAATGAAAATCAGACAATGCTTTTGAATTGTGGTTCAACAGAATTATTTTAAAAAACAAACTCATGAAACAGGCCTGGACAAAAATGATGGTACCCTTAACTTAATATTTTGTTGCACAACCTTTTGAGGCAATCACTGCAATCAAACGATTTCTGTAACTGTCAATGAGACTTCTGCACCTCTCAGCAGGTATTTTGGCCCACTCCTCATGAGCAAACTGCTCCAGTTGTCTCAGGTTTGAAGGGTGCCTTCTCCAGACGGCATGTTTCAGCTCCTTCCACAGATGTTCAATAGGATTTAGATCAGGGCTTCTTGGGTGTTTTTAGCTGTGTGTTTTGGGTCATTATCCTGTTGCAAGACCCATGACCTGCGACTGAGACCAAGCTGTCTGACACTGGGCAGCACATTTCTCTCTAGAATACCTTGATAGTCTTGAGATTTCATTGTACCCTGCACAGATTCAAGACACCCTGTGTTAGATGCCGCAAAGCAGCCCCAGAACATAACAGAACCTCCTCCATGTTTCACAGTAGGGACAGTGTTCTTTTCTTGGTATGCTTCATCTTTGCGTCTGTGAACATAGAGCTGATGTGCCTTGCCAAAAAGTTCCAGTTTTGTCTCATCTGTCCATAGGACATTCTCCCAGAAGCTTTGTGGCTTGTCAACATGCAGTTTGGCAAATTCCAGTCTGGCTTTTTTATGATTTGTTTTCAACAGTGGTGTCCTCCTTGGTCGTCTCCCGTGAAGTCCACTTTGGCTCAAACAACGACGGATGGTGCGATCTGACACTGATGTACCTTGACTTTGGAGTTCACCATGAATGTGTTTAACCACTTGCGCTCCGTTGTTCCGCGGGCGGGCAAGTCTCTGCGTCCTAGGACGCACGAGGGCGCACTCCTGCGCCCTCGTGCGCACTCTGACGCATAGTCCAGATTGTGATGATGTAGGTGGTGATGGTGATGTAGTGGCGTCCAAGCGCCACTAAAAAAAAAACTGCAGACACAGCCGCGAACAGATTAGTTCATCTGATTGACCTCTCATTCGACTAATAAGAGCCTTGAATTGGGTTTCTGAAACCTTGAAGAGCCAATGAATGAAAACCTAGGAAGGAGGACCCACCTACTGTGAATGCAGGAGCCAATTGAAGCACAGAAATTCAGGCTGGGTGAAGAGAGATTTACTGCTGCAGCAGATGAAAACAAAGGACGCTGGACGAACCTGCTACAGACCCCGCAGCATGGAGACCACCCACAAGTGGGACCTGCACTCATTCCAGCAGAATAGACGTTTAGGATTCTCTTCCATCATCATAGACCGACGGAGGCCGACGACAAAGGTCGTAAATCATTCACCAAAACCGCAATATTGGAATTATGTTTTGATCGGGATCCACGAGCGGAGCAGCGTCGCGTTCGTCTGGCAATGGGGAAGAGAAGTTCGCCAGGACTCTTCTGCTGTGAAGAGGTAAGGTGTTATAAGCTAAATTATTATTTCTCCCTGAAAACTGTAATCCAAAAATGACTTTTGACCGATCGGTAAATTATAACTGTACTGCACACGAAGTACGAAGTGCGTGTGCTGCGATAAACGGTTCATTTGCCGTGTTCGGACCGTGAAGCCCCCCCCCCCCCGCTGCAGAAGAGGAGCGGGGGGGGCGTTCACGGTCCGAACACCCCCTGGTCCGCGGGGGGAAGCATATGAGTCTATTCCTTCATGTAGCGATGGCCGTCTTCTGTAGCGGGGGGGGGGGGGGAACAACCCCCCACACACACACACAGTAGCGAGGGGGGGGGGAGCTGCTGTGAAAACATGCAAGGAGTGTAATCCATCATGTAGAGAGGGCCGAACTCCGTCTTTTGTAGCGGGGGGGGGGACAACCCACCCCCCCACCCACACACACACACACACACACACACAGACACAGCCCTGAGTGTGACCTTTCATTAGAGCCCAAAATGAAGATTCTACATTGAATTATTCAAAAGTTCCAGACGTTTTTCCAAACTGTGCCATTTGGCACAATTTGGCACAGTTCCAAAACGCCTGGGAACTACCTGAGAACAAGGCTATGTAAAATATTCATTTTTTGTGGTATTGTTACCAAATTTGGATCTCAGCTTGATAACACTTGGTTCTACGTTTCTGTTGCATTTTCCAGCCGGATCGGACAGCTGTGTGTTATTTACAAGCATTTGTATCCAAAAAAACACTGTGTCCAAATTTATTTTCTTCAAGTTCAGTATGTTTAGATGACTGTAACTCAGTGGCTGGAGCACGTAGAGAGATTATGTTTTTTTTGCCAAAAAATTCAAAGTGTTTTCTTTTAAATGAGATCAACCCCATGAAGATGCTGCAAAGGGTTGAATAACAGCTTTCGATTTACTTTGGGCATGTTATTTTTTGGCATTTTTAGGAAAATTGCCCGGAGTGCAAGGGGTTAAAGGCTGTTCTGGGCTCTTTTGTTACCATTCGTATTATCCGTCTCCTCCTGCGGCCACATCCAGGGAGGTTGGCTACAGTCCCATGGAGCTTAAATTTCTGAATAATATGTGCAACTGTAGTCACAGGAACATCAAGTTGCTTGGAGATGGTCTTATAGCCTTTACCTTTAACATGCTTGTCTATAATTTTCTTTCTAATCTCCTGAGACAACTCTCTCCTTTGCTTTCTCTTGTCCATATTTAGTGTGGTACACACCATGTCACCAAACAGCACAGTGACTACTTGTCACCCTTTAAATAGGCCGACTGACTGATTACAAGTTTGTAGACACCTGTGATATTAATTAGAGGACACATCTTGGTTGAACATGTCCCTATTGTCACATTATTTTCAATCTTTTCTAGGGGTACCATCATTTTTGTCCAGGCCTGTTTCATGAGTTTGTTTTTTAAAATAATTCTGTTGAACCACAATTCAAAAGCATTGCCTGATTTTCATTCGTTAATTTTCATAGAATTTTTATTTATTACCACTTTTGTCAGATTCAAGTTATTTCTGTGACCATTGTGGGTTTTTCTTTCATTAACAGAGGGGTACCAACAATTTTGTCCACATCTGTAGGCTAAAAGATCTCAAAAAGCAACACATTCCACTGTGATCTAAAGAAATTCAAGAATAGATGAGAAACAAAAACCCAGAACAACATCTAAAGAACTGCAGGCCTCACTTGCCTCAGTTTGGACACTGGTCCGTGATGGAACAATAAGAAAGAGACTGGCAAAAATGGCATCCATGGGAGAGTTCCAAGACAAAAAAATTGCTGCTGGACAAAAAGAACACAAAGATTCATTTCATATTTACCAGAAAACATCTAGATGATCCTCAAGACTTTTGGGAAAATATTCTGGAGACAGACGAGACAAAAGTTGAACTTTTTGGAAGATGTGTCCTGTTTTATCTGGCATAAATCTAACGCAGAATTTCATAAAAAGAACACTGTATCAACAGTCAAACATGGCGGTGGTAGTGTCATGGTCTGGGGTTGCTTTGCTGCTTCAGGACCTGGATAACTTGCCCCAATTGACAGAACCATGAATTCTGCTCTCTACCGGAAAATACTCAAGGAGAATGTCCGGCCATCAGTTCATGAAGCCCTCCAATGTGACTGAATTTAAACAATTCTGCACAGAAGAGTGGGTCAGAATTCCTCAACAGCGATGTAAAAGACTCACTGCCAATTGTTGGAACCAAGGGTGGCACAACAAGTTATTAAGTTTAGGGGGCAATTATTTTTTCACATATGGCCAGGTAGGTTTGGATAGCTTTTTTCCCTTAATAAATGAAACCATCATTTGAAAACTGCATTTTGTATTGACTTGGGTTATCTTTGTCCATCATTAAAATCTATTTGATAATCTGAAATATTTAGGTGTGACAAATATGCAAAAATACAGGAAATCAGGAAGGGGGCAAATACTTTTTCACAGCACTGTACGTCTCCACATGGATCTCACGAGCCATCTAATGCTGTCCTGAAGGACATTTAGCCACTCCTTCTGCAATGCAACAACCATTTCCTTTCTGTTCTGTGGTGCTGGTTCTCTGGCTGAAACATGTTGGCCAAGTTGATCCCGTAAGTGTTCAATGGGGGATAAATCCAGAAAATAAGAAGGCCAAGGAAGAACAAAGTTCTGTTGCTGCAGGTACTCCCTGGTGACTTGGGCGGCATGTGGACCAGCATTATCCTGCTGGAACACAGCCACACTGTGGTATCGTGGAGATTTGACAACATAGTGCTATGCATTTTTCTTCATCTTTATATAGGGAAGATGACCACTCCTTAAAATAACCCATTTTTGACTTTTGAGTACCCAAAACAAACAACAAGCTCAAAAAGACTATAGAGCCAGAGCTCAAAGGCACAGAGTTGCGACAGTGAGTACAACCACTGAAAATGAGTTCTAGACATATTTTGAGTCATTTAACCGGAGTGGTGGCTTAGAGTAGAGCATCTGCCCCACAACCGGGAGGTCGGGGTTCAAGTCCCGGCCCGGTCATGCCAAAGACCATATAAAAAAGGAACTTCCTACCGTCCAGCTTGGTGCTCAACAAAAATGGAATGGAGGAGGGACATGTGGGTGGCAGTGGCTCAGGAAGTAGAGCAGGTCATCTAATAACCAGATGGTTGGTGGTTCGAATCCCACTCTCCCCAGACATCCTGCCTTTGTGTCCCTGGGCAAGACACTTTACCCACCTTGCCTCCAGTTTCCATGACACTGTGCATGAAAATTGTATAAATGCTTGGTAGTGGTCGGAGAAGCTATTGGCGTGGATTGGCAGCCACATTTCCACCAGTCTGCCCCAGGGCAGCTGTGGCTACAGTCGTAGCTTACCACTACCATTGTCTGTGGAATGACTGAATAATATATCCATTGTGAAGTGTCTTTGAGTGTCTATGAAAAGTGCTATATAAATCTGATGCATTATTATTATTATTATACAAACACTATTACTCAAGGTCAGAAAGGATGGACCCAAAAATATTTATACAAAAATGTTGTTGCATTTTCATTGTCAGTTAGTATAATAATAACAATTATTATTATTATTATTATTATTATCATCATCATCATCACCACTCTGACCAAAAAACAATTTGGATATAGCAAGGCTTGCTTTTATGGCCTGGTAAAAAGGCTTAAAATCAAACATCAAGAAAGTAAATAATTGTACGGTTTATTTTCTGTATGGACAAAATGAGCTTCCACAGTCCTTATTGTTAAATGGCACTAAAATGGGAAGCAGAAGAAGAAAAAAAAAAAAAACACAGACAATGATCATTTACAAGTTGCTTTGCATTGGACTAAAATCCTGTTTATTTCTACAGCTTTAGTCAGTGGGAACAAAAGAAATGCAAACAGTAAAATTGGCGCTGATAAATAAATAAGCTTCCTGTTTGGAAAAAGTTCTGCGTTGGAGCCACATGACTGTAATTTGGCTTCTTTTACTATTGACAGACGGCTCACCAGAAATGGCATCAAGGAGGTGGCAAGTGACGCCTTCAATGGAACAAAGATGCGCAAATTGTGAGTCAGAGGCAGAAACACAATGACAAAACAGAAGATTTCCAAAGAAAATAGTCACTGTACATATTTATTCAACTCACTATCCTTCTTCTTCCTTTCTTTCAGGTCTGTAAAAAGGAATAGGCAGCTTACGCACATCAATCCCAATGCCTTTGTGGGTTCCAGTGTGGTGGTTCTGTAAGCATGACATCCAGCAGTCTCTCATACCTTCATGATTCACCCTCATCATCATTGTTAAACTCAAGATGTAGGAGAGAGCAAGAAGTAAATGTATGTGTGAGAATAGTTAATGTGACAGCACTCTGAAACACAGCCCACAAATTACATTGTAAGTGCAGTATAAGTATGGGGAAAGTATGATGAAAGTACAAGAAAAGTATGAGTAACGGGCAAGGTAAACACCGGGAAAGTGTGGGGTAAGTATGGGGAAAGTACAAGGAAAAAGTGGGATAAGTAAGGAGAATGTATGGGGAAAGTACAAGGAAGGTATGAAGATAGTACAAGGAAAATATTGGGTGAGTATGGAGAAAGTATAAGGTAAGTATAAGGCAAGTACAAAGAATTTACTGGGTAAGTATGGGCAAAACACAGGGAAAGTATGGGGTAAGTACAGTATGGGGGGAAAACTGGAGGAAAAATTATGAAAGTAAGGGAAAATTACAGGAGCACAATGTTGATAATCATTTTTGATATCTCAGACATATGGGGAAAGACTAGCTACTTAACCCTTACTTATCCTATTTTTTGCCCCTATACTGACCTCATACTTTCCATGGACTCACCATGTCACTTGTGGGCTGTATTGCAAAGTGTTATCAAAAAATATATAAATTTAGGGTAAAAAATGCAAATATATTATAGAGAGAGACAGATTTATGTTCTGTTTATTCCCCAAATAAATATTACTATTTGTAATGAAATGAGAATCAGATAAAAGCACTTATTTTCCATTGGGCTGCCATTGCTGTGATTTTTTTTAACAACCTACTAGTTACTTGGCAATCAAACTGTGGCTCCAGTTTCATTTTTTACAGCTCCCAAATCCAAATTTGTCCCATTAGTCTTTATAAACTTATCATATCATATCCCTTTTACAGATGGAAATTGAAATGATTTACCTCATAAATGCCTTTTTTTCTGCTTGCTGTAGGGACATCTCTGAAACAGCCCTCAGCTCTTTGCCGGATTCCATCCTCCCGGGACTCAAGAAGCTGATCGCAGAGTCAGCCTTCAACCTGAAGGAACTTCCTTCAGTTACCACACTGCAAGAGGCCCGGCTGACATACCCGTCACACTGCTGTGCCTTCCTGAACATGCAAAGAAAGCGGTACCATGTCCCCTTAGTCACAGTTCTATGCTGTTTCTCATCATTTGTCTGACAAGATGTTACATTGTCCCCTGCTCAACTTTACACTGCGCTACAGTACTCTGCATAAGTCTTGAGCTACCTCTCATCTCATTTCTTTATATTTTGCTTTCAAGGAGCCAGGTTCTCCTGTGATTTTTTTTTTTTTTTTTGTAAGTGGTTATGAGCAGTAGTTCTCCAGGCTTTCTGAATGTCCATCAAAGTCATTCTTTGGACATTAACTGCTTTTTCATTCATTTTTTGTCTAGTCCTGTCAAGTTTCCTAAAAAAGTCCCAGGCCTAAAAAGGATCTACAGCTGATGAACGGTATTTGAAAGTCATCATGTCCTTAGGACAGTGGTCCCCAACTACTGGACCGGTCCGGAGACCTCTTGGTACCGGGCCACACAGAAAAATTTAATTATTTTCTTTGTTCCATTTTATTGACTACTGGGTTTCTACCAAGTGCTTTATTTTGAAAAATTACCAGATATTCTCTCTTTTCCTGTGCTTGACTTCCTGCCTTTTGTGTCTGTCTGCACATCTTGACACACACCTGTGTCTGTGATTAGCAGTGATGTTTGAATATTAAACCCACATGCTAGCTCACTAAAATGAGTAAAAACAGTCGTCTATACGGAGTTTCTTTAGAAAAGGGGAAAGGCCCAATGATAACACAGCAAATGGGACTGTCTCATTGTAGGGAAACAAGCTCAGGGCTCCACTGATTCTTTTTTATGCTGATATAATCCATTCATTTTAACCGATTCAGTTTCTTCTAGGAAGCACAAGTAATAGGCTAAAGTAAAAACAAGCCAATATGTAACCAGTTTTCTCTCTGTGCAGGTGTTTTTCTTTTATGAACATACCCAATTCAAATCAAAAATAACTCAAACCGTACAACTAAATATAACTGAGAAATAGTTCGTTTTTCTTTGTAAATTTATTCAAGTAAGAGTGAAAAATATCCTTCAATAAAACAGCACAATTAAGTACACAAACTTAACTGAGTATACTGTATATATATATAAAAAAATGCATTTCTATAGCCTGCTCTGTTTATGACTGATAATGGAGGAGGATAAATGTGAAAACCTAAAAACTAAAGAAATATTCAGTTATTTTAACTGTGTCATCACCCCTGGGGAAAGTAAAACATACAGTAAACTAGTATCATATGCTCTCTAATGTACAGTGGGGAAAATAAGTATTGAACACATCAACATTTTTCTCATTAAACATATTTTTGATGGAACCACTGACCTGAGATTTTCACCAGATATCAGTAACAACCCAAGTAATCGATGCATACAAAGAAATCAAGGCAACCGTGTTCACAAAACAAATTATATTTAATAAAGTGGAATGACACAGGGAATAAGTATTGAACACGTGAAGAAAAAGAGGTGCAAAAAGCCATAGAAAGCCTAGAAACCAGCTGAAATCCATCAGAGTTTAGGAAGCCATCCCATCCCCCATCAGTGCAAATTAATTTCAGCTGGTTAAGTCCTGAGTGATAGCCTTTAAAAAGGTCTGTGAATATCAGATTGTCACACCACAAAGAAATGATGGGTAGAAGCAAAGAGCTCTCTCTAGACCTTCACAACCTCATTGATGCAAAGCATAATGATGACATTGGTTACAGGCATATTTCTAAACTGCTGAATGTTCCAGTGAGCACTGCTGGAGCCATCATTTGGAAGTGGAAAAGAACATCATTTTACCTTAAACCGACCACGACCAGGAGCTCCTCACAAGACAGAGGAGTCAAAAGAATTATCAGAAGAGTTATCCAAGAGCCAAAGACCACTTGTGGAGAGCTCCAGAAAGACCTGGAGTTAGCAGGTACTGCTGTTTCAAAGAAAACAACAAGTAATTCACTCAACTGACATGGGCTCTTATGCCCACTCACCTCGCAAGACTTCATTGCTGAAGAAAAAGCATGATTGAAGCTCATTTAAAGTTTGCTGCATAACATTTGGGCAAGCCAGTAAAATACTGGGAGAATATAGTCTGGTCAGATGAGACCAAAATTGACCTTTTTTGATGCTACAACACAGCATGTTTGGAGGAGAAATAGCACTGCACATCAGCCCCAAAACACCATACCAACAGTGAAGTTTGGAGGTGAGAGCATCAAGGTGTGGGAGTGGTTTTCAGCACATGGTACAGGCAGACTTCATATAATTGAAGGAAAGGTGAGTGGAGAAATGTACAGAGACATCTTTGATAAGAACCTGTTACCATCTGCCAAGATGCTGAAGATGAAACGACGGTGGACATTTCAGCAAGACAATGATCCCAAACACACAGCCAAGGAAACTCAACTGACTCCAGAGAAGGAAAATAAAACTGCTAGAATGGCCCAGTCAGTTTCCTGACCTGAATCCAATTGAAAATTGATGGAACGAACTGAAAATCAGAGTTCATAGAAGATACCCACAGAACCTTCAAGATTTGATAGTTTGTGTGGAAGAATGAGCTAAAATCACTCCTGAGCAATGCCTGCGCCCAGTTTCTCCATACAGGCAGCGTCTGGAAGCTGTTATTACCAACAAAGGCTTTTCTACTAAATATTAAATGAATTTTACCAAGCATGTTCAATACTTATTCCCTGTGTCATTCCACTTTATTAAATATAACTTGTTTTGTGAACGCAGTTGCCTTGATTCCTTTGTATGTATGGATTACTTGGGTTATTACTGATATCTGGGGAAAATCTCAGGTCAATGTCTCCAGCAGAACTATGTTTGAGAAAAATGTTGAGGTGTTCAATACTTATTTTCCCCGCTGTAATCTAAAAAAATTATAGACAATCGAAGGGCCACATTCCTTTACTCAAGGAACCCTATAAATTGTGACTTCAGCTTCTACCAATGTTGTTTTCTGTAACGCACTTATACCGTCACTCAATTGCAACTCAATAAAATACAATATTGTAGAAAAAAATAAATATAAACTTTCATATACACTTCCTGATGAAAATCTTAAGACCTGGGTAAAAATTACAAGTATTCGCATTTTGCACTCATGGATCATAAACAGGTTGTAAACAGCTTCAAAATGCAAAAAGAAGAAACAGGAGCAAGAGATAAAAAATAGAGAGTAGGCCATTTACTGAAAACTGCATTTAAATGTAAACAGGCTGTTCATCAGCTGATCAAAAGTTTAAGACCATAGCCCCCCCCCCAAAAAAAAAACCCAGAACAGAACTAAAACTGTCAAAAAAGGACTCACAAGTAGCCCCACTGTTCTTGTTGAGCTCTTCAAAAATTCATTTATCCATGCTTGATGTGAGTGTTTCCATGAGGCTGGTGGGAGCATTGCTCCATGTGGTGAAATATCTTCATGAAGGGCATCTGCGGTCTGGATCTGACATCTGTTTTTTGTAAACTTCCCTTGCCATCCATCCCAAAACATTCTCAATGGGATTTAGATCAGGGGAACATGCAGGATGGTCCAAAAGAGCAACGTTATTCTCCTGGACGTTGTGAACTGCAGTGTTGTCTTGGTGAAAGACCCAGTCATTACCACACAGACAAGGGCCCTCAATCAAGAGAGATGCCCGCTGCAACATCTCCACATAGCCAGCCACCGTTTAACGCCACTGCACAACCTGCAACGCCGTTGTTCCATTTGAAGGAAAAAGCACCCCAGATCATGATGGAGCCTCCTCCACTATGCTGCATAGAAAACATCTCCAGTGGATCTCCTTGTCATGCCAGTAACGCTGGAAACCATCAGGACCGTCCAGGTTAAATTTTTTCTCGTCAGAGAATAAAATTGTCTTCCACCTTTCAATTTCCCAAGTTTGGTGCTCCATTGCAAAGTCCAAATGGGCATGTTTGTGGCATGGGAGGAGATGTGGCCTTTGAAGACATTTTCTGTTCTTTAAACCCTTCTTTTGTAGATGCCATCTTATGGTTATTGGGCTGCAGTCAGCATCAGTAAGGGTATGGGGAACCCATGCTGTGATATGCATCTCAGACTGGAAGGAAGGGACAGGCAGTAAATTCCTCTGCTGGAAGAGCATGGGGGATTAAGCAACTGGGGGACAATAGGAATGGTGATGCGAGAATGTATTGTGATGCAAGACCTCAGGCAGCAGGGGGAGTGAGTGTTGTAATATAAAAGAGAGACCCTGCAGCATGAGGTCAATGCTTTTTCTGATTCTGAAAGATGGAGAGAGTGAATAAAGTTTGTCTGCTGTGAATGCCTGGCCTGATTGTTCCTTTCTCCACACTGGTGACCCTTGACACCCGGATGGGAAGCCCCAGCAACGTGTGTGCCGTTTCAGTCAAACTACCAGACTTTTGGCTGCACGACCCAAAGTCTTGGTTCCTCCACACCAAGGCCCAGTTTGCGCTCCGGGGAATAACGGCAGATGACACCAGATATTACTATGTGGTCACAGCGCTGGACCCTCGCACAACTCAGCAAGTAACGAGCCTGCTCCAACAGCCCCCAGCTTGCGACAAATACGGCGCTCTCAAAGCTGCACTGACCTGGTGCCACACGCTCTTGGACTGCAAGAGAGCAGAGAGGCTCCTGACGCCTCCGAGTTAGGAGATGGGTCGGCGGTCAAACTGATGGAAAAGATGTTGGCGTTGATAGGCACGGACGACGGGCATTTTCTGTTTGCCCACCTTTTCCTCTGGAACCTCCCAACGGTGGCCAGAGCGGTCCTTGCCAACTCGCCGTTGCTGGTCGCGTGTGACTACCGTACGCTAGCCTAGGAGGCAGATCGGATCACCCTCACCACCAGAGCCCTCACAGTGAATGCGGTGGTGTTGGAACCCAGCGAGACGGCCAGCGGAAGCGAGGAGCCAGCAATGGTAGCGGCAGCGGGGGCCAGGAAGCGCCAGAGAGACATGCTCTGCTCCTACCACCACCGTTTTGGAGAGGACGCATGCCGATGCCTGCCACCGTGCCAATTCAAGTGTTCGGGAAACGCCAAGGCCAGCAGTCGGTAGCAGCTGCGACCGCCGGTGAAGAAAGCAAGCTGCTCTATGTGACAGACTCACGCTCGGGAAGACGGTTCCTTGTGGACTCCGGCTCCCAAAAGAGCCTCATCCTGCTGTCTTACGCTGACCGGATAGCGGGTGCTAGTGGCCCCGAGCTGACGGCTGCAAACGGCTCGGACATTAAGACTTTTGGTGAAAAGACACTGACTGTATCCATACACTGCTGTACGTACGAGTGGACATTTGTCATAGTGGCATGCAGCTTCCCCATTTTGGGTGCTGATTTTTTGTGTGCACACGGACTACTAGTCGATGTTGCTAACAGATGCCTGATTAATGCAATGTCTTTTGATTCCCTCCCCTATACAGCTCGAGGAGCCGGGCCAACAGCGCTAGCCAACGTCACAGCTCCAGGCGGTAAGTTCCACACACTGCTCACCCAGGTCCCAGCACTCACGGTCCCGACGTTTTCGGCGGCCATCACTAAACACGGGGTGGAGCACTTTATTACCACCACCGGGCCGCCCGTTTTCACACAACCTCGGCACCTGGACACAGCTAAACTGCCCATAGCGTGCAAGGAGTTTGCCAACGTGGAAAGGCTGGGCATCATCAGGCGCTCAAACAGCCCATGGGCATCCCCACTACATATGGTCCCTAAGGCCGAGGGATCATGGCGACCTTGCAGAGATTTCCGCAGATTAAACAACGCCACAGCGCACGACCACTACCCGATTCCCCATATTCAGGATTTTTCCGTTTACCTCGCCAGGGCACATATTTTTTCTAAGATAGATCTGGTCCGTGGTTACCACCAGGTCCCGGTGCGTGCGGAGGACATACCTAAAATAGCGGTAATAACCCCGTTTGGTCTGTTTAAGTTTTTACGCATGCCCTTCGGATTAAAAAGCGCGGCACAGACATTCCAACGCATGACGGATGCGGTGCTGCACGATCTGCCATTTGTGTTCGTCTACCTGTCTACCTGGATGACATCCTGGTGGCCAGCACGTCCGAGGACGAACACGTAACCCACCTCAGGATGGTTTTCCGGAGTTTAAAGGAGCATGGGTTAATAATCAACCCAGCGTAATGCCAGTTCGGCGTGATGGGGATCAATTTTTTGGGGCACCGCATCTCACTGGAGGGAGCGATACCCTTGCCGGACAAGGTGCGTGCTGTGGCGAATTTTCCCCGGCCTCAGACGGTCAGGGCGCTGCAGGATTTTGGGGATGGTTAACTTTTATAACCGTTTCCTCCCCCACGCAGCCCAGCTCATGCAGCCATTGTACGCCGCACTCAAGAAACGGAAACCAGTGGACAGAGTTGACTGGACTCCCGAGCGGGAGCAGGCATTCTCTGAGGTTAAAACAGCCCTGGCAAACGCCGCACTATTGGCGCACCCGGACCCGGCGGCTCGGATCGCGCTCACTACCGACGCCTCAGACATGGCCATAGGGGCCGTCGTGGAGCAACGCGTCGCCGGTTCTTGGCAGCCGCTCGCTTTTTTTAGCAGGTCTTGCGCTCGCGTTTTTTTAGCAGTGAGCGTAAATACAGCGCGTTCGACAGAGAGTTACTGGCTCTCCACCTGGCCATACGCCACTTCCAGTTCTGGCTGGAAGGGCGCAGCTTCACTGCGTTCGTGGACCATAAGCCGCTAATGTACGTGATGGCCAAGGTTTCGGAACCATGGTCGGGCCGGCAGCAGACAGCTGGCCGCAATCTCAGAGTTTACAACCAATATTCAGCATGTGGCCTGTAAACTGAATGTGGTGGCGGACTGCCTCTCGCGTGCAGTAGTGGCCCCAGTCTACGTAGGGATAGATTACACGGCCATGGCCGCAGAGCAGATTGGTGATGCGGACGTGTGCGCACTCCAGTCTGGACCAACAGGGTTAAGGCTGGAGAGCAGGGTACTGCAAGACGGGGGCCCCCCCCCTAACCTGTGACGTCTCCACAAGACGGCCGCACTCGGTGCTCCCATGCGCTTGGCGCCACCGTGTTTTTGAGTCCGTTCACGCCCTGGGGCACCCAGGAGTGCGTGCGTCAGTCAAAATGGTGGGATCGAAGTTCGTGTGGCCGGGCCTGTGCAAACAGGTGAACGAGTGGGCGGCAGCCTGCGTAGCGTGCCAACGAGCCAAAGTGCACAGGCACACAAAGGCCCCTTTGTAGCCGTTCCGTATCCCAGCTAAGAGGATCAACCACGTTCACGTGGACCTCATGGGCCTCCTCCCGCCATCGCAGGGGTTCACGCACCTCCTGACAGTGGTGGGCCGCACCACACGATGGCCAGAAGCAGTCCCGCTAGCTTCTACCGCATCCGTGGACATGGCACGTGCCTTTTTGACAACATGGGTGGCACGTTTTGGCATCCCTTCGGACATCACGTCCGATCGGGGCTCTCAGTTTGTTTCCGACCTCTGGTCCGCGATGGCCCATAGCCTGGGTGTCGCAATTCATCGCACAACCGCGTACAACCCACAGGCCAATGGGTTATGCAAGCATTTCTATAGGTCACTGAAAACAGCGCTAAGGGCTTCGTTTACGGATGCAAATTGGGTGGACCGGTTGCCGTGGGTTCTATTAGGGTTGCGTTCCACACCAAAAGAGGATTTGGAGGCTTCCCCAGCAGAGCTGGTTTTTTCTCAGCCGCTGCGGCTCCCCGGGGAATTTTTACCAGATAACCCCGCGCCGAACACCCATCCGTCCCTGCGTTCACAGCATAGCGTAGATGCAGGCACGCTACCTGGCCCAGCCCACCACTGTTTTCCACACACTTTTGTGCCAAAAACTTTGAAGAACGCGGCGTTTGTGTTTGTTAGGCACGATGCCCACCGGCCCCCATTGCGGCCACCCTACGATGGCCTGTTTAGAGTGCTGGAACCAGGGGACAAACATTTTGTGTTAGACTTGGGGGATCGCCAGGAGAAAATCTGTATAGACAGGCTTAAGCCCGCCTTTGTAGTGGCAGACGAGCAGGTGATGTTGGCTCGAGCTCCTCGGCGTGGAAGACCTCCACTGAGAACTCCCCAGGTAAACGATTCATCAGAACAGTCACACGAGCATGCTGAATGTCCCCCCCCACCCACAGACGGACACCCCCCCAGGAACCCCCACCAGCACAGCAGCACCGCGGAGCCGAAGACCCCTTGTTACAGCAGATATGGGAGGAGGCTGAAGCCGAAAGGACGTGAGAGTTAACACTCAGTCTGAGACTCTGGGGGGGGGGGGGGGTGCGGTATGGGGAACCCATGCTGTGATATTCATCTCAGACTGGAAGGAAGGGAGAAGCAGTAAATTCCCCTGCCGGAAGAGCATGAGGGATTAAGCAACTGGGGGACAATAGGAATGGGAGAATGTATTGTGATGCAAGACCTCAGGCAGCAGGGGGAGTGAGTGTTGTAATATAAAGGAGAGACCCTGCAGCATGAGGTCAATGCTTTTTCTGATTCTGAAAGATGGAGAGAATGAATAAAGTTCGTCTGCTGTGAATGCCTGGCCTGATTATTCCTTTCGCCGCAAGGGCCTTAATTTGGGTAGAGTATCGGTCTGTGTCTTCACGGACAGCCCACTGGATCCTCCAGCTTGGCTCTTTTGGACCACTCTGTGTGTTCTGCTGATCTAAATCCCATTGAGAATGTTTAGGGATGGATGGCAAGGGAAGTTTACAGAAACGGACGCCAGGTCCAGACAGTGGATGCCCATCTTCATGAAGGGAGCAATGTTCCCACCAGCCTCCTGGAAACACTCAAATCAAGCATGACTAAATGAGTTTTTGAAGTGATCAACAAGAACGGTGGGGATACTCACAGCTGAGTTCTTTTTGATGCTTTTAGTTCTGTTTTGGGTTTTTTGGGGGGCTATGGTCTTAAACTTTTGAGTTGATGAACAGCCTGTTTGAGTTTAAATGCAATTTTCAGTAAATGGCCTACTCTCTATTTTTTGTCTCTTGCTCCTGTTTCTTCTTTTTGCATTTTGAAGTTCTAGTTACAACCTGGTTATGATCCGCCAGCACAAAATGCAAATACTTGTAATTTTTTCCCCCGGTTTTGACATGATTACCAGACCCAGAGAACAGACACAAGCTCGGTAATAGATACAATTATCTTTATTGTATAGTGGAAGTGTGAGTGTGTGGGTGTGTGGGTGTGTGTGTGAATGTCAGAGGAGACGTCGCAGCTGGGGGTGAGCAGAGTGCCATACGACCTGGCAACCCTATGGACAGAGTGGAGACAATAGATGTTAGTTAAGCCCTCCAGAGGGAACATATGAGAATGACAGGGGCTTACTGTTTGCAGAGGTGGTGCTGAGCTCAGGTCGGCCCATAGGCAACAGCCAGGAGGACAGCGCCTGCTGTCACGGTGCAGCTGGAAAGGTGAAGGACTTGGGGGATGAAGCGTGGCTTGGTCCGCCGCCAGGAGTGAGAGGATTCCGTCACCTGGGAACTCCGCCTGTGCACAGGGGACCAACGCAGAGAAAGGTGAGCGAATAATGGCTTACTTGTGATGAGGAGAAATTCCTTCCAGGAGGTAGACTTAGGAATGCCGGCAATGGCTAGATGATTCTTAGAAGCAGGCAAAGACGAAAGTAGGACTCTTCAGCCCAAGGAGACAGACAGCTCTGCGCAGATCTGAAGGCAGCGCGGGTTAAGTAGCCCGAGGGTGATGGAAAGCAGGTGTGCGCACAGCTGCGGGAGATAATGATACAGAGCGAGCCATCACAGTACTCCCCCCCCCCCCCCGAGGGGCTCCTCCTGGCGCGCGATCCAGCCTACCTGGGTGTGTCCGGTGAAAGTCCCTGATCAGCTGTTTGTCCAACACGAAGGACGGACACACCCAGGACCTCCACTCCGGCCCATACCCCTCCCAGTCCACCAGGTACTGCAGGCCACAACCCCAATGGTGGACGTCCAGGATGGCGTTGACTCTCCACGCCGGGTCGCTGTCAATCACCACTGGTGAAGGTGGAGACCTGGGGGGGGGGGGCACAGAGGGCTAGAAACAAAAGGCTTAATTTGGGAGACTTGAATGGTTGGACAAATGCACAGGGAGGGGGGAGAGTTAGGCACACAGCCACAGGGTTAACGATCCGGGCTATGGTAAAGGGTCCGATGAATTGCTGAGACAATTTCTTCTTTTCCGCCTTAAGGTTAATGTGTTGGGTAGACAGCCACACCTGCTGGCCCACCCGGTAGGGTGGGGCTGGCCTCCTTCGGCGATTAGCGGTCTTGGTGTTGCGCTCTGCCATGTGCCGAAGTGCAGTCCGGGTCGCTCTCCACAGCTGACGACAGCATCTCAGGTGGGCACACATGGATGGCACGGCGATGTCCCTCTCCTCCTCGGGGAACAGCGGAGGATTGTATCCCAGGGAGGCCTCAAAAGGAAACATGCCGATCGCCGAGGACACGGTGGTGTTGTGCGCATACTCGACCCATGGGAGATGAGCGCTCCATGAAGCAGGATTCGCTGTGACGACACAACACAGCGCAGCCTCCAGCTCCTGGTTCGCCCGCTCACACTGTCCATTACTCTGCGGGTGATAGCCAGTGGACAGGCCCACTGTAGCCCCCAGGGCATTGCAGAACGACCTCCACACCTGGGACACAAATTGGGGACCCCGATCGGAAACGATGTCCACGGGAATCCCATGCAACCTCACGACATGCTGAGGAGCAGGTCCGCCGTGTCCTTCGCCGTAGGCAGCCCCCGTAGGGGAATAAAGTGGGCGGCCTTGGAGAATCAGTCGACGATCGTGAGGATGACGGTGTGATGATTGGAAGGTGGGAGGCCGGTGATGAAGTCCAAAGCAATGTGGGACCAGGGTCTGCCGGGAGTGGGAAGAGGATGGAGCAAACCAGCCGGAGGAGAGGAAGACGTCTTGCCAGTGGCGCACTGGGGACAGGCACGGATGTATTCAGCGGCGTCCCTCCGGAGCGATGGCCACCAGAGCGTCCTCTGGAGAAGCTCCACCGTGTGAGCCCTCCCCGGATGGCATGAGAGTCTGGAGGAGTGGGCCCAGTGAATCACATCGCCCCGAATGGAAGAAGGGACAAACAGCCTCCCCGCTGGCCCCCCGCCCGGTTCCAGTTCAGCCTCCTGCACCCTCAAGACCCTTTCCTTGATGCCCCACGAGAGGGCTCCCACAATGCATGATGAGGGAAGAATGGGGTGGTCCAACACCTCCACGGCATCTGAGGCGAACTGTCTGGACAGCGCATCCAGCTTAGTATTCTTGGCCCCGGGGCGGTAGGTGATAGTAAAATTAAAGCATCCAAAGAACAGGGACCAGAGGGCCTGGTGAGCGTTCAGCCAGTGGCGCCGCTCCTCCAGCGCGAGCTTAACCGCCAGGAGCTCCCTGTCACTGATGTCATAATTCCTCTCCGCCGGGGACAGACGGCGGGACAAAAACGCACAAGGACAGATCACACCACCTACTGGAGAGCGCTGGGACAGCACGGCCCCCACCCCTGAGTCCGAGGCATCCACCTCTACCAGGCATTGATGGGCGGGGTCCACCTGTGTCAGAATACGGGAGGAAGAGAACTCAGACTTGAGTTTAACGAACGCCGCTACAGCCTCCTCCGTCCACCGGAAGGTCACCTTGGGGGATGTGAGACGAGTCAGTGGAAGAGCAACAATACTGTAGTCTTTGACAAAGCGGCGGTAGAAGTTGGCGAACCCCAGGAATTGTTGGAGCTGCTTCCTGGAGGCAGGGGCTGGCCAATCTACCACCGCTTTCACTTTATCGGGGTCAGGGATGATCTGATTATGGGAAATAATGAAACCAAGAAATGATGTCTTGGAGGCATGGAACTTGCATTTCTCAGCCTTCGCGAAGAGTTTGTTGTGCAAGAGCCGCTGCAGTACTCGCCTCACGTGCATCTGATGCTCGTCTAAACACCGCGAAAAAATCAGGATGTCATCCAGGTACACAAAGACGAACGAGCCCAAAAAATCCCATAACACATCATTAATCAGGCGCTGGAAGACGGCAGGGGCGTTGGTCAACCCAAACGGCATCACCAAGTATTCGAAATGCCCACTAGGGGTCCAAAAGCCAGTCTTCCATTCGTCTCCCTCCCGAATCTGCACCAGATGATACGCATTGCGGAGGTCCAGTTTGGTGAACCAGGAGGCCCCCTGGAGAGATTCGAATGCCATGTCCATCAGGGGGAGAGTATACTTGTCTTTGATGGTAATGTCATTAAGGGCACGAAAATCAATGCACAGCCTCAGAGAGCCATCCTTCTTTCCAACAAAAAAAAAAAAAAACAGCCCCCACCACCGAGGACGAAGGACGGATGATGCCAGAGCTGAGCGACTCTTTGATGTAGGTCTCCATCACTTCCCGCTCTGGAGCAGACAGGCTGTAAAGGCAGCTCAGTGGTAGCAGGGCTCCAGCCCAAAGATTAATGGCACAGTCATACGGGCGGTGGGGGGGTAAGGGATAGCGCTTGAGACTTACTAAACACAGCCCCCAGGTCATGATACTCCGGAGGAACCCTGGACAGATCGGGGGGCGGGGGCGACGGGGGCAGTCAGGGACACGGACGGCGAGCAAGCAGCAGATTGCAGGCAGGCACCGAGACAAAATGAACTCCATGAAGCCACACTCCCAGAGCGCCAGTCAATGGTGGGGTTATGCAGCCGAAGCCAGGGATAGCCCAGGATAACCGGAGAGGCTGAAACCGGTAGCACAAACAACCTGAGATCCTCCTGATGGTTCCCGGAAATGATGACTGACACCGGGGCGGTTTGTTTGGCTACCACTGCCAGGGGGGCTTTTGACAGGGCAATGAGTTTGAGGGGGGTCTTCAGTGGTTGGCATGGAAGCCCCAGTTGGGTTGCCAGTTCCCCCGAGATGAAGCTCTGCTCAGCACCCGAATCAATCAAGGCGTGTGTGGTTATTTCTGTCTGATTGTGTATGAATCTAATTGGCAGGGGGAATTTGGAGAGGAGACTTGACTGATGCGAGTCCGTGAGTCCCCCTACTGCGACGCACGGACTCCCTCTTTTGGCCGAATGGGGCAGGACGCTACCTCATGCTCCTCGCTGCTGCAGTAGAGACATAACCCTAGCTCCCGGCGGCGCTGTTTCTCCACTAATGGTAGCTTCGTCTGCCCCACTACCATAGGCTCCGGGGCATCCGGGGAATCTAAGGGAGGCAGGGCCAATAGAGGGGACTATAGGGAGCGGCGAAACTGGGCACCTGAGCGACCGGAGGTCTTACGCTCGGCTGCCTGCTCCCTCAGCCTGTTATCCAGGCTAATGGCTAACGAAATTAGCTCAGTTAACCTGTTGGGTTTCTCTAAGCAGGCTAGCTCGTCCCGCAGGCTAGGGCTAAGGCTCCTAATGAATATGCTACACAACGAGGCGTCCTCCCATCCCACCTCCGTAGCCACCACCCGGAAATCGACAGCATAGTCCGCTACGGACCTGCTACCCTGTCTTAAATTTTATAGCCGGGTGGTAAACACACTGTCACGATCGGAGTGGTCAAACACCTCACTGAATTCACTGACGAACTGGTTGTAAGTTAAGTTAGCATAGCTCGCCCTAGCCATAACTGCATAAGCCCAGGCTAACGTTTGCCCTTCCAGAAGGTTAGCTACGTAACGTATGCGGCTGTGATCCGTGGGGAAGTCACCGGGCACACGCTGGAACACTATCTCGCACTATAGTAAAAAACCCCTAGCCTCCCCTAGCTTACCGCTAAAGCGAGTGGGAGTGGGAACTGGTGTTAGCCGAGATGTGGAAATCTGACTGGGTGGTGAGCTAGCGGGAGCAAAGGAGCTACTTGGAGCCGGTGGAAATGCCTGCGGCCCAGCTAGATGATCCAGCCGACTGTTAATTTGGACCAGCTGTGAGAGGGTAACCTGTTGCTGGTAAGCCAACTGATCTACCCGAGCCTCTAGGTTGTTAACTCTGCGCGCTAGCACGCTGTCTGCTGGGTCACTTTGGCAGAGCCGTACTGACATGATTACCAGACCCAGAGAACAGACACAGGTTCGGGAATAGATACAATTATCTTTATTGTATAGTGGAAGTGTGAGTGTGTGGGTGTGTGCATGTGTGTGTGAATGTCAGAGGAGACGTTGCAGCTGGGGGTGAGCAGAGTGCCATACGACCTGGCAACCCTATGGACAGAGTGGAGACAATAGATGTTAGTTAAGCTCTCCAGAGGGAACGTATGAGAATGACTGGGGTTCACTGTTTGCAGAGGTGGTGCTGAGCTCAGGTCGGCCCGTAGGCAACAGCCAGGAGGACAGCGCCTGCTGTCACGGTGCAGCTGGAGAGGTGAAGGACTTGGGGGATGAAGTGTGGCTTGGTCCGCCACCAGGAGTGAGAGGATTCCATCGCCTGGGAACTCCGCCTGTGCACAGAGGACCAACGCAGAGAAAGGTGAGCGAATAATGGCTTACTTGTGATGAGGAGAAATTCCTTCCAGGAGGTAGACGTAGGAATGCCGGCAATGGCTAGACGATTCTTAGAAGCAGACGAAGACGAACGCAGGACTCATCAGCCCAAGGAGACAGACGGCTCCGCACAGATCTGAGGACAGCGCGGGTTAAGTAGCCCAAGGGTGATGGAGAGCAGATGTGTGCGCAGCTGTGGGAGATAATGATACAGAGCGAGCCATCACAGGTTTTAAGATTTTGATCAGGAGTGTACTCAATACTAATTACACGCACAATAAAATATTTCAGGTCTTCTTGATTTAATTTTGATTATTATGGTACAAATCCTGATTTTCTAATTTACTAAAATGCACTAGTACCCTCTGTGAACTTTGTGTGTTGCTGTTGTGTTCCAGGTCAGGGTGGAATGTCCTGTGTGCCCACCCTGAGGCCAAGGATAACGTTCATTTCTACAGGGATCACTGTGTCAACTTCACCTCCATCACCTGTAGCCCAACCCCAGACGCCTTTAACCCCTGTGAGGACATCATGTCTCCCACCCCATTACGAGTCCTGATCTGGATCATCTCTGTCCTGGCTCTGCTAGGGAACTTGGTGGTTCTCCTGGTTCTATTAGGTATTGGATTAAGCAACATACAGTAGATGTGTCTGTTACTCTATGATATTTGTGATCTTGTTGTGGTTTTGCTTTTAAGGATTAAAAATAGCTGAAAACAAAGTCAGAGGACTAAATAGGACCCTGTGTGAGATTATCTCAAGTACAGGTCAACACCCTCTACTACAGAATAAGCCATATTGAGCAGGTTTTTTTGGACAGATAACCTGCATGGAGCTGCTAAACATGTTTGATCCTTAAAGTTAAGATAAAACAGCTAAGTTAAGAATTAGACTTGCAATATCTCGTGTAAGTTTGTAACTTTTTTATCCCTCAGACTCTAAAAGGCTGAAGGGGTATTGTCACCCCGCCGGGCAGATGGGCGGCGTCGGCATCAACACCTACTTTGTGAACACGTTAACTAGAGAAAGAAATGATGTAGGCTTTTCACATTGATGCTATAGTTGTATCTATGAATAATCTCGGGTGAGTTTGAATTTGGGGGCAGCTCGGTGGCGCAGCGGTTAGCACTGTGGCAGCACAGCAAAGAAGGTTAGGGGTTTGATGCCACCTTTGACTACCATGGGTTTGATCCCACCCCTGACCATCGGTGACCTTTCTGTGTGGAGTTTGCGTGTTGTCCCCATGTCTGCGTGAATTTTCTCTGGGTACTCCGGTTTCCTCCCACAGGCAAAAAACATGCATGTTAGGTTAATTGGCATCAAACTGGGGATTCTAAATTGTCCTTAGGTATGAATGTAAGAGTGAATGGTTGTCTGTCTCGCTGTGTTGGCCCTGCGATGGACTGGCGATTTGTCCAGAGTGTACCCTGTCTCGCCCAGAGATGCTGGGATAGGTTCCAGCCCCCCCGCAACTCGAAAAGGATTAAGTGGTAGAAGATTAATGAATGAATGAATGAGTTTGAATTTGGGTCAGAGGTCAGTTTTTCCCTTAAGTCTTGTAAATGTGATAACTACAGAAAGAAAGGATGTAGGCTTTTCAAACTGATATCATTGTATCTAAAACAACTTTTGGAAGGCTTACACCCTGACCCGACTATGGGTTTGGGGTCAAAAGGTCAAGGTTAGCATTCCCTATGCCCTATTACTACAGAACGAGTAAAAATAGGGTCACCAAACTTTGTACACAGGTTCACCCTGTCACCCTCAACTATAACTATGCATTTGGGATCACAAGGTCAAAGGTCAAGGTCAAAATGACATAAACTACATCTCAACAACAAAGAATGAGGCTGAGGGGTACCACTGGCAGCCAACAATATTTTTCCTGTAGATGTGGTATTTTTCTTCTGTTTGTAGCTCATTCTGGTGAAGCTGAAAGGAGCTAATGTGATGGTGCAGCGTCTGTCCATTCATCTGTCCACATCTCATGGCAGTCCCTACTCCTGTTAGGCATTTGCCCTGGTGGTAAACAAACCTGCACACAGTGATCCTCATGTGGGTCTGCATCCATGTTGTGCTCAAGGTCAGAGTCAAAGGTCAGGAGAGCTCAATGCTTATATGATATCACGAAAATCATTACTCATCTCAGCCTGTTGAACTTGACCTTAAGCACATCCTAGATGGGTCTGCATCTAGGATGTGCTTAAGGTCAAGTTCAACAGTCAGGAGGTCTGAGCATGCTCAAGGTAATTCCATCTGGTTTTCTTTTTTCTCTTATAAATGTATGAATTCTATCTTGAAAATGTGCAGCTTTTATCTCATAATTTTTATCTCGCAAGTTGACATTTTACTATCAAATTGTCAAATTTGTGTGTTTTCTTTCTTTTCTCCTATAAATTGTCTACATTTTTCTATTTGTGTGTGGGGGGGGGTCTCTTAAATTTGGAATTTTTTCTTGTAAAATTGCTTATTTTTCTTATAGATTTTGTTCGGTTTTTTCTTGTATATTTGTTACTTTTTCTTTCCAGTTTGCTAGTTCTTTCCTGTAAATTTGCTATAGATTTTCATGCAAATTTGTAAATTTTTTTCTCATAAGTTTGTAGTTTTTCTCATTTATTTATTTGTAGTTTATTAGTTTGGGACAGATACAATTTACATAGATGAACTAGAAACAGGCATCTGATGCAAGTATCACAGTGTTTGCAACACTTGTCCCTTGCAGGGCTTCTATGCATCTCAATGATAAAAAAAAACAGGGTTAAAAAGTTGAATGAATATGATATAAAAAAAAAGAGTGTTACAAAACACATTTGGCAATGACAATCAAATACAAGTACAGGTTTAGTGCTGAATTAACCAGGATTTATTTGCTCTCTTAAAGGTGGTAAAGTTTGCAGTAAGTTTTATGATCAAGTAGCAGGTTCCAGGATTTAACTCCCTTCACTGAAAAAAACAGTTTGAACAAACAATGTTTTACGGAATGAAACTTTACAGTCACCACCTGAAGCTGCTCTGGTGGATCTGCTGCAGCTCTCCATTCTTTTTATGCATGTGTGGAAAAGTGGAGGAGCGAGTCCATTCAGACATTTAAAAACAAACTTCACATCATAAAACTGAATAAAATTACTAGCACTCAGAATCTTGTATTTACTCAGGATGCTGCAGGGGTGATGTCTAATTTGTTTGGGGGTTTTTTATCCAAGATTTTCAAGGCCTGATTTTAGAGGCATTCTGTTGTAAGACTCTTCTTAGGAACATTTGAGATGCAACATAATAGTCACAGTTCAATTCCAACTAGACAGCACTCACTCACACTCACGCACGCACACGCGCGCGCGCACACACACACACACACACACACACACAATTCCTGTGATCTTTTCACTGTATCAAGGAGCTGCAAACAGTGAATTCACTGAACTCTGGTGAATATAACAGCCAATTTTGGCAAAGACAATGATGAATTTCATATTGCCCTCTATGATTTTAAGAGGATGTTCCATCTTGATTATTTTAGGTTTATGGTTCCATGCTACATATCTGACATTTGGAGAACAATCTCTTATCGCCCCCTGTTGGTCACAGGAGAAGGTTGAAGACTAGTAGGAACAAAATTGAGAACACTCATATGAGGGGAGGGGGGCGGACTGAAAGGTTCATAGTGTTCAAATTTGACCAATGGTTTATTTTTCAACAGTCTCCCCTTCAGTCCACACACTTCTTCCATCGGTGTTACAGCACTTGGATCCCTGTGGTTGAAAAATAAACACCATTTGGTCAAATTTGATCACTATGAACTTTTCAGCCCCCCCCCCCCCCCCGTATGTGGTATAGGTTTGTCATTAGCGTGTTTGTGGCATTAAAGGAACATTCATTTTTCTGTAGACACAAAGCAAAATTACAGAGAGGACATTTGGGACATTAATAAGCAGTTCTGCAGTAGTTTTCTGGCTGTGGATCACAAGGGGGATCCTACATCTTCCTGTTTTTATTACAGTAAATCCCCACTGTAGGTTGGGTAGATGATGTTTCAGTTATGCAAATATTTAGGAGGTCATTCCTTCTACCTTTTCTATTCATAACTAAGACAGGCCCTTGAGAGACCATACACTGTGTGGTCTAAGAGAGGCCCTTTGGACTTGAAAAACAGGTGGAGTATTTAAAATCTAGAAGAAGAAATTCAGAATGTTTTTGGATGTTATAGGTATTTTCTGAGTGTTCCCCAACTATGGGATAACCAACAATAATGTGCTATTGCCTATTTATGTTTGTATGTGTGTGCACATACATGCATTGCTAGGAAAATAACTCAAGAAGTTGTGGACGGATTTTGATGAAAATGTCAGGAGGTGTTGTTTATGGACCAGTGATTGATGGATGAGATATGGGGGAGTGATTCGCCATCACCATCTGGATGCAGGATTTTTTATAGGATTTTGTGTTTGATTTTTTTTTTTTTTTAGAATGAGTGTTTATAAGGGCAGTTATGTAATTAAACAGTTGGTTTTGGACACGTTTTGTTAATCATGTTATTTTATCTTGTGTGACAAAGTTGAGAATCCCAGACTTTAATTATAAGGCCACTACTGCTTCTGTTACTAATTCCAATACACCAACATCATATTTACAATGAAAAAAAAACAACCTTAGTAATAATGGTGTTTCAAACTGGCTGTCAATAATTCTTTTTCATCTTTTTTTCATCATTGTGTGATCAGGCAGCTGCTACAAACTGACCGTTCCTCGTTTCCTCATGTGTCATCTGGCCTTCGCTGACCTCTGCATGGGCATCTACCTGGTTGTCATAGCAACCGTGGATGTTCTCACTAGTGGACGCTACTACAACTTTGCCATTGACTGGCAGATGGGCTTGGGATGCAATGCTGCTGGCTTCTTCACGGTGTGTACAGTGTGCATGTGTGGCGTTCATCACATTCATGGACGGTCACTGAGTGTGTTTGCGTGTCATTCGTAGGTGTTTGCCAGTGAGCTGTCTGTGTTCACGTTGACAGCGATCACCATGGAGCGCTGGCACACGATCACACATGCTCTACGACTTGACCGCAAACTCAGACTGAGACATGCCTGCGTCATCATGACAGTGGGCTGGATCTTCTCCCTGCTGGCAGCGCTGCTGCCCACAGTTGGGATCAGCAGCTACGGCAAAGTTGGTTCCTTTCTTAACCCACGCAGTTTCTGTACAGTTTATTTTTTCCTGAAGTTGCCCCTTTTTTGTCCTTCAGAATATATCATTTAGAGTGCAAAACCAATGTAAAGTGTAGGTAAAATAGGCAAAATAGAGTTATCCCATGGAACCAGAACAAGTAATTGTTATTTATTTCTATAGCATTTGTCCAAACAGCAGACAAATACATCAGTCAGAATTTTACCATCTATTGTTAGATGTGTGCATCTTTACAACTACTGAGCCTATGGAAGGCCCCAAAATAAAAGTATGAACCCCATATACAGGTGCATCTCAATAAATTAGAATGTCATCGAAAAGTTGATTTATTTCACTAACATCACTTAAAAAAAATGCAACTCCTATATTATGTAGATTCATTACACACAGATTGATATAGTTCAAGTGTTTATTTCTTTTAATTTTGATGGTTATAGGTTAAAGCTCATGAAAACCCCAAATTCAGTTTCTCAAAAAATTAGAATATGGCATAAAATTATTTGAAAAAAATGGATTTTTAGTTGAAACTGAAAAATATGTCCATGTACACACTCAGTACTTGGTTGGGGCTCCCTTTGCATGAATTACTACATCAATGCAGCATAGGATGAAGGTGATCAGCCTGTGCTACTGCTGAGGTGTTAAGGAGGCCCAGGTGGCCAGGCTTTCAGCTCGTCTGCATTGTTGAGTCTGTCGTCTCTCATCTTCCTCTTGACACTATCCCATAGATTTGCTATGAGATTTAGGCAGGAGAGTTTGTTGGTTAATCAAGCACAGTGATATCATGGTCATTAAACCAGGTTTTGGTACTTTTGGCAATGTGGGCAGCAGTGACATGCGGTCAGGGGAGGCAAGTGAGGCTGAAAATCATGGTCAGATGCTGCACAGTACCATTGCCCCAACAAAAGGGGGCGTGCTTGAGCACTATAAGAACAGGTTCTTTTTAAAATCAAGGAAGAACATTCTTTTAACAAAAATCACGACTTTTGTCCAGAAGGATAGACACATTTACTTCATTTACAAGTAAAGATAAGACTATGCATGCATAGCAGTTGTAAATAGAAATAATAATAACTTGTAATAATGAGTGTAAATTATGGTGCTGCAACACAGAGAGAGATGCAGCTCTCTGAGCCACTATAATTTACATTATATCTTTGCCAAGAACAAAGTATAATGAATTTTGTGCCCAGAAAACTTGTTTGTAAAATAACATAATACATTATACTTTGCATGTTGTCTGTACTCAAGGAGAGTTATAAAATGAAAACATGAACTTTTATTACTACCTTTTCTGTGCATTCCATTAAGAGGTAATTCAATAAAATAGCGCTTGTTTTATTATTTTATTAAAATTATTTATAAAATCCGATTTGCAAATCTGACCCTGAATGCATCATAGCTTCACCGGAAACAAAACTCACTGCACGTCACTGGTGGGCACGTGCCAAGTCCTGCTGGAAAATGAAATCAGCATCTCCATAAAGCTTATCAGCAGAGGGAAGCATGAAGTGCTCTAAAATTTCCTGGTAGATGACTGTGCTGACTTTGGACTTGATAACACACAGTGGACCAACACCAGCAGATGACCTCTTTTCAGATGAAAGTAAATTTTGCATTTCATTTGGAAATCAAGGTCCCAGAGGCTGAAGGAAGAGTGGAGAGGCAAAGAATCCAACCTGCTTGAGGTCCAATGTGAAGTTTCCACAGTCAGTGATGATTTGGGGGCCATGTCGTCTGCTGGTGTTGGTCCACTGTGTTTTATCAAATCCAAAGTTGGCACAGCCATCTACCAGGAACTTTCAAAGCACTTCAAAGCCTCTGCTGATAAGCTTTATGAGGATGCTGATTTCATTTTCTAGCAGGACTTGGCACCTGCCCATGTTGTGTCCATACTTGATGTTAATGATGAGAAAGGTGGAGGGCAGTTTCACACACTTTATTAACCAACTCATGGAACCCTCTAGCAGTAACTACAGCGCTCTGTCTAGCTGTCCACGGCGAAAGAGGAAGTGCTCCTCCTCGCCGTGGCCCTTATACTCTGGACAACGTCACCGCCGGAAGGATGGAGCGCCGACCCCCTCTATTCCCGGTATTTCCCTGGGCTGCCATCTTGCTACTGTAATCCCTATTTACATATGTAACATTCCCCTCCCCCTTGGAAAAATGCAGGCACACAAATTGTCCAGCCAAATTTATCACCTGAATCACACTAACAGGAAAAACAGCATATACAGAAATCATAAACCAAACCTATTCATTCACACAACAAAAGCTCGGGAGGCCGAGTAGGCCACCGGCACCCCCTACATGGCTAGGCGGGCCACTCTGCCGCCTTAAATTTACAGTCCAGAAACAAAAAAATGAATATGTTCTCAAAACAATAAAATAATCCCAGAACAATATATACATCCAAACTAGAAAAAAAATAGTAACAGTATTTTACCCAAAACTCTCCTTACTGGCGGCCCGTCTCCCAACACTCACCCTCATCAGGGCATGCAAAACGCACATAACCTGTGTTGGGGAATAATTTCCAAACACACACTCATAGCAATAATAACACCAATAGAGCACAGCCAGTAGCACTAACTAATATACACAGTGACTAGTGGCCTAAACTCTTAAATCCCAAACACAATACCCCGGCCCACAGTCACTTCATCCTGTGGATAGATGCTTCCCAGGCTCACCAGCTCGTGGGTCCTGGCCGGAATCCTCCAGTCTCTCATACTCCGGAGGCGAACCGTGTCGGGTCCCCTTCACCACCAACCAACCCGGCTCGCCGCTGTGCCAACATTCCGCTCCCAACAGCACCTCATCGCTGTCTGCCCAGGATCCTCCCTGGTTCTCCCATCGCCCATGTTTCAAACAGAATCACCCTGACCGAGCTCCCGTCCTGGAATGAACTGTATTCCTGATACCCAGGGGAGCTCCGGATCTCACCAAATCCTTAACCCGCGGGGAGGCCTCCCATTTACAGCTGATCCAATGCTCAGCCCGTCCTGAGGCCCTGTCCAAAGACCATCCGTTGGTACGTTCCGACAACACACCGTTCAGTCCGACCCCAGGAAGCTTTTGCGCTGCTGTCTGGGTGCCACCATCCAATCCGGGAACCCCGCCATGCCACTCCGCTCCCACCTCAAGGGCAGCCGGAGTACTGGTATTGGGTCCGTCGCGGGGAGGCACCTTCCCACATTTTACCTCACTGTCCTTAGCCTCTCTGGCCTACTCGTCATTCTGCACCATATCGTAGTCCAATGTTCTCCAAGGGTGGAGCCACAGGTCATCAGACCACTCTTCACCAACGTCGTTGTCGATAGAAAAGTCCAGTCCGAAAAACATATCACAGCTCATGACGTTGGCTCCCGTAGCTGTTACCACTAATAGGGCATCCGCCATGCACTGAGACCCGTACTCTGCCTTCATCATCACGAATCCCTCAATAGCGATCCTCTTGCCTCCGTAGCCTTAGAAAGGGACCGTCGTCGTCTGGATGCGGTATCGGGGAAACAGTCTCCTCACTGTCAGACAGTTGAGCATCGAAGCCGCCGCTCCCGTGTCCACCAACATTGATACCCCGACTCCGTCCAGCGATATCATGCAGTAAACCCGGCCCTCTTGCTCCAGTGACACCACATGAGTAACAGTAAGGGGCCTCGTGAAGGGGTTCGTCTGCCTGCCACGTTCCCCACATCCAAAATTCCTGCAGACTCTCGCCAAGTGGTGAAGCAAGTTGCATCTCACGCAGCGCTTGCCCCTTGCCGGACACTCGCTAGACATGTATACGTGTTTAGCGGACCCACAACCAAAACAAGTCGGCACACCTGGGGTGGACCTCGTTCTCACGACGGAGGTGTATTCCTCTGCCTCGACGTTGGCTTCGTCTCTGGGATCCGCTGTCAGCACTTTTATCTGAGGCACCATCGGTGATAGATGCGACGCTCCCTTGAGGTCTGTTGCCAAGCTATCAGCTACCTCACACTGCTGCGTGATTCTAATGGCATCCGCCAACTTCAAATCACTCTGGAACGTTAGTAGCTTCAACCAGGCCGCCACACAGCGTACATGTTCTGCCAGCTGGTCCCGAACCATCTCATCATGTAGAGCTCCAAACTTATAATCTGCCGCCAGTTGGCACAGGTCAGCGACAAAACTCATCACTGACTCCCCATGCCGCTGGTGGCGCTGCCAAAACTGAATGCACCGGACGATGACATTTTCTGGCGCGTGAAAATATTGCCCCATTACCTCTGCCACCTCGTCAAAGCTATCCACAATGCCTAACATTCCGAGTATCCTCTGTTCCTCCATGCCTAACCAATGGACCAGCAACGCTTTAGCCCTCAGCTTCTCCAACTCACCGAGGTTGAGAGCCACCAAGTAGTTTTCAAATGCGCTGAACCACCTGAGCCAAGGCACAAGAGGCTCGCCCAGAGCCTCCAGAAACAGCCGAAAACTCACAATGGTACGCTCCATAACCGTCTTCACCTCGTCGACAAATGTTGTGTCCATACTTGATGTTGATGAGGAAAGCAGAGGGCAGTTTCACACACTTTATTAAGCAACTCATGGAACCTGCTAGCAGTAACTACAGCGCTCTGTCTAGCTGTCCACAGCAAAAGAGGAAGTGCTCCTCGCCGCCACGGCTCTTATACTCCGGCCGACGTCACCCCCGGAAGGATGGAGCGCCGACCAAGTCTATTTCCGGTATTTCTCCTGGGTCGCCATGTTGCTACTGTAATCCCTATTTACATATATAACAGCCCACACTGCCAAAAGGACCAATATCTGGTCTAACGACCATGGTGTCACTGTGCTTGACTGGCCAGCAAACTCTCCTGACCTAAACCCCATGGGGAATCTATGAGGTATTGTCAAGAGGAAGATGAGAGACACCAGACCCAACAATGTAGATGAGCTGCAGGCCAGTATCAAATCAACCTGGGCCTTCATAACGCCCATGGGTTGATTAACTCCATGCCATGCCACCTTGATGCAATAATTCAAGTAAAAAGAGTCCCCACCAAGTATTGGATGTGTACATGGACATACTTTTCAGTCAACCAACATTTCTATTAAAAATCGTTTTTTTAAATTAATTTTATGTAATATTCTTTTTTTTGAGAAACTGAATATGGGGCTTTCATTATCTGTAAACCATAGTCATCAAAATTAAAAGCAATAAACACTTGAAATATATCACTGTGTGTAATGAATCTGTATAATATATGAGTTACATATGAGCAGTTTCATTTTTTTTTAACTGAATTACTGAAATAAATCAACTTTTTGATGACATTCTAATTTGTTGAGATGCACCTGTAAGGTAGAACGGAGGTCTGTAATACAAAGCAGGTTCAGCATACCCAGGGTATCTTTCAGTTACCTGGCTTCACAAACCCAGACATTCAGGATCAGGATTATCAGTACAATGCACGCCATTATCAACTTGGTAAGTGGGCCCTGGTTTAATCTATCCGACTGCATGCATGTTCACACAGCAGAGCAGCAGATGCCCAATAGGGAAAATTAACAGGAAAGAGAAGTACTTCACTGATGAAGAAAAGAGTGTTGGACTCAATAAATACGAAGAGTACCGGCATGTAATACAAGGGGGGAAAAGAACGGCTGCAGCAATCAAAGTAGGAAAGAAGCATGGCAAAAAAAGCTGCACTGTGAATGCTTCAGTTGATTGACTGTTTTACCTAACTCCTTGATATTACTGTCCATTGCTCTGATGGATATTGATCACATAGGCTTCTTTTAATAATTTTCTCCAATTTCATTAAAAAGCGGCTGTACAGTTAGCAATATACATAGGCTACCTTTTATACCAGGGGTGCCCAACCTGGGGCTCCTGGAACGTTCAGGTTTCTGTGGGAAATTTTCTAATTCCACTTCTTAATTGCTCCAGAGATTTGCAAATAATTTGCTGCTGTTGTGCATGGGTGCAAGGGTGCCTACAGAACACATGCACAACAATGACAAATTATTTGCAAATCTTTGGACCAATTAAAAAGTGAAATTAGAAAATTTCCCACAGAAACCTGAATGCTCCAGGAGCCCCAGGTTGGGCACCCGTTTTATACCCACAGCAGCAGTGGTGTCAGCACACGAGAGCAAATAATGGCCTTCAAATTATAGGCTACCAAATTAAAAATAATATACAGTGGGGAAAGTAAGTATTGAACACATCAACATTTTTCTCATTAAACATATTTCTGATGGAGCCAATGACCTGAAATTTTCACCAGATATCAATAAAAACCCAAGTAATCCATACATAGAAAGAAATCAAGGCAGCTGTGTTCACAAAGCAAGTTATATTTAATAAAATGGAATGATACTGAGCCCTGTGATGGACTGGCGGTCTGTCCAGAGTGTACCCTGCCTCTCGCCCAAAAACACTGGAATAGGCTCCAGCCCCCTGCAACCAAAAAGGTTAAGCGGTAGAGGATGGATGGATGGAATGACATGGGGAATAAGTGTTGAACACGCATGGTGAAATTAATTTAGTATTTAGTACAAAAGCCTTTGTTGGTAATAACAGCTTCCAGATACCTCCTATATGGAGAAACTAGGCATAGGCATTGCTCAGGAGTCCATTCTTCCACACAAACTGTCTTCAAATCTTGAAGGTTCCATGGGTGTCTCCTGTGAACTCTGATCTGGTCGTTCCATATATTTTCAATTAGATTCAGGTCAGGTGACTGACTGGGCCATTCTAGCAGCTTCTCTTCTTTCCTTCTCTGGAGCCAGTTGAGAGTTTCCTTGTTTTGTGTTTGGGATCATTGTCTTGCTGAAATGTCCACCCTCGTTTCATCTTCAGCATCTTGGCAGATGGCATCAGGTTCTTATCAAGGATGCCTCTGTACATTTGTCCATTCATCTTTCCTTCAATTATATGAAGTCTGCCTGTACTATGTGCTGAAAAACACTCCCACACCATGATGGGATGTGCAGTGCCATTTCTCTTCCAAAAATGCTGTGTATGTGGCATCCAAAAAGTTCAATTTTGGTCTCATCTGACCAGACTGAATTCTCCCAGTATTTTACTGGCTTGCCCAAATGTTGTGCAGCAAACTTTAAATGAGCTTCAACATGCTTTTTCTTCAGTAATGGAGTCTTATGAGGTGAGCCGGCATAGAGCCCATGTCAGTTGAGTGCATTACGTATTGTTTTCTTTGAAACAGCAGTACCTGCTAACTCAAGGTCTTTCTGGAGCTCTCCATAAGTGGTCTTTGGCTCTTGGATAACTCTTTTGATAATTCTTTTGACCCCTCTGTCAGAAATTGTGTGAGGAGCTCCTGGTCGTGGCCAGTTTATGGTAAAATGATGTTCTTTCCACTTCCGAATGATGGCTCCAACAGTGCTCACTGGAACATTCAGCAGTTTAGAAATGTGCCTATAACCAGTGCCATCATTATGTTTTGCAACAATAAGGTTGCAAAGGTCTAGAGAGAGCTCTTTGCTTCTACCCCTCATGAGTTCTTTGTGGTGTGACAATCTGATATTCACAGACCTTTTTAAAGGTCATCGGTCAGGACTTAACCAGCTGAAATTAATTTGCACTGATGGGGGATGGGATGGCTTCCTAAATTCTGATGGATTTCAGCTGGTTTTTGGTTTTCTATGCCTTTTTACACCTCTTTTTCTTGTGTTCAATACTTATTCCCTGTGTAATTCCACTTTATTAAATATAACTTGTTTTGTGAAAACAGTTGCCTTGATTTTTTTTTTTTTTTTTGTATGTATGGATTACTCGGGTTGGTACCGATATCTGGTGAAAATCTCAGGCTCCATCAGAAATATGTTTAATGAGAAAAATGTTGAAATGTTCAATACTTATTTTCCCCACTGTAATTCAGAGTAGTAAGTCTTCCATATATTTCCTTTCCCTATACTGCTCGTCTGCTAAAACGAAAGCAGGCTTAAGCCTGTCTATACAAACTGTTTCCCTGTGTCCCCCCAAGTCTAACACAAAATGTTTCTCCCCGGGTTCCAGCACTCTGAATGGGCCATCGTACGGCGGGCGCAAGGGGGTCCGGTGGGCATCGTGCCTGACAAATACGAACAACGCGTCCTTCAAGGCCTTTGGCACAAAAGCGCGTGGAAAACAGAGGTGGACCGGACTGGGTACCATCCCTGCCACTGCACTATGCGGTGAAAGTGGGGATGGATCGGTGTTTGGCGCGGGGCTGTCCGGCAAAAATTCCCCTGGGAGTCGCAGCGGATGGGAAAAAACCCGCTCTGCTGGGGAGGCTGCCAAATCCTCCTTAGGTGCTGAACACAACCCTAATAGAACCCACAGCAACCGGTCCACCCAATTTGCAACCGTAAACGAAGCCCTGAGCGCTGCTTTAAGCGACCTATGGAAACGCTCGCATAACCCGTTGGCCTGGGGGTTGTATGCGGTCGTGCGATGAATTGTGATGCCCAGGCTCCGGGCCATGGTAGACCAGAGGTCGGAAACAAACTGCGGGCCCTGATCGGACGTGATATCCGAAGAAGCGCCGAAACCTGCCACCCATGTTGTCAAAAAAGCGCGTGCAACTTCTGCGGACACAGTGGAAGCTAGCGGGACTGCTTCGGGCCAGCGCGTGGTGTGGTCAACACCACGTCGTGCAAAGACCTGCTAAAAAAAGCAAGCGGCTGCCAAGAACCTGCGACGTGCTGCTCCACGACAGCCCTTATGGCCACGTCCGACGTGTCGGTAGTGAGGGCTATCCAAGCCGCTGGGTCCGGGTGCGCCAGCAGTGCGATGTTCACCAGGGCTGTTTTAACCTCGGAAAATGCCTGCTCTTGCTCAGGAGTCCAGTTGACTCTGTCCACCGGTTTCCGTTTCTTAAGCGCAGCGTACAACAGCTACATGAGCTGGGCTGCGCGGCGGAGGAAACGGTTGTAAAAGTTAACCATCCCCAAAAACTCCTGCAGCGCCCTGACCGTCTGAGGCTGGGGAAAATCTGCCACTGCGCGCACTTTGTCCGGTAAGGGTATCACGCCCTCCGGTGAGAAGTGGTGGCCCAAAAAATCGATTACTGTCACCCCGAACTGGCACTTCGCCAGGTTGATTATTAATTCGTGCTCCTCCAACCTCTGGAACACTGTCCTGAGGTGGGCTACGTGTTTGTCCTCGGATGCGCTGGCCGCCAGGATATCGTTCAGGTAGACGAACACAAACTGCAGATCGTGCAACACCACATCCATCATGCGTTGGAATGTCTGCGCCACGCCTTTTAACCCAAAAGGCATGCGTAAAAACTCAAAAAGACAAACGGGGTTATTACTGCCGTCTTAGGTATGTCCTCAGCGCACACCGGGACCTGGTGGTAACCACGGACCAGGTCTATCTTGGAAAAAATGCGTGCCCCAGTGAGATGGACGGAAAAATTCTGAATATGGGGGATCGGGTAGCGGTCATGCACTGTGGCGTTGTTCAATCTGCGGAAATCTCCGCACGGTTGCCACGATCCCTCGGCTTTAGGAACCATATGTAGCAGGGATGCCCATGGGCTGTTTGAGTGTCTGATGATGCCCAACGTTTTCAAGTTGGCAAACTCCTCGCACGCTATGGCCAGTTAGCTGCATCCAGGCATTGAGGTCGTATGAAAACGGGCGGCCCCGTGGTGGTAATGAATTGCTCCACCCCGTGTTTAGTGACGGTCGCCGAAAAAGTCGGGACTGTGAGTGCTGGGAACTGGGTGAGTAGTGTGTGGAACTTACCCCCGGAGCTGTGACGCTGGCTAACGTTGTGGGCCCGGTCCCTCTAGCTGTACAGGGGAGAGAATCAAAAGACATTGCGTTAATCAGGCGTCTGTTAGCCACATCGACTAGTAGACTGTGTGCACACAAAAAATCAGTGCCCAAAATGGGGGAGCTGCATGCCGCTATGACGAATGTCCATTGGTATCTACAGCCATGCAAGGATATAGTCAGTGTCCTCTCACCAAAAGTCTTAATGTCTGAGCCGTTTGCGGCCGTCAGCTTGGGGCCGCTAGTTCCCACCAGCCAGTCTGCGTAGGACGGCAGGATGAGACTCTTTTGGGAGCCGGAGTCCACGAGGAACCGTCTCCTCGAGCGTGAGTCTGTCACATAGAGCAGCTTGCTCGCTTCACCAGCAGTTGCAGCTGCCACAGACTGCCGGCCCTGGTGTTTCCCGAGCGCTTGAATTGGCACGGTGGCACACATCTGCGTGCATCCTCTCCAAAACGGCGGTGGTAGAAGCAGAGTGTGTCTCTCCGGTGCTTCTTGGCCTCCAATGCAGCCACCGTCGCTGGCTCCTCACCCCTGCTGGCCGTCTCGCTGGGTTCCGACGCCACTGCATTCACTGCGAGAGCTCTGGTGGTGAGGATAATCCGATCCGCGTCTTGCGGTAGCACCCGGTAGTTGTGCGCGACCAGCAGCGGCAAATTGGCAAGGACCACCCTGGCCTCCGTCAGGAGGTTCCAGAAGAAAAGGTGGGCAAAGAGGAAATGCCCGTCATCTGTGCCCATCAGCGCCAACATCTTCTCCATTCATTCGACTGCTGACCCGTCTCCCAACTCGGGGCACATCAGGAGCCTTTCCGCTCTCTTGCAGTCTGAGAGCGTATAGCGTCGGGTCAGTGCGGTTTTGAGAGCCTCGTATTTGTCGTGCGTCCAGTGCTGCAACCACGTAGTAGTATCTGGTGTCATCTGCCATTATTCCCCGGAGCGTGAACTAGGCCTCAATTCAATTCGACTTTATTTATATAGCGCCATTTCACAACAACAGTCATCTCATAGCACTATCAACTGTAGGGGGAACCCCCACAGTTACAGAAAGACCCCAGCAATCAGGCGATCCCCTGTGAGCAAGCACTTGGCGACGGTGGAGAGGAAAAACTCCCTTTTAACAGGAAGAAACCTCCAGCAGAACCAGGCTCAGGGAGGGGCAGTCATCTGCTGCGACTGGCTGGGGGGTGAGGGGATAGAGAAGATGAAAAGAACAGACATGTAGAGAGCAAACAGCACGATGGGGACTCAATCTATGGGAGAGAACAAACAAATGTTAATGACCAACAAAAAAAATATTTCATTGAGAGTGAGGAAAGGAGTGAGGCCCAGTGCATTACTGGAGGTCCCCCGGCTGACTAAACCTATTAGCAGCATAACTAAGGGAGGGTTCAGAAACACGTGATCCCTCCCTAATTGTAGGCTATATCAAAAAGGTAGGTTTTAGCCCTATTCTTAAAAACAGAGATCGAGTCTGACTCCCGAATCCAGATTGGCAGCTGGTTCCACAGGAGAGGAGCTTGATAACTGAAGGCTCTGCCTCCCATTGTACTTTTGGAGATTTTAGGTATTACAAGTAATCCTGCATTTTGGGAGCGTAGTGCTCTGTTAGGATAATACGGTAGTATCAGATCTTTTAAATAAAAAGGAGCTTGATTGTTTAGAGCTTTGTAAGTAAGAAGAAGGATTTTAAACTTAATTCTAAACTCTATGGGAAGCCAATGAAGGGAGGCCAGAACCGGAGAGATATGATCTCTCTTTCTAGTACCTGTTAAAACTCTTGCTGTAGCATTTTGGATCAGCTGAAGACTTTTTAAAGATGTTTTAGGACAGCCTGATAATAAAGAATTACAATAATCTAATCTCGAGCTAACAAAAGCGTGGATTAGTTTCTCAGCATCACTCTGAGACAAGATGCTCCTAATCTTGGCAATATTACGCAAATGATAGAAGGCAGTCTTAGAAACAAATTTAATATGTGAATTGAAGGACAGATCTTGATCAAAAATAATTCCAAGACTTCCGGTTATGGTGGCCGCGTAGGAGGGTGTGCTCCACTCTGCTCTGCTCCTAATGATAAAAAAGTAGGCTAAAACTCTCCCAATTGGAACAAAAACCTATTCTAGCGTTTGGGGGCGGACATGGTAAAAACTAAGGCTGTGAAATCAGGCGGAGGAAAAACTGATTCGTCGAGACAAGCCAAGTTAACAGATTTCCACGCTCGTGACGCAGCAGATAAATCACCTGTGACCATGGCTGAGGAGGGAGCTAGCGGTGGTGCGGTGACTGCCGAAGGAACGAATGCGGTCCTTGCTGCCATCAGCGCTATGAGAACAGACTTTTCGTCTAAGTTTGATGGGATTATAGCTGCGTTAGAAGCTATGAGAAAAGAAATAAGCGACTGTATGGAGCGAATATCGCAGGCAGAGCTCCGGATCTCCAACGCTGAAGATGACGTCAACAGCCTGCAGTTAAAGGTCCAAACACTGGAATTAAAAAATAAACGTCTGGAAGATAACGTCTTGGACTTAGAATCCCGGTCGAGACGGAATAATTTAAGGCTTGTGGGCCTTCCGGAGGGGGCGGAGGAACAGGATGCGTGTTCCTTTTTGGAAAAGTGGATTCCAGAAGCGCTGAATAATGCAGATCTACAGTCATCAGTCGTCTTGGAAAGCGCACACCGAATAGGCCCACTGAGAGATAAGAAGTCAACACCGAGGACGTTGATTATGAAGTTCCTCAACTACAGGAACAAGATGACGGTCTCCAACGCAGCGCGTACTAAAGGAGAAATTAAATACCAGGATCAACAGGTGCGGTTCTACCCAGATTTGGCCACAGGAATCCAACAATTAAGGAAACAGTTTGACCCCGCCCGTAAAGAGCTGCGCAGCCTTGGGATTCGTCATGGAGTGATTTATCCTGCAAGACTGCTGGTCACGTATAAAGGGAGAACCCAAGTCTTTAAGACCCCTCAGGAGGCGCAGGAACTCATTAAGCAGATCCAAGGAGAGACTGGCGAGAGCCAAGCATGAAGCAAGAACAAGATATAAAAGGTAGAATATTTAAGCAAGTGTTCAAGTATCTGACTGATTTGAAACATATAGCATGTCTACAAAATATAGGTTGTATTATATATATATAAAAAAAAAAGCTATGATGTACAAAGTTGCTATAAAATTTTGGAGTTAAAGTGGAAAAAATACAGAAGAGAGTTATTGTCATGTCATTAAAAGTAGCAGAGTCAGGGTGATTGAGAGGAGGAAAGAGTGAGTGGTTTGACTGATCCTCATGGGGGAGGAGCAGATTCAGGCTATAACGGGAGACAGATTTTTTTTTTGATTTTGGGGGGATTACCACAAATGTGGGAAGGGGAAATTTGTTTGTGTGTAGTTTGTGGGATGAATGTTCAACCATCCATGTTTTTGCTTCTCTGTATGAGCATGTTTACATTGCAAGGTACAGTGATCCCTCGCTACTTCGCGCCTCACCTTTCGCGCCCTCAGTGCATCGTGGATTTTTCAAAAATATTCATCAAAAATTCAAAATTGAGAAAAAATGGGCGGACGCTAGCAGAAGGCAGGGAGACTACACTAGAACATCAGGTATCAACACGGAGAGCCCGCACAACTCAAAATCCACCTCTCTGTTCGCTGTTCTCGTGTTGGCTCGGCTTGGGAATCTCGTAAGCTGATTGGCCGAGACGTTTTACCCAGCTTCTCTCCCTGCCGAGCGCCCATACCCAGCGAAGGAAGACCGCATTCATTGTTCTTTATCGCTCGTGTTGCTTAGTCTCGCCGCGTGGAACTTTTCGCTGTTCTCTTGTGCCTTTTTGTGCGAAATAGTCTTCCTGTCGAGCCACTACGCCGCCTCCTGCAGCTTCTCCAGCTCTATCGGAAGCTGTCCTCGACGATGCTGCGCTTCTAGCACCTGACGATGAGGCGTCACCTGAGGAGCAGTAAAGCTCTCATTAACCTGTGCAGTAAATCATCTTCATCTTGAGTTACGTATCTTGTTATAAGAATAAAAGAGTTCTAAAAACATATTTATGTACACTTTATTTACATCTACGTATGTATGTACACTTACACACACACACACACACGTATCATATGAGAGGGAGTGAGAGAATGAACGTACGTATTATTTATGGGTGACGTCATTAGGGGTGACGCTACTTTGCGGTTTTTCACTTTTCGCGGTCGGTTCTGGAACCCATTAACCGCGATAAGTGAGGGATCACTGTAATCTCAAACTCTTTATTGATCATAGACCAAAGCGTTAAGCTTAATTTAACATCATGGAATTGCAGAGGTCTACAAAATCTAAAAAAACTTAAACAAGTTTTGAATAAAATAAAAGACATAGGTTCAAAAATTGTGTTTTTACAAGAAACTCATCTAATAGAAGAGGATGTAAAAAGAATAAGGAGTAGATGGCAGGGAAGTGTATTCACCTCATCATTTTCATCTCGAGCCAGGGGAGTTATGACTCTCATACATAAATCAGTCCCATTTCAAGTGAAAAATGTAATTGGAGATAAATTGGGAAGATATCTAATCATCCAAGGATCTTTGTTATTAGAAAATGTAAATCTGGTGAACTTATATGGTCCCAATATAGATGATCAAAACTTCTTCGTTAATTTATTTCTTACTTTAGCATCACTCACAGGGCTATATATAATAGCAGGGGATTTTAATTGTACATTGAATCCCAGTATAGATAGGTCAACAGGACAGGACTGTACGCACAATGGATGTAGGATGACCATTAATCATTTTATGAAAGAATTGAGATTGCTAGATATATGGAGAGAAATGAAATCACAAGTCAAAGCCTATTCTTGTTATTCTAACACCTACAAGACATTTTCACGTATTGACTATTTTTTGATCTCCACAGAATTAAGGTCCAAGATTCAAAATTGTTTCTATGATAACATTGTGATCTCTGATCACGCACCCTGCTGTCTAATATATGTAGATAAGAAATTGACAAAGGTTCCTGGTAGGTGGCAATTTCAGCATAAATGGCTTCAAGATGAGGAATTTGTTAAGTACATAGAAAAACAGATAGATGAGTTCTTTGATATCAACACTACACAAACATCAGCATGTATAAAGTGGGAAGCTTTCAAAGCTTTTATTAGGGGGCATATTATTAGTTACACAGGTTCAAAATCTAGGAAGACTTGAGAGGAGAGAGCCCAATTGGAAGGTAAAATAAAAATTCTTCAAGAAAAAGTGTATGCAGGAAGTAATCCCAAATTAGAGAATGAATTACTGATTCTGAGAGCTGAATATGACAAAAAAATCAGTGAATAGAGCTGCCTCAAGTCTTCTAAGATTGAAGCAAACCTTTTATGAACAAGGTGAAAAATCGGGAAAATTATTGGCATGGCAGATTAAACAATTAGAATTTAAAACACCAATTACCAGTATTATAAGTAACGGACAGGCAGTCGTAGATCCTTTAGAAATTAACAGTGCCTTTAGAGATTATTATGAAAAACTATATGATACAAAAAATGAAACTGACTTAACAAAACTAAATGGTTTTTTGGACGGATTATCTATACCGTGTATTCCAAATGAAAATAGGGAGATACTGGAGTCAAAAATTAGTCAAGAAGAAGTTGGGCTAGCCATTGATAATATGAAATCAGGAAAAAGTGCGGGACCTGACGGTCTTCCAGTTGACCTCTATAAAAAATTTAAGAATAAATTAATAAAACCATTTTTGGAAATGGTTTTAGAAGCATTTCAAAATAGTAAATTACCGCCATATATAAATAATGCCTTAATTATACTGTTGCCAAAACCGGGTAAACCTTCTAATAAATGTGAAAACATGAGACCAATAAGCCTATTAAATGCAGACCTTAAGATAATATGTAAAATTTTAGCAAGGCAACTACAAGAAATATTACCAAATATAATTAACCGAGATCAGAATGGCTTTATAATGGGAAGACAAGGCTTCCATAATGTAAGAAGAGTATTTAATATTATTTATTCTAATAAAGAAGCGCCGGATACAGCTCTCCTATCATTGGATGCTGAAAAGGCCTTTGATAGGGTCGAATGGTCCTTTCTTTTTGAAGTTTTACAAAGGTTTGGACTTGGAAAGAATTTCATAAAATGGGTCCAGATAATATACAATAATGCTACAGCAGAAATCCTAACAAATAGCAATATCTCAAAATCAATAAAAATTAATAGAGGTTGTCGACAAGGTTGTCCACTTTCACCTTTACTGTTTACTATGGCAATTGAACCTTTAGCGATGGCAGTACGTTTACATCCACAAATATATGGAATTAAAGTAGGACCAACAGAACATAAAATCTCCCTGTATGCTGATGACATAATTTTGTTTATGTCGAATCTTAAAAAATCAATTCCAACCTTGTTAAATTTAATAAAGAACTTTGGGGAAATATCAGGATATAAAATAAATAAAACTAAATCTTCAATATTAATGCTAAATGAGACCCAGAGAAAGCACCCAGCTCCTGAGGTAAATCAATTCAATGTTGTAAATCAGTTTAAATACTTAGGAATTCAAATTGTGCCTAAGTTAGAATCAGCCGCTAGTATCAACTATGAAGCCTTAAGACAGATATTAATGAGTTACTTCAGAGATGGATGTCACTACCAATGTTGACGATCGGGACAATTAATATACTTAAAAGTAATATCTTACCCAAAATACTTTATTTATTTCAATACATTCCTTTACCACCACCTTCAGATCTATTCTCAAGAATTAAAAAAAGTTAGTGGAATTTATATGGAACAATAGGAGGGCTAGATTACGTCTGTCCTTACTATATTTACCATTTGATCGTGGAGGTCTGAAATGTCCAAACTTTATGTTGTATTACTGGTCAGCACAACTGAGGTCTATGACATATTATTTTTCATCAAATGATCTCCCTCACTGGACGGAGATGGAATCATACAATTTACCTTTACCTCTTCCCTTATTCATATACTCAGACTCGGCTAAAAAATTACAGAAACAAGTTAAAAATCCTATTGTAAAGCATATGATCAAAATATGGTATGAAATCAAAAAATATTTAAAAGAACCGCACTTATTGTCACAATTTAGCCCAATATGGGGTAATCAATATTTTACACCAGGGAGAGCGGATGCTGTATTTAAATTATGGAATTTAAAAGGGATTCGAAAGATTCAAGATTTATATTTGGCACGTTCAGACAATATAATGTCTTTTGAAGAACTGAGGGCCAAATTTAATCTTAATAGAACACATTTTTTTAAATATCTCCAGCTTAGGAATTTTATTCGATCAAATCAAAATAATGCTCTCACCCGACCTACCTATTCATACTTGGAAAAAATTTTGACGAAAAATGGTAAGGAAAAGGGTATTATTTCAGAGTTCTATAACTCACTGATATTATCCTCAAGTGAAAACTCACAGAAAAGAATGAATTATTGGAAAGAAGACCTGCAAATTGAAATTTCAGAGGAACAATGGGAATTGGCTTGCACAGAAGCTCAAACCAAATCAATAAATGTACGTCTTAAATTGATACATTTTAAATGGTTAATGCGGATGTATGTTACACCAGTGGAGTTAAATAGATATAACAAAAACATACTAGATATATGCACAAAATGTATGGAAAGTAAAGGAACTCTATTTCATTGTTTATGGGAATGTAGAAAAATTAGAATGTTTTGGGAAGAGGTGAGGGTAACAATTGAAAAAATAATTTCAAAACAACTCATATTGAATCCTAAATTGTTTTTGTTGGGTCTGTATCCAGAAAAGCATAACTTTAATAAGAGTGAAAGAACATTCATAGACCTCAGTTTGCTTAATGCCAAAAAATGTATTGCACTACTGTGGAAAAAGACTCATAGACCAGATGTGACTCAGTGGTTAAGACAGATGTTAACAAACCTTCCACTAGAAAGAATAACATACATATTGAAATCAAAGGAAAATGTGTTTGAGAATATATGGAGACCTTTCATTGATTATGTAAAGAAACTAAACATAACTTCTGAAGAAGAAGGTGAATGATATGTGTGGACCTTGTAAATTCCAAATTGGTGAATGTATAATATGTATACTTATGCAATGGATTACCTAGGCTAAACAGAGTAGCATTGTTTAATTTGTTTTGTTAATGGTTGTTGGTGTTTTTAGAACATTTATTTTTAATTTACTTTAGTGTTAGGGTTTGATTGTTGGTGTCATGTTTGTTAAAAAAAAAAAAGGTTCAATAAAAATATTGTGGAAAAAAAAAATAATTCCAAGGTTCCTCACAGAGCTATTAAGATAAGATAAGATAAGCCTTTATTAGTCCCACAATGGGGAAATTCCAGGATTGCAACAGCACAGGGATAGCAACACTCAGAGCAACAATCAGAAGGCAAGAAAAAAAAAAACAAGCAAGCAAGAGCAGCTAATAAACATATGTACGTATTACTATAAAATATATATATATACACACACACACAGACACACAGTGCAGAGCATTGTAGCTGGATGGAATAAATATATGAATATATGAACACACAGTGCAGAGCATTGTAGCTAGATGGAATAAATATGTAAATATATAAACACCCACAGTACGGAGCATTGCAGCTAGGTGGAATAAATATGCAAGTATATAAACACACACAGTGCGGAGCAATGTAGCTAGATGGAATAACATGTAGATATATAAATATATAAACACCCACAGTACGGAGCATTGCAGCTAGACGGAACAAATATGCAAATATATAAACACACACAGTGCAGAGCATTGCCGCTAGATGGAATGAAACAGCATAACCGTCTACCCAGCTATCCTGCATGGTATGATTATGTGCCCATACACACTCTCACCCTCCATAGCGACCGGCATGCTCCTAGTTGTATGCCGGAGAGGACCACTGTGTAAGTCTATTGCATCTTCTGCATTCAAAAAACTATTAGTTTGTTACGTCTTTTTTGCTATCTCTGCGAGCAGCCCTGCTTAGGTTGTACAGTCTGACAGCCGTTGGTAGGAAGGACCTACGAAACCTCTCGGTTGTGCACCTGGGATGATGTAGTCTGCTGCTAAATGAGCTCCTCAGTGCATTCAGTATGTCCTGCATAGGGTGGAACTCGGACTCCAGCAGAGATGACAGTTTAGCCACCGTCCTTCTCTCTCCTATCTCCTCCATCGGATCAAGGCGCTGCCCCAGGACAGAGCTAGCTTTCTTAATCAGTTTGTTCAGTCTCTTCCTATCGGCTGCAGTAATGCCACTGCCCCAGCAGACCACTCCAAAAGTGATGGCTGATGCCACCACCGTGTCATAGAATGACTTCAGCAGCGCCCCTTGTACACCAAAAGACCTGAGTCTCCTCAGCAGGAACAGCCTGCGCTGTCCCTTCTTGTAGAGTGCATCAGTATTGTGTGACCAGTCTAGTTTATTGTTCAGATGAATACCCAGGTACTTATAGGATGTCACCATCTCGATGTCTGTTCCCTGTATATTTACTGGTACTGTGAGGGGCTGCCCATGCCTGCGGCAGTCCACCACCAGCTCCTTAGTTTTCCTCGCGTTGATCTGGAGGCAGTTCCGATGGCACCAGTCCACGAAGTCCTGGATAAGCCCTCTGTACTCAGCTTCATCTCCATTGGAGATGAGGCCAACGATCGCAGAGTCATCAGAGAACTTCTGTAGATGGCAGTGTGTTGTGTTGTGTGAGAAGTCCGCAGTATAAAGAGTGAACAGGAAGGGAGCCAGCACCGTTCCCTGGGGGGCCCCCGTGCTACTGATGATCGTGTCGGACACACAGTCCCGGGTTCTCACAAACTGAGGCCGGTTCGTGAGGTAGTCCAGGATCCATGATGACAGGTGCTGGTCCACCCCTGCGCGCAGCAGCTTGTCCTTCAGGATCATCGGTTGGATGGTGTTGAAAGCACTGGAGAAGTCAAAGAACATGATCCTCACCATATTCCCGGGCTTCTCCAGGTGGGACAGAGAACGGTGAAGGAGGAAGATCACCGCATCCTCCACCCCAATGCCATGCTGGTAGGCGAACTGGAGTGGATCCATCGCTGGTTCCACCAGGGGGCGGAGGTGAGCAAGGAGCAGTCTCTCCAGGGTCTTCATCAAGTGGGACGTCAAGGCCACCGGTCTGTAGCTGTTCAGGTCTTTGGGGTGGGAAGTTTTTGGTACAGGTACCACACAAGATGTTTTCCACAGCTGTGGTACCCTCCCCAGTTTCAGGCTCATGTTGAAGATATACGTCACAATCCCACACAGCTGGTCTGCACAGGACTTGAGGAGCTTTGCGCTGATGCCGTCCGGTCCCGGCGCCTTCCTCGCCTTGATCTTCCTCAGCTCCGTCCTCACCTGGGTCCTGGTCAGGGTCAGGATGGGGGGCTGTGTGTTGGGAGTGGGGGGGTGTTGGTAGAGTGGGGAGTGGGCAGCAGGACTTGATTTCTTTAGAGGCAGCAGTGGTTGTTGTGCAGTCAGGGGGGAGGGCGGTTGGTCAAATCTATTGAAAAACAGATTCAGGTTGTTCGCCCACTCCCTGCCCCCTGTGGCCTGGGGGGAGGTATTCTGGAGCCCCGAGATGGTTTTGAGGTTTCTCCAGACCCCGCTGATGTCGCTCTGTTGCAGCTTGTCCTCCATCTTCTTCCTGAAGCTGTCCTTGCCTTCTCTGATCTTTCTCCTCAGCTCCCTCTGTACGGACTTCAGCATCTCCCTGTTCCCTGACCTGAAGATCCTCTTCTTCTCTCTCAGAAGTGTTTTAATCTCAGGGTTGATCCAGGGTTTGTTGTTTGAGTGACGCCGTATGGTCTTGGTGGGAACGGATTTGTCCACACAGAAGCTGAGGTAGCCCGTGAAGGTGTGAATGAGGCCATCGATGTCCTCACCATGTGGATCGCAGAGCTGCTTCCAGGCGGTGGCTTCAAAACAGCCCTTTAGGGTGTCCATTGTCTCCTCAGACCATAACTCCACAGTGTGCATGGCCGGAGGTTGTCTGTGCACTAGGGGTTTGTACACCGGCCGGAGATGAACCAAGTTGTGATCCGATCTCCCGAGTGGGGGTAGTTGTGATGAGGTGTACGCCTCCTTAGTGTTTGCGTAGAATAAATCCAGTGTTTTATTGTCTCTAGTGTGGCATGTGACATACTGGGTGAACGTGGGTAGAATGGGAGACAGTGAAACATGGTTGAAATCGCCTGAGATGAGGAGAAGAGCATCTGGGTGTTCTGTCTGCAGCCTGCTGGTTACTGAATGGATGACGTCACGTGCTGTCCCAGCGTTCGCCGTCGGATTTGCATAAACAACAATGCAGATCACGTGTGAGTGTTCTCTCGGGAGATATGTAGGCCTCATGCTAACAGCTAGCAACTCAATGTCTTTGCTGCAGTGTCGTTGTTTAACAGTGATATGTCCCGGTCTGCACCAGTTGTTGTTAACATACATGATCACTCCACCGCCCCTAGCCTTGCCACTGTCTGGTGTTCGGTCAGCTCGTATCATGTGAAAACCCTCCAGCTCAATGTTAGCATCTGCTGCTAGTTCAGTTAGCCACGTCTCAGTAAACAAAAGGAGAGAGCACTCCCGGTATGTGCTATCATAACGGGAGATAGCCGCTAGCTCATCTAACTTTCCCAGTATCGACCGTACATTTCCCATGACAACAGATGGAAGGGAGGGTCTGTACCTTATATTTTTTGTCCTCCGCCTTACTCCAGCCCGGCAGCCGCGGCGTTTTCGCCTCAGTTCTCTCGGTATGTCGAGTATTTCCAATGGGACCGGGTGGCGGTTGAATGCTAGCAGCTGTTCTCTGCTGTATCGTATCCTGCTATAGACAGTGGCTCCGTCCACCGGCTCAGGAGACATTTAGGACGATCTGTGTGTCCGTGATATAAGTGGGGTGAAAAAAAAAAGACGGATCAAAAGAGAGAGGAAGGGAAAAAGACTCGGAATCGAGCCGCTGTTGCAAAAGGCAGCCGACTCGTGTGGCGCCGAGAGAAAAAAAAAAAAAAAAAAAAAGAGTATATAAGAGAAAGAGTAACCGCATCCAAACTGAAAGTTTGATTTGGAAAGGAATTTCTAAAGTTTTTTGGACCAACAAGAATGACTTCAGTCTTATCTGAATTTAATAGCAGGAAATTACAAGTCATCCAAGCTTTGATTTCCTTAAGACAGGCTTCTAACTTGGCTAATTGATTACTATCATCTGGCTTCATTGACAGGTATAATTGTGTGTCATCTGCATAACAATGAAAATGTATACAGTGCTTTCTAATAATGTTGCCTAATGGAAGCATATATAAACTAAAAAGAGTAGGGCCTAGCACAGATCCCTGTGGAACTCCATGACTAAGCTTTGAGTTGAAAGAAAACTCATTATTTACATGAACAAACTGGAACCTATCAGATAAATAAGATCTAAACCACTGCAATGAAGTTCCATTAAGTCCAACACAGTGTTCTAATCTATCAAGTAGAATATTATGATTGATAGTATCAAAAGCTGCACTAAGGTCTAAAAGGACAAGTACAGAAACCAGCCCATTATCAGATGCGATGAGGAGGTCGTTAGTGACCTTCGCTAAGGCTGTTTCAGTACTATGATGGATTCTAAACCCAGATTGAAACTCTTCAAGTAAACCATTTCCCTGCAGGTGGTCAAATAATTGTGTAGCAACAACTCTTTCTAAGATTTTTGAAATGAAAGGGAGATTAGAAATTGGTCTATAGTTAGCTAAAGCTCCTGGATCTAGCGTTGGCTTTTTGAGTAAGGGCCCAATTACAGCCGTTTTAAAAGCCTGCGGTACATGGCCTAAAGTTAATGAAGAATTGATTATATGAAGAATAAAGCTACCAATAAGTGGGAAGACTTCTTTAAATAACCTGGTAGGAATAGGGTCTAAAAGACAAGTTGAAGGTTTGGATGAGGAAACTATTTTGTCTAACTCACAAAGGTCGATTGGAGTAAACTCATCAAGACAGACATCAATAGAAGGAGTTGTAGTAGTTACAGTATTTAAGTTAACTGTGGGAAGAATCTGATTGATTTTATCTCTGATGGATGAAATTTTATTATTGAAAAAGTTCATAAAGTCCTGACTAGTAAGCTCTAAGGGAATGCTAGGATTGACAGAGTCCTGACTCTTTGTCAACCTGGCTACAGTGCTGAAAAGAAACCTGGGATTATTCTTGTTCTCTTCTATTAATGCAGAGTAATAACTCGTTCTAGCTTTTCTAAGAGATTTTTTATAAATTAAAAGATGATTTCTCCAAGCTAAATAGATTTCATCTAAATTAGTGGAGCGCCATTTTCTTTCTAATTGACGAGTCTTCTGTTTTAAGCTACGAGTTTCTGTGTTGAACCAAGGAGTTAGAAATCTCTGATTAGACTTTTTCTTTTTTAAGGGGGCCACCAAGTCTAGAGTCTGATGCAGAGAAGCTGTAACACTATCCACCATGTTATCAATTACAGAAGGAGCAAGCTGTCTATAGCTTATTTCCGTTGTGTTGATACATGGCATAGAGGAAACAATCTGCATAAATTTGGTAACAGCATCATCTGAGAGGCATCTACTGTAATAATATTTTTCTTTAGGAGCCAAATAGTCAGAAATAGTAAAATCAAAGGTTAACAGACAATGGTCTGACAGTACAGGGTTATGAGGAGACACTACAAGATTTTCTATTTCTATGCCATATGTCAGAACAAGGTCCAATGTATGGTGGAGGTAATGAGTAGAATTTCCTACTTTCTGAGAAAACCCAATCGAGTCTAATATTGAATTAAATGCCACATTAAGGCAGTTACTATCTACATCCACATGTATATTAAAGTCCCCTACTATAATTATTCTATCAGCTTTCAGCACTAAATCAGCTAAGAAATCAGCAAATTCGGATAAAAATTCTGAGTAGGTTGATGGGGGACGATAAACTATGGCAAATAAAATTGGGTTTAACCTAAAATTGCTAAAGTGCCCAATACTGAGGACCAGGCCCTCAAAGGAATTATAACATGTTTTTTGCTTTACATTAACTAGTAATTTGGAATGGTAAATTGTTGCTACTCCTCCTCCATGACCAGAACTTCTGGGATTTTGACAGTTTAAATAACCAGAGGGAGTTGATTCATTTAAACCAACATAATCCTCTTGCCCTAACCAAGTCTCTGTAAGGGAAATTAAAATCAATCTGATGATCAATTAACAGATCATGGACTAACAGAGACTTGGGAGTTAGAGACCTAATATTTAATAAACCACATTTAATTTTTAAATTATGAGGAGGAACAGAGGCCAAATCATTCAGTTTAGAGGCTTTATGTTTAATTTGAGTTTTACCAATATTTTGCTTAATCACTTTGGGATGCTTATATATTATATTTTTATTTACTTTGGAGGGAGCAGGCAATGATTCTCTGATGGGGAAGACAGGGGCTAAGTTGAGGGGTGGCGGATGAAGAGGAGCTGCAGAGAGGCATGTAAGACTGCGACTCTGCTTCCTGGTCCCAACTCTGAGTACTCAAGGTTTTGGAAATTTGGATAAAAAAGATGCCAGATTGTTAGATAAATGAAAAGCACCATCCAAAGTGGGATGAATGCTGTCTTGTCTCATAAGACCAGGTTTTCCCCAAAAAGAGCTCCAATTGTCAATGTAGCCCACGTCATTTGCAGGACACCACACAGACAGACAGCGGTTCAAGGATGACGAGCGGCTAAACATGTCATCACTGGTCAGATTGGGGAGGGGCCCAGAGAATACTACAGTGGCAGACATCGTTTTTGGTATGGAGGAACCAAGACTTCGGGTCGTGTAGCCAAAAGTCTGGGAGTTTGACCAAAATGGCGCACGCATTGCCGGCACCTCCAGTCTGGGTCGTCTCCAGGGTGTTCGCCTCGAGTTCCATTGTGCGTCAAGGGTCACCAGTGTGGAGAGAGGAATAATCAGGTAGAGCGGTCCAGAACAAAGCAGGCTTTATTAATTTCTCTCTCTCACATCATCCAGAATCACAAGCATCAGAAAAAAGTCACAGGTTGCAGGCACCTCTCCTTTTATAGCCTACGACCCGCTCAGTCACCTGTGGTGCTGCAGTAACATGAAAGACTTTGCAATTCCCATTCGCTTTGTCACTGTTTGCATCAACACACCAATCCCCACATCAACACACAAACCCCCATGACCATTCCGTCTGAGTGAAAACATACTGAGTGGCTTCCCACAACATGAACTTACCTTAATAAATGTCATCGGTCTCCTGTTCATGGAGGGGAGGTGGGATGTCTCCTCAAATTCCAGGGGAGCTGGATGTCATTTTTTTTTAAATAATCCTTTATTAGTCCCACAATGAGGAAATTACAGGGCATCCACCTCCAGCCAATTAATTCCAAAGGATTTAGTTGGCTGGAGAGTGGCGCTGCTACACCCACTGAGCTCTTATCTGGATCTTAACCTGCTCTCAACCAGGTCAGCTTCACAATATAAGTTGCCATGGTGGTCTACCCCGGAAAGAAGTGAGCCAGCTTCGTAGTACAGAAAACCCAGGGTTAGCCTCGAAGTTACCTCGCTAAGCCTAAATCCTGCTTCATAGTAATGACCCCTGGGGTCAGCATTAAAAAAAAAAAAAAAAAAATTGTATGAAGTTGTGAAACATATTTGAGCCTTAAAATGAGGGTAAAAAAGCTGACATAAAAAATAAGTAATAGACATGTTTTTTTCTTTTAAAGATACAATTAAACACTAGAAACATTTGCATTTCCTGAAGGAAATGCTGTGTGAATGCTGTTTGCTGAATAAGCTGAAGCACTTCAGCTGAAATGCTGCTAAAATATTAGCTGAAGTGCTATAAAAAAAGGTAAAATGCTGAACAAGCAGATCACTGAACAGTTTTAGCTGAAAAGCTAAAAATGCTGAAATAGTTACCTTAAAAATGATAAATATGAGCCTGAAACTTAAAAAAAATGCTAGCTTATATGCTAAACGCGTCTAATATTGAAAAAGTTGACATTAAAGCAGAAATTGCTTAATGTTAGCTTAAAAATGCTAAGCTAACTTTGAAGTCACATCTTCTGTATTCTACACTAGGATCTTACTGCGTGAACTAAAGTCTGATGAATGTGGCCAGCAACAGTCAGCCTTTTGGCACTGGTTTACTCCTCTGTGCACCTATAATGTATTGAAGCACATCCCTTGAACAAACATCAATAAAACACAAACCGCAAGACCAAGACATATCATTCTTGGATCATTCGAAGCATGAGGCTCTAAGCTTACACAACGTGATTTTTGTGTTCCTAAACGCACAATCATGATCACACTGGCGAGTTAAAAACCGAGAACAATTCTGGATCAGACGTCGTCAATCCAATAGAAAAGTATACAGGATTTTGTCAGTTTTTATTCACTTACGGGCTTCTGGAGGAAAAAAAAAAACAACTTTTTGCTTCAAAGAGAACATTGTGAGCGACATAATGTGTGACAATGTTTATAGAAAAAATTATCACAATTATTCAGAAAGATTTTCTGCTGAAATTATCAGGCTCCACACTGTAGTTCACTCCAAGGCCTCCCCATTGACTTCAATGTTAAACACTTAAGTCTGCTGAAAAACTTACCTGACTTAAAATGCGAAAATTTCAAAAACCGTAAAAGTTATCAGAAGGATGACTGGAAGTTAAATAGCTGAAACTTGCAGAGACAAAGTAAAAGCAGAATGGTTTCTCTAGCTGAAAAATTGCAGAAGTTATTAAGCATAAAATCAGAAGTTGCACAAACAGAATTTCAGCAGAAGAAGCAGAAGTCCTCCATTAGAATAAATGTATTTTTTGGAGATGAAAAATCATATTTTTTATAAAGTATAAAAGTTATTAAGAAGAAAAATACAAGCACACTTCTGAAGAAGCTGAACGTCTTGATACCAGAATGAAGTCTGCAGCAGAAAAACTGCAGAACTAGTTAAAGTCCAAAAAAACGGCGGAAAAAAAATAGGATGATAACAGAGTGTGAATGCTTGTAGTAAGATAAGATAAGATAAGCCTTTATTAGTCCCACAATGGGGAAATTCCAGGATTGCAACAGCACAGGGATAGTACATTAGTACACGTGGATAGTACACATGGATAGTATTCAAACAACTAAAATTTTCCCTGTTAATCTGAAGCCTTGTTCCACTTATGTGAACAGGACTGTAACTTCATTAAATCAAATATTTAAAAAAATATATATATATCAAAAAATGTTTAGAAAGATGCAGAATTAAAGTCTTTGTATTCTTCAAAAAACAATATATTAATGAAAAAATTATTTTAATAATTTTTATGGGTCCAAAATAATCAGAATATTTACATCTGAGCAGTTGCACGATGAGACTACTGTAGCCAGTAACAGATATATGATACTCTAGATAGGACATGGCTAGCATTTTCATAGCAAACAGAGGTCCCATATTCTGTAAATGATTATAATAAGCACCTTCAGCATTGTGAAAACAGGATACATAATGGTGTAAGTTTTTGTCTAATCATTGTGAAAATATGTAAATGAAAGGACTACAAACACAGACTCATGAAACTTACGTAATCATTTTAAAAGTGCGCCCAGGGGGAAGTAACTAACAGTCCTCTGGATCAGCTGCAGCTCTCAAAATACAATATAATACATTTGTGTTGTTTTTCTCATCTTTGGATCCTTCTTTCATCCATCAGAAAATGAGGTGAGCTTTGAGATGGGAACCACCATAAACGTGTTTGGTGACGTGTATAGTCTGAGACAACAGCAGATGTAGTCCCTAAGCGCTTTCACAAAAACTAAATATTACCTTTTTTTTATACGACAACTGACAACTTTAATTACATGGAAAATTACCTTTCAAATTGACAAACACCAAATGTATAACTCGTGGCAAAATTTGATTGGGATCAAAAAATAATTTCGGTCTAGCCAGTCATTTCAGTGGAGATTTTTTCCGATTTCAGGTCCCATGTGCAGAAGGAGGGGGGCGTGACTTACCTTGAATTTACACTGGCTCCAGATCCGGTTCATTATGGATGCAGTTCAGACGGAGCCTTGCGTCAATCCCTACCAACTCCGTTTGTGTTTTGAAGTGGCATGGATCAGAGCAGGGTTCAGAATACAAGATCGCACGAAAATTATATAAAATAACGCGAGATCTCCAGAAAGACCAAAGAGAGACCGAGGGGAACTGATTGCGATCATGTGATAACAACAAGGAAGTGTGATGTACTGGCTCTCCACCTGGATTTGTGGGCTCTAAATAAAATGTAAGTAGCCCATTAATTTTAATTCTATGAAGATGTATGTTAAGTCAAGTTTTTACCTTCTCTGACACAGTGGTGGAGGAAGAGACCTCATACAATAACGGACGATCCTTAAATCATTTTTAATGAACAAATGGCTATTAAATACCATGATATACCACAGCATTTGCTTGCGGATTGGATCTGGCATCCGTCAAAAATAGATTTGTTGTGTTTCATTAGTGATTCAAATCCGTTCTGCCATGGTCCTGACCAGATGGGGATTAGAACATTGACAAGAATGGAAACTACATGCTGCAGAGTCCAGATTACAGCCATAATGGACCAGATCCAGAGTCAATGTAAATCCAGGGTAAAAGGCTCTCTATCCACCTTATTCCTAGCCCCCATGATGCTTTGCATGAATTATGTATGCAACTTCCAGTACTATTTTAGAACATGGAGTTGTCATGGAAACGGGACAATCTTCCTTGTTAAAAAACAATGACTTCAACATCAAAAATGTGGGAACATGGCCTTTTGCACCTCAAAAAGAGTAATATAATCGTACCACTTCCTAGGACTATCGAGGGATGGGAAGATGATCTTAAAGTAGCCTCGCTTTACATGCAGTATGTAGTATATGTAATCTGACGTGACATACTGCACTGCAGGTGCATGCACGCACAGGTGACGTCAGCACGTCAGAGGGTATATAAAGCTGGATTCATGCTGCACCTCTGCTGTCCGTGTACGTGCAACTGGAAACTTCATGTGACGACATTTACATCATCGTCTCTAGTCTGCTAGTATCCGCAGGGCTCTTCTGCAGACGACAGCTTGCAGCCCAAATTTTATGACCACGTGGCCTGCCCACGACCTGATCATGTTGACAGTGCATGCGCAAGACTGAACGTCCCATTCACGAGGTGGCGCTACCAACACAGCATACAAATACAAAGTAGACAAGGAAGACAACAAGGATGCGGAAGACGAGAATAAACATACGTGAATCCTTTTGCAGCAGCAGCTTGAGCGGAGAAGAGCACTGGAAAACAGTAATTCCTCCTTTTCCTTGAAACGATGCCATTGTTGTTGCTACAAAAAAAATGTGTGTCACTCTGGTGTTTATAACTATAAAGCTATAAATAACAGTTGTGCGCATGCGTCAACCGCTTGGCCTGGTAGATGAAAAAAAGTGAACATGTTCAATGCTGTGTGCGTGCCAAGCTCGTCCAAAGCGCACGCAAACCAAAGCGGACTAGAGGGGAAAAGCAGCATGAATAAGGCTTTACATACAGCTCTTGGACACAAGGCTCTCTTCACTCTCTCTTCCTGCTCCCTCACATCTATACGCTGCTCTGTACCACACCTGTTAAGCTCAATAAAGCTAACCTCACCACATGGTCGTTGTCCACTCATTCTTCAGACGTAACATTGGTGACGAAGATGGAGACTTTACTTTCACCTCTACCACCGTTCCTCACTCTGCCTGGTGAGCCACTGATTCCATGGTCCCGCTGGTATGAATATTTTGAAACTTTCATAGCCGCTATTAACCTAGCCAAAGCTAGCAAGGCGAGGCTAAGGGCCATGCTAAACACAACCTCAGCAGTGACGGACAGCGTATCTTTCGGACTCTTGGACAAATACAACAACTGTATGACTTTGTTGGCTGTGCGGCGGATGATAAAAATAAGCAGCGATGCTGTGGTTTTAAGTAGAGTTTTATTATATCATACCGCTGTCACGAGCTCCACTCCTGGCGCCGTGCATGCGCGCCGGGAGCGAGCCCAAGCGGCTCTCAGAGGAGGAGGACACAAAGTCTGTGTCCTGCAGCAGCAGTTGCAGAATCAGAATGAGAGAGTGTGTAAGTTACAGAGTCGCAGCATATATACCCAACTACAACAATACATCAAAGAGCATTCCCCAGCAGTTGGTCCGATCAAAGGGACTGCAGAACAGGCATGAGATATTTGCATTTGAAAGACCTACATAACAATAGGCAGATTTGCCAGCCTCTGCTCCAGGTGTAGGACAAAGAGGTTACAAGGCACATCTACATATTGATCTCAGCCTCTAGGTCACAGTAAGGACAGGACGCATGAACACTATACATGAATGGCACATTACATCACAACACATGAATGCCACATTGCATCATGATACATGAATGGCACATTACATCACAATACATGCATGGCACATTACATCACAATACATGAATGGCACATTACATCTCAGTAGTGCAGCGGGAAAAACCAAGAGAAGAGAGCTGACTGTCCTGTGTGTTGTGGGGGGGTTGAATCAACCCGCCACAGCTGGACATTTCGCTGCTCCACAGAGTGTAATGGTCCAAAGAATTGTGTTTCACCAGCGCCGACAGCGTATGGGTGAGTCGGTACAGCAGTACATCACTGACCTCCACTGTTTGGCTAGCACATGTAGATTCGGACAATTGGAAGATGAGATGGTGTGAGACCAGATAGCGGAGCTCACCACAAATGCAAAGCTGCGAAAGAAGCTGCTGGTGGCGCCGGACAACCTGCCGTTGGACAGGGCAGTGGAAATAGCATCCCAGCTAGAAGCAGCTGCCCAGTTAGCAACACAGCTAGTGGGCCTCGACCCACGCACCCCACATTCAGTTCCGCTGGCACAAGCTGTTGCCCCAGCTGCTCAGCCCTCGGACCCCATGTCTCCTCACAATGGCTCCACGTCTCTTCACAACGGCCCCGAGGTAAATGTTGCGGGATGACAAGGCACCACAGGATGCCAACCCTGTGGTAACTGCAGCTCTTCCTTGCATCGCACACACGTACCTGCCTGCCCAGCCACAGGACAGAGGTGCCAATGCTGCGGTAAGCTCAACCACTTCGCCAGAGTGTGTCGCTCGGCTCTCACAAGTCTGCCATCTCATTCGTCCAGTTGGTTCGGCCTGACCCCCATTCACTCTTTGGGCTCCAGCAACACACCATTCAAGTGGTGCACAGTAGAGTTGGATAGCGTCAGTCCACCACTGCTGCTGGTGGACTGTTAGTCCACCACCAGACTGCTGGTATCCAGCAGCAGTCTACCACTGCTGCTGGACACCGCTGCTACAAGGTCCCTGATGAATGAGTCCATGGTTAGGAGGCTTTTTCCTCCGCAACCAATTAGGGCAGACACGGTGGAACTGTTGGCTACGGACACACCAAGATTGGCATGGTAGGAACCGTCACCTTTTCAGTACACTACGGCTCCAGAGTTCTCCCAGCATTCACATTTCAAGTGACACATCACGGCAACAGTATCCTGGGGTGTGACTTATTCTATGAACTGGGCTTCTCCATCACAGACCACATGGGGTCCTGTTTGACCGCCGACGGCCCGAGTTCACTGCACTTGGACGTTGATGTAGCCACTCCCTGCTCCGCACCACACACCAAACAGAACCCTTTAGAACCGGAGCTGATCCTCACACGGCACAAGCCTCCCCGAGCTGTTGCCTCACTGCAGGAGCTCCAAATTGCATCCACACAACACCATGAAGACGGTATGGCCTGCCCCGTCAGCAGCAAGACCGGCCTGCCTCTATGCCTTTCCCCGGACCGCTTACATCTTCCACTGGATGGTACTTCAGTAATGGCATCCTTCTCCAGCAGCAGGACAGAAGAGCAACAACATATCACAAAGTAGAAGCACCCCTCACTCACGGTGTTTGACTGGGTCTCGATTCGTCGACCCAGTCGCTCACACAAGCTGCAGTCATTCCGGTTGACGCCCAATGCAGATCAACGCTCAGCTAGCACCAGCCACCTTCCGTCTGGTTGATGGGTCATGTTGGCACGCTAGCCGTCTCAGAAGGGTAATGCCACCTCACACTTCTGACCAAGAGACCATGACCAAGCCGGCCCATCCAGACTGGGACTTCACCGATGCACAGCCTGCAACTCCAGCAGGGCGCCCGCCGGAACCACCCGAGCCGACGTGGCCTGAGCCCATCTGGGATGAGCCCAATGGAGACCTCTTCATCTCAAGGACTACATGACTGGTTTGAATACATGCTTGTAGTTAGGGTATGGCCTGGCACGTGACAGAATACCCCACAAGGCCATGCAGGCACCCCGGTAGTCTACCCAGGTGCCCAGTTAGAGTTGTGTGTTTTATCGTATAGTTTCTTGTTTTCAAAAGGGGGGGATAAATGTAGTGTATGCAATTTGACGTGACGTGTCGCACTGCAGGTACACACACGCACATGTGACGTCAGCACGTCAGAGGATATATGCTCCCACACATCTACACGGTGCGCTGTACCAAACCTGTTAAGCCCAATAAAGCTAACCTCAGCACATGGTCGTTGTCCACCCATTCTTCAGACATAACACAGTAGTTCTGTTAGTTAGCTCCGTTGCTAAAATGCTAACACTGTGAACAAATAAAATCTAAGATATATCAATATCTACACCATAATAAAGTCAGTTGCATTTTGTTAAAAGATGTTGGACATAATCTAATTGACCTTAGAGCAGACATAGAATCTAATCAAGCCACAAAGAACCACAACATCTGCTTGGGTGTTTTAATGGCGAGGAAATACAGACAACTGCAGCTGTTTGTTTTACCCTGACATTAAAATGCTCATGCTGCGTTCATGCCATGAATGCTTGTTATTCAGCTTAACACATACAGACTTTTTCTGACAATTGTTCAAATTTTTATTGATCTATATTTTGTGATAATTTAAAAATTAATTAATGCATACTGAAGCTGCTAATATCAAGCCAATATTGTTGCAATGCTGTGCAATGAGTGCAAAAAAAATGGGTTTCTTAAATCATTAAGCCTTAGGAAGCAAACTATTACTGTTTTATTTATTATTTTACTTCATGCGGCCTTGCACCTGGTGACATACAGTATATGACACATAATCAGATCTGTAACATTCATACAAATGAAAACATACCTGATGCTCTTGTGTCTGTACCACCAATCGCACCAACAATCCTTTTTTTTTTCCCCACAATATTTTTTATTGAACCTTTTTTTTTACAAACATGGCACAAACAATCAAACGCTAACACTAAAGTAATTTAAAAAAAAAACACTAACTACAAAAAAAAAAAAATACTAAAAACACCAACAACCACTAACAAAGGCAAGTCATCAACAATGCTCCTCTGTTTAGTCTAGGTAATCTATTACATAAGTATACATATTATACATTCACCAATTTGGAATTTGCAAGGTCCACACACATCATTCACCTTCATCTTCAGAAGTTATATTTAATTTCTTTACATAATCAATGAAAGGTCTCCATATATTCTCAAACACATTTTCCTTTGATTTCAGTATGTATGTTATTCTTTCTAGTGGAAGGTTTGTTAACATCTGTCTTAACCACTGAGTCACATCTGGTCTATGAGTCTTTTTCCACAGTAGTGCAATACATTTTTTGGCATTAAGCAAACTGAGGTCTATGAATGCTCTTTCACGCTTATTAAAGTTATGCTTTTCTGGATACAGACCCAACAAAAACAGTTTAGGGTTCAATGTGAATTGTTTTGAAATTATTTTTTCAATTGTTACCCTCACCTCTTCCCAAAACATTCTGATTTTTCTACATTCCCATAAGCAGTGAAATAGGGTTCCTTTACTTTCCATACATTTTGAGCATATATCTGGTATGTTTTTGTTATATCTATTTAACTCCACTGGTGTAACATACATCCTCATTAACCATTTAAAATGTATCAATTTAAGATGTACATTTATTGATTTGGTTTGAGCTTCTGTACAAGCCAATTCCCACTGTTGCTCTGAAATTTCAGTTTGCAGGTCTTCTTTCCAATAATTCATTCTTTTCTGTGAGTTTTCACTTGAGGATAGTGTCAATGAGTTATAAAACTCTGAAATAATACCCTTTCTCTTATTATCTTTCGTCAAATTTTTTTCCAAGGATGAATAAGTAGGTCGGGTGAGAGCATTATTTTGATTTGATCGAATAAAATTCCTAAGCTGGAGATATTTAAAAAAATGTGTTCTATTAAGATTGAATTTGATCCTCAGTTCTTCAAAAGACATTATGTTATCTGAACGTGACAAATATAAGTCTTGAATCTTTTGAATCCCTTTTAAATTCCATACTTTAAATATAGCATCCACTCTCCCTGGTGTAAAATATTAATTACCCCATATTGGGCTAAATTGTGACAATAAGCGTGGTTCTTTTAGATATTTTTTGGTTTCACACCATATTTTGATCATTGTAGTTCATATATTCATATCTGCATATGTATAGACACAGGGGGATGTTTTGTGATTGCATGTGTGGAATGACCTCACGTCTCAGAAGAGGACAATAGGTCTGGACCGCCTGCGGAGAACAACGAGGAGATGGAGGCGCGGCGGTGAAAACCTGAAAAGACTTCCTGACCCCCTGGGGTCAGGCGAAGGAACGGGAGGACATCGGAAGAAGACATTGGATGATTAGAAGGATATGACAAGGATGTGTGATGTTGACTTTTGTTGTGTGAGGTATAAGTATGGGGGTCTGACTGCGATCAGTCTCTTTCTGCTTCTGCTTCGGGTGAGACATGTTGGGGATGTGAAGCCGACATTAAAGCTGAATTATAAAATCACTCAGCATCTTCATTTCATGCTCCCCACATTGGTGACCAGACCTGAGAATGGATGAACGGCGTTCCCCCGTTGCAGACTCGTCGGAGGCGGCCCGAGCAAGCGCCATCGCCATCAAGCTCCCAGAATTCTGGCAGAACAACCCGAACTCGTGGTTCAAGCAGGCTGAGGCACAGTTCGCGCTCGCAGGGGTGACAGCAGACGAAACCAAGTTCTACCACGTCATCGCCAGGCTCGACGCCGCCACAGCACAATGCGTGCGGAGCGTGATACAGCAGCCGCCCGCCAGCGACAAATACGAGGAGCTGAAGGCTACTCTCATCGAGAGCTTCGTGCCATCGGCCGAGGAAAGGGCCAAGAGACTACTGGCGATGTATGGCCGAGGAGGGGGCAGACCGATGGCCCTGATGGAAGACATGCTTCAGCTGAGGGAGGCAGACAATGACAGCTTCCTCTTTCAGCACATCTTCCTCAGCAATCTCCCGGCGCACATGAGAGGGACTCTGGCCAGCATGCCTTGTAAGACCCAGCAGGATTTCCGCGCGCTAGCCCGGGAAGCACAGCGGCTTCTCAACTCCTGCGGCAAGCAGATGGCCACAGCAGCAGCGGCGGACCTCGGGGCGGAAGCCCAGGGCATCGCGGAGCCGGAGACAGCGGAGCAAATCCCGCCCACCATGGCAGCGACGCGGCCGCAACGCAACAGATGAGACGACCTCTGTTATTACCACCGGCGATTCGCTGAGAGGGCATACAAGTGTGTGCCACTGTGCAGTTTCAAGAGCTTGGGAAACTCCAAAGCCGGGAACCGTTAGCAGCTACGGCTCTCGGCGAGGCCAACAAGCTGCTCTACATCACTGATGAAGGCTCCGGGCGACATTTCCTCATAGACACCGGAGCTCAGGTGAGCTTCATCACCCCGACCTACGCTGACCGAGTGGCTGGACCCCGTGGCAATGGGGCAACGGCGGCGAACGGCTCGAACATCAGCACTTATGGTGAAAGGACCTTGTCTCTGTCCTTACACGGCTGCAATTATGAGTGGACTTTTATCATAGCGGCGGTGAGTTTCAACATGTTAGGTGCTGATTTCTTATGTTCACATGGGTTGTTAGTTGATCTTGCAAACAGACGCTTAATCAATGCACTGTCATTCTCTTCTATCCCCTGTGCAGCTCGAGTCTCTCCACCACCCGTGCAGGCCAACGTTGCCGCAGCAGGAGGTAAGTTTGACAAACTCCTCACCCAATTTCCAGCACTCACAGTTCCCAAATTTTCGGCAACAGTAGCGAGACACGGGGTGGAGCACTTCATCCCCACAACGGGCCCCCCTGTCTTCGCTAAAGCTCGGCGCTTAGACGCGACCAAGCTCGCCATAGCACGCGACAAGTTCGCCAGCCTGGAAAAGCTGGGCATTATTCGACGCATGAAAAGCCCGTGGGCTTCGCCACTGCATATGGTCCCGAAAGCCGATGGCTCCTGGAGACCTTGCGGTGATTATCGCAGATTAAACAATGCTACAGCGCATGACCGCTACCCAATCCCTCACATCCAGGATTTTTCACTACATCTGGCGGGTGCGCGTATTTTTTCTAAAATAGACCTGGTCCGCGGCTACCACCAAGTCCCAGTCCGACCTGAGGACGTCCCTAAAATGGCTGTAATAACCCCTTTTGGTCTTTTTGAGTTTCTGCGCATGCCTTTTGGCCTTAAAGGCGCAGCACAAACGTTTCAGCGTATGATGGACGCTGTGTTACGCGATCTCCCTTTCGTGTTTGTCTACCTCGACGATATTTTAGTCGCCAGCACGTCTGAGGAGGAACACGAAAATCGCCTCACTACAGTTTTTCAGAGGTTGGAAGAACATGGGTTAATAATTAATCCAGCCAAGTGCCAATTCGGCGTGGCGCAGATTGATTTTTTGGGACACCGCGTTTCCCCAGAAGGGGCAGTCCCATTGCCTGATAAGGTGCGCGCAGTGACAAATTTTCCCCAACCACAAACGGTCAGATCGCTGCAAGAATTTTTGGGAATGGTAAATTTTTACAACCGTTTCCTCCCCCGCGCAGCTCAGCTCATGCAGCCATTATATGCCGCGCTTAGAAAACAAAAGCCCTCCAACGCGGTCGCGTGGTCCCCGGAGCGGGAACGCGCATTCGCGGAAGTAAAAAGAGCCCTGGCTGATGCCGCGCTTTTGGCCCACCCCAAACGCTCGGCCCGCATAGCGCTTACCACAGACGCATCAAATTTGGCCATAGGGGTGGTCGTGAAGCAGCACGTTGACGGGGTTTGGCAACCGCTAGCATTTTTTAGCAAATCCTTAAACGAAACCGAGTGCAAATACAGCACGTTTGACAGAGAGCTGTTGGCGCTTCATTTGGCCATCCGCCATTTCCAGTTCTGGCTGGAAGGTCGGCGTTTCATGGCTTTTGTCGACCATAAACCGCTCACTTTTGCGATGTCTAAAATCTCAGAACCTTGGTCGGGCCGGCAACAAAGGCAGCTGGCCGCAATTTCGGAATTTACCACGGACATTCGGCACGTAGCGGGCAAACTCAACGTGGTGGCAGATTGCCTCTCCTGCCCCGTGACATCGTCAGGGCACGTGGAGGCAGATCATACTACCACAGCCGCAGGGCGCGAGACCAACACGGAAGCGTATGCGGCCCCAGTTCACGTAGGGATAGATTACGCAGCCATGGCAGCAGAACAGGGTAGTGACGCGGACGTGCGCGCACTCCAGTCTGGTCCAACAGGGTTAAGGCTGGAGAGCAGGGGTTTGCGTGACAGTGTGCCCCCCTTAATCTGCGACGTGTCAACCGGGCGACCTCGCCCGGTAGTCCCGGCCGCATGGCGTCGCCGCGTTTTTGATTCGGTTCACTCCCTGGCGCACCTGGGAGTGCGCGCTTCGGTAAAAATGGTGGCGGAAAAGTTTGTTTGGCCGGGCCTGCGCAAGCAGGTAAAGGAGTTGGCAAGAACATGCATGTCTTGCCAACGTGCCAAAATTCACAAGCACATGAAAGCTCCTTTAGAACCGTTCTGAATCCCGGCCAGAAGATTTGACCATGTGCATGTCGACCTCGTGGGCCCCCTACCGTCGTCGCAGGGGTTCACACATCTTTTAACAATGGTGGACCGAACCACACGTTGGCCAGAAGCGGTCCCGCTGACGTCAACTACGGCCGCAGAGGTGGCTCGCGTTTTTTTAACGACCTGGGTAGCGCGTTTCGGAGTCCCGTCGGACATCACGTCCGATAGGGGGCCTCAGTTTGTCTCAGAGCTCTGGTCTGCGATGGCCAGCAGCTTAGGGGCGACAATCCATCGCACTACCGCGTATCACCCACAGGCTAATGGTTTATGCAAGCGTTTTCATAGGTCTTTGAAGGCTGCCCTCAGAGCGTCACTAACGGATGCAGATTGGGTTAACAAACTACCGTGGGTTTTATTGGGGTTGCGTTCTGCACCCAAGGAGGATCTAGACGCCTCCCCAGCAGAATTAGTTTTTGCACAACCTCTCAGGCTCCCCGGTGAATTCTTACCAGAACATCCAGAGCCGGGGCGCCTCCCAGCTCTGAGGCCACTAAGCAGCACGGGAGCGGACATGCTCCCGGGCCCAGTTCATCACACCTTTCCGCGGGTTTTTGTTCCCCAAGCTTTAAAAAATGCCGAGTTCGTTTTTGTTAGGCACGAGGTTTTAAAGCCAACTCTCCGCCCACCATATGATGGTCCATATAGAGTGCTGGAACCTGGAGATAAGCATTTTGTGCTGGATTTGGGGGACAGAAAAGAGACAGTCAGCATTGACAGACTCAAGCCTGCCTTCATGCTGAGTGACGAACCTGTACGGGTGGCGAGAGCACCTCGACGTGGTAGACCCCCCAAGGGACACGTCCCAGCCCCCCCGCAGGGATCAAATAACCACTCTTTTCCTCAAGCTGCAGATTCCTTACAAGACAGCGCCGCTGGGACGCCGAGGCAGGCGTACAGCAGATTTGTAAGACGGTTGAAACCCAGACGACACACAGACTGATGTGAATGTGATAATGTGTTTTGAGATATGCTGTCGGGGTTATCATGGCAGTTTTAAGGCGGACATGGGGCATAGGCTGTACTGTTACTGTTATCACTGTGTTTTTAACGTGATCAACTTGTATAGTTATGCCAGTGATGTCACCATATTCTGTGAACCTGCATATATTGTCCTTTTCTTAGACGTTTGGGGGGAACTGTAGTTCATATATTCATATCTGCATATGTATAGACACAGGGGGATGTTTTGTGATTGCATGTGTGGAATGACCTCACGTCTCAGAAGAGGACAATAGGTCTGGACCGCCTGCGGAGAACAACGAGGAGATGGAGGCGCGGCGGTGAAAACCTGAAAAGACTTCCTGACCCCCTGGGGTCAGGCGAAGGAACGGGAGGACATCGGAAGAAGACATTGGATGATTAGAAGGATATGACAAGGATGTGTGATGTTGGCTTTTGTTGTGTGAGGTATAAGTATGGGGGTCTGACTGCGATCAGTCTCTTTCTGCTTCTGCTTCGGGTGAGACATGTTGGGGATGTGAAGCCGACATTAAAGCTGAATTATAAAATCACTCAGCATCTTCATTTCCCGCTCCCCACAATCATATGCTTTACAATTGCATTTTTAACTTGTTTCTGTAATTTTTTAGCCGAGTCTGAGTATATGAATAAAGGAAGAGGTAAAGGTAAATTGTATGATTCCATTTCAGTCCAGTGAGGGAGATCATTTGATGAAAAATAATATGTCATAGACCTCAGTTGTGCTGACCAATTCAATTCAATTCAATTCAACTTTATTTATATAACGCCATTTCACAACAACAGTCATCTCATAGCACTATCAGCTGTAGGGGGAACCCCCACAGTTGCAGAAAGACCCCAGCAATCAGGCGATCCCCTGTGAGCAAGCACTTGGCGACGGTGGAGAGGAAAAACTCCCTTTTAACAGGAAGAAACCTCCAGCAGAACCAGGCTCAGGGAGGGGCAGTCATCTGCTGCGACTGGCTGGGGGGTGAGGGGATAGAGAAGAAGAAAAGAACAGACATGTAGAGAGCAAAGAGCACGATGGGTACTCAATCTATGGGAGAGAACAAACAAATGTTAATGACCAGCAAAAAAAAATATTTCATTGAGAGTGAGAAAAGGAGTGAGGCCCAGTGCATTACTGGAGGTCCCCCGGCTGACTAAACCTATTAGCAGCATAACTAAGGGAGGGTTCAGAAACACATGAGCCCTCCCTAATTGTAGGCTATATCAAAAAGGTAGGTTTTAGCCCTATTCTTAAAAACAGAGATCGAGTCTGACTCCCGAATCCAGATTGGCAGCTGATTCCACAGGAGAGGAGCTTGATAACTGAAGACTCTGCCTCCCTTTGTACTTTTGGAGATTCTAGGTATTACAAGTAATCCTGCATTTTGGGAGCGTAGTGCTCTGTTAGGATAATACGGTAGTATCAGATCTTTTAAATAAAAAGGAGCCTGATTGTTTAGAGCTTTGTAAGTAAGAAGAAGGATTTTAAACTTAATTCTAAACTCTATGGGAAGCCAATGAAGGGAGGCCAGAACCGGAGAGATATGATCTCTCTTTCTAGTTCCTGTTAAAACTCTTGCTGCAGCATTTTGGATCAGCTGAAGACTTTTTAAAGATGTTTTAGGACAGCCTGATAATAAAGAATTACAATAATCTAATCTCGAGGTAACAAAAGCGTGGATCAGTTTCTCAGCATCACTCTGAGACAAGATGCTCCTAATCTTGGCAATATTACGCAAATGACAGAAGGCAGTCTTAGAAACAAATTTAATATGTGAATTGAAGGACAAATCCGGATCAAAAATAACTCCGGACTTCCGGTCTGGACGCCATGGCGATAGCAGCTTAACGCTGAAACTCCCAGACCCAATCCAAGAAAATATCTTGAAAATCAAACTTAACGGATTTTGGAGGAGTGAAAATCAAAAGACAAAATCATCATGTCTAAAGGAAAACAGAGGAAACTGAAATTTTCCAGGCCAGGACACGTATCGGCCGGAGAATCTGATCCTGATGATTTCTGTTCAGAAGACAAGGAGCTAAATGTAGCTAACAAGAAGGTTAGCTTGAAAACGCTATTTGAAGAACTACGACAATTTCGCCGTGAGGTTTGGGCCGAATTTCGTGAATTCAGAGACGAATTAAAAAGAACAAACAGCAGAGTGGACCAGGCCGAGAACCGAATCTTGGAAGCAGAGGAACGATTAAAAGTGCTTGAAGATTCTGTGCTGGACCTACGCAAGAGACAAGCATCAATAGAGGCTAAGCTAACCGACCAAGAAGGAAGACAAAGGAGAGACAACATAAGAATTCATGGTCTGGTAGAAGGAGCCGAAAACGGTTTTAACTCAATGGCAGAATGCGTGGAATCTTTACTAAGAGAGAAATTGGATATTCCACAAACCACCGACTTGAAGATAGAAAAGGCACATCGTTCATTAGCCGCTAAGCCAGCGGCGGAAGCGCCCCCACGTTCGGTGTTGGTAAGATTTTCCAATTTCAAAATAAAACAAGAGGTTGTAAGATTGGCTTGGCAGAAAAAAGGATTTATGCACCAAGAGAGAAAAGTCTTCGTGGAACACGATTACGCCCCGGAGGTCCTTAAAAAGTGCAGAGAATATAATGACGCCAAAAAGGTGCTATGTGAGAAGAAACTGCGCTTTCAGACGCCATTTCCTGCGAAGTTAAGGGTCTTCTACGGTGAAGAAACATGTCTCTATAATTCGGCGGAAGAAGCAACAGCTGACATGGCGAGAAGAGGGCTCCCGGTAACGGTGTTTAAACCCGCAGCTGACCCGAGCGAGAGGATCAAAACTCAAACGTGGACCACACAGAAACCTTCAAAATCCACGGGCCAGCAGCGGGAAACCCAGCGCCAGAGCGTCACGGATAAACTGGCCGTTTTCAGGTTGGAATAGCGACCTTTTTTTTTTTTTTTTTTTTTTTTTTTTAGTCAACCTGCACATCCAACCCCCCTCATACAAGGTAACAAACATTAAAGGAGATGCATATTCAGCATGTGGTAAAACATTTCATGGAACAGTCATAATATTAGAAACAAACAAGTTTTTTTTTTTTTTTTTTTAAAAATCTTGTTCAAATAGAAATGTGTCAATGAGCCACATGTTCTCCCCACACTAACAAATACAGTCCTAGCGTGGATGTTTGCTGTGATGGGGGTGGGAGGGTGCACACAGTCTCACAGGGTATAGGCATAAAGGGGAGAAAAAAAAAATCATTACAAGTTCGGATTGGGTTCTGAAACTCACGTTAAAAGCATGGGACAACTTACAGGGGTAAGAGAGGGCCCTCAACACGTAACAGAGTTTGAGGAATTTCCCTCAGAGCCAACACTCCATCAAGGCTCTTCCAGGGTCTCTAAAAAGACCTCAGCTCAGGAAGTTCTTTTGACAGTTTTCTGTTTTGGAGTTTTATACACTATGTTCTTAATGTTTTTTTTGTTCTTAATGTTCTTTCAGTTTCTGAGTAGCACAAAAGAGGGCCACCACACTGTTATACTAAATAAAACAACACAATGGAGAAACAGGGTGTAACCAAAATAATTTCATATAATGTAAAAGGAATCCTGAATCCAGTTAAAAGATCCAAGATTCTAGGCAAAATGAAAAAAGACAAAGCAGGAATAATATTTTTACAAGAAACCCACCTAACAGACGTGGAGCACACTAAACTCAGTAGACAAGGGTTTAAAATGATCTCTTCATCTTCATATAAGTCAGGAAGGAGGAGGAGAGTAGCGACATTGATATCAACCAAAATTACATTTGAAAAAAAATCAGAACACAAAGGTAAAGAGGGGAGATACAGTTTGGTAATTGGGCGGCTAGAGGGAGAAGATATCACCCTGCTGAATGTATATGCACCCCCAGGGGCTAACTGGAAATTTTATAAAAATGTATTTGACCTAATGATAACTAAAGCTCAAGGTTTAGTGATATGTGGTGGGGACTTCAATCTAAGACTGAATCCATACTGGGATGCTTCTGGTAATTCTCCACATCAAAATAATACCCAAAGCAGGAAGACTCAGATGCTACTAAAAGAAATGGGAATTTGTGATGTGTGGAGGGAACTCAACCCCAGTGTAAAAGATTATACATTTTACTCAACACCACATTCATCTTACTCAAGGATTGACTATTTTTTTATGTTTAATAGAGACATTGGAAGAGTAGAAACATGTAAAATAGGACTGATGGATCTCTCTGACCACAGTCCGATCTATATGGACTTAAATATCCAAAAATACACAAATAATACATTTCTTGGAGGTTGAATTCAAATGTCCTGAAAGGACCACTGAAAGATGAGTTGGAATCAGACATTCTCAGATATTTGGAAGAAAACGATAATGGAGAGGTATCCCCTTTAATACTGTGGGATGCATGCAAAACTGTAATAAGGGGGAAGATTATTGCAAAACTGGCAACCCAAAAGAAACTGAGACAAGAAAAACTAACCGCATTAGAGTCAGAACTTAAGAACCTAGAAAAAGAACACAAAGGCAACACTCATTCTATTGACTCGCTCAAGATTAAGGAAATTAAAAACCAAATAAATGAGATCTACACAATAGAAATCCAGAAGAAACTTACATTTTTGAAACAAAAATACTATGAAGCAGGCAGTAAATCGGCAAAATTGCTAGCCTATAAATTGAGGAAACAACAAACAGAAAGAGCAATCTACAAAATCAGAGACCCAGTATCAAAGGAAATAAAATTCAGAATTCAGGATATTCTTAAAAGCTTCGAGAATTACTACAAGAACTTATACTCCCACAAAAAACATAAAAACGCATCCGAGGCACTCCTAAACACATTAAACCTTCCCCAACTTACGGAGTCACAAAATAAAACACTACTGTCAGAAATACAACCTAAAGAATTGGAAAAAGCAATTATGAAACTTAAAGCTAACAAATCCCCAGGAGCAGATGGCTATACAGCAGAGTGGTACAAAACCTTTAAACAGCAACTATCTCCTCTCCTCCTGAAAACATTTAACTATGTCCTCCACACAGGGGAAATCCCCCCTCCTGGAGAGAAGGGGTCATTGCAGTTATACCTAAACCTGAAAAGGATAAACTAGAATGCTCCAACTACAGACCAATCAGTGTATTAAAGTAGAACTGAACTGAACGGCATTGAACGGCACTGGGTGATAGTACATACAATTATAAAGATAATTTATCATTGGCACCCCCTCCACAAATCCCGGAATCTTGGAGAAAATCGCAATTTTGAATTTCCTGCCCTGAAAAATCAGACGAATCCGCCGATTAACCGGAAGTGCAGCCGGAGTTCCGCGTGACGTCACGAGTGTGACCCAGTCCTCATGTTTACCATTGCGAGCACGTCGACACTGGTTGTTTTTGGTGCATTTTGTCGTGATAGTCGACTACAAAACACTTCCAACACCTGGGAAGATCTGTTCAGTGGCCAAGGAAAGCTGTCATGGCGACGAAAGAAAAGAAAGGGGGAGGAAAAGCGACCGGGAAGCGATGCGTTTCTAGATATACAGTGATCCCTCACTTATCGCGTTTAATGGGGACCAGAACCGACTGCGAAAAGTGAAAAACCGCGAAGTAGCGTCACCCCCCCAAGGGCGTCACAAGCACTATTTTGCACAAAAAGGCACAAGAGAACAGCGAAAAGTGCCACTAAGCAACACGAGCGATAAAGAACAATGAATGCGGTCTTCCTTCGCTGGGTAAAACGTCTCGGCCAATCAGCTTGCGAGGTAAAACGTCTCGGCCAATCAGCTTGCGAGATTCCCGAGTGGTGAAGAGGTGGGCGGAGAGGAGTGGAGTGGTGGTCAGAGAGGTGGATTTTGAGTTGTGCGGGCTCTCCGTGTTGATACCTGATGTTCTGATGTAGTCTCCCTGCCTTCTACATTAGAACATCAGGTATCAACACGGAGAGCCCGCACAACTCAAAATCTACCTCTCAGACCACCGCTCCACTCCTCTCCGCCCACCTCTTCACCGCTCAGGAATCTCGCAAGCTCATTGGCCGAGACGTTTTACCTCGCAAGCTGATTGGCCGAGACGTTTTACCCAGCTTCGCTCCCTGCCGAGCGCCTATACCCAGCGAAGGAAGACCACATTCATTGTTCTTTATCGCTCGTGTTGCTTAGTGGCACTTTTCGCTGTTCTCTTGTGCCTTTTTGTGCAAAATAGTGCTTGTGACGCCCTTGGGGGGGGGGGGGTGACGCTACTTTGCGGTTTTTCACTTTTCGCGGTCGGTTCTGGTCCCTATTAAACGCAATAAGTGAGGGATCACTGTAATAAGTTGGAAAAATGCTGATGGTTTTTTTTTTCCCTTTCTTTTTTATTGTTAATTTTCCTTATCCTGACACCCCAAACATGCCAAAGTAAAGACTCACCATTCTGTATTCAATAAGCGACTCTCCTCCCCATCACTGCTGCGGTCTGAGTCGGTGCCAGAATCCCCCGAAAATTCTGGCTCTAATCTGTACGGTTCGATGCCTCCCTCGCTCTCTTCCTGTTCACTTGACACTCCTGCATCCTCCTCTGTCTTGTCACCAATCCTGAATGCCTCTTCACTCTGAAAACTCTGGTGTTCTTGACTGCTGGAACTGCTATCATCTGCCATTGTTGTTTTGATAAGGGTCACACTCGTGACGTCACGCAGCGTCGTCTGCACTACTTCCGGTTTGTTTGGCACTGCCAGCCAGAGGCAAAAGTTTATCGGCTTATAGCTTGGCCATCGCACGGCCTAAAAATTTCTTTTATGTGTTGAAAAATACAATAGGTAATAAGGAATTAATCTGCTATTCTACTTTTTTGGCAAAAAGGTGAGTTCAGTTCTACTTTAAATCAGGACTATAAGCTTTTTACCACTATCCTTGCCAAAAGGTTAGAAAATATACTGACAGACTTAATTCACTTAGACCAAACAGGTTTTATAAGACAAAGACAGACACAAGACAACATTAGACGCACTTTACACATAATTCATCATATAAAAAAATATAACTTAAATGCAGTCATATTGGGATTAGATGCTGAAAAAGCTTTTGATTCGGTTGACTGGTCTTTCCTATATAGAGTCTTATCCAGTTTCAATTTTCATAACAACTTCATTAAAACTATACAGGCATTATATAAAAAAAACCAACAGCTAAAATAAGGATTAACGGTAATTTATCATCATCTTTTGAGCTGGAAAGAGGATGTCATCAGGGCTGCCCCCTGTCTCCACTGCTCTTTGCAATCTTCATAGAACCTCTGAGCCAATGGATAAGACAAAATCAAAAAATTCAAGGTATTACACTTGGTCAGAAGGAACATAAATTAGCACTCTTTGCTGATGACATTTTAATATACCTAGGGCAGCCGGACACTTCTTTACCAGAACTAATCTCAGTTTTTTCAGAGTATGGAGATTTATCGGGACAAATTAAACATGCATAAAACCCAAGTTTTAACACTCAACTATGACCCAAATCATTATTTACTAAGCAAACTCAAAACTAACTGGGAGATGGAATCTATGAAATATCTGGGGGTCAATATCCCGAAACAACTCAACAAAATTATAACACTAAACTATGATCCACTGGTGACAAAAATAAAATCTGACCTAGCAAGATGAAATATGATACCATTCTTGGGTACTGCACAAAGAATTGAAGCAGTCAAAATGAATATACTTCCACATCTTCTATACCTTTTCCAAACAATACCGGTAGAACCTCCCAAAAAAACATGGCAGGAGCTGGACAGAAGGATCTCAAGATTCATATGGCAGGGCAAGAGACCTAGAATCAGATATAGAACCTTACAGCTAAGCAAAGACAAAGGTGGGCTTGCGCTGCCAAATATCAGGGACTATTTTAAAGCCGCACAATGGAAGGAAATCGAATGCCAAATAACAAGTGACATCCCCCTACAGGCGATAATAGGGAACAATGCCTTACCTAAACTTTTGAATAACACCAACCCGTGGATAGAGACCCGTATTGTCTGCTAATTGTGCATTAGAGGGTTTTTTTCTATGTGATCACAATCTTGCTCATACGAGCTTTATTTTGATAAACTATGTTTTTTCTCTCTGCCCAATGTGTCATCCCCCCTCCCCCTCTTCCCCTTTTTACCCCCCACTGTTTTGATGAGGCGCCTTGCATGGCTGCCGTGTCATTGGGAAGCACTTATCGAGCGCGCCTAATGTCAAGTCAAATTCCTCGTATGTTTTTAACATGCTTGGCAATAAAGTTCATTCTGATTCTAAAGTTCATTCTGATTCTTGTGTATAACTGCTTGAACAGATGAACATGGCACCTTCAGGCATCTGGAAATTTTACCCAAGGAGGTCCACAACTCTCCTCCTGATGCCTTGGCTGATTTCTTTTGACTTTTCCCATGTTGTCACACAAGGAAGCAGTGTGTTTGAGATGCGCCTTAAATACATCCACATATGTGCTTCCAATTAACTCAGATGTTGTCAATCAGAAGCTTTTAAAGCTGTGACATCATCATCTCAGCTTTCCCAAATTGCTTAAAAGCATAGCAGTCTTAGTGTATGTAAACTTCTGACTTTGAATAAAGTAGTAAAACTCTCTAAAAATTATTAAGCAAATGTAAAATTTATTTAGCAAATAGAAATAATTGTAGTAATCCTAACTGACCTACAACAGGAAAAGTTTAGTTTGATTTAATGTCAGACAGTGAGAAAATAAAGAGGTTTTGTGTCTTTTTATACAGTGTATGTGTACTTCTTGTTTATATACATATACTGTATATAAAAGGGATTGTGTGGTGTATGTATGTATGTACTGTATGTAGCAGAAACTTATTTCCCCCCTGCTAACTCAGAGGCCACTTGACCACAGCTTCTCATCTCTTGCATAGCAATGCCACAATACCTGACAAGGTTTCACTGACTGCTTGACCAAAAAAGAGGTAAAAAATGACCTTTTTTAACTGACCTTTACCAGTGGAGGTGTATGCTGGGGGAGGAATCAAGCACACCTGACACAGTCGGTGGAGTTTAGGATCTCTCTCCACAATACAGGCATTGTGAACTGATGAGAAGATGATGGTACAGGATACCGCTGGGTGCTGGGACACCAAAACTATACCTAAATTTGACTATGTTCACATTTCTTTAATCTGCTCATATAACCCCCTCGAGGTATACACCGGTGATAGACTCGAGTGCACCCATTCATGTCAGGTCTGACGGAGGCGGAAGCTGGGAGACTGACCTTGGACTGACCTACATTTTAATCCGCTCATTTCTATTTGTGCACTGCTTTGAATGTATTCTTGCATTGCCAAAATGGGGTTCTGCTGTGTCCAGTGACATGTGTTCAAGTCATGTCTTTTTGTTTATTAAATATTGATGGACAAAAGTGGACAACAATTTTTCATACAGTCGCTGCAACAGGGAGAAAAAAAAATTAAACGTACCATTTATTGTCTTTTTATGTGGGTTCATTTCAAATTTTCATGACACATAAACACACACACTTTTGGCTGCTCCCTATTCATGGTTGCCATAGCGGATCACGGGTCCGCATATTGGATTTGGAAAGGTTTTTATGCCGCATGCCCTTCCTGACGTAACCGTCCCCATTTACCCAAACTTGGGAACAGCACAAGGTAAACTGTTTTTTTGCCTCCTCATGACAATATAGCTGTGCTTTTTACAAACAAAAAACCATTTCTGTTTCATTCTACGTGAGCTCTATAAAGCCATTCTGTCAGCTCTCCCAGAAAATGCTGTGTTTCAGGCCTCCATAGTGTTCTTCATGAGCCCCTAGCCTGACTGGGTGAAAGCTTTTTGATTGATATGTATATGTGACAAAGCCAATCATAAGCAACGAGGGTGCTACAGAAACAAAACAAGAAAATGGGAAATGACAAATTTAACCAGATAAAGAGTATAATGAAGATCTAATGCCTAAAACAATCAAAATCTAATCCTAACATGACTGTGGAGGGTCTGAACTGTTATTTGGCATATGTAGCTATGCAGCACAAGTGTTTGGAGGGCACATGAGCACAGTGGCGTGGCACAGGGCCAGCCACAGGGATGTGAACAGCCGGTCAGCAGGAGATGGTGTCCCCTGGTCCTTCTGAACCTCAATGAAAATAAAACTGAGGTTATCTGTGTTGGAGAAATTGGCAATTCTATTGGTATTTCTGGACCTTTGGCTCCCTATAGTAGCAGTGCTGTCAGAAATTTGGGCGTCATTAGCAGTGTTGGACAAGTTACTAAAAAAATAGTAACTAATTGCAGTTACTAGTTACTTCTTATAAAAAATAATTGAGTTACTTTACCAGTTACTGCAGGATTAACATAATTCATTGCTTGGAAAAGTAACTTTCACGTTACTTTTAAATGCATACTTAAATCATCTTGCACACATAGCAAGATAATATAATTAATAGATTACATTATGGGCTTATTAATGTCAGGCTGAAAACAGACTGTTTCAGGCAGAGCTTTTAGAACATGTTCAGTCTGCTTTATCCTGCCTTGAGAGCTCTTATTGTGGGAAAAATCTGAAGAAAATCCACATGATATTGCCTGTAATTTCCTCATTTTGGAGAGACAAATAGGGTTTGTGGAGTGAGGGAGAGGGAAAAGGAGTGAGAATCACTCCAAAGGGGAGAATTGGCAACACTGCATAAAGCTGTCTATGTTTAGCTTGCCTTTATGATATGGATTTAATGTGCAGTGACCTAAAGAAAATGTCCATTATCCACAGTCCAAATGTCTGCTGTGACAGAGAAATGATCCAGTCCCTCAAATTCCTTTTGGAGATCAAAGTCCATTTTTTGAATAATTTTTTTCCAGGTAGCAAGTAAATGCATTTTAATTTCTGTGGATCACAGTCCAGGGTCTGGGTCACAAACTGTCCAGATGCATACCTGTACTTGAAATCCAGCTGTGGCTGTTCAGATAGCATAGATCAACTAACATGGTGTTGCTAACATAGTATAGCACTAGCTTTGTCGGAGCTTTGTTGCTGTTTTCCAGCACTTCTGAAGATTGCAGTAGGTCTCAACTGGCACTTAGCTTCCAATCCACCAATATGTCTTTGTCCTTAACTGCAACAAAAACAAAGTAGCTTCATCTTTTCCTCCGCTCAGTAGTGAAGACTCAGGCTCTTTGCAACAGGCCATGTCGACTGACGGCTACGTCAGCTATGGTAGGGTCAGTTTGTACAGTATCTCACAAAAGTGAGTACACCCCTCACATTTTTGTAAATATTTTATTTTATCTTTTCATGGGACAACACTGAAGATATGACAGTTTGATACAATGTAAAGTAGTCAGTGTACAGCTTGTATAACAGTGTAAATTTGCTGTCCCCTCAAAATAACTCAACACACAGCCATTAATGTCTAAACCGCTGGCAACAAAAGTGAATACACCCCTAGTGAAAATGTCCATATTGTGCCCAATTAGCCATTTTCCCTCCCTGGTGTCATGTGACTCATTATTGTTACAAGGTCTCAGGTGTGAATGGGGAGCAGGTGTGTTAAATTTGGTGATATTGCTCTCACACTCTCTCATACTGGTCACTGGGAGTTCAACATGGCACCTCATGGCAAAGAACTCTCTGAGGATCTGAAAAACAGAATTGTTGCTCTACATAAAGATGGCCTAGGCTATAAGAAGCTTGCCAGCACCCTGAAACTGAGCTGCAGAACGGTGACCAAGCTCATACAATGGTTTAACAGGACAGATTCCACTCAGAACAGGCCTCGCCATGGTTGACCAAAGAAGTTGAGTGCACGTGCTCAGCATCATATCCAGAGGTTGTCTTTTGTAAATAGATGTATGAGTGCTGCCAGCATTGCTGCAGAGGTTGAAGGGGTGGGGGGTCAGCCTGTCAGTGCTCTGACCATACGCCGCACTCTGCATCAAATTGGTCTGCATGGCTGCTACAGTCAAGCATTATGGTGGGAGTGTCGTGGTTCGGGGCTACATAAGTGCTGCTGGCACTGGGGAGCCACAGTTCATTGAGGGAACCATGAATGCCAACATGTACTGTGACATACTGAAGCAGAGCATGATCCCCTCCCTTCAGAAACTGGGCCGCAGGGCAGTATTCCAACATGATAACCACCCCAAACACACCTCCAAGATGACCACTGCCTTGCTAAAGAAACTGAGGGTAAAGGTGATGGACTGGTCAAGCATATCTCCACACCTAAAACCTATTGAGCATCTGTGGGACATCCTCAAACGGAATTTGGAGAAGTGCAACGTCTCTAACATCCACCAGCTTTGTGATGTCATCATGGAGGACTGGAAGAGGATTCCAGTGGCAACCTGTGAAGCTCTAGTAAACTCCATGCCCAAGAGAGTTAAGGCAGTGCTGGAAAACAATGGTGGCCACACAAAATATTGACACTTTGGGCACAATTTGGACATTTTCACTTAGGAGTGTACTCACTTTTGTTGCCAGCGGTTTAGACATTAATGGCTGTGTGCTGAGTTATTTTGAGGGGACAGCAAATTCACACCGTTATACAAGCTGTACACTGACTATTTTACATTGTATCAAAGTGTCATATCTTCAGTGTTTTCCCATGAAAAAATATAATAAAATATTTACAAAAATGTGAGGGGTGTACTCACTTTTGTGAGATACTATATATTAATTTATTTGTGCTAAAAATATCTATTCATATTAATTAAACAAGTAATGAGTAATGCATCTGATCAAATTTCAGTAACTTTACACAGCACATTACTGCAAAAGTAGTGGCGAAACAATAACGCGTTACGTTGTAACACGTTGCACCCAGCACTGGTCATTATTGACAGCTCTTTTAAGAAGGACAAACATATTAGTGCAGTTGTCAAAACTAGTTTTTATCAACTGCGGATTATTACCAAAGTGAAGTCTTATCTCCCTCCCTAGAGATCTAGAAAAAATGATTCATGCTTTTGTTACCTCACGACTGGACTGCTGTAATTCACTGTATTTTGGAGTAGAGCAGTCCTCTGTGCACTGTTTGCAGCTCGTTCAGAATGCAGCAGCTCGGCTTTTAGCTAGTATAAAAAAGCAAACCTATAACTCCTGTTTTATCTTCCCTTCGTTGGCTTCCTGTCCATTTTAGGATTGATTTTAAGATTTTATTGTTTACTTTTAAGGCCTTAAATGGATTTTTACCATCTTATTTGTCAGAGCTTTTTTCCATTGACTCATCTGAAAGAGCACTGAGATCAACCAACCAGATGCTCTTGGACGTACCAAAATCAAAGTTAAAACAGAGAGGTGATCGAGCCTTTGCAGTGGCTGCTCCAAGACTGTGGACCAGTCTACCTGTCCACATATGCACTGCTGACTCATTAATTACTTTTAAATCACTGCTGATGACATATGTATCTGTTCTCATTGGCATTTGATTCAAGTAGAGAGTGAAAACTCAACAGATGGCTGTGTTCTGTATTGCTTTTACTCTGTTTTCTGTTAATGCATTTTATTCCTATTTATTGTGTATTTTTGGTTTTGTAGTTTGTTTAGTATTGTATTTGGATGTACAGCACTTTGGTCAACTTGATTGTTTGCAAATGTGCTCTATAAATAAATTTGACTTTGGCTTTCTCCCACGGTGCTCGTGCAGCAGTGCAGCACCTAAACATTTTAAATTTAATACTGCTATGATTGTGGAGAAACAGCCAGATTATTTATCATATGCGGCCACACAGTGTGTGCATCAGATGAGTGAAACGGGCAAGGCACAGGACTAGCGGCCCACATGCTTCATATCTGGAGTATGGACCCACACCGTCGGTCAGCCGGCACCGGAATCCTTGCTGGTGCTGCAGAGCAGTGAGTTGAGGTCGAAATCCTTGGGAGTTTGTGTAAGGATCCTGTTGGTGCCTGACATCGCTCGAGAACCCTCACATGTTTGAGGCCTCCTCAACATGTTTGCAGGTGATTGCCGAGTTGTGTTGTAAAAAAGAGAGCACAAGGGTAAAGCAGTGCTGGACTGGATAGGGTGGCCAATAATAGAGCACCGGGCCGTTATCAAGGCTGGATTTTCCTTTTCGTGACACTCCGTAGCAAATCCGGAAGAGTCACACCGGCTCCTCACAGACACAATCGATATAAAGGCTCTCTCTCTCTCTCTCTCTCTCTCTCTCTCTCTCTCTCTCTCTGTGTGTGTGTTTGTGTTTAAGAGAAATGGGTGTTTTGATATTTTTTTCAATAATCACATAGCCAATAGAGGCATTTCAGAAGGTTAAATGTCCTTGAGGTCATTGTCAGTGGCACGTAAACTGCCTGTCAATTATATTTCTTATGTTTAACTAGTAATTTCTTCATTACATTGGTCCTCCAACCCTCTGTGCTGCAGAGTCAGAGATATCACTTTTTAAAAATTCAAACCAGGTTTTTATATCGCACACAATGCTCTTGCCTGCAAAGTGTGCAATCTCAGGTTTAGAGTTTGCAGCCATTTTTAAACTTGGACTTGATAGACCCTGCAGAGGCCATGCGTGTTGTCACAAAGCACTGTCTGGATTGCTTAATTAATGTGAAGATATACAGTATACAATCAACATGTATTTCCTCAGCAGGAGGCCAGTTCCACCAATCCTTCCACCAAAGCTTTGTGATAGTGAGAACAGCCTGTAATTGTGAGGATCAAAGTTTAACGGAGAAAAGGATCGTCTTCATTTATGACCGAGCGTTTCCGTATGTGGCACTCAAGGCATATTGTTCCTGCTGATATAGTCCTGAAGCATCAGTTCCTGTGAATTGAATGACTCCCAGGTGTGCACAGACATTCCCAAATCAAGTGGATGTTGTAGAGCCATAAAATAACAACCAATTTGTGTAAAATTATCGCTTGCAACCATTCAAAACAGTCCAGGGTGAGAACAAAATGCAACTCTCTCAGATGGACAGCTTTGGGGTGAGGTGTGAGGGGGGCGGCCACCTTCCTCTTCTGCCACTCATGCACCTCTGAGACCACTCATCTGTCTATTTTCCCTGCCCACTCCCCTCTGTCTCCTGGGTCTCTTCACAGAGATAATACTCTGGCCATCAAGGGGAGCGACGGCGAGAGGGGAGATGGAGATGCGGGGCTAATTGCGGGGTGTCGCGGGCTCAGCGGCGCAGCGCTGCCCACTGTTTTGGCTCAGTGGTAATTACCTGGTAGCTGCAGATGTTCCGTGCCATTGTTGTTGAATGCCCAGACCGAGAGGAAGGGACGGCTAGATGGACAGAGAGGTGGGGGAACGGAGAGGGAGTTCAGCTTTGCTAGCCAGCTGCAAACTTCTCCTGGAGAGGAAAAAGAAACCAGACACTTTCTCTCTCTCTTTCTCTCCATTTATCAATCTATCTCTTTTTTTTTTTGGACAATTTTTACCCATTCTTTTATTCATCTCCATCAACTGAAAAGCAACCCTTTTATATCTGCACCTTGAGTGGTGATGGCTTATAATTCTTTGTGTGCGTGTGTGTGCGCGTGTGCGTGCGTGCAGCCTTCCCAGTGAGGCAGAACAAAGTAGCGTAATAACTCAGACACTGAGCTGACCCTCTCTGCTGCTCTCAAGTACACTTAATGGAAGTGTGTGTGTGTGTGTGTGTGTGTGTGTGTGTGTGTGTGAGAGAGAGAGAGAGAGAGAGAGAGAGAGAGAGAGAGCAGGCATGTGCATCACGCTTGTCTGTTGTATCCGACGACAGAGCGCATGCAAATACCTCTGTGTGTGTGCGTGTGTGTGCGCGCGCGTGCGTGCACGTTCCCCGTGTGCGCGTATCCCGTTTCTCCGGCACGGTGCTCAAATTGCTGATCCCCCTCCAGGGGTGAATTGTTATGGCTGCTGTTCTGTTGAAATTACTGTTATTTGTTTCCTTTAAAACAAGCTAATTGCAGCATAGCCGACTGCTCCGCGTGTCTGTGTATTCATGTGTGCGCCCCGACTTGTTTGCTTCCTTGTTTATTGTTTGTTTGTGTCGCATTGCAGACCCCTTCAATTTCTTTAGCATGGACACATTTTCACTCCGGCATCAAAACTCATTCCGCTGCAGCTGTGGGGAGGCAGTCTGACTTTTTAGGCAGTATTTATTTAGGGTTTTTTTTTTTTTTTTTTTTTAACTCCACAACTCAACACAAGAAGTACAAAAAAAAAATTATCTGGGTGGGAATGGTACAACCACAATGTAACCCCCAGTGAAAAGGAATCAATTTTTGTTGTGTTAAAACAGCTTCTCATTTATTAGGTGCCACAATTATTCTCTTCAGAGCCTTGTTTATGTATTCTCTAATAGTTTCCTTGTCAATGAAATGTGACAGATAAAAGTGCTTATTGTCTACAACATGCATCAGTTAATTTGAACAAATTATCACCCGGGGAAAAAAGAAAGAATTCATTATAATTCCTGTTAAAAAACACTTGTACTTCAGGCAGATAATTTTGCTCTTGAATGTTTTGATTTAAAGACTTGTGTCTAAGGATGAAAAAGAGGAGCAGTCTTAGAAACAGACGTGCACTACCTTATTACAACAGGTGAACTGAATCAAGCCTGTGAAGCACACACCAATTAAACAAACTGCTGCAATAGACAGGTTATTTGTTTAATGTACCCTTATATTCATTGTTCAAACAAGTCTGCATGTTTACACTGTCATAGCCACTATGATACGACTCAATCATCTTTTTCTTCTTGACAAATTTTGCTTCAATAATGGATTTTTAGCTCATTCCAAAGCCAAAAGGACCTAATGCAATGACGTGGCATCTATTGTCAATCTGTCCATCCATCCACATTTCACAGGATTTGCTGCTCCTCCTAGGCATTTGCCCCAATGTTCACCAAACTGGATCACAATGATCTTCAGGTGAGTCTGCATCCTGGTTGTGCTCAAGGTCAAAGGTCAGGAGATCTGGGCACTTACATGATTTTGGAAAAAATGACTCCTCCTCCTAGGCAATTACCTCAATTCTCACCAGTCTCACTAACAATTACCCTCCGGTTTGTCTGTATCCAAGTTCAGTTCAAGGTCAAGGTCAAGATCAAGGTCAGGCTGTTGTCGCAAATTCGAAACAAACCGCTTCCGCTCCAAATGCAACCAAAATACCACCTGTATTCCTCCACTTCCGGTTGGAGCACTTCCAACACATACCTAGGAACCTTTTGCAAGCATTAGTTTCTCGTAGGAACGGTCAGAGACAGAGCACCATCCATTTCCTGATTGCTAGGGTTAGGGTTAGGGTTAGGGTTAGGGTTTGGCAGTCATGAGAGTTGAAAATACTGAAAATAACTTTGTTGCATAAATAAAAGACTCTTCATACTTGAGATGGGGACAGGTGCTTTTTTACCATTTTTTACCATAGATGCCTGTTGTCGCTAATTTGCATCATACCTAAAATTATATCTATTTTATGTTCTATAGTCAAATTAACTCTCTCAACTTAATTTAGCATCTACTTGAAAGCAAAAACACAAGTGATTTTTTTTTTCATAATTGGAAATAAATTCAGGCGTTAAGGGGTTAAAGGTCAGGAGATCTGGACATTTATTATCGTTTCATAAAAAAACATTATTCCTCCTTAGCCACTGACCTTGACTTTAAGCCACATCCTACATGGTCTGTATCTAGGCTGTGCTTAAGGTCCGGAATGGTAAAGAAGATCTGAGGCACGCTTGGGGTGATTTTGTCAGACCGGAATGAGCTACTCTGTTTTTCATTAACTGTCTGGTTTTCCTGTGTGACCCTACACAAGAGGACTCTGGACAATTATTAAATGATTAGTCAGTCCACCTTCTTCTCTTAATAGCAACCCAATCGTGTGCCACACAAAACATTTTTTATTGGTCCATAGGAAAACCAGACCATCAGTGGTGAAGTAGCTCATTTCACCCTGAAGAAGCAATCACAAAGCACCCAGATTTTGACCCTGATCTTGAGCACAGCCTGGATGCAGACCCTCCTGAGGATCACTTGTTTGAGTTTGTGAGCAATGGGGCAATTGCCTAGGAAGAGTACAGATTCCTGTCAATGTGGACAGTCAGACAGATGGATGAGATGCAGAGCCCTAACATTAGCTCCTTTTGACTTCACTGAATAGTGAGTAAATAAATAAACAATGATTTGCTGGACATAAACTGGCAATTGGGAAAACTAAGTGACGAAACCATGGGTCCAATTTTCCCTTTTGCTCAAGTTCCTGATTTAACTTTTAGTTTAACTCATTTGTCAGTTTTAGACAGTAAATCTAGTTAATTAGAATTAGAGAAACGCCACAGCTTTGCATTGAACACAACTTTTTACAACAGTAACACTGTTCACTGTTAATGTAGACCCTTGGGACTGCATTATTACTGCCATGGCCCTGTGTAGGGCACTGTTTGCTTCTATTATCACCAAGAGGGCTGACAAGAGGTAAGAAACTCTTCTCCCAGAGTAAGAAGGACTGAAAGGACACCACAAAACGTCATGTCTATACAAAAATCAGGTACAGTATTTAAAAGTTGCACAATTTGTCTTTGAATAAGTAACTCTGGCTACATGGAACATTAACTACACCCTCAGTCGTCAAAGTATGCAAAGGTGTGAAAACAGGTTGAAGAAAGTCATTGTTGAGTGGGTTAAGTGTGCGCACGTGTGTGTGTGTCTGTCAGTGTTAAGTGGGACATCTCAGACAGACAGGCCATCCGCTAACAGGCACCCTTCTCTGCCAGGCAGGTGAGCCAATGTCTCTTTATCGGTCTCTTTCTCACATACATGCGCTTCTGCCAGCTCCTTCACGTCCCCCTGTGCCAGGTACGTCTACGTCCTGTCTTTGTGTGGGAATGAAAGCATGGCAGATCTGAGGAGGAAGAAAACACACACACATATACACGTGTGCACACACACACATTCTCACGGGGGGAAGGGATGGGACGAGAAGAGGAGAGGGAGAAGAAGAGGTGGCCTCGCCTTCCCTCTCATCCCTCAATCCAACACTTCTCCTCCTTTCGTTTTGTTCCATTCGTCCGCCAGTTCTTTCTGTTTTGTGCCGTTCCATGTGCTGCTGCTCTGTCTCTGCCGCCGCTCTTCCCCTGTCCTCTTTTTCTTTGCGCTCCATCCCTTTTCTCCCCCATCGCAACACTCCTCTTTCTTTCCCATCCATCCTCTCTTTCTCCTTGCCTCATTCCAGTTTCCAAGTGCTTGGACGGAGCTTACTGCTCCGGTCAGTGCTCAGGGAGCACGGTGAGCTAAAGTACGCTCAGGGTAGAAGAACATCACAAACACACACATACACACTTGAACAAACAAAGAGATACTGGCCCTTTCTTTTGCTCCAATTTCAATTATGTCTTGTTTGCTACCTGCATATGTCCCTACCTTCTACAGATCCCAAAGCTTATCTGCACACGCAGCCCAGAAAGCATTACTAGAACTGGTCTGACATCATAGGGATCCAAACACCAAGCATTCAGAGATAAGCCTCCCCGTTCCTATCTCAATCAGGTACTCAGCACCCCAGGCCAGGCAAAGTTCAGCGCAACAGAAAGACACTGAAGTTCAAACTGGCAGAAGAGAAATGGCACAACTATCCTTTCATCTGCACACAAAACTTTTTTATTAAAGTAACTAAGGATAGACTTGTGATGTCCTGTTCGTCTAAAGTGCCAAGAATGTTTGTAATCTAAGAAATTTACAGGTGCATCTCAATAAATTAGAATATCATCGAAAAGTTAATTTATTTCAGCAATTCAGTTCAAAAAGTGAAACTCATATATTATGTAGATTCATTACACACAGAGTGATATATTTCAAGCATTTATTTCTTTTAATTTTGATTATTATGGCTTACAGCTAATGAAAACCAAAAATTCAGTTTCTCAAACAATTTGTATATTACATAAGATCAATTAAAAAAACAGATTATTAATAGAAATTTTGGCTGACTGAAAAGTATGTCCGTGTACAAACTCAATACTTGGCTAGAGCTTTTGTTGCATGAATTACTGCATCAGAGTGGCATGGCGTGGAGGCAATCAGCCTGTAGTACTACTGAGGCTTTATAGAAGCCAAAGCCATTCGCGGCCTTCAGCTTGTCTGCAGTGTTTTAGGTTTAGGTTTAGGTGTGTACCACTACAAAGCAACATTGTATTTCTGTTAAGGGTGTTGAACTCTGGAACAGCTGTCCTGACAATATTAAAATGTGTATAACTGACAAATTGTTTCAGAAAACGTACAAGATAAATCTACTTTCTCACTATCATGTATCTGTTTAGTGTGATACTGTTTATCTGTAGAATATGAAATTAGTTGTGTTTTCTTTTCTTTTGGCTTGACATGGATTTGTGTTTTCTAGTGCCTTTTTTCCTCTGTAGAGGTTGAGGATGTAAATACAAAATTTTGTAATGGCATAAGGGGTAGGGTATATAAGCTCTGCTTCTACCTACACCCTTTAGATTTTTGTTGTTCCTCTTTGTATCTACTCTTATATTTTTTATGTATTATGAAACCAAACCAAATAAACTCAAACTATACTAAACATAGACATACTTGACATAACGCACGGCTCAGGAGACGCACACACACAGGCTTAGAGTAGTTCAAAGAGTTTATTAACAACAGGAGTGAATGAGTGCGTGTCTGCGGGATGTAAATGTGTTGGTGATGGTGTCTGCTCCAGGCACAGAGGCAGGTGACCGTACAGCCGAGCAACCCTATGGAGAGAGCACAGGGAGAGGGTGACGGGCATACACCAACACAGGAGGAATTTTATGGCGAGAGAAGGACTTACTTGGTGGGTCAGGACAGCTGGCACAACAAGGGGGTGAAGCCCGGAAGACAGCCACCTGGAGAGCTCCGTGCAGCAGCGAGGATTGGGCGATGGAGTGGAGATGTCCGCCGCTGGGGAATCCACCTGTGCACAGGGGAGAAGACTGAAGAGAAAAGGTAAGCGATCTTCTTACCAAAATGGTTACGCTGAAGGGAAGTATGCTCACAACGGTGAGGGACGAAGTCTGACGGCTTCAGGCCGAGCCTCCGGGCGAGACGGCCTTTATCCCTCGCCGCTGATGATTGGCAGGTGCGTGAGCAGGTGGCGCCGCTGATGAATGGCGCGGCGTGACAGTACTCCCCCCCTCTAGCAGCGCCTCCTGGCGATGGCTTATCCGGGTGCGCTCGGTGGAAGTCCGCGATGAGCGATGGGTCCAACACAAACGACGGGGGCACCCATTGCCGATGCTCGGGCCCATAGCCCTCCCAGTCCACCAGGTATTGCAACCCACGGCCTCGGCGCCGGGAGTCCAGGATGGAGGAGACGGACCAGGCCGGATGGCCACCAACCATCCGGGGCGCGGGTTGCGCTGCAGGAGGAGGGCAAAGGGGGTCAGTGACTGCCAGTTTCACCCTCGACACATGGAAAGTGGGATGGATGCGGAGGGAGGGGGGGATAGCCACGCGCACAGCCACCGGGTTGATGATCCGGGTGACGGGAAAGGGACCCATGAATCGCTGTGCCAGCTTCCTCCTCTCGCCTTTTAATGTGACGTCCTGGGTAGACACATACACGAGTTGCCCAACTCTGTACGCCGGGGCAGGTCTTCTGTGCCGGTCCGCCACGGTCCTGTTGCGCTCCGCTGTGCGTAAAAGCGCATGACGCGCGGCAGCCCAGGTGGAGCGGAACTGCCTAAGGTGCGCCCTAACGGAGGGGACAGTCACCTCGTTCTCCTGCGCTGGAAACAGCGGGGGGTCGTAACCCAGGGACGCCTTGAAGGGGGACATCCCCGTTGCAGAAGAGCGGGCGGTGTGTGGGCATACTCCACCCAGGCGAGATGGTTGCTCCAGGACGTCGGCTTGGATCTGGTAACACAGCGGAGCGCAGCCTCCAGCTCCTGATTGGTCCTCTCACACTGCCCGTTAGACTGGGGGTGATGGCCGGAGGAGAGGCTCACCTTGGCTCCGATGGCGTTACAGAAGGATCTCCAAACCTCGGACGAAAATTGGGGGCCCCGGTCCGAGACCACGTCCACCGGAATCCCGTGCAGCCTGACCACGTGTTGGACGAGGAGGCCCGCCGTCTCCAGGGCAGTAGGGAGACCCCGCAGGGGAATGAAGTGCGCCGCCTTGGAGAAACGGTCCACAATGGTCAGGACGGTGTCAAAGGAGTTGGAAACGGGGAGTCCGGTGACGAAGTCCAGTGCGATGTGCGACCAGGGCCTGCCGGGGACGGGCAGAGGCTGGAGCAGACCCGCTGGGGGGGCATTTCCCGACTTGCTGGTGGCACAGATTGGGCAAGCCCGGGCGTAGCGGGCTGCATCCCTCCGCAGGCCTGGCCACCAAAAGGACCGCTGGAGGAGGCTGATCATCCGAGAGGTGCCGGGATGACAGGTGAGCCGGGAGGTGTGGAGCCAGTGGATGACCTCTCCTCGGACCGCAGATGGGACGAACAGTCTTCCTCCGGTCCGCCGCCAGGATCAGGTTCCACCTCCTGCGCCTTCCGGATCTTGTCTTCAATGTCCCAAGAGATGGCACCGAGACGCACGACCTGGGCAGGATAGTGTGGGGCGTCTCCTCAGCCTCCACGGGGGTGAACTGCCTAGAGAGGGCGTCAGGCAGGCCGTTTTTGGAGCCCGGCCTGAAGGTGATCGAGAAGCGGAACCTGGCGAAGAACAAAGACCAGCGCGCCTGGCGGGCATTCAGGCGCTTGGCAGATCGTAAATACTCCAAGTTCTTGTGGTCCGTCAGGACCACAAACGGCAGGTCCGCCCCCTCTAGCCAGTGGCGCCACTCCTGTAAGGCGAGTTTAATGGCCAGGAGCTCTCTGTCCCCCACATCGTAGTTCCTCTCCGCGGGGACAGGCGCCGGGAGAAGAAGGCGCACGGCCGCTTGGCGCCATCGTCAGGTGACCGCTGGGATAACACTGCTCCCACTCCGGTGTCCGATGCGTCCACCTCCACAATGCCACTGCAGCGCGGGGTCGACCTGGCGAAGGA